>CANSNZ010001150.1:0-1200000 GCA_947646795.1 Beta lomatogona
ATTTTTTTTTTTTTTTGTTTTGTTTATTTGATTCAGTTGTGTTCTTCTGCCTTAAAGGTGTAAAATCCACTCTCTGTGAGATACTCACACAATTGCACTGAAAGTCTAAAATTCTATAATGTGACCAAGCTCTGTTGTTTCCTGTAGGCCCTGTTATCATTTATCAATTGAAAGAAGTTAGCACAACATTGTTGTTTTGTTGACTAACTAATATAGTTATATCACTCTTTTCTTTTCCTTTTTGTTGGGGTTTCGAGAAAAGAAGAAATTTCGCCTTTCAGGCTGAATATGCTATTTTCTGATCACTCTGTCCTTGATACTTTGTATTTTCTGAACACTCTGTTTCTTGGAACTTTGCAGACTTAGTGCCCAGGAAGACGAGGAGGATGGTGCTAACTTATTGAGGAGAACAACAATTGGAAATGGTCAGTTCTCTTTTCTTCTCCTAGTGGTCTGTATTAGAACTCTTACTTATCTCAGTCAATGCTGCCCTTTTAAACATCTAGGACCTCCAGAGGCTATTTTGGACTGGACTCGTGAAATAGACTCTGATCTATCTCAAAGTACTAATAATCAAGTATTCTCTCGGAAGCATTGGCGTCTTCTTCAATGTCAAAATGGTACTCTTTATAATATAAAAGTGGTTTCCCTTTTTCAAAATATTATAATTTATAAACAAGTGGCAGATGCCTGATGACAACTTATTTCTTAAATTGCAGGGCTTCGTATTTTTGAAGAGCTTTCTGAAGTTGACTACCTTGTGAGTAAGTTCTTGTTGTTTCAAAGTATGATTGTTCACTTTTCATTGTTGTTGCTTCTTCATACAAAATTTCTATCATACAGCCAAGGAGTTGTAGCAGAGCGATGAGGGCTGTTGGAGTTGTTGACGCTACTTGTGAAGAGATATTTGAGCTAATAATGAGTATGGACGGGACAAGGTTTGAGTAAGTAATCAATATCAGACGTGATTTTCTATCATATATTCTGAAGAGCTCTGACATTCATGCGATGGGGCAAGAGTGGGGGCTTCTTTGGTGGCATTGGGCTAATGCTGTTGTATTTGCACACCTGTTGTGTTTCAAGTTTCAACTGACACCTTTTAACATACATATTTCTTGCAACATGTTCTTGGATACTAAAGTACTAAACATTTAAATCTCAAATGGAGATGTTGTGGTTTCTCGTAGGGAAGCACTAAATAATAACATAGCAAGAGAGTTAAGTATTGCAGATGATTGGTCAAAATGAGTGCTACCAAAATAAATTTGTTGTAAACATGTTTGCTACCATGCACATTTGTAGAATCAATGATTTGATGTGTTGCTTCATAGTTGGTAGTCTGTTATTGCGAAGTTGTTGTATTTCTGGTGAAATCTTGGTCACTTTACAGTATTCCATCTTGTGTCTGGTGCTTGTTTGCTCATTGTCTAGTACTTGTTTTAAAGCAGCGTGTTGCTCACTATAACTTCACATTTTGCTATATGACCTTTGTAAATCTAAATCTGTCCTACATTAACTTGCTTAATGGGTGGAAATACAAGGAAAGACCCCTGGATCTTATATCTGCAAATCATTCTACATACTTTATTCCTCTGTAGTTTAAAACTTTATTCCGCAAATCATTCTGCATACTTTGTCTTCTGTAGTTAAAACCTCAACACCTTTTATATGCTTAGTGCTCTTACAAAGCACCGCTTGTGATTCTTGATTGTTTTTGGTTTTTGGTTTGAGACTAAATTGACTGTCCAATATTTTTCGCACAATGCCGGGATGTAATATACGGTATACCACCTTTTGTCTTATCATACTGGTTCCTTTTCTATTTTGTATAAGTTTCTGATATTGATCAGATAATTGTGTTGTTTATTTCCTTCTTTCATTATATCACTTTCCATTTCATTTTTATGCTATTGCTTCTCTGATTAGGATGGGTGCCTGGTCCAGCTTCTAGAGCTGGGGTCTGGGTAGATCTTATCAAGTTTGTCTGTATTTGAGTTGGAGCTGCATGTGCTTCCAACTTCATAAATTCAAGTTACTCGAAATTTGTGCTTGAGTTCACATCCAGTATAGATGATTTTTGTACTGGTTTTCATAGTCTGATGTGATTTTACCTTTACATGGCAATCCAGATGGGATTGCTCTTTCCAGCATGGTAGTTTGGTTGAGGAGGTGGATGGACATACAGCTGTAATATATCATAGACTTCAACTTGACTGGTTTTCATCGTAAGTTTTTTCTTCTGTAATTGTGCTTGTTAGGATTGTAGATGAATCTTCACCAGAGCTGACTAGAAAATTTTCTGTTTAATATGCTCTGATGTGGTTATATCTTTCTTTTTTTTGAAATGCTTTGGGGTTGGGGGGAGGGGGTGGGAGAGTGGGTAGACCAGAGTAGGAACTTTTTAGCTCCTTGTTATGGCTCCTACTGTGATTATCATACTTGAGGAGCTCATTGAATTAATTAACTGTTGACTATGTAGTAGATACTACCTCTGTGCTTCAGTGTAGGCAGTGGGTAGACCTGGAATAATCTGATCTGATCTGAAAATTTGATTAGAGCCCACCCAAAAACTTGGGGGTATTGAAGACTTTTTTTTCAAAACGAAACCCTAAAGAACCTGCGGAACAAAGGGAAAAATGGATTTGATGCAAAAGCATTAAAGAAGCAAATTGAACCAAACCTGGAGTTATCCGACCTGACCAATCCACTTGACAGGTCTCCATTGGGGCTTAGTTAATGCTTACCTGCATCGTAAGCAGTAGAATCTTTTTTATAATATATATTTCCAAATTACTTAATTCTTTAGTCACTAACGAGATAGAGATTCCTTAGTCCTTGATGCTTCACCCTTGTAGCATGTCGATTGAAATTCTTTCAAAGACGAACATATCATATCAGTATATGGAGCGAATTGCTGCACTTATACCACATTTTTGTAGCAGAAAGTTCTATAGCTTATTTTAGCAAACTGTGATTTTCCCAGGTTTGTATGGCCTCGTGACCTCTGCTATGTGCGTTATTGGCGACGTAATGATGATGGAAGTTATGGTTAGTCTCTATTGTTTGTAGCTTTTTTCAGTCACCTTCAAACTGCCTCCCTTTATTCCTATAAGTAAATTTTGTTGTTATGCAGTTGTACTGTTCCGCTCTAGGGTGCATGAGAATTGTGGTCCTCAGGCAGGATTTGTGCGAGCCCATCTTGAAAGGAAACTCTAGATCTCCTTTGTAACTGTTTTCCTGCTGACTCTGAGTTTTTGATGGATTGCATATTGTGCTCCCTTTGCTTACAACTACATTGTTCAGTTTGTTTTGCAATTATCTGAGTAGGCAACATCGCTTGTTTCAATTTTTCAGGCGGTGGGTTCAATCTCTCTCCTCTAAAACCAAGAAATGGCAGACCCAGATCGCAGGTGCAGCACCTTATGCAGATTGATCTGAAAGGATGGGGTGTGGGCTACCTCTCATCGTTCCAGCAGCACTGCCTCCTTCAAGTATTAAATAGTGTTGCAGGCAAGCTCTTGTTGGCAAATTTCAGCTTGTTCTAATATTTTTGGCTGCTTCTATTTTTTACAGGGCGGGTTTATTACGGGGTCTGTGGGTGATCAACATAAAATTGGTTACTTGGTTAATGATTTAAAGAGATGAAAATTCTAAAATTAAACTTTACTTAATTGTAAAAAAAAATTCCAAACTATAAAACTTATAGAAGCTGTTATTAATGCCTTTGCCAATTTATTAATAATGGCTGTGTTGTGAATTGGTACTAGGAGAGGTTATTGCAAGTGGGTTGGAATTAAATAGGATTTGGGACTTTTTTTTATAGATAAAGGGGAATTAAATGGAGATATAGTATTATGGAAGCAGAAGACAGGTCTTGGTGATGGAGAAATGCTTCATATCTTTGAAAATGGAGGAGTTGAAAAAGGGGGCATGGGGAGTAATGGACCACTGTGCCAACTTTGAGCTGCTGCCTATATATTGCAAATAGTACTCTTATTATATAATTGGGGATATAATTTTTGGGGGTTTTTTCCTCTCCAAAAGTGCTGCCTTTTATTTTAATTGTCCTTTAAAAATCTGAAATACATGTAATCAGTTGATTTTTTTCAATCTAGATCTAATGTTGGCCTTTCTGCATTTTGTTTGATATCTAGAGCATTTCTCTGCATCATAACTCATATAAAAAAATGTGTATGAACTTTACCGGAAAAGCTTGGATTGGACTAAAGTTGTTTATATCTTCTAGCTGATCATTTTTCCATTCTTATTCTTGGAATTTGTGAATTGCCCTAAAACATTGTTGCTGAAAGCTGTAGAATAAAATACTTCATTGAATATTAATTTAAAAAGCTTTTCACAACCTTCTGCTGCTAGCCTGGCTGCATATTGGCATGCATAGAAAATTTGCATGGAGGCTTTTTTTTTTTCATGTTGTGTATCAAGGTTCTGCACTTAGTCCATTTCTCTTTGCTCTAGTCATGGACGAACTAACGAGGTCAATTCAAGATGATATACCATGGTGTATGATGTTTGCGGATGATATTGTGTTGATTGATGAGACAAAGGAAGGTATTGAGAGAAAGTTGGAATTGTGGAGGCATACACTAGAAGCCCGGGGTTTTAGATTGAGCAGAAGTAAGACGAAGTATATGGAGTGCAAGTTCAGTGGGGTTACAAGCAGCGAGGCGAGGGCGGTAACTTTGGATAGCAAAGTGGTTCAAGGATCAAACGTCTTCCGTTACCTAGGATCCATTCTCCAAAAGGATGGAGAACTGGATGGAGACGTGGCTCATAGAATTAACGCGGGTTGGTTAAAGTGGAAAAGCACCACCGGATTCCTTTGTGATTCCGGCATTCCCCAAAGCTTGAAGGGAAAGTTCTACCGTACGGCAATTAGGCCTGCTTTGTTATATGGTACCGAATGTTGGGCGGTGAAACAATGCCACGTTCATAAGATGAACGTGGCGGAGATGCGTATGTTGCGGTGGATGTGTGGCCACACAAGGAAGGACCGATTAAGAAATGAAGTGATCCGGGAAAAAGTTGGAGTTGCATCCATTGAAGAAAAGATGAGGGAGAATCGGTTAAGATGGTTTGGTCATGTGAAAAGGAGATCAGGTGATGCACCGGTGAGAAGAATTGAAGAGTGGAGGAGTAACCAAATTGTAAGGGGTAGGGGAAGACCTAAGATGACTTGGATGAAGGTAATTGAAAGTGATATGTGGTTACTTGGGATTGAGGAGAACATGACGTTGGATAGAAGTGGGTGGAGGGGCAGTATCCATGTGGAGGAAGGGGTGTGATTACTGCATTTATTTTGTTTTTCTCAATTGTGTTGGTATTAAAACCTTTTGTTGAAAACCTCTTTTAAAACTTGTTGGTGTAAACCTTGTTTTCAAAAAAAAAAAAAAAACTTCTTTAAAAATTCTTAAAACTTAAACCCTTTAAAAAAAAAAAAAAAAACTTTTTATCACTCTTGTCGATGCCATCTCCTCTGGTAACGGTTTCAGTTGACGATTCATGTTAGCCGACCCCAAATCACTTTGGGAATAAGGCTTAGTTGTTGTTGTTGTGTAAAGCTTCTTACTTTAGAATGTAAGAATGATGACCGATCATGCTCACTAAAATGGTATGCGTGGCAAAGATAAAAAGTGTAGTCCATGTGATTAAATGTCTTTTCTTTTCCCCAATTCTTCGACAGGTTTGCATGAATATTTTGCTCAAACTGATGAGAGGGTTGCTACTCCCAGAATTCCAGTTATGGTCAACATGACCTCAGCATCTATGTCTTTAAGAAAGCACCAAAAGTTTCAGGATCCATCCATTCATCCTAGTTCTCCTGATGAGAATATTGTTCCTAATAGAAACTCTGTCATGATGGATGAAGACTCTGACGTAGACGAGGATTTTCAAATACCTGGGGCAGACCAAGAGGTTTGTGCTACACTACTCTGTAAACTCTTTTGATGGATGTAATTATATAAAATGTCCTTTTTCTAATTTTGGCAATCTTGTAGGTTTACTCTTCGACAGCTGAGGATGAAGTCAAGAAAACAGGTAGTCATTACTTTATTCACATACACCTCTTGTTTTGATTCTGTAATTGCAGCTACTGTATTCAAGGGTAGATCTAAAAAAGCCCTTTGTATTTGAAGCTGTTGAAGAACCGACAGATCAGATTGATTTAACCATGTTCTCGGGATCTTTGCGACGAGACAACAATGAAAATGCTCGTAATTGCTGGAGAATATCTGATGGAAACAACTTCAAAGTTCGTAGTAAGAGTTACAGCCATGACAGATCCAAGGTTCCTGCAGGGAAACATCTAATGGATCTTGTTGCGGTTGATTGGTTCAAGGATTCAAAGCGGATGGACCATGTTGCTAGACGTCAAGGCTGTGCAGCACAGGTGCCAATCTTGATTGCTTTCTTTTTTCTCTTCCCCTTCTTGATACAGGAGTAATACTATCTCAACTTTAAAGCCAGAATTGTACGTGATTTCACTTTGTTCTTTTCAGAACAACAGGCGTTACTTTCGGTTACTATGAGGCATATCGTTTGTCAATCTTCTCCATATTTCTTAGACTACTATGCTTCTGTGAGTAGCTTATTCTATTTAAATCACCTTCTTCTCCTGTTTGGGGGAGGGGGGGGAGGTTAATTTGTCAGACTGGAATTTTAGCTCCACACTGACGTGTCTTCTATCCCACCTATCTAAATCGATGTGGCATCTGTACTGAATGTGCTCTACTAGTGTTTGACTTGGGCGTGGCATCTGTGTTGGACATTATATGTTGCAGCAGGTTGTGCTCTTATGTTATTTTGACACCTATGTGTTAACATGATAAATTCTTTTGGAACTTTGAGATGTTCAGAGAAGTGATGGAAGGTGACAGCTTTGTCAGTAATCACAGTAGCTTATGCAAAGATAATTCTGAGTTTTCAATGGAACTAGAGTAGAATTTCAAAGCTTTCAAATAATTTATGTTACAGAAAAGTTGAAAGAACATCAAAGAAGATATAGATAGAATATATATTATACTGGTGTTTAATATTTACTACTATTACAAGTGTGTACGAATGTCCAAGGTTCAAGAAAATCCCAAGTCTGTTGGTAGGATGTATACCTACATGGCTACATCTAAAGATTGAGTCTCATATACATATTAAAATCGTGATTCATTATAAGGAGTATTTAAGTGAGTTATGCTATAATGTTAACATTCTGGCCAGCCCTAGCCCTATGTTACTGAAAACTCCATATGATCTTATGTCCCAAATTATCATAATTTAAACAAATTTATTTAGAATTTCAAAGGTGATTGTCATTGTATTCATTATTTTTTTGGTGCAGGGATACGAATTCAAGTGTATAAAAGTCTTGGTGCATGAGTCATTTTAAGTACATAGATATGACCCGGTATATTAGCCTAAGGATTTATGTCATAAACTGATAAATAGTAAATCAGGGGTATGGAGTCTATTGTTGATCTGTATAATTGCTCATCTATATGCAATGCAATATGGAAAGTTCAATAATCCATTCCCAAGTAAGTCACTGCCCAGTATATGATGTAGAATGTTGAGACTTACGAACTATAATCGGGTTGAAATGCTCAAATGCACTCATGAACCCTTCATATTTCAGAATTCAGATATGCTCTAAAAATTTGTGACTCAGGATTATAGAGTTCCCTGCTGATCTACATTCATGGGAACATCTGTTGCAATGTTTTCCGTGGAACATAGTAAAGTAATTAACTTATTGTCATTCCTAAGGACATAGCATATTGTCACCCCATATGTTCAGTCTTGAAACCTACATTACAAAGCTCAGAAGTGAAGTCATGGGGATTACGTCTTACAAATTTAATTGCCAAACAAAGCTCAGAAGTGAAGTCATGGGGCTTATGTCTTACGTATTTAATTGCCAGAGTGGGTATTTGATTCATTGAACTTGTCAAGTTTTCTGAAACTGTTTGGTATTTATACTGTAGATTGATCAACATATCACATCTCAAGTTGTACTATTCAATCTTCATCTCTTAGTTTAATGATTAATTTGTTGCTTTGGGTATATGATTCCAGTGATGTTATCTTATGTTGCCAGACATCTATCTAGGTCTCTCATATAATCACTTTGATGAACCTCTGATCATCTTTTTGTTTGTAGGTTGCTGTGGAGAAAGGATTATTTTCTTTAGTTATAAATGTTCAAGTGAGTTGCTTTTAACCACTCGATCAAAGATCTAACTCGGTATATCTTGAATCAGAAAGGAAATTTACTCTTCATGCATCAGGTACCTGGTTCAACTCACTATAGTATGGTGTTTTATTTTGTGACAACAAAATTAATACCTGGGTCCCTTCTGCAACGTTTCGTGGACGGTGATGATGAGTTTCGCAACAGTCGGTTAAAGCTCATTCCTTCAGTTCCCAAGGTAACTGCACAGGCTTCTCAGCTGAAAGTTTCCTGAATTGGCTACTGAATTTTAACTGAATTTCCACAAAGCAAGTAGCTCCTGTTCTTATACTGTCCATCAATATCTCTTGTTGCATGCTTCTTCACTTGTTTTTAGTCTTTCCTGTTCGACTGGCCATTATCTAACATTTCAAGTGGTATATGCTTTATGCAGGGCTCTTGGATTGTTCGTCAGAGTGTTGGAAGTACTCCTTGTTTATTAGGGAAAGCAGTTGACTGTAACTACATCCGTGGGCCTCAGTACTTGGAAGTAAATTCAATATTCTTTTGTATATCTGAGATTGAAGACTTGATTATTGTGTATTTGTTTCCATTATTAGGATTGGTCATTATTTACTGATTAACCTTTTGTAGGTTGATGTTGATATTGGCTCATCAACAGTTGCCAATGGAGTTTTGGGACTTGTGATTGGGGTGATTACGACATTGGTGGTTGATATGGCTTTTCTTGTACAGGTACGTAGTATCAAACTGTAGTTGTTACTTCTTTCATAGGGTTGGAGGATAGAGCCTAGAGAAGGTTGTAGTCTGCAACTTCCCGAGAGAAGTAGCAGGGCTTCTGACTTCAACGTTAATTGTTTGGTCTTAAATTGTTGCAGAGGTACTGGGGAGTGTATTGAAATGTTGATGATAGATGAATATATAATGACAAACATGAATGAGTGCCAATTGTATGCTTGACTAGAGATTTAGCTCTTTTTTCTCCCTAGTTGCCTCTTCTATGACAGAAAACTGAGGTTGGGAAACAGCTATCTGGTTTACTGTATATGTAGTTCCCTTTTCTTTTGTAACTAATGTGTCTTTGGGCACCTTAAACTCTTTATTAGAATCAGGATCTAGTTGTACTTTGGGGATCGAATGTTCCATCTTATGTCCCAACTCTCAACACCTCTTATCACTTGCATTCAAAGTTGACTTATGAGTAATTATAAGCCGATAATGTGCCAAAATCAGGAACGGATGAGGTAGTGGATAGGAATAAAACTGGGATGTATTATCTCCACCCTTTTATTTGGCAATTGCAGTTGTTAGAGACTAGAGATGTCATTCTGGGCTATTGATCTTTAAGATTATCTCTGGAATTACACATAGTCTTTTTTGATGGGCAATTTTTCTCTTTTTAGCAAGTAATCTGCTTGTTGCAAGATAGTTGACCTCAAGTTAATGTGAATTCAGGCAAATTCTGAAGACGAGTTGCCAGAGAGGTTGATTGGTGCCGTCCGTGCATCTCATATCGAGTTGTCTTCTGCAGTTGTGCCACAGTTGCCAGATTCACCCGTTGAATGAGTAACACCTCTGGCTGATATCAATGTGGATATATTCATCTAGAAGACTGGCATTTGGTCGAAAGTAATTGGCTACTGAATTTTAGGCTGATTTTTGAATTAACTTGGACATATGTTTTAGAATGGGTTTATGAGGTGCAACGATTATGTTAATTTAATTGATTTTCAGATTTGTTAATGTGAATTAAGTAGGAGATTTTCCCTTCAATTCTTGTTTGATGATTTAGCTTTTAAATCGTAAATGAGATTTTATTTTGATATCTTTGTATCTTGATCTTGTTTGAGTTTTTTTTTTTTTTTTCTTTGAAAGGCTTAATATGTTAAGTTGTGCCTTACATTTATTAGGGTGATTTAAATAAAATTTCAGACAAGTAGACTACATTATTTAAGGCTCATCAAGTAAATAAGATTGTTTTAAGTTGTCTTCTTTGAGCTCCTTATACTTTCATGATTCAAAATTAAGGAGTTTAAGTGTGTGTATATGTTTTGTCAAATTCTATGAGGTATTCATACAAGTATGTGTCTGAATATAGTGGCATATATTGAAGTTTAGTAGGCTTGACACTAGTGATTTGAATTTGTGTCTCAAATATCCCCTTCCTCTAGAATTTGCAGCGATAATCGACCTTTTATGTGGTCAAGGATGTTAAACATGAACTTAAGATTTAGAGTTTATAATTTGTTCTAAAATATCCTCCGTGGGTGTGTCCTTAAATTTTAAATGGAAAATTTATCAGAAACAACATTTTTAAAGAATCTCGGAAAAGAAGATCTCTAATTTTTTTTTGCGAGGAACAACCATGACCCATTTTCCGGCATTGATCAAGTATCTTTTGGTACTGACTCATTAAAACAAAACGTATGCATGGCATGTGACCTGTATCACTTATGTTTCAACCCAATATCTCTCCATTTTCCGGCATTGACCAAGTATTTCCCGGTGCATTGACTCAATCAGTATATGTTGGGATAATGGAGGGAAATGAGGTTGAAACATAAGAGATGCTAGTCACGTGTCCTGCACATATTTGATTTTAATGAGTCTGTCAGAAAATAGTTGGTCAATGTCGGAAAATGGGTCTAGGTTGTTGCTCGGGAAGTTTTTTTTGGAGGTCTTCTTTTGCCATGATTTTTTTTAAAGGGTTGTTTCTCTTAAAAAACTTGTATTTAAAAGGTTGTTTTTGACAATTTTTTCATTTTAAATTTCTCACTTCCGGCTCTCAGATCCATACGCAAGTCGTACATCCATATCCAAGTCCAAGCATCATAGCCTAACTTTTAATGCGATCTAGCAGTTCAATTGTGTAATGGATTTTGATGATTAGGAGCTTTAACAGTGTGCTTCGTACTAGTTGTTATTTTGATAATCTGTTGAATGTGACGATCTTAACTTATTAACCTGATCTTGTGGCTCAACTGTTCAATTTTTGTTTTTAAATAATTTGTATGCTATATTTTACAGTCTTTGTTTTCAAAATTTTCTGGCTCCGCAACCAGTTCAATTTTTTTATAGTTTTATTTCTTCATTTGTTAAGGTTGATAAGTGATTATTCATAGCTAATCCGGTATCATGGCAGATCGTAAGTATTGGTGGTGGGGATTATAAGTATGGCGACGACAATCCCACATTATAAGGGATTTACTCCTCAACCTCACAATTACAGTTTTAATCAACGTCATTTCTTAACTAAGCAATGTCGTTGCCGCCATAGTAGTCATGCTTTTGTCTCTTGCAATTTCAAGTGCACAAAACATACTACTACATCACAAAATCGGTGTAGCTCTTTGCATAATTTATTAGTTGCACGCGATTGTACTGAAAGCAAGGTTTTGATTACTGAATCGTTTGTTGATGAGCTGATTAAAGAGCTTACTTCAGAAAGACTCTATAGTGATGCTGTCAAGCTTTATTTAGGTACGTTGAATGATGGTTTCATCCCAAACGTCTTTCATTCTTTCCCTGTTTTAGTTAAGGCTATTGGCGGTCTTTGTGATTTCAAATTAACTAGGCAAGTTCATGGGCATTTGTTGAAATTAGCCGTGATCAAGTATCTATCCGTAGCAAATTCGCTATTAAGTACTTTTTGGAAATGTGGTGCGAGTGATGATGCAATAAAGATGTTTAAGATTATGCAGGAGAGGGATTCAGTTTCATGGAGCACTATGATATATGGGTTTCATCATGCAAGCTTGTATATCAAGTCACTGGAATGGTTTACACGCATGGTTTGTGAATTTGGAATATATCCAAATAAGGTAGCTTGCATTTCAGCTCTTTCCTCATGTACTTCAGTTAAGTCTACAATACATGGGCAAGAAATACATGCATTTTTTATCAAAAGTGGGTTGGATCTTGATGAGTTTGTGTTGAGTGCATTGCTTGAATTTTATATGAAATGTTGTTCTGTAAGGTATGCAGAACAAATTTTTGAGAGCATTGCTAGGAGTGCAAGAGAAAACACTGTGTTATGGAATATTATGATTTTGGGGTATGTGGAGAATAATTGTTACTCGCAGGCACTATTTTCTTTCATTGAAATGATGTATATAGGTGTTAAACCCGATTCTTCTGCTATGGTGGCTGTTTTGGTCTTGTGCTCAGAGTCCTTAAATCTAGCCTTCGGACAGCAAGTGCATGCTCTTATTGTCAAAACTGGTTTGGAGATAGATGTTCAAGTTGGAACCTCGCTGATCGTCATGTACTATAAATGTGGCAATCCTGATTGTAGTTCAAAACTATTTGACATGTTTGATAATCATAATATAGTCATGTGGGGCACAGTAATCACTAATACTGCTCGATGTGGTTATTCGAGGAAAGCACTGGATCTATTTGTCACTGGATTGGAGCATGGATATCTGGATTCTGTCATATTGTTAGCTACATTACGAGCATGTTCATTTCTGGCAGCTAACTCTGAAGGCATGTTGATTCATGGAATGGCAGTTAAGTTAGGGTTGGACCTTGATACCTACATTGGTAGTGCCTTAATCGATATGTATATGAAATGCCAAGATATGTTATCTGCTGAAAATGTCTTCCGGAGGTTACCTATAAAAGATGAAGTATTTGAGAGTAGTCTGATATCTGGATATACTCACAACGAATACTGAGATGATGCGATCAGAGCATTTTGCGAGATGCACAATCATCAAATTAGACCTAATGCAGTAATAATATCATGTCTCCTATCAATTTGTGCTCGGGTTTGTTCAAATTTACAGTGCAAAGAAATCCATTGCTATGTTATACGCAGAGGATTGGATATTAGTATGCTTGTGAACAATTCACTTGTAGTTGCCTACGCAAAATGTGGAAACTTGGAAAGCTCGTGGAGAGTCTTTCAGGGGATGGACATGAGAGATGAAGTTTCATGGAATTCAATGTTGTTGGGGTTAAGCCTACATGGTCATGTGGATGAAATGCTTGTTT
Organism: Beta lomatogona; assembly: GCA_947646795.1. NCBI lineage: Eukaryota > Viridiplantae > Streptophyta > Magnoliopsida > Caryophyllales > Amaranthaceae > Beta > Beta lomatogona. The sequence goes on from CANSNZ010001150.1 coordinate 13,202, forward strand.
TGTTTGATGAAATGAGAACTAATGGATTTGAACCTAACCATCAAACTTTTACTACGGTTCTTTCTGCATGTAGCCATATAGGAAGAGTTGCTGAGGGCTCAAAGTTTTTCAGAATCATGAAAGATATGCTTGAACCCAAACTTGAGCAGTATACTTGCTTGGTTGACCTTTTAGGTCGTGCAGGCCATGTAGACCAAGCATATGACTTGATTATAGCTATGCCACACACCCCAGATGATCGCATTTGGGGATCGTTGCTCGGCTCTTGTAGAATTCACGGCGATGAAAGGTTAGCAAATGTTGTAGCCAGTCACCTATTTGAGTTGAATCCTGATAGTATTGGGTACCGTGTACTCCTTGCAAATTTATATGAAGATTTAAATAAATGGAATGAAGTTGTGGAACATGGATCCAAAATCAATGATATGGGATTGAAGAAAAGTCCTGGTTGTAGCTGGATTGACGTTAATAATCAGATTCATGTCTTTACTGCGAGTGATCAGACACATCATCAAGTAGAAGATATATATGCCATGATCAAAAGTTTGACCATAGAGATGATAAGGGATGGATATATCCCGCAATTGTGATTTCATGTAAATATATATTTTTTTCCTTAAAAAAGTGTAGATACATTTTATTCTATTTTGTAGTTTAATGTAGAATTGTAGACCGTGATTTGAGATGGTGTAATTGTTATTTATAGGAGAATCAAAAAGTGGAAGGGTGATAAGTCCTATTTCTACCCACATGTTGTGGCATCTTGGGTTTGATTCTCATATTGGTGAAGTTGTGAGGATTTTGGGGTATTTTGTACTTTAGTTTCATGTAGAGAATGTTTTTACTTAATTTACCAAGTTTTAAGATAGTAGTTACTTTTTATACTCTACTTACATTAAAAACTTGTTATCCTTTAATCATAAGTAGAATGAAGGTGATCAAATGGATAATTGATTCCTAAGAAGTAAGAACCTTTATATTATAAGGCAAAATACAAAAGGCCTAAAAGTTCCACTAAAAGGAATATTTATACATTTTCTTGAATTTTTTACATTGACATATGCTTGTCGATAAAATGTAATTAAGTTAAAAGGTAAATTTGTTTTTTTTTTTGTTATTATACATTATCATAAACAAACATTTCCATTGCATTCCAAAAAAAAAAAAAACCACATTTCCATTAAACATGTTTTGCTACTACACCAATTCTCCCTCAAGTTTACACTATTTTCTTAGCTTCGTAAAGTCGAGTGCATTCATCATATGAGATTATGCTCATTTACTCATTTGAGCAATGAGCAAAAAAAAAGTAGCCTTGGACGTACCATGCTAATAGTACACCCGAGTGTACGATAAAAATTTCTTCATAAAGTCTTATAAATTATAAGATTAATCGACATTATCCCCAAGAATCTAAGACATGAAATTGGATCTGGTCTACCTTATTATTCCTATATGCCAATCTTCTCTCACACACAAATTTTCTCCCATAAAGGACTAAGACTTTATTATTTTCAATTTTATTGTCCATACGACGATGTTCCTAGACATCACACATAGTACTACAAGGCAAAAAGCTAGAGTATATTTTTTCAAAACGTTCACTTTCACATTTTTTCTAATCCTTCCTTTGTTCCTTTAATTTTCAGCAGCAAATTAAATAAGTGCAAACAAACAAACATAGATCTTGCGTACCTCTTTCTCTCCTGCTCCTTCCCTCCTTTCTCCCCTCCTCTCTCTCTCTTTCACGTCTTCTGCAAAATTTTCAACCTCGAACTTCAAAGCTTAAACCTTATTCTGCATCAAATTGCTGCTTCGACGACTGAATTTCCTAAAATCTGTTCAAATCTTTTCGATTTTTTTTGTTGATATGTCCGAGTTTATTCTGAATTCATGAGCAGAATTTTGAATTTCTGGTTAAAAAGAACAAAATCCGTTTCCACCGAATCATTTGAATGCTGATAGATTAAGATCAATTCTTACTTTGATATGTTAATTTAACAGCGATCAAACAAATTTTGAAGATTTGAAATAATTTCGCCGATTTTTGGTGGAATTTTGTTATTATCGCTCTTTTTTGGTTGATTTTTTTTAAATATTTTATTTTTTGGTGGAAGTAAGTGATGTCATCATCATCTAAGGTGGTGTATGAAGGATGGATGGTGAGAATTGGGAGGAGGAAAATTGGTCGATCTTTTATTCACATGAGATATTTTGTTCTGGAGCCTCGTCTTCTTGCTTATTACAAGAGAAAACCGCAAGATAATCAGGTATAAGCAATAAAATTGTGCTCGTTTTGATGTTGTTACATTTCTATAAGTTAGTCACTTTGCTTTGTGTTTTTTTTTTTTAATTTTTTGGTGGTTTATAGTATGTTGTTGAATTTGTTTGTGGAAATGTTGTTTAAATTTACTGATATTTGAAGTGATAGAGTTGATAGGATGGGGAAGTGAATGCAATAATGGAGGATTATGTTTGACTTATGTCATAAGGAATCAGGGAAGTTTCAGGTCAATTTTTGTTGAATTTTGACTGATCAGAGTTGAGATATTGCTCGAATGACGACAGATTTAGCTTGAATTTGGGAGAAAAATCTATTTGAAGTGGAAGAATTGATGGAAATTTTGTGGAGAACTTTAATTAGTTGCAATGATCAAATTGGATATGGAGTAAGGAAAGATCAGTTGAGAGGGTAGAGAAATTGAAATTCTTCATCTTGTGAGAATGGTGTACTTACGAGCTTCTTCTTAAAGGGCTATAGCCAAAATGTTAGGTGGAAAATGGAAAAATTTACGAGGACCCAAATGCATGTCGATATTATCTTACAGGATCAAGAATGAAGCTTGAAAGGAGTTTCAATGAGGGAGAAATTGAAAATAAGTTGGATTTCTGGATTCCATATCCTCGCTTCTCTCCAGAAAAGCTTGCCTCTGTCATTTTGTGATGTTTAGAATTTGTTACTAAGATTATTCTTCTGTTTCTTAATGCTTGATATAGGTACCTGTCAAGACGCTTGTTATTGATGGCAATTGTAGAGTGGAGGATCGAGGCTTGAAGACCCATCATGGACATGTGAGCCCTTTTCGTGTGGTTCATCTTTTCTTCAAGTCTTTATCAATGACTACTGTATAGGCTTTACAGTTTTTGGATGCTTCATATAAGATTCTCGGCTGATAAGTGATTATTTTGACTGTATTACTTTTACCTGGTTGTACAGATGGTTTATGTCTTATCTGTGTACAACAAGAAGGACAAATATCACCGGATTACGGTGTGTTTCTTTTTCATTTCACTATTTAGCTATTGTTTTTTAGCCTATGTTTTGTTCTGCTCTCGCAAATGTTTCATATCTGAGTTAGTATAGGTTTTGTTATTTCCCTTTGCGCCTCTCCTTCTCTGTTCAGATTTTTTAGGACGCTTTATGTTTTAGTCATCTGGATTCTTTCTTTCCATGATGCCTGTGATGGATACAGATGGTGGTAGTTTAGTCTTGGATGCATAAGGTTAACAGCTTGGTCCAAGTGGGCCTGAGTACATACTGTTCTACAAACTAAATTGTTAAATCGACTAATCAATAACTTTTATTTGAGCATAACACTCCTTTTCTATGCCGGAGGGCTGAGCACATGATCATCTCTCCGTTTGGAATTGCTCAAGATTATTGTGTTATCACTTCTATAGTTAGTTGAATCTCATAGGTTTGTGGAAGCTACTTCAAAATGGTTTCAGTATCAGAGATGTAGAGCAACTAATGCTATGTGCGCCTACTCACATATGGTTTTTTAAAGATCTTGAGTGTCAACCAGATATTGCAGTTATAAAAATAACTACTGCAACTAGCTGCTACAACTTCGAGGCACAGCAACATTTATATTTAGAATTCCCTGCTGTAAGTAGTTCTAATGTGACTTGAATAGTGGTACCAGACTATGGTTGGTTATTATGCAGTGTCCTTCACTTGTCACGCTGCTACAAAAAAAATTATGGAAAAGCTTAACCCGATGTGTCTTCGTGATAAAGATGGCAGCGTTCAACATCCAGGAAGCTTTAATCTGGAAAGAGAAGATCGAGCAAGTCATTGACCAGGTCTTCCTTCTATATTTTGTGATTTTGTACTTTCATGTTGATGTTTTGATGAAATTCTAGTATAAATCTTTCTTTGATTCTAAAACTAGGATTAGCTGATTTGAATTATGTATGCAGCACCAAGAGTCACAAGTTGGTAATGGAAACAAGTACTTATCTTTTGAATATAAGGCGGGTTCTGATTCCATGAGAAATGCTTCTTCCTCAGATCGTGAAAGTCAGTAAGTGGCTTCTTGATTCATATTTCTAATGATAGATTTTGCAAATTCATCTAGAAAAAAGGAACACTTCTGGATGTCTTGACAGCAGGGTTTGGAAAAAGACCCTTTTCTCAACGTTTTAGATAGTTGGTAAATTTCAGTTCCTCCAACAACAAAAAGAAACAGATGGTGAATTTCAAGATAAGGGAATAGTTTAGATGAAATTACTTAATCTGCTAATCCGGTAGAATTATTTGATTGCCAGCTGATCTCAAGAAAAAGATAACTAATAAAGGGAATAGCTTGCTAATCCTACAGTAAATCTGAATCTGAATTCCCTTTGATTGCTCCTGTGGTGTGAGACCATAAGGAAGCTAAAAGAGCTCACTCTCTTCTTGATATACAGTCACATAAGAGTATGATCGTTCTTCACTAACTGCCCCCTGAAGTACAGTGAGGGAATGAATTATTCAGAAAAGTAATTTTCATTCCCTATCCCTTTCTGAACCAGAGTATGTCAATGGGTGATTCTCCATTAAGGACACTGGAAGCATCCAAATTTTCCTCTCAATATCAAAGAACCTATCTTGAATAGACCTCAACTCTCATAAGGTGCAAGATTTTCGTTTGTCGTGGTGGTGGTGATGGTTGTATAATTCAGCATAAAGGATGCAACATTGTATGCAAGAATATCTGCCTTCTAGTCTAGTTGTATGCTATTTAGTCTTGGATTTCTGGTGTCAGACTCGTATCTGGCTTTTAGTCTAGTCGTATGCTATATAGTCTTGTATTTCTGGTGTCAGACATGGGTGCATGTCTAGGTGTTAGGCTCGGCCATTTGATGGACATTTTACATTCTCTGGTCTATAATGAAGTGTCAAGTATCTATATCCACGTATTTGACATGGAGGTATTTGTGTAAAGATAGTTATACTCTTTTCTCAGGTTCATTATACACATATTAGTAATTGGCTAATAGCAAATGGTTGCGTCTAGGGATTATAGAATTTTAACTATGGAAAGCCTTTTCTATACTATAAGGATTCCCTAATCTAAACTGTTGGAGACTTCATAGAGGTACTTCTTTTTTCAATCTTGCTATTGTCTTTAGTCTTAGCATCATTTTTGATTGAAATATCAGTTATTGCATATTATCTTTTGTCAGATTTATGTACGCATTCTTAAGCATTGTTTTGATCTCTATATTTTGGAATATAGCAATTTCTCATGTTAAGAAACTTCAAATTGAACTAAAGATGATGGTGACTGTTTGAGGGAGTTTTGTTTATTTTTTTTGGGGGAGGGGGTGGTGTTGATGTAAGAGATAATTAAAATGCCTTTAGCCCTGAAATTCTGCTCCTCTGTTGACGTTTAGGGATCTCAAATTTCATCATATCTGCCTTAGACCTTGTATATCAATTTCATTTGGAGTTACTGTTTTCTTTTTGTTTTTTTTTGATTCAGCTGTGTTCTTCTGCCTTAAAGGTGTAAAATTCACTCTTGTGAGATACTCACACAATTGCACTGAAAGTCTAAAATTCTTTATAATGTGACCAAGCTCAGTTGTTTCTTGTAGGCCCTGTTATCATTTATAATGTGACCAAGCTCAGTTGTTTCTTGTAGGCCCTGTTATCATTTATCAATTGACAGAAGTTAGCACAGCAGTGTTGTTTTGTTGACTAAATAATCTAGTCATATCACTCTTTTCTTTTCCTTTTTGTTGGGGTTTCGAGAAAAGAAGAAATTTTGTCTTTCAGGCTGAATCTACTATTTTCTGATCACTCTGTCCTTGAGACTTTGTATTTTCTGAACACTCTGTTCCTTGGAACTTTGCAGACTTAGTGCCCAGGAAGATGAGGAGGATGGTGCTAACTTATTGAGGAGAACCACGATTGGAAATGGTCAGTTCTCTTTTCTTCTCCTAGTGGTCTGTATTAGAACTCTTGCTTATCTCAGTCAATGCTGTTTACCCTTTCCAACATCTAGGACCTCCAGAGGCTATTTTGGACTGGACTCGTGAAATAGACTCTGATCTATCTCAAAGTACTAATACTCAAGTGTTCTCTCGGAAGCATTGGCGTCTTCTTCAATGTCAAAATGGTACTCTATATAATATAAAATTGGGTTCCCTTTTTCAAAATATTATAATTTTTAAACAAGTAGCAGATGCCTGATGACAACGTATTTTTTAAATTGCAGGGCTTCGTATTTTCGAAGAGCTTTCTGAAGTTGATTACCTTGTAAGTAACTTTTTTGTTGTGTAAAGGTATGATGGTTCACTTTTCATTGTTGTTGCTTCTTCATGCAAAATTTCTATCATACAGCCAAGGAGTTGTAGCAGAGCGATGAGGGCTGTTGGAGTTGTTGAAGCTACTTGTGAAGAGATATTTGAGCTAATAATGAGTATGGACGGGACAAGGTTCGAGTAAGTAATCAATATCAGCTGTGATTTTCTATCATATATTCTGAAGAGCTTTGACATTCATGCCATGCGGCAAGAATGGGGGCTTCTTTGGTGGCGTTGGGTACTGCTGTTGTATTTGCACACCTGATGTCTTTCAACTGACACCTCTTAACATATATATATATATATATATATATATATTTCTTGCAACATGTTCTTGGATACTAAACATTTAAATCTCAAATGGAGATGTTGTGGTTTCTCGTAGGGAAGCACTAAATAATAACTTAGCAAGAGAGTTAAGTGTTGCAGATGATTGGTCAAAATGAGTGCTATCAAAATAATTTTTGTTGTAAACATGTTTGCTACCATACACATTTGTAGAATTAATGATTTGATGTGTCGCTTCATAGTTGGTAGTCTGTTATTGCGAAGTTGTTGCATTTCTGGTGAAATCTTGGTCACAAACAGTAGTCCATCTTGTGTCTGGTGCTTTTTTTGCTCATGGTCTAGTACTTATATTAAAGCAGCGTGTCGCTCACTATAACTTCACATTTTGCTATACGACCTCTGTAAATCTGAATCTGTCCTACATTAACTTGCTTAACGAATAATAACATCTATTGTGGAAATACAAGGAAAGACCTCTGGATCTTATATCTGTAATCGTTCTGCATACTTTGTTCCTCTGTAGTTTAAAACTTTTTTCTGCAAATCATTCTGCATACCTTGTTCCTGTGTAGTTAAATCCTCAACACCTTTTATATGCTTAGTGCTCTTACAAAGCACCGCTTGTGATTGTTGATTGTTTTTGGTTTGAGACTAGATTGACTGTCCAATATATTTCGCACAATGCCGGGATGTAATATACGGTATACCACCTTTTGCCTTATCATACTGGTTCCTTTTCTATTTTGTATAAGTTTCTGATATTGATCAGATAATTGTCTTGTTTATTTCCTTCTTTCCTCATATCACTTTCCATTCATTTTCATGCTATTGCTGCTCTGATTAGGATGGGTGCCTGCTCCAGCTTCTAGAGCTGGGGTCTGGGTAGATCTTATCAAGTTTGTTTGTATTTGAGTTGGAGCTGCATGTGCTTCCAACTTCTTAAATTCAAGTTACTCGAGATTTGTGCTTACTGGTTTCCCATAGTCTGATGTGATTTTACCTTTATGTGGCTATCCAGATGGGATTGCTCTTTCCAGCATGGTAGTTTGGTTGAGGAGGTGGATGGACATACAGCTGTAATATATCATAGACTTCAACTTGACTGGTTTTCATCGTAAGTTTCATCTTCTGTAATTGTGCTTGCTAGGATTGATGATGAATCTTCACCCGAGCTGGCTAGAAATTTTCTGTTTAATATGCTCTGACTTGATTATTTCTTTCTTTTTTTTGAATTGGTTTGGGGTTTTTGGGTGGGGGTGGGAGGGTGGGTAGACTAGAGTAGGAACTTTTTAGCTACTTGTTATGGCTTCTACTGTGATTATCATACTTGAGGAGCTCATTGAATTAATTTACTGCTGACTACGTACTACGTAGTAGATACTACCTCTGTGCTTTAGTGTAGGCAGCGGGTAGACCTGGAAAAATCTGATCTGATTCGAAAACTTGGTTAGAGCCCACCCAAAAACTAAGGGGTATTGAAGACTTTTTCCAAAACGAAACCCTAAAGAACCTGCGAAACAAAGGAAAATGGATTTGACGCAGAAGCATTAAGGAAGCAAATTGAACCAAACCTGAAGTTACCCGACCTGACCAATCCACTTGACAGGTCTCCATTGGGGCTTAGTTAATGCTTACATGCATGGTAAGCAGTAGAGTCTTTTTTACAATATATATTTCCAATTCACTTAATTCTTTAGTCACTAACGAGATAGAGATTCCTTAGTCCTTGATGCTTCACCTTTGTAGCATATCGATTGATATTCTTTCAAAGACGAACATATTATATTAGTATATGAAGAGAATTGCTGCTATAGCTCATTTTAGCAAACTGTGATTTTTCCAGGTTTGTATGGCCTCGTGACCTCTGCTATGTGCGTTATTGGCGACGTAATGATGATGGAAGTTATGGTTAGTCTTTATTGTTTGTAGCTTTATTCATTCACCTTCAAACTGCCTCTCTTTCTTCCTACAAGTAAATTTTGTTGTTATGCAGTTGTACTGTTCCGCTCTAGGGTGCATGAGAATTGTGGTCCTCAGCCAGGATTTGTGCGAGCCCATCTTGAAAGTAAACTCTAGATCTCTTTTGTAACTGTTTTCCTGCTGACTCTGAGCTTTTGATGGATTGCATATTGTGCTCCCTTTGCTTACAACTACGTTATTCAGTTTGTTTTGTAATTATCTAAATAGGCAACATCAATTTTTTCAATTTTTCAGGCGGTGGGTTCAATATCTCTCCTCTAAAACCAAGAAATGGCAGACCCAGATCGCAGGTGCAGCACCTTATGCAAATTGATCTCAAAGGATGGGGTGTGGGCTACCTCTCATCGTTCCAGCAGCACTGCCTCCTTCAAGTATTAAATAGTGTTGCAGGCAAGCTCTTGTTGGCAAATTTCAGCTTGTTATAACTTTTTTTCCTGCTTCTAAGTTTTATTATCAGGGCGTGTTTATAATTGGGTCTGTGGGTGATCAACATAAAATTGGTCCCTTGGTTAATGATTTAAAGAGATGAAAATTCTAAAATTAAACTTTACTTAATTGTAAAATAACATTTGCAAACTACTACATCCGTTTCTTTTTAATAGTAACACTTTACCTTTTCACGCTTGCCAATGTAAATGTTTGAATATTAATACCTCTAAATTTACATTTGTAAAAATTATAAAAAGTTGATATTCCAAAAGTACATATCAAGATAAATCAAACAAGATCTCACATGACTATATTTTTCCTTACCCATTAATCACAAATAATTGTCAAACATAAATTTGTGAATAGTGTCAAAACTCTAACGGCCCGTTTGGTAGTCGTTAATAAATTGCGGTAATAGGAATGAATTTTAAGTGTAGGTTACAAGGGAAGCATCCTTAAAATCTCCATGGGGAGGCAATTTCAACCCCCAAGTTTGTGTCTTTTCTCCATGGGAAAGCAATCTCACCCCTAATTTTCATTACCACTCATTACCACCTAACAAGGTGGTATTGGATGGGAATGAAAATTCAAGAAGAAAAATAGACACTTTAGGATAAATTAGCATTACCATGGGAATGAACAATGACTTTATTTACAAATTTACATACAAATTCATTCCCATTACCACCATATATAATCAACTACCAAACGGGCCAAAAGTGTAACCATTAAAAAGAAACGGAGGGATTATATAAAACTTATAGAAGCTGTTATAAATGCCCTTGCCAATTTATTAATAATGGCTGTGTTGTGAGTTGGTACTAGGAGAGGTTATTGCAAGTGGGTCGGAATCAAATGGGATTTGGGAATTGTTAGATAAAGGAACTAAATAGAGATATAGAATTACGGAAGCAGAAGACAAGTCTTGGTGATGGAGAAATGCTTTATATCTTTAAAAATGGAGGAGTTGAAAAAGGGGGCATGGGGAATAATGGACCACTGTACCAACTTTGAGCTGCTGCCTATATATTGCAAATAGTACTTTTATTATATAATTGGGGATATAATTTTTGAAATTGGGGATATAATTTTTGGGGGTTTTTTCCCCTCCATAACTTTTATTTGAATTGTTTTTTAAAAATATGAAAGATCTGTAATTGGTTGATTGTTTCTATCTAGATCTTATGTTGGCCTTTCTGCATACTTTTTTTTTTTTTTTGATATCTAGAGCATTTCTCTGCATCATAACTCGTATAAATAAATATGTATTGGAACTTTACCTTAAAAGCTTGGATTGGATGCATAACTGGGTGGAACAATACTAAAGTTGTTTATATGTTCTAGCTGCTCATTTTTCCATTCTTATTCTTGGAATTCATGAATTGCCCTAAAACATTTGTTGCTGAAAGCTATAGAACGAAATACTTTGCTGAATATAATTTAAAAACCTTTTCACAACCTTCTGCTGCTAGCCTGGTTGCATATTGGCATGGATAGAAAATTTGCATGGAAGCTTTTTTTTCATGTTGTGTAAAGCTTCTTACTTTAGAATGTAAGAACGATGACCAATCATGCTCACTAAAATGGTATGCATGGCAAAGATAACAAGTGTACTCCATGTGATTGAATGTATTTTTTTCCCCCACTTCTTCGACAGGGTTGCGCGAATATTTTGCTCAAACTGATGAAAGGGTTGCTACTCCCAGAATTCCAGTTATGGTCAACATGACCTCAGCATCTATGTCTTTAAGAAAGAACCAAAAGTTTCAGGATCCATCCATTCATCCTAGCTCTCCTGATGAGAATATTGTTCCTAATAGAAACTCTGTCATGATGGATGAAGACTCTGACGAAGACGAGGATTTCCAAATACCTGAGGCAGACCAAGAGGTTTGTGCTACACTACTCTGTAAATTCTTTTGATGGATGTAATTATCTAAAATGTCCTTTTTCTGATTTTTGCAATCTTGTAGGTTTACACTTCGACAACTGAGGATGAAGGCAAGAAAACAGGTAGTCATTACTTTATTCACTTTTACCTCTTGTTTTGATTCTATAATTGCAGCTACTGTATTCAAGGGTAGATCTAAAAACGCCCTTTGTATTTGAAGCTGTTGAAGAACCGACAGATCAGATTGATCTAACCATGTTCTCGGGATCTTTACGACGAGACAACAATGAAAATGCTCGCAATTGCTGGAGAATATCTGATGGAAACAACTTCAAAGTTCGTAGTAAGAGTTACAGCCATGACAGATCCAAGGTTCCTGCAGGGAAACATCTAATGGATCTTGTTGCAGTTGATTGGTTCAAGGATTCAAAGCGGATGGACCATGTTGCTAGACGTCAAGGCTGTGCAGCACAGGTGCCAATCTTGATTGCTTTTTTTTTTTTCTCTCTTCCCCTTCTTGATACAGGAGTAATACTATCTCAACTTTAAAGCCAGAATTGTACGGGAACTCACTTTGTTCTTTTCAGAATAACAGGCGTTGCTATGAGGCATATCGTTTGTCAATCTTTTTTCATATTTCTTAGACTACTATGCTTCTATGAGTAGCTTATTCTATTTACATCACCTTCTTCTCCTGTTTTGGGGGGGGGTTGTTAATTTGTCTGACTGGGATTTTAGCTCCACACTGACGTGTTTTCTATCCCACCTATCTAAATCGATGTGGCATCTGTGCTGAATGTGTTCTACTAGTGTTTGACTTAGGCGTGGCATCTTTGTTGGACATTATACATTGCAGCGGCTTGTGCTCTTTTGTTATTTTGATACTTATGTGGTAACATGATAAAATTCATTTGGAACTTTGAGATGTTCAGAGAAGTGGAAGGTGACAGCTTTGTCAATAATTGCAGTAGCTTATGCAAAGATAATTCTGAGAAAGGAGTTGTCAATGGAACTAGAGTAGAATTTCAAAGCTTTCAAATAATTTATGTTACAAAAAAGTTGAAGGGACATCAAAGAAGATATAGATAGAATTTATATTATACTGGTGTGTAATATTTACTACAACTACAAATGTCTGTACCAATGTCCAAGGTTCAAGAAAATCCCAAGTCTGTTGGTAGGATGTATACCTACATGGCTACGTCTAAAGTTTGAGTCTCATATAGTCATATACATATTAAAACCGTGATTCGTGACAGACTAATTATAAGGAGTATGTAAGTGAGTTATGCTATAATATTAACATTCTGGCCAGCCCTAGCCCTATGTTACTGAAAACTCCATATGATCTAATGTCCCAAATTATCATAATTTAAACAAATTTATTTAGAATTTTAAAGGTGATTGTCATTGTATTTTCATTATTGTTTTGTGCAGGGATGTGAATTCAAGTGTATAAAAAGTCTTAGTGCATGAGTCATTTTAAGTACATATGACCCGGTATATTAGCCTAAGGATCTATGTCATTAACTGATAAATAGTAAATCAGGGGTATGGAGTCTATTGCTGATCTGTATAATTGCTCATCTATATGCAATGCAATATGGAAAGTTCAATAATCCATTCCCAAGTAAGTCACTGCCTAGTATATGATGTAGAATGTTGAGACTTCTGAACTATAATCCGGTTGAAATGCTCAAATGCACTCATGAACCCTTCATATTTCAGATATGCTCTAAAATTTGGTGTCTTAGGGTTATAGAGTTCCCTGCTGATCTACATTCATGGGAATATCTGTATCCAATGTTTTCCGTGGAACATAGTAAAGTAGTTAGCTTATTGTCATTCCTAAGGACATAGCATATTGTCACCCCATATGTTCAGTCTTGAAACCTACATTACAAAGCTCAGAAGTGAAGTCATGGGGCTTACGTCTTACAAATTTGATTGCCAAACAAAGCTCAGAAGTGAAGTCATGGGGCTTATGTCATACAAATTGAATTGCCAAAGTGGGTATATGATTCATTGAACTTATCTAGTTTTCTGAAACTATTTGGTATTTATACTGTACATTGATCAGCTGATCACATCTCAAGTCGTACTATTCAATCTTCATCTCTTAGTTTAATGATCAACTTTTTGCTTTGAGTATATGATTCCATTGATGTTATCTTATGTTGCCAGACATCTATCTAGGTCTCTCATATAATCACTTTGATGAACCCCCGATTATCTTTTTGTTTGTAGGTTGCTGTGGAGAAAGGATTATTTTCTTTAGTTATAAATGTTCAAGTGAGTTGCTTTTAACCACTCGATCTTTGATCTAACTCGGTATATCTTGAATCAGAAAGGATATTTACTCCTCATGCATCAGGTACCTGGTTCAACTCACTATAGTATGGTGTTTTATTTTGTGACAACAAAATTAATACCTGGGTCACTTCTGCAACGTTTCGTGGATGGCGATGATGAGTTTCGCAACAGTCGGTTAAAGCTCATTCCTTCAGTTCCCAAGGTAAGTGCACAGGTTTCTCAGCTGAAATTTATCTGAATTGCCTACTGAATTTTAGCTTAGAGATTGTTGGAGTTTGAAAAGAGAATTTGGGTATTGTTACCCCTCTTATTTCATAAGATTGTATCTGGATTCTGTGGCATGTATATAGTCCTGTCTCCTGTGTAAATCTTGGTCAGTTGATGGCTTCATGTAATTGTTTCTAATTCCCCCTCTATAAACTTACAGGATCAGTATCATTTGATTTTGTTTGCAATTTGTGTCTGTTGCACTATTGAGTTTTCATTGTGGCAATGTAATTACTTCTTATGTTAATGTCATATGTAGCATTCCCTCAAACATTTACGTTCTCCCTGCCATCCACCTACTACAGGACATCTGTAAGGGGCCTATGCCAATATTATGCACATTATTGTCATGTTGGTGGTGTTACTATTTTGCCAGTTCAAGTGTACTTTAGCTGCCAAATGATGAGCTTGTTTCAAGGACAAATTGTAAGAAGTATATACATGAAAGTACTTGAAAATACTGGATAGTATACCATCACGCTTTGTTGATGCTTTTACTCCCAAGACCAGGAGGCATACTGCAAGGAATCAACCTAGGCCTCCCACTCTAATTACGTATGCAAGGAAATATCCCAGGAGGGCAAATCAGTAAAAGAATACAAAGATGCTGCAATGTCAGAGTTAGTTAATTGTTGAGGCTAAAAATGTAAATAGCTGCTGAGTTGTTAGGGAGTGGAGTAAACAGCAAGTTTCTGTAATTAGAATAATATAAATAGAAGGCTTTGAGTCTAGGAGAGATCATGAAAAGAATTAAGTAGAGAGAGAAGTATTGGGAGAGACTCACCCTCTCGAAAGAGTGAGAGTTGTACTGGGTATTTTTCACTCTGAAATTATCTATACAACTTACTATCCTTAGCTCCAATTCTTCTGTTAACAGACGGTCTCTAGCAACTTGGTATCAGAGCAGACGTCCTGTGATCGGAAAAAAATGGTGGGTCCATCCAACTCACAGAGGATCGATCAATTGGAGCTGGATTTTGCTTCCTTGCGAGCTTCCATTACTGAGGAAGTAGCCACCGCAGTCAGTAATGCTACCAAAGTGATGCAGGAGGAACTCACTAACCAGATCGTGGTGGGAGTGGAGCAGTCAGTTCTGAAAATCGGAGTTGACATCCAAGCCAACCTGACTAGATTGGAGGACAGGATCGATCGGTCCCGAGCAAATCAAGAAGGAATGATCGAGAAAATTCGCGCTGATCAGAGGAAGTTTCAATCGGAGGTAAGAAACACCCAAAATCTCTTTCAAAATCCCGAAAATTCTCTGGGTAGTGAAGAGAGAGAAGGAGAAGTGCCGGGCCCTTACGTGCTTGAAAATCGGAGTATGGGAGGCGTTGGAGGGGCGTTTGCGGGAGTCGGAGAAAAGGGTGGTGGAGGAAGCGGTGTAGGAGGAGGGGAATTCCGTTCAACTGGAGGAACTAACTGGCGGTATAAGAAGCTTGATCTTCCCTTGTTTTCCGGCGAGAATCCGGATGGGTGGATTCTACGCGCCGAAAGATATTTTAAGTTCTATAGGTTGTCGTCGGAGGAACGGCTGGAGGCCGCGGTGGTAGCGCTTGAGGGCGACGCGCTGCTTTGGTTCCAGTGGGAACAAAGCCGGAAGCCACTCAACCACTGGGAGGAGCTTCGGGATCTACTTCTTCGCCAGTTCCGACCAACCTCTTGTGGGTCACTGCATGAACAGTGGCTCGACCACTCTCAGTCAACGACGGTGGTTGACTATCGGAGAAAGTTCATTGAACTTCTCGCTCCTCTGACCGGCGTTTCTGAGGAGATTGCTAAGGGTCAATACATTAAGGGCTTGAGAGAAGATATAAGGGCTGAGGTGAGGCTGCTGGGCCCACGAAGCTTGGACCATGCAATGGATTTATCCATTAAAGCTGAAGATAAAGTGGGCCTTAATTTTTCCAGAAGAAACCACCCATCATTTAACCCACAAACTAAATCCCCCACTTACTCCTCTCACACGTACTCTTCACCAAACTCCACAAAAAATACAGCCAGCCATTCCCAAACCCAATCTCACACCTACCCCAACCACTCCACCGCAAGTAGCCCGCGTTCATTCACCAACAATATTTACTCCAAACCTATGGGTGAAATGAAGAGATTGAGTGAGAAGGAATTGCAGTACAAGAGAGAGAAGGGGTTGTGTTTCAAGTGTGATGATAAATGGAGTATTGGGCACAAATGTAAAAGAAGAGAGTTGAGTGTATTATTAACACAAGGAGATGATGATGATGGGGGTGTTCTTAGTCGTGAGGTGACGGAAAATCTAGCGGACGATGATCAGGACCCACCTCAACCCGAAATTTCCTTGAATTCTGTGATGGGAATTACTAGTCCTAAAACACTGAAAATGAAGGGCCAGATTGATGGGCATGAAGTTATTGTGATGGTGGATCCGGGTGCCACCCACAATTTTATTTCCACCACCACGGTTAGTAAGTTAAACATTCCTGTGACGCCATCTCAGTCATTTGGAGTGTCACTTGGGACCGGTGAAGCTGTTCAAGGGGAAGGAGAATGCAAGGCTGTAGTGCTCGAACTTCAAGGTGTCACTGTGGTGGAAGACTACCTTCCCCTGCCTCTGGGCAACTCTGATTTGATTCTGGGAATACAGTGGCTGGAGAAATTAGGAACCATGTCTACTAATTGGAAAACGCATACTATTAAGTTCCAATTAGGAGGACACCAGGTGGTTTTGACGGGAGATCCTTCTTTGGGACGTACACTCATATCACTCAAGGCTATGCTGAAAGCGTTACATGGGGATGGCGACGGATTTGTGGTTGAATTCAACCACATGGAGGGCCCAAAGCTCTCTGCCCAGGAAGATTTCATTTCCCACGCCCCCTCGTTCTTACAGCACCTGCTGCAGCTGCATAGCCAGGTATTTCAGACCCCACAAGGTCTCCCTCCGCAACGGGGGCATGAGCATGCCATTGTGCTCAAGGAGGGCACTGACCCAGTTAGCGTTCGGCCCTACAAATACCCTCATTTTCAGAAGACAGAAATTGAGAATCTCATCCAAGATATGTTAAAGGCAGGTATAATCCAACCTTCTCATAGCCCTTTTTCGAGTCCTGTGTTGCTAGTAAAAAAGAAAGATGGCTCATGGCGTTTTTGTGTTGACTATCGTGCTTTAAACAAAGTCACCGTTCCCGATAAATTTCCTATTCTCGTGATTGATGAGCTTTTGGATGAGTTACATGGTGCCACCATCTTTTCTAAACTCGACCTCAAATCGGGTTATCACCAAATTAGGGTGCGTAAGGAAGATATCTCCAAAACCGCCTTCCGGACTCATGAGGGTCATTATGAATTTCTGGTCATGCCGTTCGGTTTGACCAATGCCCCTGCTACTTTTCAGGCCTTGATGAACGAAGTCTTTCGTCCATTCTTGCGAAAGTTCGTTCTAGTGTTTTTCGATGATATATTAGTGTATAGCAACACTAAAGAGCAACATGTCCAACACTTGCAACAGGTTTTGGAGGTCTTAAACTCACAGCAATTGGTGGCTAATGGTAAAATATGTGAGTTCGGTAAACACCAAGTGGCATACTTGGGTCACATCATCTCCGCTCAAGGCGTAGCAGTGGACCAATCTAAAATTCAGGCCATGCTGAATTGGCCTTTTCCTACATCTCTCAAAGAACTCAGAGGGTTCTTAGGGTTGACAGGTTATTACCGGAAGTTTATTAGGGGCTATGCTGAGTTGGCCTTCCCTCTCACTGATCAGTTAAAGAAGGATGCCTTTGGGTGGTCGGAGGCCGCAACCACAGCCTTCCAAGCACTTCAACAGGCCATGATTACGGCCCCGGTTTTGAGGCTGCCAGATTTCACCCTCCCTTTTACAGTGGAAACTGATGCATCTAGCTATGGGGTTGGGGCCGTGTTGTTACAGCAGGCGCACCCTATAGCCTACTTCAGCAAGGTCTTAGGTCCGCGTGCCAGACTTAAGTCTATCTATGAGAAAGAGCTCATGGCTATCGTTTTGGCTATTCTCAAGTGGAAGCACTACCTCTTGGGAAAGAAATTTTTGATCAAAACCGACCAAAAAAGTCTGAAACATTTAATGGAGCAACGAGAAATTGGTGCTGATTACCAGAAGTGGGTGAGCAAGATTATGGGGTTTGATTTTGATGTGGTCTATAAAACCGGTGCTTCTAATCGAGTGGCTGATGCTCTCTCTCGTGAGTTTGCTGGCACCCTGGAGCTGGGTGCTTTAACCACCACTTGTGGCGTAACTTGGCAGTCCTTACAAGCACAAATCAAGGATGACCCTTTCATTAAAGGCATCACAGCAGACCTGGCTGCAAACAAGCATGTTCCTCATGTTCCCCAAGGTTACACAGTTCACCATGGTACCTTGAAGTATAAAGGCAGGTTAGTAGTTCCAAAAAACTCAGCTCTAATTCCTGTCCTTCTCCAAGAATACCATGATTCTCCACTGGGTGGCCATTCGGGCGACTTTAAAACTTACCAGCGGCTCGCTCAGGACTGATTTTGGCCAGGCATGCGGAAAACCGTTACGAATTACGTGCAATTGTGTGACACCTGCCCGCAGCACAAGTACTCTACTCTTAGCCCTGCTGGACTTTTGCAGCCCCTGCCCATTCCCTCTCAAGTTTGGGAGGACCTTTCGATGGACTTCGTGGAAGGGTTACCCAAGTCTCATGGGGTAGACTCGATCTTGGTGGTTGTGGATCGATTGAGTAAATATGGCCACTTCATTGCCCTGAAGCACCCCTTTACTGCTCCTTCGGTGGCTGCCATTTTTGTTGCTGAAATTGTCCGCTTACATGGATTCCCTGCTTCCATCGTCTCTGATCGAGACAGAGTGTTCATGAGTCTTTTCTGGAGGGAACTGTTTCGCTTGCAAGGCACCCAACTCAAGCGTAGCACCGCTTATTACCCTCAATCGGATGGCCAAACTGAAGTGGTCAACAAAAGTTTAGAGACTTTCCTTCGTTGTTTTGTTAATGGCAAACCCCGGAGTTGGGCTTCTTGGTTATCATGGGCTGAATATTGGTACAACACGTCCTTCCACGTTTCCATTCAATGCACCCCCTTTAAGGCATTGTATGGCCGAGACCCACCTTCACTCATCAAGTATGAGAAAGGCAGCACCAATGTAGCCAACTTGGAAGATTCCTTACTTGAAAGGGATGCAGTACTGTACGACATAAAGGCTCATTTGTTACGAGCACAGCAAAGGATGAAAGCTCAGGAAAATGCCAAACGGAGGGAGCTCGTGTTTGCTGTAGGGGACATGGTTTACTTAAAATTACAACCTTATCGGCAGAAGTCTCTTAGCCACAGGCCATTTGATAAATTGGCGGCTCGTTTTTATGGACCCTATGAAGTTCTGGAGAAAATTGGACCTGTGGCATACAAGCTGCTCCTTCCCCCTACTGCTCGCATTCACAATGTGTTCCATGTGTCTCAATTAAAGAAGGCCTTGGGTCCTACACAATCTGCTTCTCCTTTGCCCCCTCACATAGCTGCTGACCTCACACTAGAAGCTGTCCCAGAGGCTGTTCTGGGAGTCAGATCCACTGCCACTAGTACTGACGTCCTCATCCAGTGGCAGCACCTCCCACCTACCGAAGCTACTTGGGAAGAGTTTCAAGCTCTGGCTGCCAGGTTTCCTACTTTCCACCTTGAGGACAAGGTGGAAGTTTGGGTGCGGGGTAATGCAAGGAATCAACCTAGGCCTCCCACTCTAATTACGTATGCAAGGAAATATCCCAGGAGGGCAAATCAGTAAAAGAATACAAAGATGCTGCAATGTCTGAGTTAGTTAATTGTTGAGGCTAAAAATGTAAATAGCTGCTGAGTTGTTAGGGAGTGGAGTAAACAGCAAGTTTCTGTAATTAGAATAATATAAATAGAAGGCTCTGAGTCTAGGAGAGATCATGAAAAGAATTAAGTAGAGAGAGAAGTATTGGGAGAGACTCACCCTCTCGAAAGAGTGAGAGTTGTACTGGGTATTTTTCACTCTGAAATTATCTATACAACTTACTATCCTTAGCTCCAATTCTTCTGTTAACAGACGGTCTCTAGCACATACATGTCTGAATTAAATCTGTTTCTTTACCTGGTGATGCTTGATATGTAAATGTTAATGAATTTCTAGATCCTGGGAAAAGCTTGTATTATAGACGGAATTTATGTAGACAAGGCAAGTATCCGTTATTATTCAAGATGACATGCTGCGTAGGTCTGTCTTGTACATTTATTGAAATGTGTATTCTTTCCTGAAAATGGTACTGACATATACACTATGTTTCCTGTAGAATATAAATAGTGTAAGAGCCCATATATATATTTTACCTTTATCGTTCCCATATTAGTTACTCCCATTACATGCCAGTCATCATCGCAGTTTTCTGCTTTTGTCACGATGCTCTTTGGCTTAATTTTCTCAAGAATGGATGAGAAAAGATGCAAGTTGTTTCATATAGGATGACTTAATTAGTTAGCGCTTCTATGGTTACTTTACGGGCTGTGCACAATCTGTGCAACTGAGATTGTTTGGAGAAAGGAGAGGCTATGCAGTATTGGATTGAATTGATGGACAACTATCCACTCCTCTGCCCTGAATCTAATAGAGCTACTTCCAGTAGCTTCAGCTCCTGTTATAATGTCCATCAATATCTCTTGTTGCATGCTTCTTCACTTGTTTATAGTCTTTCCTGTTCAACTGTGCCATAATGTAACACTTTAAGTGGGATATGCTTTATGCAGGGCTCTTGGATTGTTCGTCAGAGTGTTGGAAGCACTCCTTGTTTATTAGGGAAAGCAGTTGACTGTAACTACATTCGTGGGCCTCAATACTTAGAAGTAAATTCAATATTCTTTGTATATCTGAGATTGAAGACTTTATTATTGTGTATTTGTTTCCATTATTAAGATTGGTCATTATTTACTGATTAACCTTTTGTAGGTTGATGTTGATATTGGCTCATCAACAGTTGCCAATGGAGTTTTGGGCCTTGTGATTGGGGTGATTACGACATTGGTGGTTGATATGGCTTTTCTTGTACAGGTACGTAGTATCAAATTGTAGTTGTTACTTCTTTCATAGGGTTGGAGGATAGAGCCTAGAGAAGGTTGTAGTCTGCAGCTTCCCGAGAGAAGCAGCAGGGCTTTTGACTTCAACATTAATCGTTTGGTCTTAAATTGTTGCAGAGGTACCGGGGAGTGTGTTGAAATGTTGATGATAGATGAATATATGATGACAAACATGAATGAGTGCCAATTGTATGCTTGACTAGAGAATTAGCTCTTTTTTCTCCCTAGTTGCCTCTTCTATGATAGAAAACTGAAGTTAGGAAACAGCGGTCCGGTTTACTGTATATGTAGTTATCTTTTCTTTCGTAACTAAGGTGTCTTTGGGCACCTTAAACTCTTAATTAGAATTAGGATCTAGTTGCTCTTAAACTCTTAATTAGAATTAGGATCTAGTTGTGCTTTGGGGATCGAATGTTCCATCTTATGTCCCGACTCTCAACACCTCTTATCACTTGCAATCAGAGTTGACTTCTGAGTAATTATAAGCCGATAATGTGCCAAAATCAGGAGCGGATGAGGTAGTAGATAGGAATAAAACTGGGATGTATTATCTCCACCCTTTTGTTTGGTTTGGCAATTGCAGTTGGTAGAGACTAGAGATGTCATTCTGGGCTAGTGATCTTTAAGATTATGTCTGGAATTACATAGTCTTTTTTTGATGGGCAATTTTTCTCTTTCTAGCAAGCAATCTGCTTGTTTGCAAGATAGTTGACCTCAAGTTAATGTGAATTCAGGCAAATTCTGAAGACGAGTTGCCAGAGAGGTTGATTGGTGCCGTCCGTGCATCTCATATCGATTTGTCTTCTGCAGTTGTGCCAGAGTTGCCAGATTCACCCGTTGAATGAGTAACACCTCTGGCTGATATCACTGTGGATATATTCATCTGGAAGGCTAGCATTCATTCTTTGCTTGGCTGATTTATACCCATATGTAAAACAATACCAAGATTGACGTCACTTGGATTTGCTGAAGAACGAAGATCTGGGAGTTGCATATTGTACATTTTTGGAGCGACATTACAGCAGATGAGCTAAACTGATTGACCTTATACATTCTTAAGGTGTAAAGTCTTGCCATTATCTCAGCCCAGTCTCCAGGAAGTTCGAGGTTGTACAAGTTTAGTCAATCAACAATTTAAGAACCGTAGATCTGTTCTATTCTTTCGATTTTTCTGTATTACTCAGTTGCATAGTATCTAGAATACCACATAAGATCTTTAGTGGATACCCCTTCCCTCCATTTTATTTTTCTTCTTTTGGTTGTTATTTTTATAGTGTAAAATGTCAAAGTACATAATATAGATCTTTTGGTTGTAATGCAACTTTGCTAGGATAATTGGTAGATCTCGAGCAATCTGAGCTTGCTCTGAGCTAAACTTTCATATCCAATATCTTTGGATTCTCGAGAAAAAAGCCATATTTCTTGTGTTGCTATTTTTTAATTTGTTGTTTGTTCCTTTTCTCCCCAATTAGTATACTATACACACGTCCCTATAGAGAGCGTCGTGTGCACAATCCAAAACGCAGCCTCTAGAACAACAAATGCAGTCTGAATTAATGAGATGGACACTGAATGAATATTAAGCCAAATCTAATGAACACACATAATCTCAAACCAAATCCAATAAAAATAAGCATGAAATGAACATTAAGCCTAATCTAATGAACACAGATAAATTCAAATTCAAAGACTGATTTGACAGCTACTTTTTCAGAAATATGTTAATTATACCATACTCCTTGATTTGTGTTGCACATTTACCCAAAACATTTCTCTCTTCCAAACTCTCCCACTTCTCTCTACTTCCTCTTTCTTCAAAACTCTCCAACTTCTCTCTACTTTCTCTCTATTCTAAACTCCCCAATTTCTTTCTTCTAAAGCCAATTTTCTTGCATAATTTTGTTGAAAAAAATAGATCTTAACCAAGCAACATCACAGAGCATGGAGATCTCTGAAAAAAAAAGGCAAGTTTCACAATTCCTAGTCCTAATGAGATACATCTTTTTTAAAATCGTAGATTTTTGAATTTCTCATCATAAAATTTTCTTTTTTTTTCTAATGAGATACTTGCTGAAATCAACGATATATGAGGTTGAAACTCAGCTAGAGATTCAAAACAGGTATTCGTCTCCTCCTTCATTAATTATTGCTCATCTAAATCCAATCCTTGTTCATTTCACTTGTCGTTCATGTTTACTTGTTTAATGTTCTTTTGTTATCACTTGATGTTCATATATGTATTTCGAGTTGTTCATGGGTTTTTCTATGTTCACTGATTTGTAGAACTTGTCGATATGACTTATAATTCATATTTTTTGTAATTGATTTTCTTTTATTGTCACCTGATGTTTTCTTTAATTCTAACCCTTGTTCACGTGCTTCTTCATGTTCTTTGATTTGTGAAACTTGTTCATTTGACTTATTATTCATGTTTATATAATTGATGTTCTTTTGTTATCACCCAATGTTCATTAATTCAAACCCTTAATCATGTGCTTCTTCATTTCCTTTGTTTGTCAAACTTGTTGGTCCGACTTCTTGTTCATGTTTTCATAACTAACGTTCTTCTATTGTTACCTATGTTCATTTAAATTGAACCTTTGTTCTTGTGCATTTGGTGTTCGTTGATTTGTTGAACTTGTTCATCTGATTTATTGTTCATGTTTACATGATTGGCGTTTTGCTGTTGTCACCTAGTGTTTATTTAAGTCCAACCTTTGTTCCTATGTAACTGGTGTTTGTTGATTTGTTGAACTGGTTCATTTGGCTTAGTGTTCAAGTTTGTGACTAATGTTATTCTATTATCACCTAATGTTTATTTTAGTTCCTCTAAGGATAAATTAGCATTTTTTTTTCTAATTGAAGTGTTATTCTCATACTTGCTGAAATCAACGACATATGAGGTTGAAACTAAGCCAAAGATTTGAAACATAAATTTGTTTCCTCTATTAATTATTGTTCATTTAAGTCCAACCCTTGTTCATTTTGCTTGTTTTTCATGTTTACTTGTTTGATGTTCTTCTGTTGTCACTCGATGTTCATTTGTGTATTTCGAGAAGCTTATGCGTTTCTATGTGTTCACTGATTTGTAGAACTTATCAATTTGACTTGTAATTCATTTTTTTCTATAATTGATCGATTTAACCATACACGTGATTCTCCATTTGCGTTGGTTTGTTGAACTTATTGATCCGACTTCTTGTTCATATATTCATAACTAACGTTCTTTCGTTGTCACCTGATGTTAATTTAAATCTAACCTTTGTTCTTGCACTATATTTTGTTGTTCTTATATGAAGACTTAATATCCTTCTACGTAAATTTGATGTTCATAAGTGTATTTACTGATTTGTTCTTGTTCTTATGTTTATTAATTTGGTTCATCTATTCTTGTTTATGCACTTGTTCAAATATTTGCGTGTGTACTTTTGTATGACATTTATGATAATTTACGAATATTTAAGGAAAAATAGACCAGAATAATCCCAACTATTAACCGTCCGCTTTTAACAATCCTAACTGTAAGTTATTTCTAAATAATCATAACTATTGGACCAAAAATGCTCCAATATGACCTATGACCCGTCCAAACCCTAATTTTTGCTTTTACCTCTCATCAATATGGATGGGCATGAGTCGGGTCTGGGCGGGTCCAGCCAGACCCAAACCCGTTAATTTTGATTTAGACCCAGACCCGCCCCAGACCCAAAGGGTCTAAAAAAAATCTGAACCCTTACCCAGACCCAATGGGTCTGGCGGGTCCTAGGTCTAAAACAGGTCCAAAAGTTGGTCTCAATTAAGAGTTTTCATTATTTTTTTAACTCGTATTTTTTTACACCTATTTTTTTAGTTATTAAAATGATAAAATACCAAAATAACAGTCTAATTCTTCAACAGAACATTCCACATTAAATTATGGACTACAAGCTGGCTTCTCGGTCGGTGATGGATAAAATGAGAAGTCTTGGGCTCGAGAACTTGAGTCACTTGACTCAATGGTTGGGTGAAACACCAAAAACTAAAATGTTTAGGTAAAAGGTTTCACTGCTCTTTTTCATATGTGTGTGTGTGTGTGTGTGCGCACGCGCGCGTAAAAGAAAATGGGTCTGTAGGGCGGGTCTGAGTCGGATCTAGGTATGAATCTATCAGACTCGGACCCAGACTCGATTTTTAACATCCAGACCAGACCCAATGGGTCTCAAAATTCTAGACCCAGACCCTTAACAATAGGTCTGGTCCAACCAGGTGTGGGTCGGGTCTTGGATCCATGGCCATAACTACTCCTCAATGGCCTCTTCCTCTCCTCCACCACCACCAACAGCCTCCGGTTAGGACTCACTTATAAGTGTTCCCCTTGTCTTACCCCCACAACCACCACCACCTTCCTTCTCTCACCAATGAAACCTGCGTTCTTATAGACGCTTACAGCGACAAATGGTACTCCCTCTATTGCGGACACCTAACGAGACCTCTGATTACTTCTTGCTAGTGAGCGAAAAATTGTTGCCGACGAAACCTTCTCCTGGATTTCACTAGTATACGCATAGCTAAATCACTGCAATATAAGAATTATACAAATTCTCAACCTCATAAACATTCAAAGTTAAAGAGAATTGCATCACTCTTCTCTCTCGTCTCTCCTTTCTCCATTATTGTCTTCCTCTATTCAAGCTCCATTCATGGAGTTCAATCCCACAAATTAACACTTTGAAAGAGAACTCATAACGACTAACAACAAAATTTTCACATATTCATAATATATATGTCAAAGGACCAACTCAACCAAAAGCTAAACTGATGGTTGGAGCCCCAAGAATAGTTTTATACTCTATCACACCCCCCTCACGGAAGAGCCCAATGGGCTTGAAGTGTGGATGCAGCACATGCCTCCCTCATACCTGGCGCTAAATATTCCACTTAGAAAGGAGGGGTGGATGAGATTTGACCCGTGACCTTTATGCCACGCTAGCTCTGATACCATGTCAAAGGACCAACTCAACCAAAAGCTTATGCTGATGGTTGGAGCCCCAAGAATAGTTTTATACTCTATCAATATCCAATCTCCTAACAACCTGACAACATCATTTGCCATTGACTTTCAATCAATTAATTAACAATTTATCTCCTAATTTCATCCAGGAAAATGATCATTTGAGATTTCAATAAATCTAAGTAATTACCTATTGCAAAATAAGAAAAAGTTGTTCAAGTAAAACAAATGAAAGGATTGTGTGCAAGATGCATAAACATGGTGGTGGTCGTTGTGGTAAGGCCGGTGATTGGTGCTTTTGCGTTTGGCGAGTGGTGGTGTTGGCTGGTGGCTTGTTCATGTTTTTACTTTGCTATGGTGGGGAAGCACATGGTAGTTTGGTAGGGAAGCAGATGGGTAACGAGAGGAGAGAAAAGGGAGAGTAGGGGGTTCTCTTTTTTTCTTTTCAAAAGGAAAAAAAGAAATAAGGAAGCGAATTAACTGACAACATGTGGCACATCCGCACATTTACTTGTTTAACTGATTCATTCAGGTCACTGGAGTATTTTGGGAAGACATTTTCTATAGTTGGGATTATTAAGAAATAACCCATAGTTGAGATTATTAAAAGTGGACAGCCAATAGATGGGATTATTCTGATCCATTTTTCCAATACTTAAAATTATTGATGTTTTTCACCTGTTTTAGTTTCCCTAAGGATACTAGAACATGTGATACAATAGAATGAACATCACTTTATAATTAACTATGTTAATTAATCACGTTGAATATTAAGAAAACTTTTCCGTGTAAACATTAATTGACAAAAATGAACACTTAACTCATAGATTGGGGAGACACAAATCATATGTACAACTAATGTACATGGTCAAATTAATTCAAATAAATTCACTTATAAGATTGTTCATTTGATATTGTCATGTGTTCATTCACACATATTTATTGATCATTCAAGTATTTCAAGAAATGGATGATCATATAGTTCATGTGATGTTCTTGCTATGCAAAAATTAGTGTAGTCATTCAAACTTCCAATGAAAATTTTACTAAAAAACAAATTTTTATAAATTTACATTTTCAAAACCAGCTAAAAAATAATGTACAAGTTCAATTTAAACATAATAGCCACTTCACTAAAACAATTAATATAGTAATGAATATAAAGCTGGTTTGTAACAACATTTGAATATTTTCAATAAACACTTAGCTAAATCATTTTAGACCAAATTTTTATGCCATCACGGTAATACTAAGTATTATGAATACGATCTAGATAAAAGCTATTGAACATATGAGAAAATACGGGGAACATGTGATTGAATATAAATAACATCACTTTATAATTAACTATGTTAATTATTGTGAACATAACGTTAAATATTCTAAGAACATATAGCTTTTACATATAAACATTAGTTGACATACAATGAATACACCTGACTAATATATTGGGGAGACATAAATCATGAGAGAGAAAAGAAAGTAGAGGACAAAAAAAGCAGGAGAGAGAAACAAAAAACAAGAGAGAAAAATGTTCATATATACATATGCTACCATATAATCTGATGTTGAATATGATCATTGACTTGAACATATAATCACTCTAAATGAATTTCATGAAGAACAGATGAAGCTAGACTGAACATACGATCTCCGTGGATAAACTTTAAGGACAGAGAAAAAATGGGAAATATATCTTATAAAGCAATATAATAAAATAAAACAAATAAGAGAGATAGAAAATGAGGAGAGATAAAACTATTAAGAGGAGACACAATTTAGGAGAGAGAAAAGAAGAGTTTAAGAGAAATAAATGCAAAGTCAATAAAGTAGAGGATAGAGAAAGTTGCCCAAAACCCAATTTGAGTAAAATGACGTCAGCATTGAGCGTGTTCATTTAAAGTGATCATATGTTCATCGTGCGCATGATGCTCATCTTGAGGACGTGTGCTCGATAGAATTTGTGTTTTGTCCCCAATATGCTGCACGATGATAATTCTTTTAACTATTTCAAGAAGTAGAGGAGCATTTGTCTTCTAGATAACCTCAAGGTAACCCACTATAAGCTTTTGCCATTATGGTAATGTTAATCACAATGGGCCATACTAAGCGTGTGACACAAAACCCATCCGTGAATCGTGATGGATGACTCAAGATGAACAATCGTGGGCCTCTATTGCATATGATTATATATATGGACCCTGCAATTATACACATCTTATAATAATTCTAACATCACATCTTTATATTTTTAAGATTTGGTTTCCCTTTATTTTTATTGTCCATGTGTCAACTTTTAATTTCTATAAATGTCTCTTAATTTTCTTGTTGTGCAAAGAATCGTTAAGCTTATTGTGAACTCAGGTAGTTAGTTGTTTATCCGTCTTACGCAACAAACAACAATAGTATTAGAGCACGACACGAGCATGGGTAGGAAGCCTAATCTCACGCTTGAAATGGGCTAAGGAAAAGTCGTGTTGTGCGAGATTGCACCAAATTTGTCAAAATCTTTTCGTTGAAAATGAGCAAGCTAGCAAACGGGTCGCCAAGTGAAATTTCAAAATGGATGTCCATGAACTAACCACAGCCACCCGCTACCCTAGCGTGCTCTGATATATGCTAGGCTAGTAGTGAGCTCGTTTTGGCTAGCCCATGCTCAACTCTTATAAGTGTTGTAGCATAGTTTTTAGATTCGAACCACGAGAACGATGAGGAAAGTACCATTTAAAGTTGGTCCAAGGCCTAATAACCCCATTCTCCCTGGCAATACAGCAAGAAAAAGGCGAAAGAGACGAAATGAAGAAAACCAATAACATTCAATACGTGAGTGTTGCTACAGTTCTCTCCATTAGTGATGACTCTTCCTCTCGACTTAATCTCGGACATATTTTGCCAATCACCAATAAAACTCCTCTTGCAATTATAATGCGTGTGCAAAACTTGGCAGAACCTAATCTTGCATGAAAACTTAGTGTATAGCCTGGTGACTGATTCATAAAGATTAGTTTCTGATGATTGTTGGGTAGCAATTTTAGCACTTGGTGGTTGTGAACCTTGTAAACACAACATTGTGTCTCCCTATTGAGTACCCAATGATGAAACATATCGTTGTCCTAATTGGTCCGGTCCAAAGGAAGAGCGATCTGAAAAGCTAAGCCCAAAATTGTGTTACGAACATAAAGTCTATTTATTTGTTTAAAATGATTTTGAGCCCACTTTTAAGAGCCCAATAATTATTCATAACAATTAAATGTATTTTCAAGCCCACTTTCATAAGGCCCAATTAATTATTCCTGATAATTAATTATATTTTCAATAAATATTAATTATTATTGATAATTAATGGAGTAATAATTTTCTAAATTCAAAGATATTCCAACAATCAGATTTTTATTCCTAAACATAGCTAATTTCGGACTTCAAAAGATAATATTTCATCAAAGATAAAAGAAATATTTTAATTCCGAAAAACAAATATGCGTTGCGTCACGTGCACCGGGATGCTTGTGCGCAACACGGAAACAATTTACAAACCACAAGAACGAACCACAGGTTGCGTATTACGCAACAAGGTGCGTGGAGCGCAGTCGTGCACTCGTGCTGCGCCAGACGAACGGTAGTGCATCGGGAGCACGGTGGTTGCGCGGCGTGCAACGGTCGTGCGCCAGGCGCACCACTTCTTCGCTCCTCCCCGTGTGATTTTCGGCCTTATTTCCCTAAAATAGCCTTGTATTCGACGAACGTTTTATGCACTTTCATACGGACTTGTCATATGACTTTACAACATACTTGCATACACTTTCATACTACAAAAACTTTTATTCAAATACATATTCAAACTCCATTGATTTACATTCAAACTCCATTCAAGCTTCAAGATTGCTCCTTCTGCAGATCGTTACATAAGCCCCAGGTTGGGATGGCAACGGGTCGGATCTAGACTGAGTCCATATGGACCCAGGTCCAGATCCGTTTTCAGACGCTGGATCCAGATCCGACCCGGATCCAGCGGGTTCGAAAAACTTGGACCCATATCCAGATTCGACGGTGTAACACCCCGACGATTCTCTATTTTCGAAAACCTTTTTAATATAAAACTTAGAGAATTATCAAAGCATTATCGCCCGTGTGATAACGTATCGACTTATTCAAAATTTCGCAGCGGAAATAAATAAATAACCTTTAAAACTTACTAACTTAGTCAACCATAAGTCAACTCCAAAAACCAAAGTCAACAGTCAACCAAACCAAAGTCAATTAAACCAAAGTCAACTATAATTAAAATAAAACTATAAAGTATTAAAGCTAAACACAAGCTCACCACGAAACCCGAACCCATGATGCATCACCTTCAGACCTCAAATGGTCGATGCTCTATTAATCTTGAGAGACTACTCACCAAATGGGTCATCACAGGATCAATAAGGCACAACCATGATCGACATACATAAAAGCACGTAATCAGCAAAGCTGAGTACTACATACTAAATAAAATATAAAACCAAACATGATACTAATAAACATAAACTTAATAATAAACAATGATATAATAAATAACAGATTGACTATACTGAACTAACTCCCAAATCAATAGATTAATTATAATTAGATTGAATAGGCAATGGAAAGAGTTGTCCAAACCAAACCAGTCTTCAATCTAGAAGACGAAGTACGGGCGCGACTCCGTACTCCCATGACCAACGATATCGAGGTACTAATTTAAATAAAATAGGACACGATGATCAATCCGGTTCCAAGAAAAGCCATGGGCTACCACCATGTGCTCCAACTCATACTAGTCCAACACTTCAGACGTGCACCAGCCTAAAGCTTATTGCTATTCACTTTCCACTTTAAGTGATTAATAAATTATTTATTAGTTATGACTCACAAAGTAAGACAACCAACATAATCATCAAGGATACATGAAACTTCCATTTTTATCTTAGGATTAAATAAGATGATCAACAACTTAACAATCCAAGAATAATCCATTATTAGTTCCATAACCAACCATTATTTATTTGTTGATCCGAGTCAACAATCAACCAACCTTTCATAGGTGAATAACCAACTTACCAAATAAGGCTCACGGTCCTCATTAAGTAAATAAAATAATCCAAAGGGAACAACATGATCCAATGCATGATCCAATAACAACATAATTATTAATCCCTCATGTGCATTAATAAAATAAAGTTCCCAATCCCATATGCTTGCATCAATCATCCATACAAACATAATACAACTAACATAGGCAACATGTTGCACACAACGGCATAAAACATGTAATTCTATTTGAATATAAATCACATATGAACTATAACAAGTTCCCTATACATGATACTACATCAATCCTACTCTTAGGACATGATACTAGTCTACTAACACATAGGCATGTACGTACCTTGTGTAGACAATATGAGAGGCCACTTTATCAACCTTAGAAATCGCCTAAAGAGAAATCTCCGCCTACCAAATATCAATACAACCACTAATCAATACTCAAATAAAATTCCAGCAATATATATTAAAATATTTTAAACTCTCTTTAAAAGTGTTTAAATTTTTTTTTAACCATTAAAACTTCAACTATTAATGTCTCCTAGTATAGTACTACCATACTAGTCATTAAAAACCCTCAAAAATCCATCATAAGCATACTAATAAAAATTCCAGCAACTTATAATATGTTTAAAACCCTTTAAAACATACTTAAGCATAACCATAAACATAGAGTACTCAATTTTCATAACTATAATATAGTACAACAATTTCCAACTCATAAAACCCTAAAAATCCATGCTTTGATGCTTAAAACCCTAGTTTAAACATAATTAATAAATCTGAAATTTATTATGCAGATCATAAAATCTGAAATTTATAATTAAATCATCAAAACTACTAACTTTAACCATGAAAACATTAAATCAACCCTTAAAATATAAACTTAACATAAAATAAAATGGAGGAGGAAGAAATAAACCAAGAAGAAGAGAGGAGGGAGGAAGGACGGCACCGAGGAGGAAAGGCGCTGGCTGCCGTCGGCTGTTGGTGGCGGTCGACGGTCGGCGGTGCTGGCCGAAAGAAGAGGAGGAACGAAGGGGAGGGGAGCCGAGTGAGGATAGAGAAAAGAGGAGAGGATAGAAAATTAGGGTGAGTGATTTTAGTGTGGGAAATTTTGGGTTTAGTTTGGGTTTATATAAGTAACCCCTTGTGGGCTTAGGAAATGTGTTTGGGCTTTTAATAATCAATTAATGATTTGGGTGATTGAGTTGAGTTGGGTTCCTCTAACCCATTTTAAAATCTTTTGTACTCCAACTCAAAAATAATTGAACTATTAAATAGCTTTCAAAGTATGACTAAATTAAATATATGATTATTTAAAAACATTAAATAATCCCTTTGACTTTTAAAATAGTCAACACTTAAGAATTTAATTATTTGAATACTAAAATATATATAAATATACTTTAAAATATATTTATAAAATTCATAAAATTGTGGGGATTACAGACGGATCCTACAAATCCGGATCCAACTTAATATTCCCAAATCCCAATTTAACAATATCACACGAGTCATTGACTCACTGTCACACACAACAATATCATTACTAAATCATAAAGTTTATCATCTGCTAACTCAAATGTATAGCTAGTACAATATTTTCTCCCCGAATAACGAAGCAAATTTAAGCATAATTAATTTCAGAAACTAAAGAAAATAAATATTGAAGCAAACTGCAACTAAACTGACATGAATTGTTTTGCGAATTTTCTTGAGGATGACTTCAACAACACCAAAAAGAAACGAAGCAATAATAATTTTTTTTATCACATAATAAAATATGAACTAAAATTCAAAATAATTTCATTGATTTCCATCAAATTAAAGCTTTTTTTAAGCAAATTTCAAACGAGAAAGAAAAAATGCAATGTATTATAAACAAGAAAAAGAACAAAACAGAGGCGTACCGGCGTCGTTTTTGGCCGAGGAGAAGGAACTTGTGAGTGGAAATGCGGTGAAGAGAAGAAGTACAAGAAGACAAGGAACTGGTGCGGTGGCCGAAAAGATGGTGCAGTGCAGTCACCGGAAAGATGGCTCGCCGGAAAGACGTGCGGTGCAGTCGCCTGGAGTAGGGGTGTGCATTATCGGATATCGGATCCGATCTGATTAGAAATGCCGGATATCCGAAATTTCGAATCGAAAAAATCGATCCTAAAATTTCGGATATCCGGACTTTTCGGATCAGATTGGATCCGATAGCCGATCCGAATATCCGAAATCAAATAAACATGCCATATACTGCATATTCAACTTGGACTTGCTTCAAAGTTTAAATATGTCATACCTGCTGCCCATTGCAGATACAAACTCTACATGTAGTCATGAATTACAATTTTGATCGACCAAGTACATACATAATACAAATTTAAAAAATGTGTCAACTGTCAAGTAATAAGTATAATCATCTTTTTAAGATAAACTATACATAATGTACATATACTGCTGCAGTGTTGTAGTGCTGCCAAAGTGCCAACAAATAGTCAAATATTATTCTATTATTAACCTTCCAAAACCTTCAAATATAACAAACACAATAATACATAATGCATAAAACCAAATCAAATTACGCCAACAAAAGCACTTATCTGCAATTCTGCATTTTCTAATTTAGCCATGTAACACCAAAGCAACTATAAGTCTTTAACAACATGAAAATCAGAGGGAGCGTGGAGTTGATTTTTGGACTGAATTTGTTAGTAGAAATTGAAAAGGAAGGAAAAGAGAAAAGAGAGAGGCGTGAACTTGACATGGACGGATCTGGCTGCTTTGCCGCCGACCGTTCCATTTTGAAGTGAACTCCGACGTGAAGAGGAATCGGTGAAGTAAAGAGAGGCATGAGAACTTGAGAAGTGAAGAGAGGCATGAGGAGTGAAAGAAAGGCGATATTGAGATCCAGAATTTCAGGCTTAATTTCCTAAAATCTAGAAGGCTAAACTAGCAGTCTAGCAGGAAGGGGGTATTTGGATATTCATCTAAAAAAAAAAAGATTTTGGATTTTCAGATATCCGAAACCCAAAAAATATGATATGTATCCGATTCGAAAATCCGAATTTGTTTTCGGATATCCGATCCCAAATATACGAAAACCGGATCAGATATCCGAAATTTCGGATCGGCTCGGTGGATAATCGGATCGGATCAATCAGATCGGATTTTTTTGCACACCCCTAACTTGGAGAGAGGGAGTGAAGGGGATCTAGGGTTTAGGGATTGAAGGGGAGGCATGAGAAACTAGGTCTGAGAATGAAATGTTAGAACTTAGAAGCTAGGGTTTACTTAGAGGCTTACGCTTGGAAGTTAGAAGCCCATCCCATCTTGGTTTTTTAAAAAACGGGTATGCGGGGTCGGGTCTTAGGTCAGATCCGGACCCGGATCCGCAATATGACAACTGGACATTTATAGGATCTTGATCCGAAAAAATGCTCTCTTGTACAACTGGACCTGGATCCAAACTGGATCCAATAAGTCAATTCCAATTAATTTCTTATTTTACAAACAATCAATTTGTCATGATGTGGATCATTAAAAGAATTAAAACTCTCTTGTACATTTTTCTCTGATCTCTTCTTTTCTTTTATACTCCCTTCGGTCTTTATTAGTTTACCCGTTTCTTTTGCACAAAGTTTTAGGAGAAATAATGTTGTGGGACATAGAAAGAAAGAGAAACTATTATTTTATAATAAAGTTGAATGTATGTGTGATGAAAAGTTAGTGGTCTCATTCCAAAAATAGAAACAAAAGAAATGGGTAAACTAATAAGGGACATCCCAAAAAGAAATACGGGTAAACTAATAAAGACCGGAGGGAGTATTTCATTATTCATATTCATATCCATGCCAATATGCTTTAACGATTTCATCACCGCATTTTCTAATTTTTGCTAATCAAAGACCTAAATAAATGTTCCAATGTTAAATTCAGATAATTTGGACACCTGTAGTTTGATTGCATAATAACATGTCACCAATAATTAGTCTTTTGCGTGTTTAATGAACCGACATAGATTAAATTTTAGATTGCATTAATATATTACATGGTTGTTTAATTGCATAACACTCGAACATGAATCATATTAAGTAGAGACTAACAATGGGCGAATTTGATTCCTGATCATATTCGTACCTTCACCCCCGAACTAAAGCTTTGGTTCATTGATCAATTATGAAGTCATGATGGGAAAATCTACATTAGATAAGTCCCCAAGTTGTCCCTAAGATTTTCGAAAATCCAATTAGGTTTATGAGTCTTCCTTTAAAGATTTGTTGGCGACTTCTTATTTCAAAGCATTTAAAAAAAAACCTTTACAATGAGGTAGTCAAATACGCGCTCATCTCGCGTAAGCAATAATTACACGCCTACAAACCTGGGGTACTTTTGGGGACTCATTTGATACATTGGAAGACTTAGTTTTTACGTGTAGTGGAGAAGAACCAAACAGGTGGTGCTGGCTTATTAGTCAAGACATTGGAAAGCAGTACCAAGATGAGAGGTGTTAAGTATCTACTCCCTAGCCTTTTTTGCAGATTCATTTCAACTCAAGTAGTTGTATTAAATCTTCGACTCTCTAATATAGATTGGATATTTCATTTGGACCAAAACCATGAATATTTACATAAGATAGTAAACATTTGAACATATACCCAACCTAGCACGAGTCGGAGTAACATAGGGCACACTATACTGTTCAAGACATGGGAGTGCTTAAATAAGTAAAATAATACATCCCATTTCAAGTGTGCGCATGTGCCTCAACCAAGTTCAAAATAATGCTTAATGCTAGTTAGCATAACATAATATATCATGTAGGGGAGTTTGACAATTGGCTGTTGGCTATGGTTATTTTACTTGGTAGGTTTGACCAGCTATTTGTTGAGATTACTCCTCTTACATCAGCTGAAGCAGTTACACCTCCAACTGATAATCCAATACTAAAGATTCTCCTACTTTCTAGCTCAGCATAATTATGTTATTACATTCTGTTAGCTAGTTAATTAGTTTGTTAGCTTAGCTTTCCATATGAGTAGTT
Source organism: Beta lomatogona (assembly GCA_947646795.1). Taxonomy (NCBI): domain Eukaryota; kingdom Viridiplantae; phylum Streptophyta; class Magnoliopsida; order Caryophyllales; family Amaranthaceae; genus Beta; species Beta lomatogona. The sequence goes on from CANSNZ010001150.1 coordinate 49,106, forward strand.
ATTACTAGTTATAAATACAGTTCTTTACTCATAAAGCATTCAATCATTTTATCTAATTTAGTAAAACAAATTCTCTCTTCCTTCTTCTTCTTCTTCTTCTTCTTCTTCTTCTTCTTCTTCTTCTTCTTCTTCTTCTTCTCTCTCTAAACTTGTGTTGAATATGAAACAATCTCATGACTGAGATTGTTAACATGGTATCAGAGCAATCTGATCTTTGATCGTACTGCATATCTAATCTTCTTGGTAAAATTCTGGCCCGCAATCTTTCCTTGTTTGAAAATTCTAAATTCTCTTGATTTATGTTGATTGAATTCTGGATTTTTTTCTTCTGATTTCTTATTCATATGTTCATAGTATCAAATGATTGATTCATGTTCTCGTTGATTTGCACTTGAATTGCAAATAATTGTAATATGATCTTCATTTTCTCAGGAATCTGTTTGGTTTATTTCTATGACCTCATTGATATGATCTTCTAGTTGATTTTCTCTGAAATTCTAAAATTTCTTTTACATTTCATTGAATGTTTCTATGAAATTCTTATATGATCTTCTTGATTACTTTCTTCTGTGAACATCTATAATTCTTATCTTATTTCGTTTGAATTTTCTGTGATCTTTTTCAATTTCACTTGAATCACCTTGATTCCTCTTCAAACCTCCAAATTCTAGCTGTTTTCCTGAAAATTTGATCACAATGCCTGAAGTTGTAAACAATAATTTTAAACTGACACAAGATATAACCAGTGTCTACCATTTGCATCCATCCGATAACACATCAGTGCAGTTAGTTTCTCCTATGTTTTATGGTACTAGATATGCTGATTACAGGATGGATTAAATGCTATGACTGCTAAAAGTGTACTACAATTGTTATCTGTATGGAATATCTGGAAAGATCTTGAAGACCATTTTGGTTAATCTTCAACTACTCAGGTATATTCTATTCAATAGGATTTAGCTAACATGTCTCAAGAAAATGATGACATTGCTGTATTTTTCACTATAATGAAAGTTCTCTAGGATGAATCGGATAATATCAATCCATTACCTTGCTGTGAGTGCAATGTTTGCAAGTGTAATTTGGCTCAAAAATTTCTAAAAATTCAGCAAGATAAAAGACTTGTTCAATTCTTGATGAAGCTGAAAAAAGGTTTTTGTAGACACATAATCGTGTATCCCCAATTTAGTACCTGATAATGATACATATCGTCGTCCTACTTGGTCTGGACTGAATAGGAGCAATCAAAAGCCTTGCCCCAAACCCCTTTTGAGTCCAAAATATATTTTAAAGCCCATTGAAAAGATTATCCAATTTTAAAGCCCAATTCATTGTTCTAGATAATTAATTAATTCTAAAATAGATTTTTTATTAAATAATTATCATAGAATCAAAGATTTAAATACGTTATTCTTGATGCCTTTTGATAAAAGATAAGTCAAAACAGTTATTTAAATAAAGGTAAAAATTTAAACTGCACGCAAGGACGATACGCTCGGTGCAACGCTGGTGCGTGGCGCGCGACGCCGTTGCGTGGCGCGTGACACAGTTGCATGGCGCACAACCTTGATGCGCTAAGCGCACCGAGCCTGCTCAGAGCACAAGCTTTTTTTTTATCCGCAGCTTCTGTTTTCCAAATTCTAATCGTATTTTTCACTATAAATATCCTTTTTTCACACGTATTTTCGAACGGACTTGACATATACTTCAACATATCTAAATATTCATATCTAAATATTAAAAAGAAAAAATTGACGCCAGGGGTCCCAACTATAGGCGAACATTTTTAATAGGTCCGAACTATCAATTATCCGTTGGAGGTCCCAACTTTGATGGTTTGTGACTTTGGTTGGGCCCAAATGACCTATAATCGACTCACCAAGTTAACTTGTAATGAATGAGACCCATTAGCCTTGCCATTTTCTTCTTCAAAATTATACGACAGAGCCACCATTGTTGATCTTCACCACTGTTGATTTTCCAATATCTCCTTACCATGATTATAATGGCATCTCAAACTCTCAACTCAACACTTATCTGATCCATGTTGTACTATCAAATTTAATTCTGGAAATTCAAAAAAAAATATATTCCAGCATTTTGAAGATGAAAAGTTCAAGATCTTGACGAGTACCAAAACAATCGTCCATCGAGAGAATTTCGGACTTCAAAAACAAGGGAGGAGAGAGAAAGTAATTATTTTCGGATCTTGAGGCAAAATTATTGAGGGAAAAAGTTGAAGGTGGCGGATAATTATCAAAAGAAAAAGCTGTTGATTTGAATTATGCGGCTAGTCAACGACAATGGTTACTCGATGATACATGAGTACTGCAGTAGATAATGTTAATTGGCAAATTGAATTGGGGAATTGTCATCAATGTTAAAGCAATAGAGGATTGGCATTCCCATTATTCTTTCTTCTCTCTTTTTCATTACCCACTGTCCACTGATATATATCCTCCTCCTCACTATCTCACTCATCCTGCTTTCATGATTCTCGAGAAACACCCACATCACAAATTCAGCCCAGCACCGGCGCCGACACCGGCACTCAACGGCTTCGCGTTTTTCGCCTCCCCCCTTCCCAGCACCGGCAGATCTGTCACGTCCCTCCAGTATCAGCACCGGATTCACTTGCTCCCACATGGCACGTCCCTTCCAACCACCCCACCGCCGATGTCACTTGCTCCCACATGGCTGAAATAGGTGTAGTTTTTGTCGACCTCCTTTCCTCTCCACTTCCTTGCCCCCATCTGTGTGTGCAAAATGGACATTTTGTTCGCCCGGATCCAAGCTGACCTGCGGTTAAATGACGCTCTCCGTCAATCCGGCGCCCTCTTACAAGCCTTACAACAATCCCGCAGATTACGCCAAATTCGAAATTTACATGAAACTTTTCTAGTTAAAGATGAACTTAAAAGATGATTAACAGTTAGAACAAGGTGGGCAAGGGGTTTAAAAAAGGAAGAGAAAATGGGGGTTGGAGAGGTCACGTGCCTTTTTAATGATCTCACATGACTTATTACTTGCTGCAACAGGTTAAACAACCTGTAGGGTCCAAGGAAAGTCACAACCCATCAAAGTTGGGACCTCCACAGGATAATTAATAGTTGGAGCCTTTTAAAAATGTTCGCCCATAGTTGGGCCCCCTGGCGTCAATTTTTCCTATTAAAAACTCTCAAAAACTCTCTCAAAAATATTGAAACTATTCAAATTATTCAAACACATTCAACCAAGAATATTAATTCTTCTTCCTCCGTTGAATCTTCATTCAAGAACTCAGTTTTTCAAGGCTAAAGATTTATTCCTCCGACATCCGTAGAGTAATACCTAGGCGACAAAATTATAATTACTGAGGGTCCTTAATCTTTCAATTCTAATTTAATTCTCTGAAGTTACTAACAAGTTTCTCATGATGTAGATCATTAAACAATTCATGTCTTCTTGTATATTCTTTTCCTAATCTCTTTTCCTTTATTATACTATTCATATATTATATTCATGCCTATGGTTATATTGCTTTCGTCACCCTTCATATATTTATTTTTGCTAATAAATACCTAAATAAATGTTCTAATATTAAAATCAGATTATTTGGTTAATTGAATTAAGTTCTTAGTAATTTGATTGCTTAAAGAACATATCACAAAAATTAATCTTTTGCTTGTTTAATAAACCAACATAGATTAATTTGTAGTATGCATGAACATATTGCTTGGTTGTTTAATTGCATAAAACTAGAACATGAATCATATTTAGTGGAGGCCAACAATAGACGAATTCGATTCATGATCATATTCATACCCTTACCCCCGAACTCAATCTTTGGTTCATTGACCAATCATGATCGAAGTCATGACGGGGGAATCTATATTGGATAAGTCTCCAAGTTTTCCTATGATTTTCTAGTATCCAATTAGGTTTATGAGTCTTCCTTTAAAGACTTGTTGGCGACTTAACTTCTTTTTCAAAACTAAAAACCTTTATAATGAGGTAGTCAAATCCACGCTTATCCCGCGTAGGCAATAAAAATATGCATGCAGTTATCAAATGGCAAGTAGCCTACAAATTATGGCTACAACTCTTCTAAGGCCTCATCTCAGAATAGTAATAGAAACTCTGCTAACAAGTTTATTCCTGGCAACAAGAGAGGCTCTTATTACTTTTGTACATACTGCAAACTCCCTGGTCATAGTATTGACAAATGTTTTAAGATTCATGGATATCCATCTGATTTTAAACTTTCTCAAAAGAGGTTTGTTGTTGCTATTCAAACTGAAGATAATGCTAATAATGTCGAAGTTGTTCAACCCACTCTCATTGTGGACCAGTATCAAAAGCTTCTTGATATGCTAGGATAATCATAACAGCAAGACACTTCTTCTTCTACTTCTCAGGGAGCTAATGATGACCAAACTGTGTTTGAGTGCTCATTTCAGTCTTGGATGGGTTATTGACATTGGAGCTATAAATCATATTTGCCATGATCTTTCTCTTTTAAGCTCTTACAAATTACTTGATAATCTTGATAATACGATCACAGTTCTTAATAGTAGCAAGATACATATCACTCATATTGCCACTGTTATTTAAAATGATCATATAACACTGAGTCAACTGTTATATGTTCTTGGCTTTCACTTCAATTTTCAGTTCCTAAGTTGTGCCATGCTCTCCGTGGAACTATTACTTTCTCTGTTGACACTTGTACTCTACATAATCCTTCTTTGATAATACCAATAACTCTTGGTAAGCTACATTGAGGTCCTTATAATGCTCCAAGTTCCACTTCTTCAGCATCTAATACTGGTGTTGTACCTTCCCAAGTTCCTGATTCTGCATCATATGTTCCTACTTCACTCACATCTTCTTATGTTTCAAGTGATGTCAAGCTTTAGCACTGAAGATTGGGTCACATACCTTTTTTCTCAAATGGCAATCTTGTTCCCTCATCTCAATATCAAGAATAATTGACTCTATATGTCATATATATCCCAAGGCTAGACAAATTAGATTGTCTTTTCCTTCTAGTACTTCACATACTTCAATGCCTTTCCAGTTAATGCATGTTTATACATGGGGATCATATTCAGGTTTTTTCTCACAATTGTTGATTTCACAAGAACCACATAGGTTCATTTGCTTAAGTTCAAATCACAATCATATGTTGTGCCTATTTTTGTGAACTTTGCTTCATATGTTAAGACTCAATTTCAGTCTTCTATTCAATGCATTAGAACTAATAATAATAAGAAACCTTGTGAGGGTTCTATCCTATAGTTTTACTCATCACAAGGCATTGTTCATCGAAGGAGCTGTGCTGATCCTCCTCAACAGAATTATACCGTTGAGAGGAAACACAGACATTTATTGGAGACTGCAAGAGCTTTGTTCTTTTAAGTTCAATTACCCTTCATCTTTAGGCTGAAAGTGTTCTCTGTGTAGCTTATATTATTAACAAAATGTCCCTCTCTTCTCTGAATCAAGTATCTCCTTTCCAGCAGATATATGGTTATGCCCCTGACACTTCTCATTTCAGAAGCTTTGGTTGTTTATGCTTTGCTTCTACATTGAAGAGTGGTAGATCCAAGTTTGATTCTAGAGCAGAAGCTTGTGTGTTCCTTGGTTATCATCCTGATCAAAAGGCTTATATTAAGCATTATCACTTGTCAAGCAAGAAAATAATCGTATCCAGGGATGTTTTCCATGAACAACACTTTCCTTTTCACATAAATACTTCATCTTCTCTCTATCTCCTTTTCAGCTTTTTCATCCCTCTGTTAATCATGACCATATTTTTTATGATCCCTTTACAACTGAAGCTTCCATACCTACACACAGCTCCACTACAGATACCTCACTGTTTCTAGAGCCGGCAAAATAAACCAGTACCCGTGGACCCCCCGAGACCCGTTTTTCACCCGAAAGTAATGACCCAAAATGGACCCGAAACCCGAAACAACCCGACCCGAACCCCACACAAGACCCGGTTTTCACCCGAAAGTAATGACCTGAAATACACCCATACCCGAAATAACCCGACCCAAACTCGACCCGAAAGTAGATCGACCCGAACATGACCCGAATCTACCCGACCTGAAATTACCCGACCCTTTAATTTTTTGAAATGAAACTGTTATTGATACTTTCTTGACTTTATATTCTCTCTTTTGTTACATATTTGGTTATTTTTCCTATTATTTGGGCAGGTTTCATTTTTTTTTTTATGTTAACTAATCATTAGAATCAAAACTTTAAGATTCTAGATTAGCTATTTCTTTTTTGCAGGACCAAACAAAAGCAGCTACCTTGATCAGAGGCATTATAAAGGACATCAAGCGATGGATGACTTTTTGTAAAAAAGTTAAAATACAGAAGGTAGATAGGATGCAGTGGCCAAGTCGGCCCGAACTAACCCAACCGATGTTATCCGACCCGTCGTAACCCGAAATGGTCCCGTACCCGAATGGACCCGACCGACCCGGCCCCGAAGACAAAGTTAACCCGATTATGACCAGACCCGTAATGACCGACCTGTACCCGACCCGTATGACCCGTTTGCCACCTCTAACCGTTTTCATTAACACCTCTTCTCCACCTCTACAAATATACCTTCATCATCTTCTCTTTCCACAACATAATCTCCATCAGATGCTTCTACTTAACCTACATCACCACCTATCTTTCTACCTTCTTCTCTTGTCATTACTTTTCCTCCTTGACTTGCTCCTGTGCCATTGAGAAGAAGTTACCGCTGATGATGGTATACCTCTAGAATATCCCACCTCTTACAGATGATTAGTTGGGAAGCTTAATTTTCTATCTCACACTAGGCCTGACTTGACTTACAGTGTGCACACTTTATCCCAATTCATGCACTCTCCTACTTCTTCTCATATGCTTGCTCTTACATATATGCTTAGATATATTGCTTCAACTGCTGGTCAAGGAATTTTGATGAAAGGGTCAGATAAACTCACTCTTCAAGCCTTTCCAAACTCAGATTGGGCATCTTGTCCTAATTCTAGGAGATTAGTTCAGGTGACATTATTCTCTTTGGCACCTCTCCTATCAGCTGGAAGTCCAAGAAACAACCAACTGTGTCTAAATCGTCTTCAGAAGTTGAATATAGGGCTATAGCTCATGCTACAACTGAGGTCACTTGGCTTGTTAGACTGTTGTCTGAGTTGGGTGTCTCCAAATTACAACATGTTACTATACAATATGACACCCAGGCAGCAATACTTCACATTGCTAGGAATCTGGTATTCCATGAACGCACTAAGCACATTGACATAGATCGCCATTTCACTCGAGAAAAGCTAACGGAAGACCTCATTTCCTTAACTTATCTTCCTATTGATGATCAGCTGGTGTAGACACACAATCGTGTATCCCCATTTAGTACCTAATGATGCAACATACCGTCGTCCTAATTGGTCCGGTCCAAATGAAGAGTGATCTGAAAAGCTAAGCCCAAAATTGTTTTACGAACATAAAGTCTATTTATTTGGTTTAAAACAATTTCGAGCCCATTTTTAAGAGCCCAATTAATTATTCATTATAATTAATTGAATTTTCAAGCCCATTTTCATACCAATTAATTATTCTTCATAATTAATTGTATTATATATTAATTATTCTTGAAAATTAATAAATATTTCCTAAAATTCAAAGATATTTTGAAAATCAGATTTTTATGCCAAAAGATAGTTGATTTCAGACTTCAAAAGATAAAATTTCATCAAAGATAATAATGAATCTTTAAACGAACGAAAACCGCTCAGATCTGCGTTGCGTCAAGCGCACTAGGATGCATTGATGCAACACCGAGATAGTTTACAAAAGCCAGGACCGCAAAAGTAGTATGCGTTGACGCAAGGGTGTTGCACCAAGCGAAAGCCTCATGCGCCAGCGCATGGGCCATGCGTGGGATGCACTAGCCTTGCGCCTATTGCATGTTGTGTTTCTTATCCTATGCGTAATTTCCAGACTCGTTTCTCCTATAAATAGCCTTGTTTCGATGAACGTTTTTCAAGCACATACATACTTTCATCATACTTCGCACTCTCAAACACATATTCAAATACATTCAAACACATACATTCAAACCACATTCGAATTTCAAGCTTCATGATTGCTCCTCCTGTTGATCATTACATAAGACCCAGGCGATAAAGGTATAATTCCTGAGGTTCAATTCCAATTAAAAGCTTGTTTTACTAACAATCTATTTGTCATGATGTGGATCATTAAAGGCATTAACGCTCTCTTGTACATTCTTCTCTAAATCTCTTTCTTTTCTATATTATTCATATTCATATGCATGCCTGTATGCTTTAACGCTTTTATCACCTCACATGCTTATTTCTGCTAATCAAAGACTTAAATAAATGTTCCAATACTAAATTCAGATAATTTGGACATTTGGATTAGGTTCCTTGTAATTTGATTGCTTAAATAACATGTCACCAAAAATTAGTCTTTTTGCGTGTTTAATGAACCGACATAGATCAATTTTAGATTGCATTAATATATTGCTTGGTAATTTAATCGCATAACACTCGACATGAATCTTATTAAGTAGAGGCCAGCCATGGGCGAATTTGATTCCTGATCATATTCGTATCCTCACCCCTGAACTCAAGTTTTGGTTCATTGACCAATTACGAATTCATGACGGGGAAATCTACATTGGATAAGTCCCTAAGTTGTTCTTAAGATTTCCCAATATCCAATTAGGTTTATGAGTCTTTTTTTAAAGACTTGTTGGTGACTTTTTCATTTCAAAACGTATCTCAAAACAAAATCTTTACAATGAGGTAGTCAAATGGGCCTAGATTTTGACACGCCTACAATTTGGCAGCTCTGCTTAAGAGGATTTAAACTTAATTTTTAATGAGTGGGTGAAACTTAAAAAATACGATTCATACATGTTTTATGCTTTTAAACGACATTACAGTTTGCATATTCATGACTATTTCTCTAGGCCACTATAAGTTCTATGTCCTTGCCTCATTAGCGGATAATCTATGCGTGAGGCCACCCCTGGGAGGGTTTGCGCTTTGTCCCTCCAAAAAGCTTCCTGAGCAATAGTGTTGGATCTTAGTTATAAGCAAACCCACCCAACCATGACATTTCTCTCTTGTTTCTGACGAGAGACTGGAGTGTGTCCTACACTTGGCCATTTTTTTAAGAAAAGATACGAAGCGTGGGATCAATCTCTTAGTCATTGACCCTTTGAAGCCTAAACTAAAGTCTGACCATAGCATCAAACATAGATCTTGACTTTAGGTTGGAACTGCATACTATTTCTTGCCTATATGACATTATTGACTGCTTTTTTGCTATGCTGAACATGTTTTCCCCTCGAAGTAGGCTAGAAACATCGAAAAATGACAAATAGAGCGTCGAAAACAAAAAACCGCTTCGCCAACATAGTGCGCCAAGCGCAAGAAGCTTATATCTCACACAAGTATCTTGCGCCTGACACAACAGCTTGTGTGACACGCAAGTCTCTTGCGTGTGGTGCAAGTGACTTGTATAGCACTTAATATGCTTGTGGCGCAAGCTATTCAGTCTTTCTGTGGCTCATTTTCGACGATCTATTTGCCGATTTTCAATCCATATTCGCATTATCGTTCATGATCACTTTTAGGGTATCTTTTTCAAACAAAACTCACCTGATTCAAACATAAAAATCGAGCTTTCCATATCATTTAAGGTTGAGTATATCCTAAAAAAGTGCATCTAGATAAGTGGTCCTGATAGAGTTTAAGCCGTCATGCATGTCATCCTATCCCATCTTATCTCTTTTATCCAACTAATTATCTCTAACATATCTATCCTATCATATTCCATCCATTTCGAAAACATATATTTTTCAAAATCTATCTCACACCCTCTTCTATTCTATATTTTTTCGAAAACATTTACTTATCATCACCCTACCACACATACAAAAAAAATCTTTTTCAAAATTAATCTATCCTTAGTTACCATCATCTTTTCCAATAAAAGATGAAAACAAAGGGGTCCCTTTCAAAAAATGAATTTTGAAAATTTTAAGCCCAGTCCAATCCAATCAACCCCAATCCAATCAATCCAATCCAAGATCATTTGCATTCATCTTAGTCCCATGTGCATTAGAGTCCTTGCATTCATCTTAGGCCCATTTAAACATGAGTCCATGCATTCACATCAGGCCCACTTGCACTAGAGTCCATCTTATGCCCATGTAAGTCTAGCTTGTGTCAAAATCTAGGCCCATTTGCTTCTCTATGTGTTTCCTAGTCTATGTCAAGCCCATGTAAGCCCAATATAAGTCTAGCCCTTATCCATTCCAGAGTCAAGCCCATGCGCGTCTCCCAGTCCATTCCAACGTCAAGCCCATGTGCGTCTCCAAGTCTAGCTTCAAACCAATGTAGGACCAATTCCAAACTTAAGCCCATAAAGGCCCAATTCAAATCCTAGGTTTAGTTTGCATCTCTATGTAAGCCCTAGTCAAGTTTAATTCCAAACTTAAGTCCATAAAGGCCCATTTCAAATCCTAGGTCTAGTTTGCATCTCTATGTAAGCCCTACTCAACTCCAACTTCAAACCCATACAGGACGAAATCCAAAATCTAAAACCTCTCAACCTTTGAACCTAGCGAAGCTAGTCTACCCTAAGTCCATAATAGCCCAAGTCCTCGAGTTTACCAAAGATACTCCTCCTTAAGTCCATAACGATCCAAATTTCGAGTCTAGCCTACTTATTCTAAATGTAACTTCAATGTCTAGTCTCCCATAGTGTCTAGTCTGCTTATCCTCCATAAGTTCAAAGCCTAGTCACCCATATTGTCTAGCCTGCTTAGCCTAAATGTAAGTTCAAAGTTTAGTCACCCTTAACCTACTTATTCTAAATAGAAATTCAAAGTCTAGCCTTCCTTATTGTCTAGCCTCGCTTACCCTAAACGTAAGTTCAAAGTCTAGTCACCCTTAAGTCTAGCCTGCGTATTCTAAATGTAAGTTCAAAGTCTAGTCTTCCTTATTATCTAGCCTACTTACTCTAAATATGTAAGTTCAAAGTCTAGTCACCCCTAAGTCTAGCATGCTTATTCTAAAGGATTTTTTAACTGGAATAATACAAACTTTGGCCCATTCTCTCACAATAATACAAACTTCTGATTATTTTTTAATAATACAAACTTTAGGCCAAAATTCCTCCAGTAGGTCAAGTTGACTTGTAACCTGTAAAACAGGTAAACTTTTTTAAGAAAACCCAAAAATTTTTCTCTCCTCTCTCCCCCCAACCAACCGAAACCCCCCCCCTTACCCCAACCACCACCACTTTGCCACTTGCCACCACCACCCAAAGTAACCCCACCACTACTCCACAACCTAAAACCACCCCGCCACCACCTAAAATAGCCCCACCCCGCCCAAAAGCACCAACCAAAACAACCCCACCCGAAACCACACAAAACCCAACTCCTTCACTCGAAAACAACCACTCCACACCCTCTCTCTCCCTCAATCCGTCGTCGTTCGCTACTCCGGTGTCCTCTTTCGCTCTCGCGCCGATTTCGATGTTTCGCGGTGGGGGTGTGGAGTGGTTTCGGGGTGGGGGAGGGATGGGGAGTGGTTTCGTGGTTTCGTAGGATGGGGAGGGGCCAGGGTGGGGGTGGGCGAGGGGATGGGGGGAGGAGGAAGATAGAGAAACGGTTCGGGGAGGGTGCGGAGTTGTTTCGGGGTGGGGAGAGGCCGGGGGTGGTCGTCGGAGGGGTGCGCGTGGTTTCGGGGTGGGGGAGGGGCCATAAATGGGGGTTGGTTGTTGGAGGGGTGCGAAATTGTTTCGGGGGGGGGGAGGAGCCGAGGTGGCCGCCGGAGGGGTGCAGGTGTGGTTGGTCGTCGGAAGGCGAGGGAGGGGCTGGGGGGGGGGTTGGTCGTCGGAAGGTAGGGAGGGGGTGGGGGAGGGGCTAGGGGTTGGTCGTCGGAAGGCGGGGAGGGGAGGGGGGCGGGGTCCGGGGGTGTGGGGGTGGGGGAGTGAGAAAAAGAATGGAGGGGGGAGCACCTGAGGAGCAGAGAAGAAAGAAGAAAAAAAGGAAAATTGTTTTTTTTCTTTTTTTGAAATTTAAATAAAACTTAAGAAATCAGCCAATAAAAAAGCGACACGTGTCCTAGAGGTGCCACGTCAGCTTAGTTACCTCCTACAACAAGTCAACAACCGGTATTGACCTACTGGAGGAATTTTGGCCTAAAGTTTGTATTATTAAAAAATAATCAGAAGTTTGTATTATTGCGAGAGAACGGGCCAAAGTTTGTATTATTGTAGTTAAAAAATCCTATTCTAAATGTAAGTTCACAGTCTAGTATTCCCTATTGTCTAGCCTGCTTATTCTAAATGTAAGTTCAAAGTCTAGTCACCCCTAAGTCTAGCTTGCTTATTCTAAATGTAAGTTCAAAGTCTAGTCTTCCTAGTCTGTCTATTCTCCTAGTCTTCCTTATTGCCTAGTCTGCTTACTCTCTTGTAAGTTCAAAGTCTAGTCATCCTTAAGTCTAATTTGCTTACTCTCTCGTAAGTTCAAAGTCTAGTCTTCCTAGTCTGTCTATTCTCATAGTCTTCTCTATTGCATAGTTTGTTTAATCTCCCGTAAATTCAAAGTCTAGCATTCCTTAAGTCCATAGAGGCATAATTTTTAAGTCTACTCTGCTTATTGTACCCGTAAGTTCAAAGTCTAGTCTTCCCTAAAGACCCAATCATTGAGTCTGGTCTGCTTGCATTGTCCAGTCCATGTTTGCATATGCATATAGTTAGGCCCATGTCTCCATCATGGTCAAGCCCATCCTATTCCGTAGTCCATATCATTTCCAAACCATCCATCTCATAATCATTTCTCATTTTGAAAGTCTTTTCCAAAAACTAACAAGTAAGGTCCATTCGATTTTTGTTCAAGACCAGTCGAGATATTAAACTTAGGAACGCCTAATGGAGAAATAAAAAGGTGAGCCTATTCTAAAGCTCGCCAAAAGAACTACTACCACCCCAACTTCACTTAGAGTCATTAGATTACTTTTGATCACCTTCACAAAAGAGGCGCGATCACTTCTAAAAAAAATCGAAGAGGTAAAACCTAAACTTCTACCACAAACACCATAAATGCGCTGCAAAATGTACTCGATGACGACAAACTCCTAATACTTCCTACAACGAGAATCAACATCACCAACAACCCCTTTAGGCAGTGTGTACCCAATTCAAAAGGGCTTAGTCTTTTATATCCAACTTTCTAGGTTGAGTCAGATAGTCCTTACCCTAAGCCATTTCTGTCCTTTCCATCGAGTCTATGTCACTCTAAGACTTTATTTATTATAGCCTTTTCATTTTCATGCGTATCATTTTATTTTCTTCTTTTTAATTTCATTATCCTTTCACCATCATTTTATGCTTCTAATTCAATGATGAAATTTAAATCAATCGAATGACCTTGATTAATAGTAAAAATAATCATTAAAAAAAAAAGACATACTTTGGATTATGAGTTATTTCCTTGTCCCTCCATCATTCTGAGAGCCATCACATCCATAAATCATTCTCATACAACCCAAAAATAAAAATCTCTTAAGCCATCATCTTCGTTATCCTCATACCAAAAAACCCCTTCAACTCAAAGCTCCACAAAAAAGCCTTCAAACCTTCTAATACCCAAAACCACGAAAACTTAGCTTGTTTGCAAGTCTCAGTACATATAAAAACAATGCCAAGCAAAATAAAAAGTGAAAAAAAAAATCAAATTCCAAAAAAGAAAAGCACAAAGCAAAATGCAGAATCCAAAAGAAAAAGCCAAAGACAAAAAATTCAACCCAGGAGGCTTGCACACAAGTTCTACGTACCCTCATTCCAAATCCTTCAATCCATTAAAAAACCTTAAAACCGATAAACCCTACCTTATCATTTAAAAAACAAAAAGCCATAACCCTTACCTTGGCCCATCCAATTAAACCTCCATCCAAATCCTCAAACCTTAAACTTTTCAACATTGCATATCCAATCCTAACTCCTTCTTCAAGTATGTCCAATCCTGCAAGGTTGAAAATCCGAAATGGCGGCATAGGCAAAAGTTAGGGCACAAAAAAAATTCAAATCATGAACTACGACTGCTCTGATTCCGCAAGGATACGTAGAAATCCCGTCTCGAGGTCCGACCGCTTCGATAAAATAATTAATCAAGGTTTTATGATTTGACTTTCTAGAATTCAAAAGTATGCTCTTTCTAGATCCCGACATGGACTCAAATATGAACCTAGCCCCCTCAAATCCTTTTCCCACCTACATCTACAAGAGTCACGAATTAAACCTTTTATTTTGTCAATTAAAACTCTCCTTGTCCCTGAAGAACTCAGCGACACTTCCATGGTCTCTGGCAATATCTAACTTTGCCTGCATTAACTCCACAGTGAAGAAACTTTGAATGCTAGCTCCTCTAAGCGCTCAGTTTAAGACGACAAGTAGCTTCCAATCTAGGCTCCGAGTGCCTAATTCAAGATAAGCTTTCCCAAAGTAGGGGCTTCCTATATATGTGGTGGTTTCTCCACATCAAACTCCCGAAGAGTTGTAATATGCGGATCTCACTTGCAGACCCCGACTTTTACCCAAATAGTTTTCGAAAATAAATTTATATTTCTATCAATCCAGACCTCCTAGATTTGTAAAACCTGACCTTGCATGATGTTCCATATATCTAACCCTTGCATAACCCTAATCCTTGCATAGCATCTCATGCATCCTTGGAGATTCTAAGTTTGCATGATTGCCTCATTATGTGCATTATTATTTGAGTTGTTTGCATCTATCTGCTAACATCTTCTTTTGCAGGTTATCATATTGCTTGTAGTTATCGTCTTGCAGACTAACTTTGTTTTGTTTTGCAGAAACTGGCGATATATAGACCGATTCTAAACTACAGAGTGTTTAGAATTGTCCTCCGTCCCGATACAGACTACTCTGACTTTTAGTTTCATGAACCTCAGTCAAAGTGGGGGCTTCTGTAGACACAAAATTGTGTCCCCCCATTTAGCACCCAATGATGAAACATACAGTCGTCCTAATTGGTCCAATCCAAAGGAAGAGTGATCTGAAAAGCTAAGTCAAAAATTGTTTTACGAACATAAAGTCTATTTATTTGGTTTAAAACAATTCTGATCCCATTTTTAAGAGCCCAATTAATAATTTATGATAATTAATTGAATTTTCAAGCCCATTTTCATAAATCCAATTAATTATTCCTGATAATTAATTGTATTTTCAATAAATATTAATTATTCTTAATAATCAATAAATATTTCCTAAATTCAAAGATATTTCAAAAATCAGATTTTTTATTCCTAAAGATAGCTGATTTCGGACTTCAAAAGATAAAATTTCATCAAAGATGAAAAAAATCTTTAAACGAACGAAAACCGCTCAGATTTGTGTTGCGTTAAGTGCACTAGGATGCGTTGACGCAACACAGAGACAATTTACAAAAACCAGGAATGCAAAAGTAGTATGAGTTGTGCCAAGCGAAAGCCTCATGCGTCTGCGCATGGTGATGGGCCAAACGCATGGGGCATGCGTGGGATGCACCAGCCTTGCGCCTAGCGCAAGCTGTGTTTTTTATCCTCCGCGTGATTTTTGGACTCGTTTCTCCTATAAATAGCCTTGTTTCAACGAACGTTTTTTAACAGACACTTTCATACATACTTTCAACATACTTCGCATACAAAAACACTCTCAAACACATATTCAGATACATTCAAACATATACATTCAAACATATACATTCAAACCACATTCAAATTTCAAGCTTTAAGATTGGTCCTCCTGCGCATCGTTACATAAGACCTAGGCGACAAAGGTATTCTGGAGGGTCAATTCCAATTAGTTCCTTGTTTTACTAACAATCTATTTGTCATGATGTAGATCATTAAAGGAAGACACTCTCTTGTACATGCTTCTCTATATCTCTTTCTTTTCTATATTTCTATATTATTGATATTCATATGCATGCCTGCATGTTTAGACGCTTTCATCACCTCACATGCTTATTTATGCTAATCAAAGACCTAAATAAATGTTATAATACTAAATTCAGATAATTATTTGATTCAATAAAACAAATTCTCTCTTCCTTCTTCCTCTCTCTCTCTAAACTTTTGTGTTAAATATGAAACAATCTCATCACTGAGATTGTTAACACTATTTGTTTTGACGGTTCATATTATTGGTTGTTTGATTATTAACTGTTTATAAATGTGTGGTAAAATGATTAGGTACTATTGGTTGTTTTGTGCAACATGAAAAACAAAAAACCAAATCCAATATGAAAAGGCTAGTAAAATCCGTTATTATTATTTCTTGTCAAAAAATTGGCTTTTAACCTATATAAAAAGCCATTTACAAAATATTTATACTGTTTGTTTGACCCCTTGAAAGAGCCAAAAGACAAAAGCTAATGAACATGCCACATAGAAACCTTTTAGCAAATACTTAATATATGCATGATCATTATCACACATGAGGGTACAACTATGATCTGTGTATGTCACATTTTTCCTTTCAACAGGATGAAGGCTCGTAGGAGCAAGAGAAGGATTGACCAAGTTAGATGGAGAGATATTGTAAAGGGTTATCTTGGAGTTAAGCGTTGAGAATGGAAACTACAATCCCACCTAGCGTTCTCCTCATGACATCCTTAGCACCATCTCCACTTGCACAATAGAAGTTGGTGGGAATAACATGTCCAAATGACCATAATCAGCAATGACAATATGGGAATATGTTTTGCACTCCTTGAAAAACTTTACATGGTTTACACCATTTCGAGCGCACGACTTTCCGATTAGGCAATCGCAATCGGTTTTATTTCCAAGCCCTGTGCCAATTATCGTTATCGGAATCGATATATCCAACGAGTCGGGCTGGTATGTGTTGGTGCAAAATCAGTTCGTTGACCTTGCAAACAAGTCGATGCACATCCAATAGTTTGATACTGAATGCCTTGGGAGACTTAGTCCCTGGGGGTTACCGGTTTTAGTTAGATAAAACCTTGCTAACGTACTTTGTTGCAATTTAATTAAGGATTAAACTACAACGCCTAATACATTCAGGCGAAAAGCAATAAATAGAGCAAACAAATAATTAATCTTTTAATTAATTAAAGAAGAACATTCCCATACATTCCACAAACTTCGAGAAAGATTTTACAACACATAAAGAGGATAAGCCAGGCTGGACAACTAAAGGGAAGACACGAAGGCTGTTACCTCCATGGTTCCTTGCTTCAATCGGAGAATTAGAGAACCCATCGCCAGGACATGTTCTACGTCTAAGGAACTAAACTAAACTATAACCCCAGAAGGGGGTTGGCTAGGCTAAGGCTAGGCTACGCTAAGAAAAGAAGTAATGCGATTTGATGTGTGTTTGTTCCTTTTTGCTTGATGATCATTTTCCTCTATTTATAGAGGAACATAATATGTAACTTCCATGCTTTCTTGGAGGGAAACATTTGAATCGTATTTGGTTCAAATCTCAACCGTCTTCTGGCGCTGAATAACTGCAGCCTTGCACGTTCTTCCTTATGTGGATCTGCCTCATGATTGTTCTTTAACCGCCTGTCCTTTTACTATTCTTGACTTTCATCTCCTGATGGTATTGATGGTATTCTCCTATTGACTTTGACTTATGTACACTGCGTCCAATGGGCTTTATACTCCTGTTGGGCCTTCATATTAAGATGAAATTAAACCTTTTGAGGTCTAATACAATGTACCATAATAAATGCTACCGGACATCTAAAAATGGTGGTAACAAATTGCCCCCCTGATTTGTGGAGTGATGTACTCAGCACCCACAAATTATGAGCAGAGAAGGACTTTCAATGGTTATAATCAATATCATCCAGTAGTATTCTGAATGTAACTTCCTCCATTGTTCTAAGGTGGTCAATGAACAATCTTTTAGGATGGCTAAATTTAGTCGAAAAGAATAATCTTTCATGTATTCCTTCACCTTGCTTTCTAACCATTGTGAAATCCATTAAGAAATTTTCTTCAAGATGTGCACTTGTATGATTATTTGGTGATAACCAGTAATGACTTACATCATAGGCCATGAGATCGTACCAAATTTGGCACGCACATTTGTATTGTACCACATCTCTTGATGATGACCCATCCACCAGTCTATAGACTTTTACTTTCTTTGTAGTTCCCTTGACGAAGAGCTGTTTTAGATATCTCCAAGGCATGTTAGGTTTCCATATCTCTTCTGTAATGATTTTGCCCCATGATTTGCAAACCAGAAGAGATGTAACCTGATCATTCCTTTCGAGTTTGGGAAATATCAATTCTTTCATGAGATCTAAATTGGACCCTATTTGGAAGGCCTTGGATTCTCTTTTAATTTCCGGATCCTGTTGTATGACAGGATTATCTCCAAAATATTTTTGAATAGAAGAAATCCATTTAGTGGATTCGTTCTTACTAAATTCATCCTTATCTCTAGATATGACATTCAATGCCTTGTGATGGTTTGGGCATTTTGATGGATATGGCATATTTTCCGGAGCAGATTGGTGAAACATGGGAAGATATGTGTAATCCATCTTTGATCTTTAGAATCTTTTTAGAGATTACACATATATATAGAGGTTTAGATGTTTCTGTAACACCCCCAAATTTCTCTCTTTCTAAAAATATATTTTAATATAAAACACTTGAGAAACTTGAGAGTATTACCGCCACGTGATAACGTTAAAGGCTTAATACTAACTACTAACTGAACTTCAAACTAATGCAGCGGAATAACTGAAATAACTTATCTTTATTGATATAAACTTTATTGTACAACTATAACAATGGAAATATAGAAAATAAAATAATAACTCCTTGACTAATTATGATTCCTCACTAGCTCCCCCATTTGAAGTATGCATCATATCAACCTGTAAAATTCTGCTCGCCAAAATAGGGTCATCACAGGGACAAAGCCATAAAACAAACAACAAAACGCGTGTCAGTAAAAATACTGAGTACATGTATATGCGGAATAGAAAAACACTTTAGACATTTGAAATATTTAATTTCGAAAATCCTTCCTTGGATACTTGATAATTATATAACATAAAGTATTTAACTTTAATAAAAACTCATTTTCCTTGCCTAGGTACCTTTCCTAAAGTGTGCACACCCCCAAGTTTAGTATTCCTTACTGAGTCTATTACGAGGGGTTACTATCTTGTCCACATGACTTATACAAAAAGTACATGGGTAAATAATATAATGGCTACCGTTCTTGCTAAGATAACAAGCCGTTGCCTGGGTAAATAATAATAATAGCTACCGTTCTTGCTAATAAATAACAAGCCGTTGCCTCTTTATAACTGTGATCATAAAAGATCATATATCTAATAAAAATCCTTCTGAAATAATCCTCCTTTAAAAAGAATAGTACTACTTATAAATTTAGCCATATAAAGGCATAAATAAATAACTTGCTTAAGAGGTAACTTTTGAAAAAATATAATAATTCAAAACACTCCTTTTTAAATATTTAAACGTGCATTTAAATATCAAACTCCTTGTAAATTATATGAATACAGATTCAAAGATCAAACTTTATAATAATATTGAACTAAAGACATTCAAACATGATACATACAAAACACATGTAGTTCATAATAAAACTTATAAAAACATGGACTTCAATCCAAAATATTTTTCTAAAAACATGATACTTAGGTTGCAAAATAATTATTAAAGATCTACATATACACACACCTTGAAAATTAAGAACTACTAGGGAGAAGAGAAAAGGTAGGCTAAGAGAGAGAAAGTTTAAACTTGAGAAAAGAGATGTATTCCTCAAATTTGGTGTGAATAATATGATGGGTGGAGACCCCTATTTATACTAGTTGGATAGGTAGAGTCGTATTAGAGTTAGGAAACTAAAAGATGGGTTTTTGAGAAAAGATAATTAATTTTAGCTAGGATACACTATTTCTTTATGATCATATAGCTAAAATAGGGGAATATTCCATAAGATAAATAGTCTAGATGCTTAAACTAAACAAAAGATAGAGAAGGAAAAATAATAAGACTTGGAAATCTTTGGATAAACCCTCACTGCCAGTGGCGTGAGTTATGCGCCGCCGAACTAATTTTTTTATTTTATTTTATTTTATTTATTTATTTTTATTTTTTTTAAATTTCTTTAATTCTTTTATGATTTTCTTTTAAGAAATACTTCAACTACTAAACTAACTACTTGGATTATAATTTGTAAACTTAGGCCCAATATAGAATTTGGGCTAGAATTTATTTGAAAACCCCATAATATATCATAAAAGCCTATTTAAAACCTTTATAATTAATAATAAACCTCTTTAATAATTAAAATCCTTTTAAAATTTATAATTAATAACTTACGAAAAATACGGAGTATTACAGTTTCAACCGCCCAATAATTATTTCCTAACTGCCTTATTTTATGGAAGGTAATAGATAGTTTTTTAGGGAAAGTAGTCAATTAAATGGAGAAATAGCCGTTTACTCCAATTTGATGAAATAAAACTTATATTAAAGCAATTGAATAATAATAAAACAAATGTATTATTTATGAAGTTACCATTTGGGGTAACTTGATTACATTTGTCCTATGACTTATCTTTATGAAGATAGAGTCACTAATGACATTTTAATCGAAAACACTTGGATCTAGAGACAACATTTGGAAGTGATTCCTACACACTTTCTCTACCATAGTGTTATATTCGTCAACTTCTAACTCGCGCCTTGCACTACTCCTGATAACTGCAAAGTAGTAGTCCTCTTCAGGGGAGTTGTTGAACCTTGCCTTAAAGATAGTCCTGTGGTAGTTGTTGTCCCAGGCGTATCTCCTATTAATCAATGCAATGTACATCCAAGGAAGGAAATATTCTTGGGCCAATAGCTGCCACAATTTGCAGACGCACTTAAAATGTACTATCCTCCCCTGACTTTCGTCTTGACCTTCTTCTATCCTCACCACTTTGAGGGAGGTCTGAGTGCAAGAGAGAATTAGGTTCTTGGCGTAGACCCAATTTATCCTTTGAGGCCTTGGGAAATTTAAGGTAGTGGAAACCTCCTTACCCCACTTCTTACAAACTGTTAGCAGTTTGTCTCGTGATTTCCCATCCAATTTGGGCCATATGTGGGTAGACAAGAGATCGATATTTATACCGACCTTTGTAGCGCTTGATTCTACCAGCCCAGGATCTCTTACAGGTTTAGCGCCAAAGATGCGTGCCATTTTCTTTGCCCATCTGGCCCTCTCCTTTGTGATGAAGGATTCTTTATCTTCTTTTATGTTGTTGAGGGCGAAACGATGATTAAAACAATCATCATCAAACTCGGCTGCCAAGTTTGCATATGCTTCGTTGTTCATTTTGATTTTTCGAAATGAAAATGTGATGATGGGATGCTATGGCCAGGTCCCTTTAAATAACCAGTTCATTTGTTCAACGGTTACTTTTGTAATAACTTCTAGGATCAGTGAGTAATTGAGTACTTTGACTCCTTTTTTTGAGAAGTTTATGGACTTTTTTGCTGATAATTATTTATTTTAAGGCTATCAATTTGTTGATAAGTCATAAAATTAATATACCATTTTTTAGGCATTTGGGCCTAAAATTACTTCCTTGGGTTCATTATTCATTTTATGAATAACAATCAAGCCCGCAGTTGTTTAATGGTATGGAAGTAAGGAGGAATAACAAAAATTTCTTCATTAATTGAAATCATAAGAAATCTTTAAGAAGATGTTTATTGACTTAATTCAAGTAGTTACATAATTCGTAGGAAGGATTGAAGATATGCACTATCATTAATATTATTAAAACATCTTAAACATCGCTTGATCTATCCAGTAAGGAGATGAGTAAAACTAATGGTGATTTAAGGTTCTTCCTCTTCATCAACATCAGGGACATCACTGTCCGGATGATCTTCTGGGAGCATAGGGATGTCTTCTTCCCCTATCCCTAGGCGTTCTTGCCACACCTGACAAGTACATTTGTACTGTATGAGTTTTTTGAAACTCAGATTTTCGTCTATTTGGATCATTCTAGATTTTCGATTGAATACACCCAGGCTACCTTCATAAATTAAAGACCAGTTGTACTTCAATTCGAGTTTAGGAGGAAAGTGATGTGTTGCAATACATCTCCCCCATGCCTTGCAAATGCTTAGTAGCTTCAGCAATTCTTCCTTCTCCATTTTTGGCCAAAGATTCAGTGCTAGGAAATCTATGTCATTTCCCATAATAGCAGCACTGGACCTTTGTTCCTCCAAGTCTCCAGGTTGGACCTTTGGATCCTTTCCAAAGAGCTTGATGATTTTGGAGTGCCATTTTTTCATTTCTTCTTCCTTGAATTCTTTCCAGTCTTCTTTTGAAATGTCTCTAATACATCCGTGCACCCTGCATTCTCCAGGATAGATTGATAGAGGAGCGATTTGTTGATTCGCCATGCTCGAGACCTTTCTTAGTGTTTTGATTGTGAAACAAAGTTTTAGGAATGAAGAATTTCATAGTTAAAACAACGTATTTATAATACTTATTATGATAACTGTCATTTCTATTTATTAGGGATAGATGAAGCGTTTGATATTATCTTTTTAGATAATATATCACGTTATTTTTATAACTGATCTTAATCACTTCAAGTTATGGCCCTAGTAGGTAGGAATGGATTTGTCCATTATCCCTTAATGTGTCATATCACTACTAGGAGTTGGCCATTAGTGGCGTGTGCAGTTGGATGGTAATTATTACTTTTTGAAGTAACTTCTTTCCATTTCATTAATACATTTTTAGAGTTAGCATCCCAAGAGACACCTTATTTCTTTTCCATTTGATCTTAACCGTAGAACTTGCATTATTTGATTTGACAGTTATTTTTGAATAACACAATATAATTTACACAATTTAGTTTGAACAAAATAAATAAATAATGCAGTCAAGGATAAAAATGGTAAAAACCCAAAAATATAGAAACTAAATTTCATTAATTAAAAAGGGGAAATTTACAACCTAGATTAAATTTTTTATCTTAGGATAAAAATTTACAATTTTTGTTTAGAATTTTAGAATTCTAAACTTTAGGCCTAATTCTAATCCCTTGGAGACCGTGGCTTGTCGTCATCAGAGTCTTCAATGGAGGCGTTATCATCGTCTCCATCATCATCATCGTAGCCATTTCCAAGAGGGTAGAAGAAGCGTTCCTCCCTGGCGAAGGGTTCCTCGAGGAGATCTTCCTCGTCAACCCTTCTCCGCTTGGCGGCGGGCTCATCGTCATCTTCATCCTCATCCTCATCCTCATCATCAGATTTATCTAATGATGGAGGAGTACCCTCCTCGTCTTCTTCTTCCTCTTCCTCTTCTCTTCCTCTTCCTCTTCCTCTTCTTCTTCCTCTCCTTCTGTCTCCTCTAGTATCTCTGGAGGAGGGAGGAAGGGCTGGTGAACCTCTTGTGGGTTGACCTCTTGAATCCCAGTAATGCAGGATTCAGCAGAAGGTTGAGGGGCGTCCATTTTTGAAGATGGAAGTTTTTTGGAGAAGGAGGTTAAGGAGATAGGTTTTTTGGGGGTGTTGTTTCAAGAGATGAGTAGTGTGAGAATTTTATTACACTTACCCCTTTTTATAAAGAGATTTATTGTCTCTTGAAAAACGGAAAGTTACACCCCTTTGAAATGGGCTCTTGAGTAACTGACCCCTGGAATGGGCTTTCAAGTCACGCGCCCTTTGGACATGGCCTTTTTAAGATGACTTCAGGACCTTATGTTTTAATTTGTTAAAACTAGGCTTTTATCATGACCCAATTAAAACATGACCCAAAACAAAACATATCACGCATTCTGCACGTGTTTTCTTCTTTTATTGTTTCATTTTGGTTGTCTTCTCCATTAATACCCTTTTCAAGAATTTTAGGAAAATTGGAGATCTTTCAGACCAATTTAATTCACTTCTTTAAGAATTCACAACCATCACAAAATTCCAATTCACCATGTCTAATGAAAGAGTTCGTGAAGATGAAATTCGTGAAGCGCTTGTTAAGAAACGTGATGCCCTGCAATCTGAGGCAGCTCGTCAATTATGCAACGCCATTAGAGTGAACCTTGGGACTTATAAGTCTCAAGTGTTATGGTATGTGAATAAAAGCTCTGAGTCTAATACTCCTTCAGAGGAGATGATTGCGACTATTGGTCCTTGTTTTCCTTTCAAGATTCAAAGACTAGAGCGCCAAATTGTCTTAGAGCAACAGTGCTACCCATTCTTGGACCATATTATCTTAGAAGATAATAAGCCCAGAACGCTTCCATTTGCCTCAAAATTCCTTCAACATTTGCATTGGCCTTTGACCAATAAACCTTTTAAAGGTTGGATTTCAGGAGTGGATGCAAGAGCATGGTTTCTTCGAATGAAACATTTTCATGACAAATGGTCCATGAACAAAATATTGCCCTTCTTGAGACTAGCTTCTTATGAAACCATCCCCTTTGATGGGGCTATGTCTACTGCCTTGTTGGCTTGTTGGGACCCTGCCATCAACTGCTTCTTGTTCCGATGGGGACCAATGACTGTGACATTAGCTGATATTGCCTTCATTACTGGAACTTCTCCAACAGGTAAATATGGAATTGAACTTCCTATCTTTCACCATGTTAAAGAACACAATCATCTATACAGTCAATGCTTATCAATCTTTCGTCAGGTTGCTAGTCCCTCTGCTAGTGCTAGCAAGTGTGGCTTTCAGAAATTCGTTGATTTCTTCATCAATAAGGATACTAGTGAGGAAGTTACTTCTCAAGAAGAAGTACTTTTTCTTACTTTTGCTTTCTCCAAATTAATGATGTCTAGAGCTGGAGGAGTAGTAACATTATGGCTATCTCTAGCTGTTAACATCTCCTCCATTTCTGAAGAAGTAGCTTTAGCTCCTTTTCTATTGGGAGAACTTTATAGATGTCTTTTCAGGAGTAGAGAATCCTTCAAAGGTTTTGGAATTCATACCTCTGAGTCTCCCATATTCTCTACTGACAAGGGATTTGGACCCCTATGGCTCTTAACTTGTTGGGGCCATATGTATCTACCTTGTTTGATGATTCTCAATTCTTTCTTTTGATCCCCTTTCATTCCTCTCTAGTCTTGATGATTGTAGCTGTTATGGTGAAGCCAGCTTCAATCTTGTATCTCCAGACGAGGTTTGGCATCCAAGTTTGATTCTTTTGTACTTCTTGGCTTCTAAGTCCAATCCTGGTGTATGGAATATTTTCCCGAGTAAGATGGTTGTTTCTATTGAAAATGAAACTTGGCGCCATTGACAGGCTAAAGTCGTATCACCTTATCAAAAATAACCTAAGGTCCACTAACAAGTAGTCAGGGAAGTCAGGATCAAATCCACAGGGAGAAAGTTATACTATTGTATCTGAACTCTAATATTATACTAACTAAATCAGATGAAAATGGTTTGTTTTACTGAACTAATAGGCAAATGACAAAACTAAGTATGAAGGTAAGAATCAATTAATAAAGAACTAGGACTATGGATCACTATGCATACAATCCAGGAAATCAGAGACGAATAATAATCACCCAATAAGTCAATTTATCTAGGGCACATGTAATTTCTCTCGAACATTACCTCCCTCAAAGATCACCAAGCCGCTCTCGCATGGTCAAGGATCACTATGCCTAATGATTGAAAGCCTATACGAAATCTCTCCTCTCGAAGCAGATTCAATATTGCGAAAGTAGAAATATAAATCAGGCCTAATTCATAAATCTAGCATGAACGATTCAATCACAGGAAACAATTGAAATAAAGAGTAATTATACTAATCTATCAATCCCTCATTGCATACATAGATCCCCACAATCCTAGAAATAAAACTACTCACTCATGCTTGAGAAAACAATAACAAAATCAATGTAAAAATTCATACTTTCAACTATTGCAATTAATTAAGAAATCAATCCAATCAATAATAGAGAAAACAAACAATAATGGAGAAAACAAGGAAGAAGATTACCAAATAAAATAACTATATTGAACTTGCAAGCAATCCAAAGGTTTAATCTTGAATCCACAATGAAAAGTAGTAACTAGGGTTCTTGAGAGAAACTATGAGAATTAAGGACTAAAAACAAGATACATAAAAGATGTTCTAACTTTTCTATTTATACTAAGTGCTCGAAACTCATTAAATGAGCGTGCGCGGAGGAGAAGCCCGATCGGGCCAAGTCAGCCCGATGGGATCGGGCCAAAAGCAGCAGCAGATATCCAAACTTAGACCTCGCCCGATTCAATCGGGCCGACACGCCCGATGGGATCGGGCCGCACATCGACTCTGAGCATCCAGCGCACAGGAACGCCCGATGAGATCGGGCCGATCCGCCCGATCGGGCTTGACAGCGAAATAACGAACGGGCAACGTCGCCCGATCGGGCCCGCAACAATGTTTGTCCCAATGGCGATGAACGCCCGATCGGGCTTGAGACGCCCGATGTCATCGGGCTAAAGTCCGATTCTTCCTTCCTTGGCTTCGCACGCCAAGGCTTCACTTCTTCTTTTGTCCAAGGCCTCGGAAAGTGTTCTCGGGGACCCCGAACTCATCATATATGTCTTCGAACCTCTCCCGGTCCAAAGTGTAATGGTCGGATAATGGTAGAAAATAAGGGAGATAGCTCCCTAAAACCCGCAATCGGACACGTAACGTAAAGCCACAACTCGATGGAGAAAGTTAGCATAAAATGGCTCCTAAGAGCACCATTGATACACATTTTAGCTCAAATATAGGGGGGAAAAACACTATATAAAACCATAACATCAAACTCCCCCAAGCTAAACCTTTGCTTGTCCTCAAGCAAAGCATAACATGAATAAGAATAGGATTGCTTCACCCCTCAGATAGAAAAGTTTAAACTCAATTATTTCCAACTCAAAATCGCTCAAGCAAGCAAAATTCAAGTTCAGTTGCTCAGATCACCTGACTACCAATCAGTAAAGTAAACCATCAAATGCAGCTGCCCTACTTATCATGCAAATCTTGAAAAGTGCTCACCGAGGTGTCACTCCTCTCAATTTTGTGGCAGGCAAAATATGTGCCCGATCGCTCACCAACCCAACCATAATAGCCCTTCCCACTCACACTCTCATGTGTTTAGAAAGGTACAATATCGCTCATCCTAATCAGGTCGACTCAAATAACAAACGTAATCTTCAACTTTGGCATATTGACTCAGTATTATTCCAATAAACAATCAAACATGTGCTCAAAAGGTCTTTCTTAAGGTTGTAATGGGGCTCGGGTAAAGGTACGGAAATTATTTAGGGAATGTGGTGGAAAAGCCAAGAAAGGGGAGCAAAAAACACTAGTAGGACTAGGTGTGGTCGAAACAACTCCCATGGCATCAACAACTTAACCAAGATAATAACCAACTCTTGTAGTTTCACGAACCAACCAATAATTGTCATTTTCAACATAATTTCCAACACTTTTGAAAGTTAACGAGTGAAGATCATAGAAATTTTTCAGATTTTTTTCACTATCACTTTTTTCACTTCATTTTTCTTTTTCTTTCTTTTCTTTGTACAACCATATCATTATTTTCCAACCACCCTACGGAATCAACCACACAATATGCTATTAACTCAACAAATGCTCCCCCAAGCTAGGCTTGGGACAATAGTCATTGAAAAGGCTCAAGGCGTGTAATGTGGCTTAATATAGATCCAAAAAGAAGTCATTAGGCTCAGCGGGGCTAGGGGGAAAATGATTCATTAAACAACTCTGAGGCTTAAAGATTAAACAAATGAACGCCTCTATCACAGCACATGTCCAAAGTCACCAGAAATCAACGAGTACAATGCCAAAACCAAGATAAGAATGCTACGAGGAACTAACACACAAGAATAGACCGGATATAGAGATAATTCCGAGGGCTAGAATGAATCCTCACAATCTAACCAATTCAAGCATGCAGTTGAAATAGGCACTTTATCATCAAAATTCACTCAAGATCAAGGCAATCAGAGATCACATCACAACATCCCAATCACAAATGCCCAACTATCCAGTATAATGAGTTAAATCATTTTTCAAAGTAAAGTTCGGGGCACAGGGAAGCAATCAATCTGTTCGTATTCAACTCGTATTTTTGTATTTTTTCAGCAATATTTAACTTAACTAACCTAAAAAGCAGTAAAAACAAAAAGAAAAGCAATAATAAAAACAAAAAGAAAACAATACTAATACTTACAGAAATCCTCCCCCAAGCTGAACTTGGCAATGGCCTCATTGCAACAAGGGAAAGGGAAGGGACATGGACATCAGCCGCCCATCAGCCTGGATCGAGCAGTTTAGTAGCCACATGTTGCACCATCTCTTGCAACCCGCGTTGAACTGCAATGCTAGTGTGGTGGCCCTCTTGTAGATGAATGCGGTGCTCATTATGGTCAGGGTTGATTCCTGTCAAGTCATCAGTGCTATAGCCAATGGTCTTTTTGTGAGTCGGTAAGACCGTTAGAAAATGCTCATCACCTGCAATAGATTCTAAGACAAGCACATCATTTGAAGCAGCATGGGAGGGGGAATGAAGCATGCAATCATGGATCGGTTCATCTATAACATCAACACTATAACATGATTCCTCTAGCATTGGGCTTTTAGGTGCATTGTTTAGGCTAAATATGACTTTATCATCCCCCACGATCAATGTCGGTTTCCCACTCTTAACATCTATCACTCTGCTCCAAAGAGTATGGAGGAAAGGTCTCCCAAGGATAATGGGTGTTTGAGTGTCTTCGGCCATGTCTAATATAACAAAGTCCACAGGGATAAAGAATTTACCTACTCTAACGAGAACGTCCTCTAATATACCTAGGGGTATTTCACGTAACGGTCGGCCATTTGCAGAGTAATGGTAGTACATTTTAATTCACCCATGTTCGGTTGCTTACGAGATAGAAAGAGGCATGACACTTACACTGGCACCCAAATCACATAAAGCTTTGTCGATAAATATGGTGCCAATGCGACAGGGGATGGAAAAACTCCCTGGATCTTTCAATTTAGGTGGAGACTGGTTTTGTAAAAGAGCGCTGCATTCAGCAGTAAAAGCCACAGTCTCCACCTCATTGAGAGTCCGCTTCCTCATCAGCAGTTCTTTCAAAAATTTAGAATAAGCGAGGCACTTGATTTAATAATTCAGTAAAAGGAATCGTTACCCGCAGATTCTTTACCACCTCTAAAAACTTACCATATTGGTGGTCGAGCTTCTTCTTGAGCATCCGCTCGGGGAATGGTAGCTTGATCACCGGGAGGCACGATTTTCTCCTTAGTCACCTCCATAGTCTTGTCTCGCGGCTCCTTGCTCGCCCGAGGTTCAGCATCCTCGGGCACTTCCCGTGGTTTCTTAGCACTTGGTGATTCCACCTCTAGCATTGCTTCGGAGCATCGCATCGCACTCCACTGCGAAGGGTGGTAGCATTGGCGGTGTCCCCGGGTTGCATTGGTTGCGAAGGCGGTGACCCGGATGGCCTACTAGCGAGATGAACTAGCCAAGTGAGCTATTTGTGACTCCAACATCTTATTGTGTGTCCCTTGTAGCTTATTCTGAGCATGCAAGCTCTCAAATTGAGACCTGGTATCTGCTTGAAAGGAAATAATACCTTTCTGCATCTGCAACATTAGACTTTTGAGTTCAGCAATAGCTAGGTCTGAAGGAGGTGTAGAATGATGCTGTTGAAACTGAGTTCTCTGATATCCAGGAGGAGCTTGTGGTTGATATTGTTGTTGTTGTTGATGTTGTGGATAATGTTGTTGTTGCGGATTCATCACATTATTGTTCCTATACGAGAGATTTGGATGATCTCTCATCCCAGGATTATATGTATTGGAGTAAGGATCGAACTGGGGCTTGTGTTGGGATTGTAATGCGTGCACTGGCTCACTAGAATGTGAGAGAGAGGGGCACTCTTGAGAGTTATGTCCAGCTATCCCACAAGCGTCACAGATGAAAGCATTGTAACCAGAAACACTAGCCATAGCATTGACACTCATGTGAGGGGGGGAATTGTTACCTAGCTTCAAAGAATCAATCTTTCGGTGAAGAGCGACTAGTTGCCCGGTCGAGACAGTAAATGGCTTCAACCTCATGTTTGCCTCCCTTTGTCATAGAAGAACGGATAGTAGACGCTTGGTTAGAAGCGAGTTTCTCCAGAAGTTCATACCCTTCGTCTATGGCTTTATCCATGAAGAACCCACCAGCAGCTCCATCAATTACCCGTCTAGTATCGGCATCAACTCTAGTGTAGAAAATATGGCACAGATACCATTTGTCAAAACCATGATGGGGGCAAAGACGCTGCAGATCTTTGAATCTTTCCCAAGCTTCATATAGTGACTCTCCAGGATCTTGGGTGAAAGTTACTATGGCATGACGCATATCTGCAATGTTTTGGTAAGGGTACCACTTGATGAGAAAAATCTTTGAGAGCTCTGCCCAGGTGGTGATGGTGGAAGGCAACTTATTATACCAAAATAGAGCTTTGTCGCGCAGAGAAAAACCAAATAAGATGAGTTTCATCTCATCGGCAATAACACCAACTTGCTTCGAGTAGCACAACATTGTAAAAACCGCTGCAGTCTTTGATTTGGGTCTTCGGATGGTAACCCGAAAAACCGATTATTTCGAAACATAATCAGAACATGAGACTTGATTTCAAAATTCGCAGCAGCAATAGTAGGCAACCGGACCCCAGTGGGCACATTATCAGGAGATGGTTGTGCATAGTCTCTGAAGGTCGGTTTAGCTTCGTCACCCATTCTAGCAGTAATAGGTGAGACAGGGAAGCCTTGGTGTGGTGAAGATGGTGGAGAAGATGCCTTTTGGGAAGGTGTCCCTGCAGACAACTCGGTTTGCTTAGTTGCCTTTTTGAGTCTACGAGCAGTCTTTTCAATCTCCGGGTCAAATGGAATGAGATATGGGCATTTCAATTTCCTACTCATACACCAAAAACACTAAAACAAACGTGAGATGCTCCAAAGAACAGGTGTTCTTCGGAGTAGAGGTTAGTGTAATACTATAATTAAGACAAAATAAAAATAAACCGTCTCCCAGGCAACGGCGTCAAAATTTGACAAGCTAAAGTCGTATCACCTTATCAAAAATAACCTAAGGTCCACTAACAAGTAGTCGGGAAGTCGGGATCGAATCCACGGGGAGAAAGTTATACTATTGTATCGAACTCTAATATTATACTAACTAAATCGGATGAAAATGGTTTGTTTTATGAACTAATAGGCAAATGACAAAACTAAGTATGAAGGTAAGAATCAATTAATAAAGAACTAGGACTATGGATCACTATGCATACAATCCAGGAAATCAGAGACGAATAATAATCACCCAATAAGTCAATTTATCTAGGGCACATGTAATTTCTCTCGAACATTACCTCCCTCAAAGATCACCTAGCCGCTCTCGCATGGTCAAGGATCACTATGCCTAATGATTGAAAGCCTATACGAAATCTCTCCTCTCGAAGCAGATTCAATATTGCGAAAGTAGAAATATAAATCAGGCCTAATTCATAAATCTAGCATGAACGATTCAATCACAGGAAACAATTGAAATAAAGAGTAATTATACTAATCTATCAATCCCTCATTGCATACATAGATCCCCACAATCTTAGAAATAAAACTACTCACTCATGCTTGAGAAAACAATAACAAAATCAATGTAAAAATTCATACTTTCAACTATTGCAATTAATTAAGAAATCAATCCAATCAATAATAGAGAAAACAAACAATAATGGAGAAAACAAGGAAGAAGATTACCAAATAAAATAACTATATTGAACTTGCAAGCAATCCAAAGGTTTAATCTTGAATCCACAATGAAAAGTAGTAACTAGGGTTCTTGAGAGAAACTATGAGAATTAAGGACTAAAAACAAGATACATAAAAGATGTTCTAACTTTTCTATTTATACTAAGTGCTCGAAACTCATTAAATGAGCGTGCGCGGAGGAGAAGCCCGATCGGGCCAAGTCAGCCCGATGGGATCGGGCCAAAAGCAGCAGCAGATATCCAAACTTAGGCCTCGCCCGATTCAATCGGGCCGACACGCCCGATGGGATCGGGCCGCACATCGACTCTGAGCATCCAGCGCACAGGAACGCCCGATGAGATCGGGCCGATCCGCCCGATCGGGCTTGACAGCGAAATAACGAACGGGCAACGTCGCCCGATCGGGCCCGCAACAATGTTTGTCCCAATGGCGATGAACGCCCGATCGGGCTTGAGACGCCCGATGTTATCGGGCTAAAGTCCGATTCTTCCTTCCTTGGCTTCAGACGCCAAAGCTTCACTTCTTCTTTTGTCCAAGGCCTCGGAAAGTGTTCTCGGGGACCCCGGAACTCATCATATATGTCTTCGAACCTCTCCAGTCCAGTGTAATGGTCAGATAATGGTAGAAAATAGGGAGATAGCTCCCTAAAACCTGCAATCAGACACAGAACAGAAAGCCACAACTCGATGGAGAAAGTTAGCATAAAATGGCTCATAAGAGCACCATTGATACACATTTTAGCTCAAATATAGGGGGGAAAAACACTATATAAAACCATAACATCAGCCATCAAGCAGTGCCCGCTTGTCTACAATCCCTGAACATCCACTCTAGTTCCTTAGGTAGTGGAAACTTTTGGAGCAGTGTTCTTAGGTCTAGGGATTTAATAACTGCTGAGCCTGAATACTTTGGCTTTGAAGCCTACAATCCACAGCTGGTAGCTAGACAATTTGGATTGGTCCAATCGCTAGCTATACCTTACTTCCTGACCCGCAATGATCCTTGGATTTCAAGGGGTCGTTTTGAAGAAGGTCGAGCCCTTTAGAGTAAAACTCTCAGCCTTACTTCGATATCCATCTCTCCTTGGAAATGGATCACTAAAGCTGTTCGAGGCTTCCATCTGTGGTGGGATCATGTATTCCCAAACAACTTAATATGTTCTGATGCTTTGGCGAACTTTGAGGATCAGCTCTTCTTAGGCTGTAAGTAATTTCTATCCTTAGTTATTTTATAACTTCCAATGGGAATGAATATTACTAAATCTTCTTGATGTTTTCTTTTTGACTTTTTTAGCAAAAGCTGGCAAGAAGAAGCTAAGAGTGCCTGATGGTATGACAGTAGATTCTAGATTTGACCAGCTCTATTGGAATACCATAGACAAAAGGGTTCCACCTCATACCTCTTCGGAGGATGAAGATGATGCTGCTTATGATCAAGGGGCTTCATATGGAGAGGTCCAGACTGTGGAGGACATCCAAACCATGGGGCCATTGGAGCAGATTGACCCTTTCAAAAGAGCTGCAAGAAAAATAGATTACAATTGTTTCTCTGCTTCCAATGACACTCAACCCAAGGAGTCAGTGGAGCAACCTAAGCCTCTTAAGAAGGCTACAAAGAAGAGAGATTGTGGTGTCTATCGCCTCCCAAACCTTTAAGGCATTTCAGCAGGAAACGTCCTAAGTTGGAGGCTCTTTCAGAGATACCGCAATATATCATCTCCTCCGATGAAGATGATGAGAAGACCATATTTCAAATTTTCAAAAGGAAACTCCCAGGAGTCAAATCAAGTATGAATATTACCTTCACTCTTTTTATGAGAAGTTTCACTTTTTGGAATACTGATTAATTTATTCCAGGTTCCTCTGGTGCTGATGACACCGAGCCTAAGACCATCAGTGATCCTTCTTATAAGAAGTTAACACCTCTTGGTTGTGTCGACCATCCTTCAGGAGATACTCCCAAGATAGTTAACCCAGAGTTGAATTCAAAGGATGATCTTATTGATGAATCTGTCATCAATCATCCTACTTCAAGTGGTGCTGCCCCCTAGTTGGAGAATATGGCTACCCCCTCTTTGGAAGGATGTCTTTGCCCCGAGTTGGACGAGACTGAGCATCTTCATGTGGAATCTCCTGATGAAGACTTGTTTCATCAAATTAATGAAGATCCCTTGAAATCAAGTCCTTTAGATGTTGAAGTTCCAAGCTCTCATGCTGCTACCACTATTGTTATAGCAATTCCTTCTATTGCTGGGAATGAAGTTCCGAAAGATGTCATTCCTTTAGAGGTCACACCTTTACGGAGCAGTATTGAACTTGTGATTACCTCTGTTTGCAAAGGTTCTTCAACAACTTCAGCATCTACTTCTAGGTTTGGTCTGCCTTTCTTTCCTCATGAATTCATTTTAGACTTCCTCTATATGAGTCCATGTCCTCATGATACCAGACTTCACTCTCTTGCTAACTTGGCTTCTCTTCTTTGTGATGCAGAGTGAAGCACTCAAGAAGCAAGTGTGATGAAAGAGTCTGATGGACGGAAAGAGGTTAATCTGCAGACATCTATCATTATGAGGGATCAACCTACCTCTTCTAACAGTGATCATTCCAGTGATGGATCATCTGAGCACATAAAACAAGAAGACAAAGTCTGGGATCTCTACTTAACCTTAACAAACAACCCTTATGATCAGGCTTCTGCACAGGCTCTTAAACAGATTTTGGAATCCCTGATTTCTCAAGGTTTTGAGTACTGGATACCGTGTCTTGATCATGTTAAAGAGACTTTCCTTCTTCAACAATGTAATGCCGAATCAAGAGTCCAATCTCCAAAGTTCTCAGCTCAGAAACTTCAGGAAGAGGAGACTTCTTTGGGAGCTCAAGCTAAATCCTTCAGAAACTTCAGTAAACAGATCCAAGATTCTTTGAGCTCTTTTAATCAGAAGCTGAAGCTTCTTTCTGAGGAAAGGTAATCTTTACAGAATCGCCTATCTGAGATTAATAAAGAGGAGATTAATATCATCAATGAGAAGTCTTCAGTCCAAAACTCCATTGAGACTGAAGAGAAGAAGCTACACCAAGGTCGAACCAAACTTGCTCATTTGAGGCAAGAGATGTTCAAAGATATGGCTATACAACAAAGCTTGATTCTTCAGAAGGAAAAGCTTTGTAATGCTTGGTCAGCCATTAAACACCTTAGTTTAGCTGTTAGACAATGTTGGAATGTTTAAGATTTAACATTATTATTAATGTTGTAATGTTGATGATCCCTTGCTGTTTGAAACAATTCTGCATGTTTTTGTTGAAACACAAGATCGTGTTGCTCCCATATAGATGGATGATATTTCTTTAGAAATTTGCCATTCAGGGCTCTTTCTTTTATGTTGCCATCTATATCCTTTAAAATGTATGCATTTCCATACATTTTCTTATGAATGATAAAGGGATCTTGCCACTTAGGTGACCATTTCCCTAGTTGTGGATCTTTGTAAGCTGCTTCTGGCAGAAATATTTTCCACACCTTATCATTCTCCTAGAATTCTTTAGGCACTACCTTTTTGTTGTAGGCCCTAGCAACCTTTTCTTTTTGGATTCTCATTTTGGCTAGAGCTTCTTCCCTAGCTTCTAGAGCATCCATAATTTCAATATTCATCGCCTGTGAATAGTCATCTCCTGATAATCCCATTTGTTGTGCTACCCTTGATGATCTTACATTCACTTCAGCTGGGATCATTGGAGTGTGTCCATAAACTAAGTTAAAAGGAGTAACTCATGTTGCTTCCCTTTTAGAGGTCCTGTAGGCCCATAGGGCATAGATCAACAACTAATCCCATTTTCTTGGGTTATTGTCAATGAGTTTTGAGATCCCTTTTACTATGATCTTATTGGTAGCTTCAGCTTGACCATTTGCTTGAGCCTAGTAAGGCGTTGAATGCAACTTAGTAATCCCAAACTAGTTAAGATAATCCAGTAAGTCAGGATTTCTAAAGACTATGGTTTGATCAAAGGTTATAGTTTCTGGGATTCCAAATCTTGTAAAGATTTTCTCTTCCAAGAAATTTATTACAACCTGGGCATTGATCTTGTTGAAAGCCTGAGCCTCCACTCATTTGGTGAAGTAATCTATCACCACTATGATGTATGAATGCTTCTTAAAGGATGCAGGATTGATTTCTCCTATGGCATCCACTGCCCATCCTCTGAAGGGCCAAGGTTTAAGAATGTACTTAAAATCTGAAGCTGGTGCCCTGCTGATAGGTCCAAACTTTTGACATCGTTTGCAACCTTTAGCATAATCTATACAATCCTTTCTCATAGTGGGCCAATAGAAACCATGTTCGTGCAACAACCATCTCATTTTTAGGCTATTTTGATGAGCACAACATAGTCCTTGGTGAAATTCTGCCATGAGAGTTAGAGCTTCTCCAGCATCCACACATCTTAAAAGTAATCCATCTGGATCCTTTCTGTGTAGTTTACCAAACAGCATATAGAACTTAGTGGCTGCCATTTTGACTCTATTTGGCACCTTTGTCCCAGTTGGGTTCTGGAGATATTGAATAATTTCATCTCTCCAGTCCTTCTCCTCTCTTAATATCGAAATTCTATAGACTTCCAATACGTTCTCTGATCTTTCTTGATCAAATTCTCTGAGAGGTTCTAGGATCTTTTCTTGGAGAATGATATATTCATTTTGTGAAGGTATCTATTCTCTAGCAGAAGCTATTTGGGACAGCTGATCTGCTACTTTGTTCTCTTCTCTGGGAATGTGTATGAAAGTGATTTCCTTATATTGTTTA
Source organism: Beta lomatogona (assembly GCA_947646795.1). Lineage (NCBI taxonomy): Eukaryota > Viridiplantae > Streptophyta > Magnoliopsida > Caryophyllales > Amaranthaceae > Beta > Beta lomatogona. The sequence continues at coordinate 85,813 of CANSNZ010001150.1, forward strand.
GACAACTTTTGTGCTTTCTTACCACACTCCTGTGATACTAGTGATATACTTTTGAATTCCTCATTTATTTGATAAATGACTAATTGAGAATCCCCATATATCTTTGCTTTCTTAGCTCCCAATTCTAACAGCATCTCCAATCCAATTAATAAAGCTTCATATTCACTCTATTGTTGGTCCATGGACCCTTTAGGGTTCTTGCTAGTTTAGTTGGGATTCCACCAGGAGATAAAATATATATTCCGGCTCTCTATTGTTTCTCTAGTGTTGGACCCATCGAAGAATAGGACCCATGGAAGGATGTCTTCATCAATGATTCCTGAGTCACAACAAGGATGAGTTGTTAAGAAATCGGCTAATGCTTGACCTTTGACCGCCTTTTGTGGCACATATACGAGGTCAAACTGTAGTAAACGTAAACTCCATTTGCTTAACCTTCCTTTTATGAAAGGTTGAGATATCATATATTTTATGACATCCGTTGGAGATACCACTTCTACTGTGAAGGCCATGAAATAATGTATGAGTTTAACTGATGCATCATATAAACACAAACACCATTTTTCTACCATGGTATACATTTTCTCTGTATCATGTAGGATTCTACTTAGGTAGAATATGGCCTGCTCATGCCCTTTTTTATTTTCTTGAGTAAGAAGACTCCCAATGGAATCTTCACAAGCGGACAAATACGGTCTTAGTGGTTTTCCATTTTGCCTTGGGGGAATTAGTACGGGCGGATTTGCCAAATCTTGTTTGATCCGGTCAAAAGCCTTTTGATGTTCTTCTTCCCATTTGAAATTTGATTCATGTTTCAATCTTAGTAGTGGTGAAAACTTTTTAGTTTTTCCAGCTAGATTAGCCATGAATCTTCTGACATAATTGACCTGTCCAAGGAATCTTGGAATTCCTTCTTATTAGAAGGTGGCTTGGCTGCCAACACTACTTTTGCCTTGTTTTGGTCAATTTCTATTCCATTTTTGTTAATGAGGAATCCTAAAAAGTTCTAGATTTAACTCCAAATGCACATTTGAGTGGATTCATTTTTAGATGATACTTTCTCATTACGGTGAATGACTTAATCAAATGCTCTTATCTCTTAAAAAGTCATTTGACTTTACTAGTATGGCATCCACATATATTTCCATGATCTTACCAATCATATCCTTAAAGATTGCGTCCATTGCTCGTTGGTATGTGGCTCTAGCATTTTTTAATCCAAATGGCATGGCTACATATTCGAACAAGCCTAATGATTTTGGACATCTGAAGGCTGTTTTATTACAATCCTCATGTGCAATCCTTAACTGATGATATCCTGCATAACCATCCATAGAAGATATGTATTCATATCTTGATGCTGCATCTATTAGGAGATCAGCTACTGGCATGGGATATTGATCTTTAGGTGTCGCTTTATTTAGATCCCTAAAGTCAATGCAGATTCGTATTTTGCCATTTTTCTTAACTACTGGAACTATATCAGATATCCAGTCAGCATATTGGCAAAGCCTTATAAACTTTGCCTTGAGGAGTTTGTCTATTTCCTCTTTTATAGGCTATGTTAATTCAGGCGCTAGTCTTCTAGGACTTTGTGCCACAGGCTTAAATCCTTCCTTGATAGGTAGTTTTTGTTCTACTATTTGCCTATCAATGCCAGGCATTTCATGATGTTCCCAAGTGAAACAATCCTTAAATTCTTTTAGAATTTCTATTATTTCCTATTTCTCTTGGTTAATGAGGAGTTTATTTATGTAAGTAACACGTGGATTTTCACTATCCCCTAAATTTATTTCTTCTAGTGGATCATGAACTTCTTGTTTAATATCCTCACTTTTAGCCCAATACTTTATCATCCTCCTCGTCGAAGGATTCAGTTTCATTTAAAGTTGAGCAACATGCATCAGAGTTTATAAGAAAATCTTCTTGGTATTTTCTAAAAACTAAATCTTTCATAACTTGATCAACAATAGGGGTAAACCCATTACAACAATCTTCTTGGTTTATAGACATAATAAACTTTTTGTAAGAAAAATACATCCTAACTCTACAAACTAATGAGAGCTAAGGGTTGATCATAGTCTGCGCCTGTTGAATATATTCATATTTTGATTGAATGTCTTCAACTTCTGGGACGTCCTCGACTTCTTCAATGAGAATTGCACCTGAGTCTTCTTTCTCTTGGTGAGTTTGTGACCCAAGTTGTAGAGCAACCTCAATTTTTATAGTAGGAACTGACTTTAGAGAGTCCCTAATAAAAACAGAATCAGGAGATGTAATTAGACAAACTTCCTCATCTGCTTGAACCATTTCATAAGTGTCACCATTCCACAAGATTATAACTTGGTGGAGTGATGATGGAATAGCATAGTTATGAATGCAACCAATCTCTTCCTAGTATGGCATTATAATTAGTACCACTTTCGACTATGAAGAAACTAGTATAAGTAGTTTTAGTTCCTACCCTTATCTTTAAGACATCCATCCCTTCCACTTTTTTCTGATAAACCAGAAAAACCAGTTATGTTGATTTGTATATTATGCAAATCCTTTCTAGTTTTTCCTAGTTTTCTAAACACAGAGAGTGGCATAATATTAACAGTAGCTCCAGTGTCTACCAATACTTTGCCTAAACGAACTCCCTCAAAATCAACATTTAGAAATAAAGCTTTAGTGTGCTTATTATCAACATCAACTAACCTAAATATTTTATCTATGATTAACTTCTCTAGGTTAGCTTTTAGAGATGTCTTGTTAGGCACTTTATTATGAGGTGCATTTAAATAAGATGACAAGCTTTGAGAAGAAGTAATTTTAAATTTACCTGCCCTTTCTTCCTTATCAACTTCATCTACCCATGAAGTGGTATTGGTCTGGAATTCTGACTGGTCTTCTGACTTTTTAAACTCCGTTGGTAGCATGACCACATTACACTGTGTGTTTTGGCCCTCTCCTATTTCTGTTTGAGGTTAATTCATTCATCAGTGGGTCTCCTCCATCCAACATTAAGTCACTGTCGACACCAATAAGTCCAAATCCTCGGATCCGAACTCTGAATCATAGTCCTCATTAAAGCCATTTCTTGGTATCTCTTTCATAAGAGAGTCATCTCTTTGAGGCTGCTGGCCATCATTCTTTGCGAGATGATGTACCCCATTGTTCCTCTTCTAGAGGTAACAATTTAGTGATACCCGACTTGCGGTGCCTCTTCATCTATTCTTATGTTTGCAATCGGAGACTCTTGCACATTTTGAGTGCTAAATTGAGCCCTTGCTTGCAGCACTTTTGCACTTAGCTCTTTCATTTTTGATATCCTACTTTTAGGTAAGTTTTGAACATCTTGTAGTGGTCATGGCCTAACATTTGGTTTGATTTTTAACCCCCATTGGTCCTCATGGGACTTAACCTTTCTTTTTAGAATTTTGCGCACAGGGGTTTGACTTGGCTCCCTTTCCTTTCCTTTTGAGGAAGGGTGTAAACTGGGGCCATCAGGTTTTCTTGGTCCTTGACTTCTAGACCTCTTCTAGAACGGACGATAGCGAGCACATAGGCAGCATCATTTGGAATGATCTGAGTTCTGACCATTTCAAAAGTTAGTCTGTCTGCACACTGTGAGCACATTCCCTTCCTCAAAGCTTTCTATCCTTCTATAGCCCTAGTATGCAATGGAAATTTCTGAGCAGCCTCTTTATAGGTCTTAGCTCTTTCCTCATGCATCTCCAGATTTGGAGTTGGGTTGGATTTAGCAGGCGCCTTAGCTTTGGCTAAGTTGGCCTTATATGCTTCTAGCTCCATAGCCTGTAGTTCCATTTATGAAACAATCAGTCTTTTGAGACTTAATTGTCTAGTTAGGATTCCTTTAAATACTTGGCACTGGTATGTTGTATGTGACCCATTCATGTGCCATCTGCACATATCTCCTAGCCCTTCCTCATTGGCTATTTTTGGCATAACCAAGATTCCTTCATCGAGCAATCTATTGAAGAGCTGGTTGCCAACTTCTGTAGCTTGAGATGCCTGCAAGGTGACAGTAAATGCATCATTAGCCTCTACCATACCACATAATAGTTCAAATGGTTCATCCATTCTAACTACATTCACATCTTCATTGTCAGGAAACATGATATTTTTCTTATCAATTTCATCCTGGATTTTGTTTCTAAACACAATGCATTCAGAAGTATCATGAGTTTCTGCATCATGCCATTTACATTTTTTTTTACCCTTAACTTCTTCAACAGTTCTTACTTTATGTCTCCCTACCAATTTTATCTTTTTGTTAGATAATAACCAGTCAAAGATAGAATTAGCTTTCTTAGCATCAAAAGTATATGTCCTCTTTTATCCAGATTTCATATCCTTTGGCGCCAGAAATTCTTCCTTCTCTAAAGGAGAACATTTATAAGGTACTCCTTGAATGACATCTGCCACATCTACTTCTTGTGTAGTTTCAAAGTGGAAGGGCTCGTCATTATGAGCAAAGAAACTTTGGTGTCTTGCTGCACTTTCAGCTTGTAGGTTCCTTTCATACCTTACAACCAATTCTGCTAATTCAACAAAATCGCCAAAAGCATGACCATCAACCTTTTCCTAAACTGAATTAGCATTCCTTCTTGAGCCATTTGTACAAACTCTCTTTCAGGATTGCTAACATGACACCTGATCTTGGCCATTTTGAATCTAGATAGGTAGTCTTCTACAGACTCCCCTATCTTTTGTTGGATTCTGGCCAGATCGCTTAAAGTCACTCCTGGCTCAGTACGTGCAAAATGATTTGTAAATTGCACCTGCATATCATGCCAAGAATGGATAGAATTGGGCGGTAAATTAGTATACCACCAGAAAGCAGTCTCAGTAAGAGACATGGAGAACATTCTAAGCTTTAAGAATTCGTTGTCACCGCCTCTCTACACTCGACAATTGAACCTAACTAAGTGTTCTTCAAGCAAAACCCTATCATTCCCGAGAGAACGGGGGTGAAGTTAGGTATTTTAAACATTCTATGAAATGGATTTGCTCTATCAATCCACTCAGGGTAAGATTTTTGACCTATTTGCCTCTAATTTCTCCTAGAGGTATCCCCTACTAATCTTTGGACTAGTGCCTCAACTTTGTCTGCCGCCAATGGATCCCGATGCCTTCCTGGGTGTCCCATATTCCCATACCACATGTTTCCTGCAGTATCATATGTAGGGTTAGGATTAGGATTGAAAGATTGATTTTGATAACCTCCCATAGGGATCTCCTGGTTGTGCATAAAAGTAGGATTGGCTGCCCCTTGTGTCATTTGTGGTGGGAATGTATGTCCATTTGTGGGCATCCCTTGATAATAAGCACCAGTTGCTTGGGCAAATGAAGCTTGGGGCTGAACATACCCTGGAATATTCCCATAATGTGGTGTACCAGCCATATTTGGTTGGTTAGGAGGCATGTAAGCATAAGGTGTAGAAGGAATACCAACCATAGTTGGTTGGTTAGGAGGCGTGTAAGCATAAGGTGTACTGTTGTTGTTTGCAACAAAAGTAACTTGCCTCTGTCCTCCTTGTGATGATCCAGGTTGGTGTGTGTTGTCACTAACTTGTCCACCACCCATGGAAAACAAAGGTTGATGATGTCCTGACGCCTGGTGCCAGCCTGGCTCCACGCCCTCTGCCATTCCATCACTTCTCCTAGGATTTCCATGATTACCTTCTCCATGGCTCAAGGGTATTGCCCTTGTTTGATGCACATGGGAAGAAGTTTGTGGATCTCTTGAGATAGGTGGATCTCTAGTTTCAGGATGGGAGAAAATGTACCCTTAGAGGGTAACCTATTGGAGGAACGTCTGGCGCTGTGCCACAACTTCCCCTTGCTCTATCTAACGGGACCTCTTCTAAGGCCTTAACGAGTTTCTCATTTAACTGATAATGTTTTTCGACTAGTGGTTCTAGGCGAGTAACTACTTCGGGAGCAAGAGATTTGGACATTGTCGTGAAAGTTGCACTCATAGTATCATTGATATCTACAAGTATCCTATCAAATTGCCTAGAGTTAATTTTCTCTATTCTCTTCACTTATCCTTTGGAGGATATCCGTGAAGACTCTGGCAGACTCATGGGCTAGAGTTCTGTAGTTAGAGTCAAATTGTTTTCTCTGACTCTCTTTGGCTTCCAATAGCGAATTCCTTACTACCTCCGTGAACTTTCCATACATTTGGTGTATAAGTCCACGACCAGTACTACCTGGAGATGAGTTATCCCTTTGTGGGATATCTCCAACTGACTCTTCATGACCATGATGAATTTGTTCACCATTATTACCATGTACCCTTGGTTCTGGAGGAATTGAAGAACTAGTTTCCATGTTGTGGAAACCTAATTCATCCTGAGCAACTTCCTTATTCTTCTTAGAACGTGTTTCCGGCATTTTATTAAAAACAACCGTTTTTTATAGTTAGTTTTCGAACGTACGAAGAAGAAACTTCACAATTTAATTATGAATCTTCTTCTCCCACTGTGGTCGCCAAAAAACTTGTTGGTGCAAAATCAGTTCGTTGACCTTGCAAACAAGTCGATGCACATCCAATAGTTTGATACTGAATGCCTTGGGAGACTTAGTCCCTGGAGGTTACCGGTTTTAATTAGATAAAACATTGCTAACGTACTTTGTTGCAATTTAATTAAGGATTAAACTACAACGCCTAATACATTCAGGCGAAAAACAATGAATAGAGCAAACAAATAGTTAATCTTTTAATTAATTAAAGAAGAACATTCTCATACATTTCACAAACTTCGAGAAAGATTTTACAACACATAAAGAGGATAAGTCAGGCTGGACAACTAAAGGGAAGACACGAAGGCTGTTACCACCATGGTTCCTTGCTTCAATTGGAGAATTAGAGAACCCGTCGCCAGAACATGTTCTACGTCTAAGGAACTAAACTAAACTATAACCCTAGAAGGGGGTTGGCTAGGCTAAGGCTAGGCTACGCTAAGAAAAGAAGTAATGCGATTTGATGTGTGTTTGTTCCTTTTTGCTTGATGATCATTCCTCTATTTATAGAGGAACATAATATGTAACTTCCATGCTTTCTTGGAGGGAAACATTTGAATCGTATTTGGTTCAAATCTCAACCGTCTTCTGGCGCTGAATAACCGCTGACCTTGCACGTTCTTCCTTATGTGGATCTCGCCTCATGATTGTTCTTTAACCGCCTGTCCTTTTACTATTCTTGACTTTCATCTCCTGATGGTATTGATGGTATTCTCCTATTGACTTTGACTTATGTTGGCTGCGTCCAATGGGCTTTATACTCCTGTTGGGCCTTCATATTAAGATGAAATTAAACCTTTTGAGATCTAATACAATGTACCATAATAAATGCTACTGGACATGTAAAAATGGTGGTAACAGTATGTAAGAATATGTGGCTTGGGACGAGCATATTTTCTGAACCCTGCAACGGGGTCTGCGCTAAGTAATGCTGAAAAGTTTAGATTTAGAGCATGTTTGGTTCGTGATTTTTGGTCTCCAAGAAACGGAATCAATTACCGATTTTCTTTCGTTTTGTTTGGTTCAACCCCTCATCAATTCATTACCATTACTTGGTGGTAATGGACTCCCCCAATTTGTTACCCTTCCCTCCCCCTCAAGTAACAAAATACATTATTTGGTGGTAATGGTTACCATTCCATTTCCATTTCATGGCTTGAACCAAACACCTAATAAAGCTAACCATTTTTTGTTGCCATTCCTGTCCTCTATTTGTTCCAATCCCTTTCCATTCCATACCTTAAACCAAACGACCCCTTAGTGGTATGGAAAATCTTCCAAGTGCCAGAGTAAATGATGTCTTTCCCCCTTGACTGTGGCCTGAAACAGCAACTTTGTTTAAATCTGCTTCTACATAGAATTATTTAGGGAGCACTCTCTGTAGCTTTTTGGGTAGCCAATCTGCTGCTAATGCTGCCGTTTCTATCTCTTCACTGTATGGGAATATGCTCCAGGTAGTAGTTATCTATAGAATTTGAAGTAGAATCAAATTAATTGTTATAAAGAATTTTTTCTATGAATCAAGTCATAATCTTTTTTATGATTGTTTATAAATTAATAAGGAGTGTAGGAATTGTTTTGGCAAGACTTTTTAATATTTTAATTCTAACATGAATAGGTTTAGTAGAACGACCCTAATTCTAATTGAATATCTTATAACAATCCTAATTTTAATTGAATCCCTAATTCCAATTGCAGTAGGTTAATTGAATCGTTAATTCCAATTACAGTAGGTTAATTGAATCGCTAATTCCAATTGCATTAGGTTACTTTAATACGTTAGTATAGTCAATATTTCCTTTTATATGTTACTCTAATATAAAATTTTAAATATATTATAAATGGATCTTATTTTAAAGTACTTTTTAAACACTTTCCAATGGTACAAAAATTATAATTTTACGAACTATATATTAAAAGTTATAATCAATTTACTATATTTAAGTTTTTCATTGTGAACCCAACTCTATATTTGTATTTTAATCAATTTCGAACTCTATTTATATTCAAAAAAAAATATGACATGACACCAAATGAGCGCGACAAATGGCGTCCAATGAGGACGCCAAACGTCGCGACCTCGTGAGCTGGCTTTTGTTCTCTGCTTTATATATTAGTTATATGATTGTTCTCCTTATAGTTATCTAAATAAACCCTAAAAAACACGTAGCTGTTTCCTCCCCTCTCTCTTTCTCTTCAAGGTAAATCATCCTAGGGGCTGCCATGGATACTCTTGTCCATGGTAAGCCCATTTTGCTATCTTATTTTTTTTTAGTTTGATTTCTTAGTCTATTCAATAAATTAGTCTCTCTTTATGAGAGCTCCTCTCCATCCTTTGTGATGGCTTTTGTCCCATGTTTGGGGTTGGTTTGTCCCCCTTTGTTGGGATCTAGTCTCCCCATGTTTATCATGATGGTTTTGTTTGTTAGGTGTTTTTGTGTGTTTGGGTATAGATCCAAGATCCAGAGTTTTAAGTTGAAGGTTGTTTTGTTGATCGGAAGTTGTGCGGGCAAAGCAACAAATGTTAGTTCTTTATTTACAATCGGTTGAATTAAGTCGGTTTTACTTCAAAACTACATTAGATCGATATACCTCCTCGCATAAGGCCGCATCGACAACGATGGGAAAGACGAGGGTTTTCTTCAATGCTAGATCTACTCAACGATCGTGGTTTTTTGTTAGTTTTTGATCTCTATTTTAGATGTCGTATGACTTCAAATCAATGAATGTCTTTTCACTTCAAAATTTTTTTGTTCTCTTTCTTTGTTTTAGGTTGGATATAATGTCTCCTTGTTGGGTCCATCCTGGTTTGGTTGAGGAGAGTTAGTTTGTAAATTGTTATCCTTTTGTTTGATATATAATTTGATCATCTTACCTATCAAAAAATTATTATGAGGGAATTTATGCCAACCATTCTCAGAAAAAGAAGTATAAAAGAAGTATATGATTTCTATCATTACCTAGTAGTAATTTCCTCTGTTTCGTTATATTCTATTCATTTGAAACATGCACAATCTCCCCTGCACAACTCTAAATGATGATATCTTCAATTAAATGGATTAATAATATTAAGAAGATTGATATTTCGAAAATACTCATTGATTATCTGATGATTATGACTTTTTAATATACGTAGCAAGCAATTATAGGAGGGTGATAAACAAGGTAAATGGTCCAACTAACTAAAATAATGCATCTAATCAAGATAAATGATATATTCTGCTAAACTTTTTCCGCCCAACCCCGACCCCTTTCAATATTCAATGGCCCTGTTTGGCAAATAGAGTTTAGGGTTTAGATTGTTAGAGTTTAGAGTTTGTTGTTAGAGTTTTAACTTTTTGTTTCAAGATATTTGACTGTTGATTTGACAACTTTTTTTTATAAATGTGTTTGGTAACAATTAACTGATTCTTAAAAGCTTATTGCCATTTGTTTGTGTAAATTGACATTTATAGACATTTTAATACATATGTGTAGTATTATTATTAGAGGCAAAAAAGTCTTTGAACATATTTTTACCTAATCCTCTAAAGAAAAAAGCTCCTATTAGGAGCTTTTTTCATCTTGAGAGTTTTCATTCCAAAACTCTCTCTAAAACTCTCGCTTACCAAACACCCCTTTTAGAGTTTTTGACTAGTCAAAACTCTAAAAGTGGTCCAAAACTCTCTTTTTGCTCCAAAACTCTAATTGCCAAACACCCCAAATATCTTAATTGAACTATTTAAAGTTTTACATGACCACCTTAACAGCTTAACTGTACTCACGCACTGTCCCTAAAATCTCATCAAAATTTCTTCTATGGGTGTCTGGAAATTTTCTTAGTTTTGTTAGTTTACATGATTGACTATTTGGAAAATCAGCTCCAATAATGTTTCTCCATTTCGCTGTACCAGTTGTGTAGATCTCAATTAAAAATAATGCATTAGCTTAAATATTAGATTATGGTTAAGATCGGGGCGGATCTAAGATTTTGAAATTGGGGAGTCCTAACTAAACCAAGCAAATATACAATGATCATAATACACAAATGATAAGTTGAGTTTTGACAATAACAGAACATAACTTTATATTATTGAGTCATTTATTAGAGACACCTTCATCATATAGATATTTCAATACTATCTCCATTTTATTGCATTGAAATTAATGTTGTGGGTCAAGGAAAGTAGAATGATAAGGTAAATATAATATAGTAAACAATTGGTAGGACAATTCTAAAAACCGAAAAAAAGTTAGTAAACTAATAAAGGAACAACCCAAAAAGAAAAATGAGAGAATTAATTGTTACATTACAAAAAGAAGGTTAAAAGTAGAGCTAAAATCTTCAAATACAATGAAATGAAGATTTCAAATAGAAAAGAAAAAAATGTTACAGAAAAGGAAAAGAACAAGAAGTGAAAAGTAATATAGAAAAACAAGGTCATCAAGTAGAGAAGAAACAAAATGAAAAAGAAAGCTGAAAATGGTCTTCAAGGATTTGAACCAGCATTAGAATCTACCACATGCAAGTTGTTGTTAGATAATTGACCACTAGAGCAACTCGCATAGTATGGTATAACAGCGCGGCTATTGATTTTAAACCAGTAGTATGTTTGACGTTAATAAATACTCCCTCCGGTTTTTATTAGTTTACCCGTATTCTTTTTTGGGATTTCCCTTATTAGTTTACCCATTTCTTTTGTTTCTATTTTTGGAATGAAACCATTAACTTTTCATCACACATACATTCAACTTTAAATATAAAATATTAGTTTCTATTTCTTTCTATGTCCCACAACATTGTTTCTCCTAAAACTCTGTGCAAAAGAAATGGGTAAACTAAGGCTATGTTTAGTTCACCTGAAATTTTCTCGATTCGAACTTATCTCGATGCGATCCGATTCGATCTGATCGAACTTATTTTTTTCGATCTCGATCCGATCGACGAACTTATTTTTTCGATCGATCCGATCGATCTCGATCGATCTTTTATAAAATATATTATTACTATTATACTATTACCTTGTAATTCATTATTATGCAATACATTATAAGATCTTATTTATAATATTACTATTATTATCATTTTATTTCTATCACAACTTTTACACAACTTTTATTAATAATAATAATTATTATTATTTATCATTATTATAATAACAACAACAATAATTATAATCATAATAATAATAATTATTACTAAAAATAATTCTATAACCCAAGTCATTAATTTATAAGAGCACTTCTAAAATGTTTCACACTTTCCCTTAAAAAAAATGTTTCACACTTGAGAAGTCAAACTCAACTCATTTCTTTTGTCATATAAAATAAAATAAGATATATAAACAACTATGAAACTTTACCTAAGTTACTACTAATTGCTTAAGTGAACCAAAATTTCAATTTCCACATCCCCCTGCGGTATGAATTAGTGAAAAAGTTTGTTTTACTACAACTATAATACAAGATAAAATATTTACATTCTCATTTTTTTAGCGGGGAAAATACTATTTGGTAGATGCTTGGATATCCAAATACTATTGGATACTTGAGTCCGAGTTAAAGATAAAAATATAAGATATCACATTCCCGAATTTCAAAATGGCCCCCCTCCAGAAGGCATGCTAGAAAACTTTAATTATCGTCACTCATCTCTCCGTACTACAATTGAAAGATGTTTTGGAACCCTTAAAAAGAGATGGAAAATATTGTCAAACATGCCGAACATGGATGTCCCGTATCAATTGGCTATTATGGTTTCTGCATTCACACTCCAAAATTATATATTTCTTATTTTGCGCCAATCTTATGTTCTTAACACGTGGCTTTTTATTTTCTATTATTTAATAACAACAAAATAACTTAAAATAATGATAACAATGACATTTATAATGATAACAACGAGATTAATAATAATTACCAATATTAATATTTAATAAGTACAACAAACAACAATAATAATCTTTTTGAACAAATTTACTAGTAAATAATAGTATTAATAGTAATAATAAGTTTTTAAATATGAGCATGATCCGATCCGATCGATCGATCGATCGATCCGATCCGATCTGAACTTATTTTTTCTGATCTGATCTGATTTGAACTTATTTTTTCGATCCGATCCGATCGATCCGAAATAAGCAAAAAAAAGGCGCGAAATCAAGCCTAATAGGTCCGTCTCTGGTTAAGATTGTACCATCACACTTATTTAATGCCAATATATATATAAGTTATAAGAAAGCAGCATATGGAATTAAGGGAACCAGGGGAGAATTGTTAGTTTCACAAGCCCGACAAATCCAACAAGAGATTAGGTTCGAGGACCCGTACTACGTCTCAGTATGAGTTCGAAACAAAGATTCTACAAATTAAAGAGAAACGATAGTTTAGTGGAGTTAGTGGTTAAGCCGAGGGTACAAGTCTTATACAGAACCTTGCACTCTGCGCATTGCCAAGTCTTGTGTGATTTAGCGTTTCGACTGGTTGAATTCTATATAGAGAAGGGAAGATTTCCATGCTCTATATAAAGAAGGTGGAGTCGTTATTCTTTCTTGCATTGTACCTTGAAATTCGGTGAGAGATTATAAATTCCTTGAAAGCTCATTTCAAAGAAATATGTAATAGTATACAGTTCATAAAATTGTGCAGGAGGGTTTGTGTGTAACTACTAGGACTCTAGGAGAGAGCTGTTGCTCGATACAGTAATAATTTGGCAAAGTTTTTCCTTGTTAAAGGAGGGCTTTTCCAGTTAGCAGCGGATCCAAGGGAATACATTTAATGATAAGGATATGATTGTACATCTCCAACATCGTGGTGCGCCAAGAAACAATCAACACTCTCTCACTCACTCTCTACTCTCTCCTCCAAAGTCACTGGCCATACACCTGATAAATCTGAATTACTTGTAGAGTAGCCCCATACACCTGCTTTCTCAAAGATAGTACCTTCAGATTTATCAGGTGTATGGGGTTATATGTTATATAATCAAATCCAAGTCCCTATAATTTGCATACGCAGTAATTGGATTTTTACTCACATAAGGTTTCATAAACTTGTACAGATTTCCAACCCAATTCATTTCCATCTACCCAACTTACAAGGTACTGGATCATGTACATACTACATTGTTCCATTCCTATGAGGAAACAAAATCGAGAATTCCAAATTTTCAATATTTTGTTCATCATTCCTCCATACGGAATCACAATTATAGCACCACTATCTTCTTTCAACCTTTTTCCAAATCTCTGTAATTCCCTGACAAAATCAGACTTTGCTTTGAAGTAGGGCTTAATAAAATAAGACTTGCCCTGAAGTAAGATTTCAATAGATGTTCCACTTGGATATCCACCCATGTATAAAACGGAATTGATCCACGTCATTTCACGACAATCCGGTATCGAAGCACCCAATTCAGGGAACTCTCTTCTCATGACCCGAACCTGTCTACTGCCTTCACCCGGAAACAGGCCATCATATATTGCTGTCACTTTTCTTTTGCCTTGTTCATTAAGATTTACTGCCATCATTCTGACTTTGACCAAGAGATGATCATCAAACTTATCACACATGTTGCCATTTATCGAAACTCTTGATGTCATCTTGTGATTCCATGGTTTTGTTGATTATAAAATACTTCCTCCGTTTCTCAATAAGTGCGTCACTTTCATTATTTGGACAATATGTGCACCAAGCTCAAAATGGTAAAAAAAGTTCAATATTATTACAAATACGCCACTAAAAAGCAAGAATGAACCATTATTTTTTGTTTCACCACTTGAATTACCTACCTTTATTGTGGTCCCAACTTTCTCTTTCTACATTTCCTTGATATTCCTCCACTTTCTCTATGGTGCACTTATTGAGAAACGGAGGTAGTAAGTCGCAATAGGGGATACACAAACCAACTTAAGTTTTCAAGCAACAATGATTCCAGAACTTCCTCCTCCACCTCCTCAAATTGCCCAAAACATATCTTCACCCATAGATCTTCGGTCAAGAACCCTACCGTTGACATTGATCACACAAGCATCTATGGCATTATCAGCTCCAAGGCCGAACTTTCTTAGCATAGAACCCTATAAGGTCAACTTTACAAAGGAATAACTCTTAAGGTGATTTGGTGTGACTGAAGATATTGTGCACAATACACCCGTCGTATAAAGGCTTATAGTTTGTTTGGATAAAGGGATTTGGAGGAATAGGAAGAGAAAAAGAAAGGGGGGATTCATTTCGCTTGTTTGGATACAACATGAGAGAATTGGAAGGATGCATTTTCCCACCTCCTCTAACATACCAAATCCTCCCATCATTGGAAAGATTTGGAAGGACACTGCAATCCTACACTTTTCTCCTCTTCCTTTCCTCCCCCTTCTAGCCTTCTCTACCCTTTCTCTTTCCAAACAAAAGTGTTACTGATTCGTACAAGGATATTTAGGTAAAAAGAAGCCTACCTTGAAGCATTTGATATCAAAGCAGTATGACCATGGGCTCACCAATAGTACTTTGATTTTTCCAATCAATTAAACAATGGATGGTAAGGTAAAGTTGTACACTCAGAAAACTGCACCTCGAACATACATGACCAAGAAACTACTAACCCGATTTACATCAAACAATAAATGGAAGAAACTATGTTTACAATTATGATGAAGTTGAAAATTTTGAGTAATCTTTAGTTCAATATATACCTGGGTTTTACATTCAGAAGATCAACATCTCAAAATTCAGAAGCGCCCATGAATATCAAGCCGATGGAAGGATGTCCAAGGCAACTTCCTTCAAGGATGGCATAGTTTCTTGCTGACTTACACAAACATACTTGTTTCCTATCCTTTTAAGAACCTGCCAAAGCCCGGGATAACATCTGCAGTATTGTATCTTTTCCGTTATTACTTCATTGATGCAAAATAGAGAAAAATTAACCTCTTTGCAATTCGAAACTGCTCTTATAGATCAGCAACTACGCAGCTAAAACACAGATTTTGGTAACGGACCTGAAAAGAGTGCCACCATTTCGCCCTTTGAAATTATGGATGTAATACACAGTCTCCATTTTCGGAAATAGTGTCTTGGTAAGTGCAGCCAACTTTGGATAAAAGAACGATGGATAGTCTTGAGTTCTTTCTTAAGGACAACAGTTGCAGTCATCAATTTTTTATCAATGCAAAACAATGAAACATGTTCATGATTTCATGCGTTCCAATGAATAAATTTACCATCAAAGGAAATACAAGAACTTGGGCTTTGTTCTTTCACCTTAAAAGGACAAAATAAGTTCGTTTAAGGGCCATAAGTTTGAATAAGGAAAAATCGATTCACATAAGGTCCAAACAATATTGCTAAGGGCCGATAAGGTCACATAAGGAAAATAATAAAGGTTATCGAAAAGCAGAGGATTTCTCATACAGCCATTGTACCACATAGCAATATAAATTTCCCAAAACCCCAGAAAATAGGATTCATAAAAAGAAAATTACTTGATTTTAATTGGTTGAGAAGGGTTTAGTTGTACCACATAGGATTTACAACGGCTATAGGGAAAATTTATGACTGAAAATAACGAAATCTTACATCAAGTGAAGCATGGACAAACTATTCATCAGTTAAACTTGTGTGAATAAAGGATACATCCAGATCTAATTCGGTCCAGTTCTCCATTGAAAACAATCAATTTCCGAGAAGTGTTGGCGACTGCTTCTTTATAAAGTTCTTCCACAACAAGCATCTCTATATTCAAATAACCACAACAAAATGAGATTAACAGATTCTTTAAATGTTGGGAGGATGTGATGCCGGATTTACCATTGACATTAAAGTATGGGTATGCAACTACGAAAAGTTCATCTTCCGGCCGTACACGGTCTGCCATTTTGACTTTTGTGCCAAAGCCAAAATCCTCGAAAAAGGATGGCTTAGTCAGGTAATCTAACTTTAATGAGACACCCTCAAAAGTAGAGTTTCTTGCAAACTTCACTTCACTGGCTTCCGGGAAAAACTGTAACAATAGAAGCAAAAGTTAAACTAGTTGACTCAAAAAATTACTCATACAAAGATATATCAACTATCATGATTGTCATTCAATACAATGATAACCTTCCATATAATTAAGCATAGAGCTGAGTGTCAGCAGACTAGCAGTGTCTGTTTATCTCTTTGGAATTAAGAGACGAAGTTTGAAGAGACAAAGTTTCTATGTGCATTCTAGAGCTATTAGTCTACTACTGCTGATCAATACTATCTTTGCCTTTTCATTCACAGTTTATTCAATCCCGCAACTACCCGTGCATCTTTATTCATTTCATCAGCTCCACACAGCTTACTCATCTACTATTAATATTTTCAATGATCCATATGGATAAGCAAACATGATTATATGACCAAATCTAGTCTGCTTTCTTTTTATTCATTTGATGACCAATCATGTTACATATACTTAGGACTCTCCATGAAAGAAGAAAGAAAACCCTACTCTCTTTGTTTCCGTTTTAGTTGTTCCATTCCTTCTTTCAAGGTCAAAATTTGTAAACTTTGATCGCATTCTTTTACTGATATATACAAAGAAATACAATCATATGGGATTTTGTTAGATTCTACATTTTCAAAAAAAAATTAAATTTTCTAATCTATGTTAAATATAAAAAAGATATTGAATTGGAGATTGAAAAAAGAGAGCAAGTAGAACAACTAGAGAGTGGAAGGAGTAATAGGCAAAGCCCCAATACTAGTTCAACTAGTTAAATAAAAAGCAGGCCAAAGAGATTCAGATTGTATGCATCTACATACCGAGATCCACAGATCTTAAGTCTTAACTATTGAAGGACTCCGAAGGTTATCCAATATGATCAAAAGAAATGTTTCTTCAGTTCACTGTTTTTTTTATTTACCTTATAGCTCCATAAATTTCAACACACAATCAGATATTTGGGAAGCGTTGGTGAAATTTGCACATTGTTGGATAGTTGGCAAGTGCACAAGTGTTTAGCATGAAATTTGCACATAGCAAGTAGGCAAAACTGACTCCAATTATTCCTAAGAGGAGAACACTACATATAATTTTCCAGAAACATTCATATTTCATACTATCCTGGTCCGAGCAGCTTTTTCTGGAGTTACAAGACGGTCACAGAACTCACGGATCAACTGCATGCTCTCAGTCATTTCTGTACCGCCTTCACCATCACCTGATCCAGAAATCACAAAATTACCGCACCTAATACATCAAGAATAATCTACGAACTTCAGGTCTAGGGAAGAGGAGTAAGGGAGCATTTAAATAAAGCATGTATTTAGAACCTGGCACTGACTGTAATCCAGAAGTTGGGAACTCAATCTCCTGCATAGCATTTCTGTTAAATACAGCACAGAGTTGCTTGGGCTAAAAAACCAGAGTGTAACTAGAATCTGCAGCACTGACCATCAATTGTATGTTGTCCTTCATCGCTAGTTCAGTTGCTTCTTTTGCCTGTCAATTCGCAGCACAGAAGCACAGAGGGTGTAAAAAAAAAAAGAGTTAAATTGCATAGTGGCAAGAATCTAGTGTTTTACTTCTCCGTCCCTTAATAATTGTTAAATACTCTAATTTTGGGTGTTACCTATTGTCACATACTAGTTTAAAAAGCCTTTTGTCTACTTTTTCACTCTCCTTAATCTCTATACATCCCCTTCCCTCTCAATGTAACACTTGTCACGGAACAGAGGGACTGAGGGAGTAACTTTTAGGACTACAGAATCCAGATCCTTGGAGAAAAAACATGGCGACATAATTCCCTTGACATCTCCATTGAACCAAAAGTCGCAGTTTATAGAGTAGCAATTAGCCTTGACGGATTGAGACAACAGACATGCGGAAGAACAAAGGAACTTTCTTAAACTTAAAACAAAAATTTGAACCAAAAGTCGCAGTCAAGTGCACAACTGGAAACTCCAGATATGTAAGAATACGATGAGATGAGACACTAATTGCACTGCCAACTAGTTGTCCATGAGGCCAGAACTAGAAACCAACCGATTCCAATTTTCTTACAAGTGCTAAAATAAGGCTAAGAAAAAGAAAAATTCAAATTGATTGCAGTAACATTATGAGATTGGCCACAAAACCATCTACAAAGCAGACCTTATTACCCCTGAACCACAACCCTGAGCTTGGAATGTGTATGATAAATAGTGGTAATAAGGAGAAATTTAAGATCTAGCCAGCTC
The DNA here is from genome assembly GCA_947646795.1 of Beta lomatogona. NCBI lineage: Eukaryota > Viridiplantae > Streptophyta > Magnoliopsida > Caryophyllales > Amaranthaceae > Beta > Beta lomatogona. The sequence continues at coordinate 104,527 of CANSNZ010001150.1, forward strand.
CCTAATATGAAACGATAGCTCTAGACAAAAAATTGTAGCCTTTAAATTGGTGCATAAGTTTATACAGAGTAAATGGCTCTGCAGAACAGTGTAAGGTCAGAACTGTGGCAAATGGCTCTAGCCTTTATACTAGTGAAGTATGGACTCTTCTGAATATTTTTCTTACGTAAAGAAACTTACAATAATTAGGACTTAGATGCACATTTGATGCTTCGTAAAGGATGGAAAACGCAATAACTTGATGTCAGCAATTCATGTTTTTCGCTAATATTTTGTTGTACCATCTACAGTTTGGACTAAAGTAAGCATGTAGACTATCCGGCTATGGTACACAAAACTCTCATATGTTGTGTGGTGAACAAGCTATCATATACTATTACAAAATCAAAGACCTATTATTGGGTGTTTGGAAACGAAAGGGAAAGGAAACCATTACCACCAACATATGGATTTTGTTACTTGAGGAGGAAGGCAAGGTAACGAACTAGGGGAATTTATTACCACCAAGTAATGGTAATGAATTGAGGAGCGGTTGAACCAACCAAGAAGAAAGGTAATATGTAATTATGTATATGACTCCGTTTCTTAGAGCCCAAAAATGTTGAACCAAACATGCTCTATTTGGTTCCTTTCCCTTTTTATTCCATGACTTGAACCAAACATGCTCTAAGTCCTTTCCATTACTTCCAAGGAGCTGAAACCTCACAAATTAAGGAAATTTTGTTAAAACATTACATAGATCCGGACCTGTAATGGAGACGCTGGAGCCAATTTGGAGCTTACATCTTATCTAGGGGGAATATTGCAAGATCAGGGCTCTTTTATATGACGGTGACAAGCTGACATCCCACAAGTCAAACCCACCACTTGTTCCTTTTGCAATTCAGTACTTAGTCATATGCATATCACCTAGACCTCCTCATTTGGAAGCTGCTGAAAAAAGGGACACCCTAAATTCTTCCGCCATAACTTATTGGGGATGGGATCTTTCTAATTGTCCACTTACTATCCCATATCAAGGATGGCGTTGAGGTCTTGAACTGAAATAACTTTTCCTTGGCCAGGCACTAGAAATCAATAGTGTCCCAAATCAATGTTTTTAGTTCCCTCAACAATACTTGTGCCCTTAAGGGGTGGCAGTGATGGCCATTTTGCATGTGGAAGCTCCAAGGATTCCTCAAGTCATCACTATGTTCTACGCCAAGATAGAAGATTGGTCAAATGATCTCTTTACTAAAGGGTTAATTATAGTAAGGAAGCAATATCACCACATTCTCATGGTCCATGGACTTGAACAAATAAACCACATAGAAGTTGATCGTTAATTTTTCTCAAAGAGAAAACTCCAAGGAGACCTCATCTCTATGCTGTATGTCAATATAAAAAGATAAGTTGTATGGTGTCTTTACTTCTTCATTAAGGGTTAAAAAAGCAACATTATTAATCAGAGTCTTGGTAAATGAATGAGCTCATGAAATCTCCCTCTTTCTCACAAACTTTCTCAGATTCCATTCATACTATCCTCGAAACTCAATTCGGAATAAGAAAGGAAAATCATTATTTAATATGATTTGGTGGGTACTCAGCCTCACAGTCTTGCATTCGTCCAAGTTAGGTGGAGATTTGGTGGGTGTGGGGGAGGGGAGGATAAAACTTGTACCAGTCATAGATGATGGGGACTGGGGAGAGTATGAGCGTATGGGCAATAAATAACAACACTAACCCACCGAACTTTTAGATCGAATGAAGCCGAATCGACCTAATCAAAGTAAACTAAACGGTTAGACGAGTAGTCTAAACTGAATTGAATTGAACTTGATTGAATTTGTTTCAACTGAACCCAACTGAATTTCCATTAATTTAGTCCACAAAAGAACAGGGCCTATCATAACACCCCCACCAACTCAAATTACACACATATGTCAACTCCAAAAACCCAAAAAAAAAAAAATAGTATTGGTTCTAAATCTTTCTAATTAACCCAAAATGCATCTCAATTTGAACAGCATATACCCAAAAAATGAAATAAAAACCAAGAAATAAATTTTATGGGCAATGTATAACTTTAAAAGAAAGGAGACAATTACTTGACGAAGAAGCTCATAATAATCTGTTGGGAAGGGAGCATCGGTAAACGTGACATTATTAGTAGCAGAAGTTACAAAACTTGGATGATTAATTCGTCCTTTCAGCTTCAAATTAGCAATTCCAATTTTCCGCCTCAATTTTAAAGCTCTATTTTTGCAGCAGTTGTTCGTCTCAAAGAACGGGCAGTTTCCGACCTAATTAATTCAGCAATTTTCACTATATTGTAAGAATAAAAAAATATCATGGAAAAAAAAAAAAAAAAAACTTACTTTGGGTAGCGTAAAAGAAGGAAATGTCGTTGTGATATTGGCGGCGGATAACGGCATCCTGTTTACTAAAAGAATGGTGGCACTGGCAGTCTGAGCCCGGCAGGGGGTAACGGTCAAGATTATCTGCTGAAATTTCAGTGGAGAAGAGCACAGCAAGGTTTTTTCCTTTTCGTGGGATTTTTTTTTCGTTTTTAGGTGAGAAATGATAAATCAATGAAACATGTGCTTGTAAATTGACATGTGCTTGTTACCCCCTTCCTGGTGGGTTTGTTAGTTTTGGTTTTTTTTATGTTTGTTGTGTCTTCTGTTTTTTGGGTTATGTAAGGGGAAGGTGTGATTTGGAAGATGAAAAATCGATCTACAAGAGGGTATTGATTTTGAAAAGGGTTACAACACGTTCGGTGAAGATTCGATTAAAGATGCATAGACATCGATTCAAATGGTTTCGAACTGATTTTCAGTTAATTTCTTTGGATGATGTATTTCTAGTTGTTTTTCAGATCTTCTCCCTTATCTCATGTATCAATCAATGTAGATGTCGTATGGCTTTTCAATGAACGATAATTTCCTTCCTGTCAAAAGAAAATTTGACATGAAGAATACTCCAATATAATTTCAACCTAAAAGTGCACGATAATCAATTTCCTAGATAATTTTACTTCTATATATTTTATTTTATTTTATTTTATTTTATTTTTACAACAAGATCATGCATTAATTAATAAACATCATATTACAAGGGATCCCATTTGCCTAGCTTCTATGGCTAAGTTGTGGACTTCGTTTATTTTATATCTTTGTAAAGAGATAGTCTTTTGCAAATATAACAATTTAATTGAATTAATCAGAACAATTTTATGTTGGAAGAAAGAATCAGTAGGGTATTGACATGTTAGCTTTGGGCCTTTGGCTATTATGTTAATACTATCTTCAATTTTTTTTCTTCCGCAGACACCAAAAATGAAGTGTAACAATTACTTTTTTTCATATTGTTTATTAGTATTGCTTATGTTGAAAATAAGTGAGTGATGATGATCAAAATGGAAAGCCTCTATATACCGGGAGCACCAAGAACTACTTCATCTTACATATTTTGTACATCCTATATTTGCACATTTTAAGTAATGCTTATTTGACCAAAATATGTGACAAATGTGCAAAAAAATAGTGTTTGAGATCACATAATTCTAAGTGCTCCCGAAAAGCATCTAAGAATTTGCAATCAGAGTGGTCTAATGAATGTTGGGGTTCAAATGTCCTTAATGGAAGACCACATGCAAGACTAACCGAAGGGTATTCCGTGAAAATCCTCTTCGATGCTTAAGTCAAACTGGTGAACAGTAAGCAAAGTGGAATGTGTGAGAATAAGTAAAGTGATTTAGTTTGTGAATAACGTTTACCTTTGTGCCACGTGCACTACTTATAGTATTACTTAGGACCTAGCATTTGGGATCTTCCTCCTTTGGGCCCATATTTACCAACTAGGCTTTCAGGGCTTACTAATAAGATAAAAGGGTCAATCATGGGGCCTGGGTACATATTTAGACCCCAACAAGTATATATCTTAAGAAAATACTTTTTATGAATATAATATTGAAGATAAATTGGTCATAATAATTTTATAATATAAACCATTATACTTCCTTTTTTCTAAAAATTGCAAGAGTTTGACTTGTCAAAGTAATATTATATTTATAAATATACATTGAGAAAATAAAATAACATTAATTTGCATATATAAGGTTAAGTTGTTGAATTTTTTATTTTTTTTTAGGGGAGTTGAAATATTTAAAAGAAAGAATAGTGTATTAAAAAATATTAATGATCAAAATCTTGAATATTTGACAACAAAAATTTAAGTAGGGAGAAAAAAAACACACGAATCGAGTAGTACTAATAAATAGATTACCAATTGTAGAATTATTTTCCATTCACGTTATCTTTCTTTATTACTTCACTTTTTTTTAATAAATATATATTAATCCAATTAAAGTTTGGTAATCTTGACTTCTATGGTAGATGTTGTATGAGTCCTGATATGCGCATACCCGGTATGGGAGGTAGTTGTCCATACTGGGGTAAAGTTGTAAATAAATGCTTTATTTTGAATAAAAGGAGGTTTTTTTACTTATGACAAAAAAGTGAAACATATAGAACTAGATTTGATTCATATACAACAAGATTCGAAACATATAGAACTAGATCGATTCATAACATATAAGATCTGATGCATATACTACATAATCAAAGTTCATCTGCTCAAGATATGATTTATATTCTAACCGATATGATTCATATTATAGGTGATATGAACTGTATGACACATGATCTGAAACAGAAGCCTAATTATACAAATTGAATTACATACAAGTTTACATACATACACGCATGATCTGGTTCACATTTTAGTTGATTTGATTATATTCAAAACTGACAACATTCATATAAAAGATTATTTGAGTTCTCTCCTACGTGATCAGAGTTATCTAAATTGCCATTAAGTAAACTTTAACATGAAACTATGTATCAAACCTAGGCCAAGTGCAATCTGTTGGTCTACTTTACTCTTTTTGTCTTTTTCTGTCAAATTACTTTAATACCCCAGTATGGACAAATACCGGGTATGCGCCAACACTTTCTCGATGTTTAATATTCTCATGGTTTACTCGTCCTGTCCACTTTCTCGATGTTTAATATTCTAATTTTTAAAAAAGAAGTTTGGTAAACTTTCCTTTTTTGTTGGTTGGATGCTTTTCATTTAGTGTACTTTGGAATCACTTACACTATAATATTCTCATGGTTTACTCGTCCTCTCCACTTCCCTAATATCTTCAGTCCACCAACCAATTGAATTAATTCAACAAACAAGCTAAAGTCCATATAAAAAGCACGTGAAAGAGTACAACACTATTATGCACAAATTCCCCATCTTGTCTCTCAATATTAATAAGTGTCACCTAATACTAAGGAAGAGACATAGTACTCCTACCTCCTAAGAGTAGCTAATTGCACTAGAGAGATGGCAAAGAGTAAGGTGCTTGTAGTAGGAGGCACAGGGTACATAGGAAAGAGGATTGTGAAGGCATGTTTAGCACAAGGCCACGAAACCTATGTCCTCCAAAGGAAAGAAATTGGCTTAGACATTGACAAGCTCCAGATGCTGATCTCCTATAAGATGGAAGGAGCTCGCCTAGTCGAGGGCTCATTCTCCGATCATCAGAGCCTCGTCGACGCAGTCAAGCTTGTAGACGTCGTGATCTCAGCCATGTCTGGCGTCCACTTTAGAAGCCATAACATTTTGTTGCAACTCAAGCTTGTTGAGGCCATTAAAGAGGCTGGAAATGTCAAGGTATGTATGATAGCTCTATATTCATCATGACATAAGAATGTAACCATACTATATGCTCCCTCCATTCCATATTGATCGATACAATTTGACTTACTTTCACACCGTCAATACACAACTTTAATCATTAATATTCTTAATTGATTCTTAATTAACAAAAGTTTTCCTTTAAACATATCAACGTTCAATATTTTAATATATCGGATGTGGACACTCCAGTACTCCACTTATACAAAGTTATGCGTGTAATGCATTACCTAACAAGAAAGATCTTAAAAGAAAGAAAATTTGTCAAAAACAACTTTTAAATACAAGATTTTGCAGAAACAACATTTTAAAAAAATATGGCAAAATAAGACCTTAAGAAGAAAATATTTTGCGAGAAATAACCTCGACCTATTTTTCGGCATTGACCAAGCCTTTTTCGGCGTTGACTCGTTAAAACCAAACATGTGGAAGCGCACGTGAACCGCATCTCTTATGTTTCAACTATGCTTTTCTCCATTTTTCGATATTAACCAAATATTTTCCGACGTTGAATTCATCAATATATGAAGGAAAATGGGGTTAAAACATAAAAAATGTGGATTACGTGCCTTGTCATGTTTGAATTTTGTGAATCGAAGGCTCGCAAAATCTTTGGTCAATCGCTAGAAAATGGTTAAGGTTGTTCCTCACAAAAAAAATATTTTTAAGGTATTATTTTGCCGGATTTTTTTAAAAGGTTATGTATCGTAAAACTTGTATTTAAAAGGTTGTTTTCACAAATTTTCCAAGAATAAAAGGTGTATTTTTTATTTTATTTATTATATTTGGTGCAAATGATGTACACGTAAATAACTAAATACAATATCCAGCGTTTCTTTCCGTCGGAGTTTGGTATGGACCCAGCGAAGATGGAAGATGCACTTGAGCCAGGAAACATTACTTTCAAAGAAAAGATGATTGTGAGAAAAGCAATCCAAGAAGCGCATATCCCACACACTTATGTTATTGCTAATTGTTTCGCTGGTTACTTTGTGGGTAATCTTTCTCAAATGACTACTCTTCTCCCTCCAAAGGATAATGTTGTACTTTATGGAGATGGCAATGTCAAAGGTACGTACGTGTAAATCAAGACTACGTTATTATTAATTAGGATCCTTAATTACGAACTTTGAGTAACTTATGATCCAATTTTGTCAGCATTAACTATTAAGTTAGGTACTTACTTTCCTAAGAAAGTTTGTGTGCCGTATGTTGTCTAGTTATAAGGTATCGAACACGTGACCTTTGAATTGAAAAGTGAAATCTTAACCATGAATCCAACATAACACCATTGTTTAATATTTCAAAATAAAATATCATAAAGTCTTATAATTATATCTCATTAAGAGATTTACACAAGTAGTTAGATACCTAACCTTTTTTATAATAATAACAAGAGACTATTACGTACATAAACTCTTACTCCGGCCAATTTCTTGTAGAAAGTTAAGCAATTGCTTTCATCCCGAAACTTTTAAGGGTTTATTTTTCAAAATATCATGCAATTACTTATCATGTCATTACGTTAATTTTTCCTCACTAGACAAAAAATTACGAAAAGTAACAATCCGGGGCATCGCCCGAGACACTCACTAGGTATAACTCTATTAAGTATCAACATATGACGTATCATCAATCATCACAAAAAGTAAACTTGGTTAGGCCCCTGCATATATGTTGTTTATATATTAGATGTGACCTCTATAGACATGAATGAGAATTTTGGCTTGGTGGTTAATGACGTGGTGAAAGTTCAAGCCATTAGGAAGTCGAGTCCTCTTGATAACAACAATCGACATCACTATCAGTTTCCAGTTTTTGGTTTTATGAATATAAATGCCATATGATATAAGGGGTATAATAAACTTAAAGCTAATCATACTCATACTAAACATATCAATTTTGAAACTGACAACTGAAAACTAGAAACTACTTTTTATGGTTTCCATATATTTGGTTTTGGTTTTCAAAAAAAAAAAATGGAAGCAAAAAACTATGATGAACAAGCCCTTCATTTTTCGTTTTCTTTATTTATTTATTTATTTATTTATTGATGAAATTCACTCTCTCTCTTTCGGTACTCTAAAACTTTCTTTTTCTTTACGTCTTCTTCTTCTTTCTTTTCATCTCCTTTTTTTTTCTCCTTCTTTATAAACATTAAGGTTGATCAAATTTTAGCGTAATTCAAATGCGATTCTTGATAAAATTTTAAGTTTGATCACCAAATCTTAATATTTTTTCAAGAAAAACCTTTTAAAACCGTATTTCTTTTTTTGGTTGGAAGGAGCAATATATAAAATTAGCTAACTATAAAGTTTTCAATTCATGCCGAGGTAGTGTGACTAGAATTAACGATCAAACTAGGCGCACTTAAATTTATATCCCGCATTAGTCTTTTATAGATTCTAAAAACATTGTCAGAGAAGGAGTTTATAGGAACATGAAAAAGGGTATCTGCGGCAAAATTAATTATGTTCCCTTGCCGATCTTGCTAAGCCATATGCACCCTTGAGAAGCTCCCTTCCAACCTTAGCTACCTCCTTGACCCTAGCCATGCCTTGATGGACCCTGCATTGCAATGCTAAATTAGAGTACCAATCCTTGATTGGTGATGGACCAATTATACCATCAACAACCATTTTAGAGACAAAAATGATGTAGACATTTTGCAAATCTAAATGATAAATAAGCCATGTAATAGCACAGTTGATTGCTCTAAACTCACCTGGGGTAACATCCGTTGCTTTTGTCCTCATAAAAAATCCTGCTTCCATTCCCCCACTTTTATCCCTGCAAACTCCTCCTATGCCTACCATGAGAGTATTAGGTGAGAAGGAGGCATCAACCTTTATCATTAGGCTATTGTGTGGATATCCAGAGTCTCAGTATCTATGTGAATGTTAGGGAAGATTGTAGTTGACCCTAAAAACACTTCACCTAGGGGTCGTTTGGTTCAAGGTATGGAATGGAAAGAGAATGGAAACAAATAGAGGAGAGGAATGGTAATAAAAATGGTTAGCTTTATTAGGTGTTTGATTCAAGCCATGGAATGGAAATGGAATGGTAACCATTACCACCGTATAATGTATTTTGTTACTTGAGGGGGAGGGAAGGGTAACAAATTAGGAGAGTCCATTACCACCAAGTAATGTCAATAGATTGATGAGAGGTTGAACCAAACAAAAAGAAAGGGAATCGGTAATTGATTCCGTTTCTTGGAGCCCTAAAATCACGAACCAAACGTGCTCTTAGTCAGCATGCATGATTCCTTGAGGATTGGATGTTCTTACTTGTCCCATCAAATATCCATTTATTTCTTTTGTTCTGGATTTCCCAATGAGATAAAACTAAAGAAAAAAGCCCATGGTATATTGTTCCTTATCTATTTATGGAACAAGTTATTTAGCAACCATTTGTAATAAGGAAGGTCAAAGAAGGTTGTTCGTAAATTTTCAAAAAGGGCTCGGAAATCCTTGGCAGCGGGGACAATGTCTTAGTATATGGGCCTATATTTCAGTCACATTGGAGCATAGTGGACAAGTAGGAGGGATGTTTATTCCCGTAGTTTATGAAGTACATATCTAGTGGGTAGAGCTTCTAGAAAACTGATACGCCCAAGTTATACGTAGTATTTACGTTATTTTGGGTGCACTTTGCTAAGGGTTTAATTGTAATTGTTAACATTCGTGTTTTATTTAACCCTTAGCGGAAGTTCGGAGTTTTGCGAGATAATTTGTGTTAATGTCATGTATTCCGAGCTTTCAAGGTGAAATGCATTTGAGCGAAGCAAAGTACCAAGCAACATCGCGAAGCACGGCGGCAAGCCCAAGCCAAGCATGCGAACAACCAAACTCCACCGCAAGCTCAGCATCACCGCGAGCTCGGCAGCATCGCAAGCTCGGCAGCATCGCACAGCCATCGCACAGCAGCATCGCCCATCCAGCCTGCCCAGCAGCAATGCGAAGCCTGCCCAGCAGCAGCTCGCGGCTCGCGAAGGATGTCCCCTGCCTTCGCGACTCACGAGGTATTTTGCGGCTCGCGACCAGCCTTTGCCCAGAAAATGTGTGCGGATTGTCGGTCGGCTTGTCGCGACTCGCGATCAGTGTAGCGACTCGCGACGCTTTTGTCGGTTCAGCGGCCACGTTTTGTGCGGGGTTTAAAAACCTCCCAAAAACCTATTTTTGAAGGGAGGACGGAGAGGACGAAGAGGAGAGCCGAAATGTAGGAATTGGAGCAGCAAATTTGAGGAGAGAGAGATGATACTCCTCTCTTCATCTTTCCTTCTTCATACTCCTCTTTTCATCTTTCCTTCTTCATTCCTCTTTGTTTTTCATTTCCTAATTTTAGTTTTCATTTCCTAGATTAGTTTTTAGAGATTTCAATGTTGGATTTGGTTTTTGCTATCGGATTGTAGCTTGAACTGTTCTTGAAGAAAATTAACATGAAAGCTTCAACCGTTATTGTGAGATCTTTCCTCTCTATCTATTTTCCTTGATTATGGTTTAATTTCTATGATTATACTTTATGATTATTGCATAATTATGCTAGGAACGTTACTAGTTTGATTGTGTAATTAATCTAATGCTAGATTTAAGAATAGAATCGGATTGTTTTATTCTTTTATCAATTGGTAGCAAACTAGGGAGTAACTTAGATGCAGATCGTCTTGGTTATTTCTTAGGGAAATTGAATCAACTGTTGAATGTTTATCGCGTGTATGACATTAGCAGGTCTATTGGTTCTCTGTGTTTATTGCTGCTATTGGATTGAACTTAGACGCTGATTGGACTAGGTTATCCTTTATTTGGGTTTTATAGTCACGCTGATCGTGCTATTCAACTAAGAATAAGGAGAATATGAGATTAATTCTCAACAATAGATAATTATGGAAATAATTAGAGTTGAGGTTCAATGATCGATAATGAATTGAAGTGGATGTTAATCGGATTCAAGATCTTCCCATATTGATTTCTCATTTTATTTATATGCTAGTTAATTTTAGTTTGTTTATAATCTACTTGAAACCCCCCTTATTATTAGGTTTCTCGACCCTTAGCTTAATCTAGGTATTGGATCCCGCTAAATATAAAGCTCGTCCCTGTTTCCCTGTGGATACGACCCCTACTTCCATTAAACTTGCTTAGTGTGCATGAGAGTAGGAGAAATTTTATCTTTGGTGGGATGTATGCCTGCCATAAGTTAGTCCAACCATTAATTTTCTGAATATAGTTTGAGAGATGAGAGGTAGTTGTGGTAAAAAAAATGATGGTGCGAAAGCTCAGCATAGGCTGTCTTGGAATTAAAGTAACATCCTTGGGATAGGGAGCAGACAAGTTCGTCAGTACCAGAATCAGGGATATAAATAGCAAGAATATATGCATGAATGTCATTTGGCAAGACAAAGAATAGAATACTAAAGTCCCAATGCCCCTCCTTTAGGCAATCCGAGACAAGTGAGAGTAATATCACTCATAGTGATTGAGGGGGCCAACTATCAGATTTCTAATGGGGCCTTTCCTAGTCCAATTATCAAACCAAAAAAAAGAGATCGAGGCCCCGAACAATAGTTCATGATGAGGTTTTTTAAACATACCCTACCCCTTCCGCCCAAATGCGAGATCCCCTCTTAAAAGGGGTGAACCCTGTCTAGGCTTAGGGTACTTGGCCTTCAGGACATCAGATGCTAAGTTCTAATTAGAGTGAGTTTTCCAATAGAGTTTAGCCATGAGAATTTGGTTCATGATGTGGTGAGAACTACACACATTTCTTCCTAATTCCTTAGGGGCACACACACTTCCCCAGTTAATAAGGTGGAATACTTTCATGTTTTTAGTTGAACCCCAAAAGAAGTTTCTCATAGTCCTATCCATCTAGTCAAGGCAACTCTTAGGCAATGACAAACAATTCATTGAGTATAAGGCTATGGAGTTGAGGGTAGCATTGATAAGGGTGGCTCTACCTGCTTTGCTTAGACACTTAGCTTTCCAAGAAGAGAGTTCATCATGCATCTTTATAATAATGCCATCTAGCTGGGAGAGGGTTGGTCTCTTGCTATGTAGTCCCCTAAGTCTTTGCTAGCTTTCATATTAAGCTGAGAAGATAAGCTTTCGTGTTAAGCAGAAAAGATAAGCTTTCAATGTCCCTCGGGGGGGTGTTCCTTGAGAAATAACATTTACTTGAGTACCTTCTGGCCTAAGAGACCTAAGCCTTTTGACGACTAGGATTTTTGTGACAAACTTGAAGGTAGTTGGGCACAGGTTAATTGGTCTATATTGCCTAATAGACTCAGGATTATATGTCTTAGGGATCAGGGCAATGACAACTTCATTAAGAGACACATCAATTTGTTTTTTGAGTGACAAATTTTGGTGATGAAGGTGTATAAGTCATGCTTAATCAGTTAATAGTGTGTCAATGGTTCTGGAAGAAGAAATTATAAAAACCATCCTTCCCAGATGCTTTGGAGGACTTGATCCTAAACTAAAAACAACATTCTTTAACTCTCTCATGGAGGAGGGGGGAAGGAAATATTGATAATTCCAGGTTCATTACTTGGTCTAGTTACAAACCATATTTCACTTCATGCATTTTAATCGATGAAATTTTAATTAGAAAAGATACAAAATATACTAATTTATAGGAAGCAATCCAAGAAGAATTTTGTGCAGTTGTCACTAAGAAAATACATGAAATCAAATCACTGAAAGTTTGATTTCCTCTCACATAGTGTACTGCTTCGTATCAAATAAAAAAATGAAAAAAGAATGCATATACTGCTATGATGTATGAATATTGTGTTTTATGTTGTGTACTTCTAGCTATATATATTATATAGTTGTAATTACCATGAGTACGTTCTAAACTTATTTGTACCACAGCATGCTTCATGGCGGAGGACGATGTAGGTGCTTATACTGTCAAAGCCATAGACGACCCTCGTACTCTAAACAAAACTATTTACATCAGACCTCCAGAGAATATATTGTCTCAGAGAGAATTGATTAAGATGTGGGAGAATCTATCAGGAAAGGAACTTAACAAACACAACATTTCCGCAGAGGATTTTCTTGCCCCTATGAAAGGTAGGAACTTTTTGTTACAACATAATATCATAAATACCACACTGATGCATGTGTACATGAGATACGTCATAACCATATTATATGTGTACCCATGTGTCATACATATATCATGCACGTGTATGATACACGCGGTTCTGGGTATACTAATAATGCATCGGTGTCAATAGGTAGACACACTATTATTAACATATTTCTCGTTAAGATGGATAAAATACTTTCTTAAGTTGATTATTAGTTATGGATGACTATTAGACTATATATACCAAAGTACTTTCTTGGTAAGTGGATTGGTACATATATTGTACTAAATCTTGGATCTTGACATAAAGCATGATTTATTAAATCCACAAGAAAAAAGAAAAAAAAGGAGGATCTTCTGTAAGATAATAAATTCGTGTGGTAATTCTGTTCTTTAAAAAAGAAGAATTTATGTAGTATTCTACATTGGTTCATGATTTCCCAGATGGAGAAATTGCGCATCAAGTGGGAGTAGGACATTTTTACCACATATTCTATGAAGGTTGCCTTACTAATTTTGAGGTACAAGAAGATGAAGAGGCTTCAAGACTCTATCCGGAGGTTGAATATACTCGTATGAATGATTACTTGAAACGCTACTTATGAGTTGTGAGTTGTTAACAGAAAAGCGTGAAGCTAGAAAGAAGCTAAGTGGGAAATTTATTTACCCAGTTGTTATCATTGCGTCGTTTTATTTCTCTTGGATTATGTCTTTCGCTTGTTATGATCACTACATAGTTAGACAATAGAATAAAGGAAAGCTACCGATTGCTCTTCATTTGGATTTTCTTTGGTGTGGATAATAGATATACATCCTCCGTTCACAATATAAGTAATGCTACACTCTTTCTTTTGTGGTTGGTAACCGAATATCCGATGAACACCTTTGACCAATATCATTCATATACTTAATTGTATTCTTTGCTCTATTTGGCAGTTGATATATAGTTAGCTTTTAGTTAACAGGATTAGCTGATAGTTGATTCTATTAGCTTGTGTAATTGATTAACTAACTTATTAAATTAGTTATTTCTATAAAAGTGCTTGATAGATAGATGATAGTTAATAGTATATTAACGTAATTGATATTTCACCTCAATCTGTCCAATCCTTTCTCAACAATAAACTCGTCTCATAAGTTTTTTAAAATTAAAGTTATAGGTCCAAATAGTTTTCCAATCTTCTCTCTACCTAACATCAATATAAGAAAATTGGACTGGACATAGTGGACAATGTTTTCGGTGTCTATTAGCTAGCAGTTACACAAGTAAATGGGATTTGGGCTTCATCAGGTGCTTTCCTCACCATCATCTTTTCGTCAAATGTTACACAAGTAAATGGGATTTGGACAATCCCATTTTTGCTAGGTCCCTCCATACCAAACCTCGATTACTTTATTTAAAACAAAGAATCTAATGGTTAATCGATTATTAGTACATTCTTTTTACCTAAGTTTATATGAACATTTTTTAGATTTTTTTGTACTTAATCAACCTTCATTTCATCTTTTTATACAACTGATTCAACCTAGTCCATCCTAATTAAATTCATATGTTTTACATGTACTTTTTTCAGGTGAAAAGAGCACCTTTAATATATTTTGATTGAGTTTTTTTTTTCACATCTTCATTTGTTAAAAAATGTACAATGTAAAAAATGAGGCAATGATAAATTACTTTCATGCTTACGTACTCTCCTACAAACTTTTTATGGAAATGGCAAAAAGATGAATTAAAGAACCGTAAAAGTAAAGAAAGTGAGAGGCAAGCAATGTAATTAATCTAAACAAGACTGAATCAAGAAAAGGATTGTATACTAAAGTATACCCATTTATACCGACCTAACTTTAATTTATGTGTTACAAATCTTCAAAAGAATAAACTAAATAGAAAAAGAAAATCTTGTATAATTTATTTAGACTTTGAGGTACAATGAGAATCAATACTATTCCCATCCACCTGAAATGTGAGCTCACAATTCAATCTCAACCAGAATTTAACAGACTTCAATGGCCCAACTCTCCACCTTGTTCTTGTATGCCCAATTAAATCGAAGGCAATTCTATTCTGCTTATAAGAACGATCCACAATAGCACTATGATCAGGATCCAACGGTATAGAATACGACTTAACATCATAGTTAAAATATGCTGAACCGTTCTTGTCAACTTCAAAGGGATTGTTTTGCAATCTAGCAATCTTCAAACCATGAAAACTAAGGTAATAACCGAAATCCGAAAAGCTAGCATGAGCCTGAGCATTATCATTTTCTGCCTTAAAAACAATGGTAATCTCAGTATTAAGAACACCACCTTGCGTGTACTGAAAACTATCAAGGCGAGCATAAGTAACGCTTACAAAGGGTATTTTGGGTCGAATGGCGAGGTACCCTATGAAGATAACCATGCCAGTTATAATGACTATAACCGTGCATATTGTGCAGATGATTGCTGCACACCATATCAACGGGTGGGTGCGGCGTTGCGATCCGATTATAGGCCTTGGCATTGACAAAGAGGGGTAGAGGAAAGGAATTTTAATTTGATAACGTTCGGCATTAAGCTAGCCAACGTTTGAATACAATTTATTTGTGCTACTTTTGTAGGGTTGTATGCCGCAATGTTGTTTTCATTTTACGGATGATAGGTAAGATAGGGAGGGAGGTGATAGAGGAGAAGAAGCATTTTAAGGTTCCTGCTCTTAATTGGCAGGGAAGGTTTTGGTATCTTCTTTTCCTCAAGGTAAAGTTTGTGTATTAAGGGAATGTGGGAATTTCTCAGCATACTTTAGCATTTTTATATGTTGGATCGTAGGAATCTATATTATGGTATGTTAATGTTGTATTTATCGTACGTTTGGGGAATAATTACGTTGTCATACTCTGTTCTAAAGATTTAGCAGATAATCTTGATTCTTGACCGTTACCCCCCGCCACCCTTTCTTTAGGAAACAGGATTCCGTTATCCAGCGCCAAAATAACGACGGCAAAATCTTAAATTCCGACGCTTTCTTTCGAACAGATTGATCTGAGCTTCTTCGTCAAGTAATTCTCTCCACTTCTTCTTCTTCTTTTTTAAGTGTTATTGTTGTCCATTTAGTTAATTTCTTGGCTTATTATCTCACTTTTGGTTCATGCTATTCACTGATAAATTACAAGGATTAAAGCAATCGATTTATGGGATCTTATGTTGTGAGTCCTAATTATTAGGTTGTTAGCAATATATTTGCCCTCGTACTATTTAGCAAGGAATGAGTTCATCCAATTTTTGTATTTCATTATACCCTAAAACTTGATTTTCTTTTAAGAGTCTTGAATTCCAATTATCATTTTTGATAAGCAGGAGCGAGTTTCGACGATATTACGAAGGGAATTTTGGAGAATTTGTAAGAAAGAGAGATTTCATGAGCTCATTCATTTACCAAAAATGTGATAGATGATGTTGCTTTCCTTAACCCTTAGTAAAGATACCATTCAATTTCAACTGATCATCTACAGAGTATAGGACATAGAGGTAAGGCCTCCTTGGAGTATTAATGATGTGAGCAACCGGAAGTTTGTAAAGTCCAAAAGCCCAGTCGTTATTCCACTGCATAACGGGACTTACGTACTAAAGCCCCAAACATCCTGCCCGCATTATCCAAAGCCCAAAACGTATTGTTAGCCCACGTTGATAATTAACATTTTCTTCTAAGAACTAGGTGTTAGCACTGTTAATGTCCGGAGTCCTTACATATAATTTATCTATTTTTTTATGAAATTAAGTGAATTACATATCACTATATTAGCATATATATTCAAATGCCATGTGACAACCTGCAATGCTTCCACATATGTTTAATAATATACATATAAATATAGATGAGCATGGATGGGGGTGTAAACACAAATTTTAGATCTGCAAAATAGATAGTCAAAAGATGTGAACAAGAATAATTTTTATTGATCTTTGTAATTTTGGGTTACAATCTCTAATATTGATCCTCTGATTCGATCTCCACGTGTGCTTGAGTTTTACAATTCATGAACAGGTTTGATCTTCTTGAATAAGGGTCTTCATGCTTGATCTTGTCCAAGGATGTTGATGTAGAATAGAACGGCACGTCAGTTTTATGTGCTTGTTGTTCTTCTTCTACTGGAATGATTTGATGTTGAATTGTTGTTGATCACGAACAAATATGATCTTCTTGAATAAGGGCCTTCGGGCTTGATCTTCTTCAAGTTTCGTCGTCTAGAATTGAACGACTTTGATGCTTGTTGTTCTTCTTCTAGTTTGAGGATTTGATTTGGATGCAGACTTAGAGAGTCTCTAGAGCAGCTTTCTCTCTCTCTGTAGTCTTCTGTATTTCTCCCTCCTGGCTCTAGAGTCTGGTTTCTTCTCCTCCTTTGCAAATGAAGAGGAGAGCTTTATTTATAGAGTTAGGAAAATCCTAGGGTTTTCACTTGTCCTGCCTCCTGGGCCTCATGGACATAACTCTATTAAGAGTCCAACTTTCATTTAATGAGTCCATGATCCAATAATAAATGATTTAATCAAAATAGGCCAAGTTTAATAGTAAGCCCAAATTAATTAATTTAGATGATCACCATTAATAAAAGTCAACATTTGACTTTAAGACTTTAATGGGTCAATTTAATGTGTGACGTGGCATATAATAAAATTTTTATGCCTACAAATTGCCCCCTCGAGACTATATCACGTAAACGATTTGAGTGTTTAAGCGTGATCGAGTCTCGATTTTTTTTTACCATCATAGAAAATTGTCTTGGCTTTTTTTTTTATGAAATAAATTAGACAAAGCTTATTGTTGTAGACTTACAAGTTATAGCCAAAATTCACTCACGTCAACAGTGAAATACAACATGTCTCTTGTCTTTTTCTTTTTTTTTTCTTTTTCTGCTATTTTTTTTTTGATTACCAAAATTCAAAACTTTGGAAGAAGATAGATAAACTTCAGCTCCAGGTTAGTCGAAACTTATGGGAAAGATAAGATTGCTTCAACCAAACATTAATGCAAATCTAATGCATCGTCTTAGGATAAGTAACTTTTCAATTGCTTATCCAACTCGATGTCTTCATCCATACTATATATATATAACACACAATGGGAGGTAGAATTTTTATTCTACCATGGGATCCCGGAGACGTGACGCGTGCATGGAGACCTTTCACCAGAGATCTCGACGGAGCCCTTTCTCGCCGGAACCTTCTGTATGGGTATACCCAAGTTCACTGTCGGACACATCTCCTGTGGCCGACACCAACGAACTTCAAACGCGACCTCTTCAGTAGAATCCAAACCATTTATGAAAAGTTGGCCGAGATGGAGTTCACGGCCACATGTGAGGATAATTGTTCCTCCAATCAAGATTCATCGCGATCATACACGTGTCACGAGATTACGCACCTGTCGGATGAATAGTATCGCTATAAATAGCCAAATGGTACTATTCCACAGTACATTCTCTCACACTCTAAGCTTTCTCTCTCTCTCTCTCTCTAAAATCCTTATCGGGCACTTATCGACTTGAGCGTCGGAGGGGGTTTCCTCGCATCCCCCCCGAGGGTAGTTTACGTTTGTCTTTCTTGCAGACTTCCAGTCTCGGACGCCTACTCTTATACTACCGGACACTTCCTTGTCCGGCCTCGTTTCATCACCGAAACAACTTGGCGCTAGAAGGAGGGGCCTCCTACCCTTGCGAAGCAGTCATGGAAAAGACAAATGACGCAAGTCGTGGTCCATCGGGGTTGGAGATCGGGCAAGGATCTTCTCATCCGCCTATCACCAGATCCATCGGCGTACCTCAGTTCCATCCCAACATGCCAGAGGGCAATGACCGGCGTACTCCGGAGAACAATGTTGCTCCGGTAAGTCCCGATCTTTGTTCCTTTCAACTTGGCCCGATTGAGCCAATTCTCGCCGGATCGACCGCAACCGTGGCGTCCTTCATCCGAGATGTTACAAGGCACTCCACGCCCTAGTAGCATTCCCGCTAGTAACACAAGAGGCGTTCAAAGACCGTAACGATCACCTGGCCATGGCCGGTAGAAACGTTGACGGTACGCCGCAAGAAGGATGCGCACGTTAACGCCGGAAGACCGTCGAGATGGAGGAACAAATTGACAATCCAGAGTACGAGGAAGCCGATTTGGAAACCGAGGATCTCAATCACTCGAAGAGTCTCAGATCGCTCATACCGAGAGTACAGCACCACGAGTGTTAGTAACTATTCGGGTGGCGGACATCTATTAATCAAGCCGAAACTCTCCCCATTTGTTCCTAGGTTCTTAATTACCCAATGCCGCGAATCAAAAATGCCATCATGCAAGTTTGACGGCGGCTCGGATCCCGACGATCATGTCGCAGCCTACGAAGGACACATGTATTTGTACACACGGATAGATGCTATCCGGGTGCAAGGTTTTCCCGTCCACTCTCACTGGCATAGCTCGGACTTGGTTTAAAAGTCTCAAACCCGGTAATGTATCCAGTTTTTCTCGGCTCTCGTCCATGTTTAGTACTCACTTCGTAAGCAACGGGCGTCGTGAGCTCTACATCGGGGAATTATTGTCAATCGGACAAGGCGAGACCGAATCTCTCCGAGATTACATCGGGCGTTTCAATGTGGAGGCTGTATCTATTCCTCGGCTACGAGGATGTAGCGGTTTTAGCATTGATGTCGGGGTTAAGAGAAGGTGCGTTCGGGGAGTTATCTCGGCCGAAAATCTTTCACATCGTTAGGGCCGATCTTTGGGCAAAGCAAATGATTTCATAAGAGGGAGAGGAATTTGACAAGGCGGCTAGTAGCCGGCATCGGGAGTCCGAGAAGAAGAAGGAAGATAAGTCACGAAAGATAAAGGTCGTGAAGTTGATCGTGGCCGAGATGAAAGAAGAGAATCTAATATGGTCAAAAAGGAAATGACCGAGAGCGGGATGGCCGAGAAAAAGTGAACGTAAAGATAAATTTGAGGCGTACACTCAGCTCACTACCTCCCGGGCACAAATTTTCACAATGAACAAGGAAAGTGACAAATGGCGAGAGACCGAAGAAGATGTTTCATAAAAATCGGGATAAGACCAAGTGGTGTGATTTTCATGGAGATCACGGACATTTAATCGAAGACTGCCGACACCTCAAGGATAATTTGGAGGATCTCATCCGCAGAGGGTATTTCACCCAATATAAAGCTCAGACAAGCGAAGGCGACTTGATGAAACCCGAGAGACCGAATGTTCAGTCCGGATAGGAGAAATTCATGTGATTAGTGGCGGTCCAATTCATGGCGGAAGTGTCGGTGGGGCAAAAGCCGGTTTAAAGGAGTTCCGGCATCGGGTGAACTTTAACCCGAGTTGCCGGTGGAGAAAGCCGCCGGCCATGCTCTGCCATGTCGTTCTCATTAGAGGATGCAAAGCACGTGATTTATCCTCATGACGACCCGCTAGTGGTCACCTTAAAAGTTGCAAATTGTTTGATTCACGGAAATTTTGGTGGATGGAGGTAGTTCCGCCAATATTTTATTCCCTCGTCTACTTTCGAAAAATTAATGATTGGCCGGGAGCACTTACAGCCGGTTCGGTACCCGGTGATCGGATTCACTGGGGCATCTCGCAATACCCGAAGGCATTATAAAATTGCCGGTCAAGGTGGGCAAAAATAGTGAAGCCGGGGATGTGATGGCCGAGTTCTTGGTAGTAGACGTTCGGGAGCCTACAATGCAATCATTGGACGGCCATTAATTCATGACATACGGGGAGTGGTATCTACTTATCACTTGACTATCTTTGTACGTATCCAATTCGGGTACAACAGCGAAGATCGGGGAAACCGGGGAAGCAAGCAAGGTCATGTTATTTAACGGCTTTAAAGCGGCCCAGCAAGAAGGGTTCCCTGTTGAAGAACTTTGTCCGCCATCAAGAAAGGAAAAGAGAGCTAAGAAAAAGGCCGCGGCGGAAGAACCATTTGAGGAAAAGAATGAAAACGCCATGGAGGTAACCATGGAGGAGCTAGAAGTACGACCCGGAAGATTGGCCAAGGCCCAAGCGCGATGGAGAGTCCAAGTTAGAAATCTTTGGCGGATGATCCGAAAAGGACCGTGGGCTGTCGGAACGGACATGGATCCGAGGTCGGGATCAACCTGGTAACTCTCCTTCGAGAAAACGCCGATGTATTCGCGTTCTCGGCGGATGAGATGCCGGGAATAGACCCGGTCGTGATGGTTCATCGTCCGAATGTCGACAACTCGGTCCGCCTGGTCAAGCGTAAGAAAAGGAATTTTTCAATAGAAAAGAACAAGGCCGTCGAGAGAAGAGGTTAATAAGTTATTAGCGGCCGACTTTATTGAAGTCTGTGATTACCCGCAGTGGGCCGGGCAAACGTCGTTATGGTGAAAAAAGCGAATGGTCAATGGCGGATGTGTGTTGATTTCACGGATCTTAATAGAGCGTGTCCAAAAGATCGTTATCCCTTGCCAAGAATTGATCAATTGGTAGATTCAACTAGCGGGCATGCTCTTTTGAGCTTTATGGACGCGTTTTCGAGTTACCATCGAGATCGGTCTTATGGAAGAGGATAGAAAGAAAGCAGCCTTCATCACAGACTGTGGAGTCTTTAATTATAAAGCAATGCCTTTCGGCCTGAGAAACGCAGGGGCCACATACCAAAAATTAGTCGACAAAGTATTTCTTGAGCGAAGGGAAGGAATATCGAAGTTTATGTGGACGACTCAATCGTCAAGAGCAAAAACAGGACCGCGAGCATATTGATGATCTAAGAGAGACCTTTAGTACTCTGAGAAGATACAAGATGAAGCTCAACCCGAAAAAATGTGTATTCGGAGTTAGGGCAGGAAAGTTTCTAGGGTTCATGGTCAGCAAGAGGGGAATCGATGCTAACCCGGATAAAGTGCGTGCTATCATGGATCTACCAGAGCCGAAAGGAATAAAAGACGTGCAAAGATTAACTGGGAGGATGGCTGCATTAACTCGTTTCATCTCCAAGTCGGCCGACAAGGCCCTGCCTTTCTTCGCATTATTGAGAGGAAACAAGAAATTTGAATGGGGTGAGGAGCAAAGCCAAGCTTTCGTCGCGATCAAGGATCATTTAAAGACTCTACCCACCATCACCAGGCCAGAAATGGGGGATACATTGCGATTATATATCTCGGCTTCTTCAAAAACCGTCGCGGTGTTCTATTGGTAGAAAAAGAAAAGAGGCAAGAACCGATATACTTTATCGGTCACATCCTAAACGGACCTGAGAGCCGCTATCAGCTGATTGAGAAGATGGCGTTGGCCGTGATCATAGCAGCCAGAAAGCTCAGGCCATATTTCGATTGTCATCCCATTCAGGTCTTGACAAATCAACCGCTGGAAAAGGCTTTGCAAAAGATGGATAGCTCAGGGCGTCTTTTGAAGTGGGCAGTGGAATTGTCCGAATATGATATACAGTACAAGCCGAGGACCGCGATAAAAGCTCAGGCACTGGCGGATTTTATCGTGGAGGCATCTTACGACGAAGAGCAGGTGGAAGATGGCACTTGGTCGTTAGAAGTAGATGGCTCGTCAGCAGCAAGTGGCTCAGGGGCTGGCATTGTAATGACCAGCCCAGAAGGAAATATTTTTGAATACGCCATCAAGTTCACCTTCCCAAGATCAAACAACGAGGCGAATACGAGGCAATCGCGGGGTTGAGGATGTGCATATCACTTGGGGCCAAAAGCGTATCTTTGAAAACGGACTCACGGCTAGTTAATGGCCGGTTGAAAGGAGAGTTTGAGGTCCGAGAAGCAAACATGCAAAAATACGTGGAAAAGGCCAAAGAATTGATAGCCCGGTGACTCACTTTGATGTTCAAGCCATCCCCGGGGCCGAGAACACTAAAGCGGACGCACTCTCGAAACTAGCAAGTTCGATTCTTTGAACATTGAAAGATGCGTTATGGTGGAGGTTTTGAAAGAGAAGAGCATCACCGAAAAAACCGTGATTGTAAATACTTGTCAATCAGCAAGGCGAATGGTTCGATCAAATAGTGGCTTATAAACTCACGGGCTCACTCCCTTCGAACACGATGGAAGCTAGGAAGTCGAAGAGGCAGGCAAATTGGTATGTCATTTACCGGGATGAGCTATATAAGAAATCATTTAGCTTACCGCTATTGAAATGTGCAACGGCATGGGAGTCGAGAAAAATTTTGGAGGAGATTCATGAGGGGATCTCGTGGAAATCACATTGGGGGCAAAGCATTAGCATTAAAAGCATTGAGAGTTGGATATTATTGGCCGAGTATGTTGGCGGACGCGCAAGATTACGTCAAGAAATGCGACAAGTGTCAAAAATTTGCTCCCATCATCAATAGACCCGCGAACGACCTCCGGCCTATAATATGTCCGATACCGTTTGCACAGTGGGGCTTGGATATCCCCGGGACCTTTTACAACGGCCCTGCTCGGCCGTAGATTCCCGATTGTTGGTATCGACTACTTCACAAAATGGATCGAGCGTAACCGACAACAAAAATAAAGTCGAATCAAGTCAAAAAGTTCACTTGGCAAAGTATAATGACAAGGTTTGGTATACCAGCTGCGATAGTCTTTGATCACGGCGCGCAATTTGACTGTCGGCCAATCAAAAAATTTATGTCCGAGTTCAGAGTCAAGTTCGCATTTTCAGCCGTATGTCACCCGCAGAGCAATGGGCAAGCTGAAGCCGCTAACAAACAGATTCTCGCAGCCTTGAAGAAGAAGTTGGATGAACTCAAGGGAGCTTGGGCCGATATGATTCCGGCAGTATTATGGGCCAATAGAACAACGAAAAAAGGAGGCAACGGGAGAAAGTCCATTCAAGCTAGCTTTCGGAACGGAAGCGGTTTTGCCCAGTAGAAGTTGGTCTACCCTCATATCGGATTAAATACAAAGATCTAGAGAACAATGATCAAGCCTTAAGAGAAAATCTAGATTTTCTAGCGAAACAAGGCCGATAGCGGAACTCAAAGCTGCTGCATACAAAGATCGTATCAGTAGAGCATATAACAAGAGAGTTCTTGAAAGGCCGTTAACAAAAGGAGATCTAGTACTACGAAGAACGGCAGCCACCGGGAAAGCTCACGCTGAGGGAAAGTTAACAGCAAACTGGGAAGGACCATATCAGATATCCAAAGAAATTGGTCCCGGCTCCTTTGTGTTGAAAACAATGGATGGCATTGAACTTAAGAATTGCTTTGGAACACAAGTGTTTTAAAGAAATACTATGCATAGATATCTCATGTAAAAGGCCAAGGGCCGTTACTTTTTCATATCAATAATATAGCTTCCCATGAGCATTCCGTTAATTATTTTACGCTTATTTTAAGTACGCCACGTTCCATTAGTAAAAACGGCCACATAACGGGCCACGTACAGAAATGACCATATAACGGGTCTAAGTACAAAAACGGCCACATAACGAGGCCACGTACAAAAATGACCATATAACGGGTCTAAGTACAAAAATGACCATATAACAGGTCCAAGTACAAGAACGGCCACATAACAGGGCACGTGCAATAATGACCATATAACAGGTCTAAGTACCAAAAAGACCATATAACAGGTCTAAGTACGAAAACGGCCAAACAACAGGTCAAGAACGAAAACAACACAGAAGCTCACAAAAATTAAGCTTCATTACTAATTACTGGCATGGCGGCCAACTACAAGCAAAAATGTGGGCAGCCACTAAAAAGGCACCAAAAATTCATAACAAGTAATTGTAATAGTAAAGCTTATCCAAGGTACATGCCATATTGGGCCGAATTCAAGGTTTACAAAATATTAGAAAAACAAAATTCTAACAGCTATTAGAATCAACTGAAGAGCCTGGAGATGACCGCCAAAAACATCAAGGAAGAAGCACCTCTTCATCCTGAGCGACGGGAAGAACATTAGCAATGACTTGCTCATCGCGAGATAAAGGGCTCACCCTCCAAAGGGCGCGTATGAACACCTTTCGCAAAAGCGGTTTCCATCTCGTCCCGGTTGAAATTCGGATGAGAGTGACAAACACATCTTTTAGCAGCTACCCATCCGCCGTCATATCTCTCTCCCAACATACCAACAAACTCTTCGTATTTTTTTAAAATCGCCACCCCGAGCGCCTTGGGCATCATCCTTTGCCTTAGAAATAGCTGTGGCCATCTCATCCTTGATGGAAACCAGTGTAGATTCAAGTTCTGCCGATTTCTTCTCGGCTCTGCTCAACCTTGGCGGCCTTAATTCGCAAATCCGCCGGTTCAACATCAACAACTGCCCGCGATTCCTTCTCGGCATCAAAGCTCGCTGCGTATATCGTCGGAATGAACTCGGGCAAAGCATCGAGTTGGGTTTGAAGCTCGTCCAAGGATTGTTTTTGTCTATCACACTCGGATTGATAATGGACAAATTGTTCAATAAGCTCAATGGCGGAATTGTTAGTCCGCATCGAAAGACGATATTAAAAAAAATGTCGAATCATGAATCCTACCACAGCAAGGTCGTGAGCAAGTTGGGCGGCCGGCGCTACTAGCTTGTCGTTTGGGCGATCCAATGTTGGTGAATGCCCTTCAAAAGGCGATATCCAAGAGTACCGCCATTAGCGGGGAATATCGGCATATAGTGATTCGTCTTCCCTCACGTCCCGGTTGGGTTGATAGATTTTCCTGGGGACGAAGGTGGACGAAAAAATGCAGCCTTCACGGCGGCACTAAGAATAACCTCTTTATGCTCAATCCACTCATGGATCCGAGAAAATATTCCGGTCCAAGGTTGGTCAAGAAGTTGGGGAGATAAGGATATCGTAAATCTTTTGGCGCATGGAAGAACCGGACCCCAGTGCCGTCCCGATCTTTGTCGATCGCGGCGTTCGGGGAGAAACCCCGGTAGCGGATGATTCCGGGATGGGATTAGGGTCCGGAGCGATAATGGCGGTTTCCGGCCGCTGTGTTTCGAAGCCGCGGCGTCGGGCTTGCCTCTTGCTTGGGACTATTGTCGGAAGGCTCGCGAGGCCGTCCTCGACCTACGATCGAAGCTACCCCGCCGCGACGAACAGAACGTGAACAACGGGCGAGGAGACTCCCGATCCCCACGTCCCCGCAACGGCCGGGAGTACGCCCCGGCGTACGGCCGGCACGGCGAACACCTGCCCGACCAGATTAGCGACCACCACGACTGCGGTCCGCACCTCGAGACCCCCGGTGAGGCTATGAACAGTGTCGTAATCAAATACGGGTTCCTCGGGGTTCGAGACATTGGCGTCAAATCTTCGTTAAGACCCAATTCCTCGAGATCTAAACCGACGGGACTCGTAACAGCAAAAACGGAAGGATTAAATATCATATTAATTAACAAAAAACAGGGGTACAAGTCCCACGTCGGACCATAAGTCAAGAGGCAAACCTTCCGGGTGGGTCCAAGCGAGAGAAATAAAGCCGACAATGGTTCATTTCCCGGTATGTACTTGGCATAGGGAAGCCATTTGCAAGGGATCCTTCCCTCGGTATCTTCACCGACGGCGAGTACTAGTCCCGACCTCGGACTCGAAAATAATCAAAAGCCTTTTGCTCGTCCGACGAAAGACCATAAGAGGGAACATCTTCCATCCGAGTAACTTAGGCTTGGTAAAGTGGCGGCGGATAGGGAAATTATTCGGCACATTAACCCAATAAAAAGCGGGCTGCCACCCCTTTCAACCCGACCAACTTAGGGAAGACGGTCGGTTTATTTTTGGTCGTCATCAAACTCCACCATCCCTTCTCGGTGGAGCCGTTCCGTCGAAGCCGGTGAAGGCGACGGAAGAGGTTGAGTGTCTCGAGAAACCCTAAATAGCGACAAGTCCAAATATAGGCGATCGGGTTCCTAACGGCCGGGGGTGTCAAGCGAGCCGGGCGGACATTGAACGCCTTCAAAATCCGGACCAAAGTTAAATCTAGAGGAAAGCGCAACCCGAATTCAAGATGGTGCGCATAAACGGCTACATGCCCTGTAGGACAATCAGTCACTTTTGATCCCTTGTCAGGGACTATCAACTTGTACTGCGGAGGGAAGGCATACAACTTCTCAGCAACATCGCAAAGTAGTGGAGATCTATGGCGCATTGTCGCCGGGGATTCTGCGTATAACCGTAGATCTCGGACCACTACTATAATCTACGGCGGCCATATCCCGTAAAAGCTCGTCCTCTTCGCGGTCAGGGATCGGCTCGGGCCGAGAGTTCGGAGGCATGCTAGAACTTTCCCCCAAAACTATCTCGTTAGGACGAATACTTTCATCCCGACCAGAAATAGAAGGACCCTCAGTCTCGTCCATTGTAGCAATAGAATCGTTGTCGGAACCTAAATCAATAACAGGTGGATGAGAAGGGCCGGTTTCATGAGCAAGACGGTCATAAAAATCATCCGCTACTACAACCCCAAAGATCTCGCTAGGTTATCTAACCAGGCATGCTCCCTCAAAGGCGTAACATCAAGTCCAGGGAACAGCATCGGGGGAGGATTTCTAGCGGTTCGGCGAGCTAAAATTTGATGCCTTAGTTCTCGGAGTGTTTGTCTATCACCACTCATCCTCGCGGACAAATATTGGGAAGTCAAATTTTCTTGTTCAGGGGTAGAACGGTCATTAAGGAATTTAGATCTAAGTTCCCTATCTCTATCGGCAGTAAGGGGCAAGTCAGCCAACAAGCGAGTTCTCTCCTCCCCAAGGCTAGAAGAAGACGAACTATGTCCGCCATGAAGGGAAGTAGGAGACGAAGGTTCACTTTCAGACATAAATTTATCACTCAAAGAATTTTGACTGTCTGAGAGATCCGACATAATTTCAAAGAAAGAAACAAGAAAGAGTAGTTGAAGAGAAGTTGGAAAAAGGTACCTGAGAAGTCGACGGAAAACGACCGGAGAATCAAGCAGATTCCCAACAATGCACAGCAAAAGGACCCGAATGCACGAACAGAAAAAAGAAACCCAGTAAACGGAGCACCGGAGAGCGTAATTTCACCGGAAAAGTTGAAAGCTTTTAAAGTAAACCCTCGATTGCACTCAGGCGAAAAAAGGTAAAAAAGCACTGCAATTTCTCAAAAGAAAAGGTCGAAAAGTAACTCAAAACACTTTTGAGGAGACTTGGCAGTTTAAAGGCAGGATCTTGATGAAGAAAAAAGGAATGGAAGTTTTCAGAAAGTCGCAAAAACCAGAGAAAAATGGGAGGTTGAAGACGAAGTGGAGAAAATAAGAAAGGGGAATTAACGTTTCTTAACAAAAGCAGGATTGAACGGCTGGGATGCACTGACCCATCAACTACTTTCGTAGATGAATGCCAAATGTCACTCACTAAGCGGGATTTTCACAAAAAGGTCATGATTGCATTTTTTTGAAATACGAAATCTTCCCAGGGCAACACGTGGCAGCGAGAGGAAAATATGGAACATAAAAAAATTCACTCGCGTCCTCGACGCATACCATCAATGCCGGCCACGACCCCCAATGATGCTAGGGGGGGCTAGTTGTATGGGTATACCCAAGTTCACTGTCGGACACATCTCCTGTGGCCGACACCAACGAACTTCAAACGCGACCTCTTCAGTAAAATCCAAACCATTTATGAAAAGTTGGCCGAGATGGAGTTCACGGCCACTTGTGAGGATAATTGTTCCTCCAATCAAGATTCATCGCAGTCATACACGTGTCACAGGATTACGCACCCTGTCAGATGAATAGTACTGCTATAAATAGCCAAATGGTACTATTCCACAGGTACATTCTCTCACACTCTAAGCTTTCTCTCTCTCTCTCTCTCTCTCTCTAAAATCCTTATCGGGCACTTACTGACTTGAGCGTCGGAGGGGGTTTCCTCGCATCCCCCCCGAGGGTAGTTTACGTTTGTCTTTCTTGCAGACTTTCAGTCTCGAACGCCTACTCTTATACTACCGGACACTTCCTTGTCCGGCCTCGTTTCATCACCGAAACACCTTCGACGTGGTGGACTTGAGCCTATTGCTAACCTCAAACCAAGGAGAAAGAGGACCCGAAGCCGACCATACCCTGATACCCGAGCACTTGCCAATTGCCATAGCTGCTCATTGTCGCCATACTACTATCACAACCGCACTGCATTGCCCCCAGGCCCTGTGTTCCCGAAGCCGTGGTGGTCTTGACGCCGACCAAACCGAGGAGCCCCGCCGGAGACTAAGTCTGTTCTTTATTCAACCGACGCCGGAGATCAATACCCGCTACTGGAGAGTGGAGACTGAAACATCGTCGTTCCATAGCCAAGGAGGACCTTTTGATGCTATTCACGGACTGCCATCTGCAAAGTGCTGATGCCAAGAACCAATCCGTCAAGTATGAGATATCATCGACTAGTCTGAGAGTTCACATATTTCACAATTTTTGGACAATTGGTGAACTGCATGAAGTCAGGAATTTCCCCTTAGTGGTTTGGTTCAACTTCGATACTTCTTGCCTTCTCTCATGGAATTTTCTCGATGTTTTGTGGGAGTGATCAGTGAAAGTATGAGTGTTTGGAAGAGAGAGAAAAAGAAAAGTTTGATTTTGGGACTTGTTCTTATTCTTCTTGCCAAACTACAAGACGTACTGTAATTTCCATCTCTTTTATTTATATATATAATATGGGCTATAATCTCAATCTCCTATACTTTGTGATTTATATCACATGGTGATGTTGATGATCTTCCAAAATGCTTCCTTGATTGATTCCTGCGTGATATCATACCATTTTTTCTTTTGGATCTTTGTTTCCTTTTGTTGTGAATGTGATTATATGATCACGATGATCATACAATTGTGATTTCTTAACAAATGAAATCAAAACCCCTCCTTTGTTTTGTGGTTGGTATCACACGCCTTACTTTTTCCTTTTCTTTTTTTTCTTTTTTTTAAAATTTTTTTTTTCTTACTTTATTTTTCCTCGGTAGACTTGCAATCTTCCATGGAAGTGGGAAAATTTCCTTATTGTCCTGAACACCATGAAGGAGGAGGTGCTATTCTTGCCTATGTTGTGACGTATAACCGAGGTGCCGAAGATTACGGAGGAAAGTGGAGCTAATCTTGACGCCAAACCCGAGCAGTCTACGCCATGCCATTTCCATCACTGGAGCCCGGAGTCGACCTGACATAATGCCACCATTCAACGTTTTGATGCCATAGAGGAGTGCATGTCATGCTTGTCGTTTTTGTGACACGAAACCGACACCATACTCAAGCCATGGCCCGTGATGTACCCCGCTTGCAAACCTTAAATGAAGAAAGTGGAGACGAGCTTGACACCATATTCCAGCGATATTTGACGCCATGCCCAAGCGATTTTTGAAGCCTTCTTAATTGACAAATCCCATACTTGATGTCCGAGGAGACCACTACAACATACCTCTGTTTTTGCTTCTTAATGTTACGAAGGAGGAAATATTTTCTTTGTCGCTATTGTGATACAGAAGGAGTTGTCATTCCTGCCATCGAGCCATCTTATAGTTGTTGCAGATGAGCAACTTAGCTTTCATTTTTTTACGCCATTATAAAAGTTATCATGAAATCCGGCCAGCACTACATACAAGATCAGTGGTGCATCATCATTATTCCATTTTTTCTTGTTTGACATGACCTTTCGTGGTTGGTGTTTGATTGAGGTGATCTGGTGCTTAGGAGCTTTCTCCAAATCTTGTTGTATATTGTGTTTGTTTTTCAAAAGTGTTGGTGCATGAGGCTTACTCCAAAGATTCAATTTTTCGGATCTGCGGTGCTTGACATCTATCTCCGGATCTTACAAAGTTTGGTGGAGTGTTGGTGCTTGAGAGCTTTCTCCAATCTCCATGCTTGAACATTCTTGGCTAATCTCTGGTGCTTGGAAGCTTTCTCCAGGTCTTCGTGGAATTTTGATGAAGTATTGGTGCTTGGAAGCTTTCTCCAATCTTCGAGTGAGTGATGTCAAATTTTCATGCCCATCATTCAGTAAAGTGGATTAGTGAAGACAAAATGGAACGACGGCTATGCCCCCAAGCTTGTACTTCATCATTTTTTTTACTGTTTATGTAAAAGCATGATTTAACTTTTCTTAATAGAGTACAATTTTCAACTTATACTCTTTTTTTTTTTTTTTTTTACATGGCTGCTCTTGATTATTTTATTATTCGAGATGCCTACGTACCAAATAAAATGATTATTATACACTTTTTTGGATCAAGCCAAACGTAGTTCAATTTTCCAATGTTTTTTACAAGAATGCAGTTTATACTCTTGCTTAGGAGTATTATTTTTTTTGTTTCTGCCGTTTATACTCTTGCTTAGGAGTAATTTTCTTGGATATTTGTCTCTTTGTGAATTTTTTTATTTCCACAAGCTAAGGTTGTAGCCATGATCGTCCATCGACATAGATGTCTAATCAGAATCCTCTTCATGGTTGGCTATGGTCATCTCCATTTCATGAGCCCGAGTTGCCAGTTCTTGGAATGTGTTTGGCTTTATTCCTTGCAATATGTATGTCAAGTTCCAATGCATTCCTTGGATGCACAACTCTACAGCAGATGCTCCAGACAAGTGATCTTTGCACTGAAGACACAACGTTCGCCATCGATTGATATATTCTATGACAGGCTCATCCTCCAGCTGGGTGGTTTGTGTCAACTCAGTCATGCTGACAATACGGCGAGTGCTGAAGAAACGATCCAGAAACACTTCTTCCATTTGTTCCCAGTTGTCAATTGATCTATCGGCTAAGTCGGTGTACCAATCGAATGCCACTCCTTTTAAAGATCGAACAAACTGCTTCACAAGTAGGTCTAGCTCCTTCAGTACATGCATTATTACAAGTTTCAATAAAGTGTGATATATGTTGCTTGGGATTGCCAATGCCATCAAAATGCATGAATTTGGGAGGTTGATAACCCATAGGCATTTCTAGGGCATCAATTCTCTTTGTATAAGGCTTGGTGTAGTGGTCGCTCCCGTCAAAATCTCCATCAAGTTGGCGTTTGACAGCTGTGGCTATCATATCTTAAATTTGTTGGAAATTGAATGAATCACCATGGAGCACTCCATCCTTTGCATTAGGCTTTGACTTCCTGCTAGATTCGGATCCACCACTATCGCCTTCACTTTCATCACTTGGACGTTTCTCGAGTTTCTTTGTCAGAGCAGCAAGTTGTTTGCATTGGAGTTTGATTTGTGCTTCTTTTTCCTCATTCTCTTTGGCGAGTTTGTGAATGAGCATCTTCATGCTTGCTAATTCTTCCTCCATGGTATTTGCTTCAATGGTCATGACACTTGCATTAACAACGTCTGTTGCTCCATTGGTTGCCTCTGTCGAAGGATCCACGCTTGGGGGAAAGGATTTGTTGGCCATCATGGTTGAATGAGTTGCTTCGTTGCTTAAACGGAGAAAGAGATGAGAGGTAGAGATTGTCCCACCGAGCGTGCCAAATTTATAAACACAAATTTTAGATCTGTAAAATAGATAGTCAAAAGATGTGAACAAGAATAATTTTTTTATTGATCTTTGTAATTTTGGGTTACAATCTCTAATATTGATCCTCTAATTCGATCTCCACGTGTGCTTGAGTTTTACAATTCATGAACAGGTTTGATCTTCTTGAATAAGGGCCTTCATGCTTGATCTTGTCCAAGGATGTTGATGTAGAATAGAACGGCACGTCGGTTTATGTGCTTGTTGTTCTTCTTCTACTGGAATGATTTGATGTTGAATTGTTGTTGATCACGAACAAATATGATCTTCTTGAATAAGGGCCTTCGGGCTTGATCTTCTTCAAGTTTCGTCGTCTAGAATTGAACGGCTTTGATGCTTGTTGTTCCTCTTCTAGTTTGAGGATTTGATTTGGATGCAGACTTAGAGAGTCTCTGGAGCAGCTTTCTCCCTCTCTGTAATCTTCTGTATTTCTCCCTCCTGGCTCTGGAGTCTGGTTTCTTCTCCTCCTTTGCAAATGAAGAGGAGAGCTTTATTTATAGAGTTAGGAGAACCCTAGGGTTTCCACTTGTCCTGCCTCCTGGGCCTCATGGACATAACTCTATTAAGAGTCCAACTTTCATTTAATGAGTCCATGATCCAATAATAAATGATTTAATTAAAATAGGCCAAGTTTAATAGTAAGCCCAAATTAATTAATTTAGATACCATTAATAAAAGTCAACATTTGACTTTAAGACTATAATGGGTCAATTTAATGTGTGACGTGGCATATAATAAAAATTTTATGCCTACAGGGGGTTATCTAAGTAACCTACCGGTTTGCTAGACCGCGTAAACCGTCATGACTCTTCTGCCAAGATGTTATCCGGATTCCAGGAATGAAATCCAAGGATGTCGGTATTGTTCGTTGATACCGGCTCCTTTCGTGAAAGATACCGATGTTTCCTACACATACCATGTTTATTGGGCCACGACCTGATGGGCCTGATCCATCTACGATGTATATGGACTATGGGCTAGGGATAAGTACTAGTTAGGGGATAAGTTTTGATTGAAATGAGAGAGGTATCCCCGATACTAGTAAGACACTCCCGACCACTACGATTACCCCATGATCGAGTCATTCACGCACCTTTGCGACTTTGCCATCGGAGGCACGTTCCTCGGATCCATCCCGTGGTTAGCTTACGTGTTTTCCTTTGCATGATCCAACCGGCTCATTGAAGAGGACCTTGATACCAGTCCAACCCTACCAGTTATTCCATACCGGAATGCTTGGCGCTAAAAGAAGGGAGGGAACTATACCTTAAATAAAAAATTCGAGCCATGCACACTCTTTCTTTCTTACCATCCATATTCCATGGATCCTCTAAAAGACACTCCATTTGGTATGCAACCCTTCGGCATGCCAGAAACTAATGAGAACAACAATATTGTTAATCCTCCACCCGGCTTCACGATCCAAACCCTGGTTATAGGATCTCGCCCATTTCAACCTCTTTCACTCTTTGGGTCCATCCGAGGATTTGTTCACTCCCGAGCAGCTCCAGAGTGCAACTCAAGTCATGGAAGCGTTGGCAAATTAGACACCTCAAACTGGAAAAACGTCCCCTAACTAGGCCGCCAGGCCCAATAAAAAAATGTGATTCTTCGCATGTGGCCGGTTGTAGACACATAATCGTGTCTCCCCATTTTAGAACCCAATGATGAAACAAACCATCATCCTAATTGGTTCGGTCCAAAGGAAGAGAAATGTGAAAAGCTAAGCCTAAAATTGTTTTAATAACTTAAAGTCTATTTATTTATTCCAAGCCACTTTAAAAAGTCCAATTAATTATTCCTGATAATTAATCGTATTTTTAATTAATAGGGTTTTTTATACATAATGCCCCTGTGTTTTATGAAATTCTACGTTGTACCCAACCTTTTTGAATTTTCCACATTGTACCCCTAAACTTTCTAAACATTATACAAAATACCCTTATATGAAATACCAAACAGTAGATTTTGGGACTTTATTACAATGTATGTATAAGGTAGGATTTTTTAGCCTTGTTAGTTGACTGAGGTTTGAGGTATGATCCTGAGAAATTGAAGGCTAAGTGGGGTTTGGGGGTAGGAAATGTTATTAGTTAGGATATTTTGTGTGACATTTAGAAAGTTTAGGGATACATTGTGAAATGTTCAAAAAAGCCGGGCACAACGTAGAATTTCATAAAACACAGGGGTATTATGTAGAAACACCCTTAATTAAGATTTTCTAAATTAAAAGATATTACGAAAAATCAGATTTATCCTTTTGGCAATTGATTTCTGAATATAAATGATATGTGAATCAAGGATAAAAAAGAATATTTTAATTTTAGATAACAAATAAAACCCGCTCAGATCTGCAGTTGCACGACACCCAGCCAAATGTGTGTCCTACACCACGATGTGCGCGCGAAACATCGAGATAGCCGCAAAACTCAGTCATGCAAATGACGGTGCGTGCCGCACATGCCGATGCATACAACACATTATGATGCGTGCCGCGCTACGCAGATCTTATCTCGTTTTTCTCATTTTCCCTATAAATTGACCTCGTTCAATTCAGTTTCGGGACGGATCTCCATATGCCTTTATATTACGAAATTCCTCCACAACACTCAAACACTTCAAACATGTTTCCTAAAACCTTCAATTTCCATTCAAGATTCAAATTTGGTCCTCTAGCGGATCTTTATTCAAGACCCAAGCTACAAATGTATAAATCATGAGGGTCAATTCCAATTTATTGCTTATTATACTGATAATCTACATTTCATGATGTCATGTTCGGGAAATCTACATTGGATAAGTTCATAGTATGTCCCCAAGACTTTCCAATATCCAATTAAGTTTATGAGTATTTCTTCAAAAGCTTGTTGGCAACTTCGTTCTTTTCCAAAACACATTTTACAATGAGGTAGTAAAGTTCGCGCTTATCCCTTGTAGGCAATAAAAATATGCCTACAATTTGGCGACTTCAATGGGGAGGATTCAAATTAATTTTGAGTGGGTGAACCTCGAAAAATACGATTCATACTTGTTTTATGCTTTTAAATGACATATTATAGTTTTGCATATGCATGACTATTCTTCAAAGTCACTATAACTTCTTTTTCTTGCCTCATTAGCGCATATTCTATGCGTGAGGCGACCCTGGGAGAGTTTGCACTTTGTCCCTCCAAAAAGCATCCTGAGCGAGAGTGTTGGATCTTATTCAAAAGCAAACAAAAGTAGGAAAAACATCAATTGCTCCGGTTAAAAACCATACAAATTCTCCGTATTTGCCCCGTAGCAGACGTCATACGAGCATTTGAGCATTCATCAAATGCTCCGGTTGAAAACCGGAGCATTTAGTCTACAAATGCTCCGGTTGTAAAAAAAATCGGAGCATTTGGTGAATTTTATATGCTCAAAATGGGCCAAATGCTCTGGTTGTTATGGAAAACCGAAGCATTTGTGAACCAAATGCTCCGATTTTTTCCTAACAACCGGAGCATTTGCTATTTTTTTATTTAAAAAAAGAATCGCTGCTTGCTGTACAATAGCAAGCATACAACAACAAGATACTGTAGGTCAACAAGCCATTCACACGGTAACCGTCAGTATACAGTAGAATTTACACTAGCTTTTTTGACACTAGTAGACAAGCTACAACTAAACAACTCTAAAATACTAGGGATTCCAAATTCCAGTTAGCTAAGCCAATGCACAATTGGATGAAGAAACAGGAGAAACAGTTCTATAACCAAAGCATAAATCATATGGTTAAAGATCATTAAGTTGTTCTTGTTCTTTCAATTAACTAGTAGGGTCTAATTTCATGTTTATTTCATGAAATGATCTATAGGCTATTAGCTTCTAAAATAAAGGGAATTTAGCTTTAGATGTACAACAGACAACTTCATTGATTTCTTCATTACTTTCTGGTTCTTGCCATCCAAATTGGTTACATGGGAAGCCTAAAACTTCAAAGTCTGCATAACATAAGACGGACACATCAACACACAATTTATATCATAACAGATAGTAAGCAAATCTTAGAGAATCAGTTGAGGAAACAACAAACCTTGGTTCTTATACTTCTCATACAAAATGTTGAATTCCTGGTAGTTTGACTTTGTTAGACCACTGCACATGTACAAAAAAAAGACTCCCAATCAACAAAAATAGCATGAGAAATCCAAACAGGTTGATATTTCCACATCACAGCTACCACACACATCATAGCTAGCAATCTAATTAACTGACAGACTTTTGTCATGTTAGCATAACCCACGAGGATCAAGGGGAATAGTTTATTTTTACAAGCAGAATTTTTCAACCTTAGAACAGCCCCAATAATGGAAGCAAAGAAACAGATTGTTAGTTTATTCAGGCAGTTCCTAAGATACAACGCAACTTATCTCCAATTGTGTTTAAAATTAGATGACCTGTTTGGAAGATTAAATCTTGCATTAGCTAATGGGGACCATATCTAATTGATCATGGCAGTAATTCTTCTCTATCCCAAAGATGCCAACCATTAGGATTTCATATTGGCTACTACTCCTTTTTTTTTTTCTTGAGTTGTGTATATATATTATTATCCCATATATAGCATATTTTATTAAGTGTACTGCCAAAATAACCTTGTTATGCAACCAACCTGTTCAGTTAGCAATGAAGTCAATCATTGTAAGCAAGAATTACTGACAAGCTGAAGCATATACATCATAATGGCAGAAATAAAAGCTAATGCCTCAGTAATATGAATTTCAGTAATCATTGTTCAATCACTTGAGTTCATCCTACTTCACATTAGACTTACTAGAATGAGCATCTGGTCTCCAACGTATTATGTACTCATTTGTGATATAATTGACATAGATGAGAAGATAAAGGAATATTAAGCACATTATGGAAGATGCAATCAGGCATGGAGGGGCTCATGTTGGCCCTCACACAAAAAACTTGGTGTATAAAGAAAGGCATATGAGATAGTAGTCCGAATTAGGAACATTGAGAATGACAATATCCTCCTATACCTAGCAGCTAGTCAATGCAACCTCACCTTTTGCCATAAAAGGGTCACTTTATAAGTTAAAGGGGTCACTTTATAAGTTAAAGGAGTCACTTTTAGATAATGGGTTACCTTTTACCTTAAAAGAGTCACTTCTACTCTAAGGGACCCCTTAAGGAAAAAAAGTTACCCCCGTCTTACCATAAACTATGATAAGACGGCCTTATATGAGATTTTGCAATATATATAATTGGATCTATATGTTTCCTCTTTCACATTTGACAAAAGCACCATCCTTAAGTCAACATAAACTAAAGCATCCCGATTGACACTGGCAGCATACAACCACAATCTCACATCCAAGGTGCATTAAATTTCGTCATTGAAACAGTTTATGAGCATATCATATCTGCCAAAAGTAAAACAATGCTACCCTTTGTTGTATTGGTTATTTCAATAAGAATGATGCTTACTACTGTCCAGAAAACGATGTTCTTGTTCAATACTACGAAATGTTTAAAGTTAAAGCTAGTGCTTATCCACCATTATGTACTACTCACTAGTTACATTTTC
Organism: Beta lomatogona; assembly: GCA_947646795.1. Lineage (NCBI taxonomy): Eukaryota > Viridiplantae > Streptophyta > Magnoliopsida > Caryophyllales > Amaranthaceae > Beta > Beta lomatogona. The sequence goes on from CANSNZ010001150.1 coordinate 142,391, forward strand.
CCTAGTTCAAGGGCGATGCCTACGAGAAGATATAAAATATTAGAGGTATGGAAAGAGAATTTTTTTTAAAAAAAAACTCCCAATAGGAGTACTAATCAATTAAATTAGTCAGCTGACAACTCCGTCATCGAGTTAATTCTATAAGAGAAAGGCCAAACATCTAAACGTTAGACATCTAAACGTGAAATAGAAAAAAAATGGGGGATTCCACGTCTAGTGTATTTACAAAAATGCTGCACACGCTCATATTCCAAAATTACATAATTATCGATATGGAATTAAGCCACTCTAAATATTTTCACTCCTAACAAGAGTAGACCGTACTTTTGGTATAGCATCAGCACAACCTTTGTCAAAATCCAACAACGCACTAAAAACTTATAATAACTACAATTTTCAAAAAAAATGAACCCTAAATCAGCTAATACAATAGAACCCTAAAAAATATAAAATCAAATAAAATTCCAGAAAAAAGGGGGTAAAATTAATAAAAAACCTGAAGAGAACGAAGGAAGACTTCCTGGTTAGACAAATCATGCGATGCGGCGCCGGATTGATTAGGTTGAAGCCATGCCGGAAGCTGAGCTACATCCTGTCGAAGAAGGTGGGTATAGAAACATAATCGTGTCTCCCCATTTAAGGATCCGATGATGAAACATACCGTGGTCTTAATTGGTCCGATCTAAGGGCAGAGCAGTCCGAAGAGCCATTCAAAACCATTTCGAAAAGTGTTAAAATCCTATTTTAAAGCCCAATTAATTATTCATGATAATTAATTGTATTTGAGCCCAATTCTTTGAAAAGCCCAATTAATTGATAATTAATTAATTTATTTTAATAAATAAATATTTTTAAAAGATATATTTTTTAAGTCAAGATCAGATTTTATCCCGTAAAATCAGATTTCCGTAATTAAAGGATAAAAGAAATCTTCTTAAACGCGTTTTAAATAAGGCTGGCAAAGGCACGGCAGGAGCCAGGCTGGTGCGCCAGGCGCAGCTCTGTCCACGTGTCAGGTGCACTAATCTGCACTTGACACGTGGATTTCTGACTCATTCAGAGTCATGCGTCAAGCGCAGCTCTCTGCTTGAGAAGCGAATTTTTTTTCTTATATTTTTCAAAGCGCGTACCATGTGTACACTTTTTACTGGGCATGTCGCCTCATACGCTTGCCACGTCAGCTGCGCCAGACGCAGCTAGCGCGTGAGGCGCAATGCCGTTTTCCCTATAAATAGGCCTGGTTTTCGTACAAAAAAAGGACGGATTTTACACATTAACACACTTCGAACTCGACGAATATATTGCGAATTCCTCTCTACAAACTACAAAACTTCCCTACAAAAAACTCATACCTTCAAACACAAATACATTCAATCTACATACTTTCATACATCCAGATTTTCAGGCTTCACGAATGCTCGTCCCGAAGGTTGTCAATCTCTCAGACCCAAGCCACGGTATAATCCTAAGGGTCCTTAAATAAATTATTTTTATATTGAAGTTACTAACAGTTTTCTTTCCTGATATAAATCTTTAATATAGAGTCGTTCTACTGTATATTCTAAACCTCCTTTCTTTTTTTATTTTCTTTTCATACATTATATGCCTGCCTGATCACTCCGTTCATATTATGTGATTGTCCTGCTTTATTGCTTTTATCACCCACATCATGTTATTTTTGCTTATCAAAGACCTAAAGAACTGTTCTAATATTAATCAGATTAATTTGGACAACCTGCTAGGTTCCCTGTAATATTAATTGCATAATAACTTGTCACTAAAAATTAGTCTTTTTATGTGTTTCCTGAACCAATCTAGACTAAATATTTTTTAGGGTGTTTAAAACGTTATATGATTATTCTTTGGCATAAAATCTGTTATGAATCGATATTTAGTAGAGGCTAACTTTGGGCGAATGTGGTTCATTATGACTATATTCGTACCCTCACCCCCGAACTCAATCTTTGGTTCACTTTGACCATCTATGGAGTCATGACGGGGAAATTACATTGGATAATTTGTCCCTACGTATTTCCCATATCCAATTAGGTTTATGATTCTTCCTAAAAAGAATTGTTGGCGACTTCTTTCAATACAATTTTCAATAAAAACTTAATAGTGGGGTAGTCAAATCTAATACGCGCTCACACCGCGTAGGCGAAATAAAAACACGCCTTCAATTTGGCGACTTCACTAGGGAGGATTTCAAAAAATTAATTTTTTAAATGAGTGGGTGAAACTTGAAAAATACGATTCATTCTCCTTTTATGCCTTTGAATAATATACAGTTTCGCATATGCATGGCTATTGTTTAGCCACCATAAGGACAATCTACCTTGCCTCATTAGCACATGTTCTATGTGTGAGGTTAACCCCGAGGGGTTTGCGTTTTGTCCTTCCAAAAAGCTTCCTGAGCGATAGTGTTGGATCTTAGTCATAAGCAAACCTACCCAACCATGGCATTGTTCTCTTGTTCCTGACTTGAGACTGGAGTGCGTCTTACACGTGGCCACCTCTTTAAGCAGGGGTACGAAGCGTGGGACCAATCTCTTAGTCATGGACCTTTTCAGACTGAACCTAGACTTGACCAATAGTTTCAAACATAGAACTGGACTTTAGGTTGGAACTTTTGCATCCATGTTATATGACATTTGCCTGTGTTTGCAATTCTTGCCTGCTATTATTTTGTCAAACTGTCATTATTATGCGTCCCTAAAACCGCGTCTAACAAAGAAGCTAATTTTCGTCAATCGGCCAATTCGTCGCCTAAATCCTCGAAAAACGTGTCGGGGAGTAGTGCGCCAAACGCATTAAGTTGCGCCTGGCGCACACTCCCGCGCCAGACGCACGACTGTACGCTGTGCGCAGCATTGCTGTGGGGCACGCAATCTGTGCATCGCACGCTTTTCATCGATTCAACCGTCGTAATTGTCGATCCTACGTTCAGTCCTATGTGCGTCTGTCTGTATGCGTTCGCGTAATTTGGTCATTTAGGCTTATCACCTAATTCAACATAAAAAAAAAAAAAAGTCTTTTCATGCAAGGTCAAGTCTGTCCAAAAAAAAAAATGCATCTAAAGGGTCACTGTAGAGTTAGAGTTGTCATGCATGTCTACCTCCTCCCATTTTTCTCCTTGCTGTTCAACTAATCTCCCCTATCAATCCTACCTTACCATATTCATCAATTTAAAAAACTTTTTTTTCTTTTTCAAAATCAATCCTACACCTATTCTATTCTACTCTTCTTCAAAAACATTTACTAATCATCATCATGCCACGACATTTAAAATTTTTTTTTTTTCAAAATCAATCCATCATCTTTTCCTAACAAAAGATAAAACAAGGGGTTCCTTTCAAAAATGAATTTCGAAAATTCTAAATCCATTCCAAACACCTTCAACCCAATCAACCAAACTCAATCCAATTCACTTGCATTCATTTTTGGCCCATGTGCATTTCAGTCCATACATTCACTAGCATTAGAGTCGATCTTAGGCCTATATAAGTCTAGTTCATTTCAAAATCTAGGCCCATCTGCATCTTTATGTGAAGTCTAGTCCAAATCTATCCTTAGTCAATTCCAATCTAAGTCTAAGTCTAGTCCAATCCAATTCTTAGGTCCATTTAGGCCCAATTCATTCCCTAGGTCTAGTTTGTATTATATGCAAACCCTAGTCAGTCTTCGGACTATAGAGTCAGTCTATGGACTATAAAAGCCCAGTCTTAGGACTATAAAAGTCAGTTTACGGACTATAAAAGCTCAGTCTTAGGACTATAAAGTCAATCTAAAGACTATAAAAGGCCAGTCTTAGGACTATAAAATTTTCCGACATCTAGTCTAAATTATATAAGTCAGTCTCAGGTTTCTAAAATTTCCCTAGGTCTAGTTTGCATTATATGTAAACCCTAGTCAGTCTTCGGACTATAAAAGTCAGTCTTAGGACTATAAAACTTCCCTAGGTCTAGTTTGCATTACATGTAAACCCTAGTCAGTCTTCGGACTATAAAAGTCAGTTTTAGGACTATATCCTACATCTAGTTTGCATTATATGAGTTCAGTCTTAGGAGTATAAAAATTCCCTAGGTCTAGTTTGCATTATATGTAAACCCTAGTCAGTCTACGGATAATAAAAGTTCATCCCCTAAGTCTAGCGAAGCTAGCATAGGCAATCTTTTAGTCTGTTTGCATAGTCCAGTCCAGTCCATGTCTGCATTTACATATAGTTAGGCCCATGTCTCCATCATGGTCAAGTCTACACTAGTCCAAACCATGACCATTTCCATTTCCATTTCAAAATCATTTCCCATTTTCATTTTCATTTCCACTTTCGTTTCTCATTTCTCATCTCCATTTCTCGTTTCGAAAGCATCATTACTAAAAATTTACGAGGTCCATTCGATTTCTGTTCCGGACAGGTCGTGAGATTATAACTTGGGAACTTCCAACAGAGAGGCAACAAGGTCGACCTACTCCCAGACTCGTCAAGCGCATCCTCACCTTTTCAGACAAATCCTCCGATTCTTCCGAATCGTCGTCTGAAATGGGGGACAATAATGAACAACTCAGTGCCATTATGGCTCAACTCACACTGATGGACTCTCGTCTTGAGGAACAATATAAAGAGATTAAGGCACTGAGGGAGAAGCTAACTGAAGAAGACGAGCAAGGTGACACTCCATTACCAATCAAATCTGAGACATAATTGAGATTTGAAAAACCCAAGCAATTGATCTAGTCAATTCCTGCACTCGAGAGTCAGGCTCATGGCCATGACATCATTGATCCTGAACTAAGGGAAAAACTCTATAAAAAAGGTACCACTAGATGTCCTCCCAAAAATCAAGGGGGGTCGAAGACCCAAATGATCACTTGAGAGCTTTCTCCATCTTTATGGCTCTCAAGGGCATGAGCAAGGACCTATTTGCTTATGTCTTTCCTTTAACCTTGGATGCACATCCATCCAAGTGGTTCAGATCATTGAACAAAGCTAAGCTGAACGACTGGGACTACTTCAGAGAAGAGTTCCACAAGCAATACATCTACAATACTCAGCTTCCCATTGGCCTTCGTGAGTTGGAATTAACTAAGCATAACTCCAAAGAAGACTTTGTCACCTTCCTTAACAGGTGGAGGGAAAAGGCTGCACAAATGACTAACAGGCCATCCCAAGAGGATCAAGTCCGGTTGGTGATCCGTAATCTGTATCCCAAATATGGGGATCATATCAAGTTCCAACCTATAGAGTCTTTCACGAAGCTCTATAAGGTAGGCCTGTTGATTGAAGATGAGGTACAAGCCAATAAGAATAAGGGTTCCAATAACAACAACTCTTTCAAGAAGAGTAGTAACAACCCCTCTAGCTCTAATGTCAATGCCCTAACTACTGAAAAGGAAGGATATCAAAAGCCTCAACGAACATTCACTCCATTGGGCATGACTTTAGAAGAAGCCTTCACTAGGCTTCATGCAAAAGGAGCAATACAGCCTACCGGTCCCACTCCAGACCCGACACCTGAAAATAGGCACAAGAAATGGAACCCTAATGCCTATTGTAAGTACCACCGAGGGAATGGACACCCAACATCTGCGTGTTGGGTCGTAAGGAATACTCTGCAAGACATGGTTGAAAGTGGCAGACTTCCGATCCCGCCGGCAGCAAAAGTCAATAGCAACAGCAACCCCATGGGAATCATCTCAATAGTGCAGGAGACTTAGTCATTTAACGCTAGTTTTCTAGGTTGAACGGAGAGTCCCTCCCCTAGCTCCTTCATTTTATTTCCAGTCGAGTCTATGTCATTTAGTATTTTTTATTTCTAATAAGCCTTGTTTCATTCATTTTCAATTAATAAAATAATCGCCTGTTCTTTTCATTTTCATTGGCCTTCCATCATTTTATTTATGCTTCTAATTCAATGATGAAACTCGAATCACATAATGAACTTGACTAATAATAACAAAAAGAGATCTGAAATAAAAAAAAGGACATACTTTAGATCAGGAATTATCCCCCTCTCCCTTCCATTACCCTTCATAAGCCATCATTCTTAAACCATCATATCAATAAACCAAACAATTAACCAAAGCTCCACAAATATCCTTCAAGACTTTCAATACCCTAAACCAAATTGCACTAGTGGAAAAATGCCCATCCGATGCGGTCAAAATCAGGCTTACTGATTCGGTTTTGGTCCGCATCGAGTGGGCTCACAGCAGTTTGTAACCGGATCAGTTAATCATTTACTGATCCGGTTTTGAAGGAAAACCGGATCAGTAAACCCGCCAAAAAACCAATTTTTTTTTTTTTTTTTTTTTTGCATTTTTTTGTTATTAATCGATACAAAATCAATAGTATATATCAAAACTCATTTTATTAAATATATTATGCTTAATTGAAGCATAAGCATAAATAATTAGATACACAAAAATATTAACTACCCAAGTAATATCGAGTATACCAGTATCTGATTTTACAAACTAAATACCTGATGCTTAATTTTCTTCTTCTTCTTAGGCTTTACTGAACTATCTGCAGAGTTAAATGTAGACTCCTTCTCAAAGTCCATTGCAGAGTCAACCTCTGAGCCTCTTGGGACAATAGACCCACTCATGCAGAGTGCTCTGGTCATCCTGGAAAGAATTAGTGTCTCCACTAGAAGCATCTGCTCTGTTTGTTTGGTATCGGAGCAACCCCGACGGATCCAGCACCAAACGGGCTAACAACTCTCGCCTAGAGGCGGTGCGTACCCTTTTTGTTGGAATAGAACCAACATGAGGATTGTTGGCGAGCCTTTTTCCCATTACAGCGGATTGCGGAGTTCCATTCTGCTTTATCCGGGCAGCGCCCATAACCAAAGTTACCTCCCCACAACTCATATGATCTTGCATGTCGAGCGAGGAACGGAAGAATTCCGCCCACCCCGAGATGCCATGTCACTCGGAAGTTGATCGAGGTCCAACACGGTTAGTCCTAGACTAGTTCCTTCTCCTATATGCTTGACTTTTTTGGGATGGAAGATAGGGGAGTCCTCAAATTTCTTCACATTTTGACTCCCATCAAGCTGAGAAGAATGCTCCGAAGGGGTGATGCTACCTCTAGTAGGATGTTTCGACTTTCTTTCACTTTCAAGCATCTCGTTTTCACCATCAAAATTAAGTTGAAGAAATTAAGTTTAGGAACTACCTGGTCAAAATCTGATCTGGTTGTTGATACGTGAGTGAGGTAGACTGGACACTCACTGATGCTGCATGACCAAATTTGAAGTCAAGAGGGTTTCCACCTTGCACAAAAAGGGGCATCAACAATCAAATGTTTGGCACAAGAAACATGAACACAGAGAAACCGAGGCTGGCATGGATACATTGAAAAAGAATGATAAATCATCGTACTTTTTCAAGAAACTCAAGCTCTCTCCTCCTTTCCTCTCGAACATCATATTCCAGTCTGTCATAAGCATTAAAAAGCAATGTAAGTCAAAAACAAAAAAGGGAAAAAAAATCAAGATTTCCGAGAGACAACTATCTTACCTTAGCTCAGCCTGTACATTCTCGATTGCTGCTCGGCGTGGAGAGGTTTTGTTGCCAATACCAACTCCACCGTCAACAACTCCTCCCATGGAATCAACCTCAGCATTTACGAGGAAAGTAGATCTAAAACTAAATCCATGCATTCCTCTCCAAAAAGCTATAGCTGTTGCCCTTCCATCGCACTAGAATCTGGTCAAGTTTCTGAATGAAAACATAGAGAAAGAAATGAGATGACTGAAAAGGAAATGGACAGGACATCTAAACAAGAGAACTCACTGCTTAAGAAGCTTAGATAGTGGTTCAGTATATAGAGGAGAACAGAAAAACAGAATAAAGTTTAAGCATACTGTATACAACAATGGATTGAGAATGGTCTATTCCCATGTCTAAACTGCTTATAGGTAGGGTTGAATACACATGCCTGTCCACGTCTAGAACATCTACAACTAAAATCCTCAATAGGTAATTGTTGTATACCAAAAAAGGTAAAAACTGAAAGCATACAGGAGGGTTGTAAACTATGGTCAAGTGATAAAAGCATCTGAGTACAACAGACACTCCTGCCAACAGTAAAGCATAAGCTATCATGGAATGTTAGAAGAATAACAGAAAAATGTGAAACAAAGTCCCAGCAATTCATCTCAGATTCCCAGTAACATATTGTAAAATTATAATTACTCAGCTAAGTTTCCAGAGGTACCACAATTCGTAACATAGAACAAATATCTAATTTCATAGACTAAGCCCTAGTATCATTACTTGTTAGCCATGTAGACATGTACTAAATTTTAAAATAGAAACATTCATTCCAACTTTAATCCCACCAGTAGTTAACAGATCAATCTCTGTGTTAAACGCTAATGAAGTAACCCTCATAACTTTGAAACACACGTGAAAACACACACATATGGCTAAAGATAAGATCAAACATGGAGGGCAGTTAAGATACAAAGATGAGTTTTGAAGCATTGGATCAATATATGGTAATACCTACTTATAGGTCCACCTTAGGATAATGGCATAATGGTTAATATATCCAGCTTTTTATGCTAAATAAACAAACCATCAACCAAAATCTATAAGCCTCCAGAAATCCCTCATCTATATCCTTAGCAAGCATCCTCTTTGCTCCCTACACAAACAACCTCATCTACCCCTCCCTCTCCCACCTCATGGCCTTGTCATCAACAAATCAGTAGCAATAGGTGATATAAATTCACAACTAACTAGCAAATAATCAAGCAATCACAACACCAAGCATTCAAGAATTTCATGACCTCATAATTATTAAACCCTGAGTGAAGAAAATAACAAAATGAGAAACTTAGCAAAAGACCCTTCATTGACAGTATTGAAGGTACTTTGCCTGCAACAATTGGAAAACAAAAGGTATATGGTCACAGCATAAAATTTTACAGAACACATCTTGAATTACAAACAGAATGAAATTTGCGACAGAAAAATAAAATCGGAACGAACTCAATTGATTAACTTAATCGAACAAAACAGAAATTAAAACCCTAGAAAGAAAAAAAAATCGAATCCTCGTCATACCTGATGCAGTCGCCATTGATGACGAAACGGAAAAGTAATGATAGGTGGTGGGCTGTGGAGTAGATACACTATGAAGGCAATCAATAAGATGAAGCGAACAAGATCACGTTGTTGCAACAGTAAAATCACAAGGTTTTATAAATGGCAAATAACAAGATCATGTTTTATTTTAGTTAATCATTGCAGGAACAGGAGAATTAGAGACAAATATGGAGAGGAATGGCCTAGTCGAGTGAGTGGGACATGGATCTCACATATTGTAATATACTGATTTCAATTTTTATCATGATTTAACATATATACTAATAACAAGGTGTTTGAATCAAAGCTGCATAACATTACTCAGCTCCAGTTACAATTGCTCAAAAAACACAGAAAATTCGATCAAAATCAGCCACTAACTAAACTGAATACTAACAGCACAGCGTTGCTCAATGGCATCACCTATCGAATTCGACAAAAAATTCCGACTCAAATTAAACACTAAAATCCAATCAAATTACTCCACTCCAGTAAGACTTGCGCAAAAAATTAAATTACTTCACTTCTGACATGCTAGTGATAATAGTTTGTAAAATTAAAAGGTCACTTTTAGCTGCCCATATTTCCTTTAGTGATATTTTGACATACTAAGGAAGTCATTTAGCAGCAGATATAAGATACTTACTGCTTTCGTCATACCCCCATGAACCATGATGATATGGATCCAAAACCAATTATCTGTGAAACTTTCTAAAACCTATAACTTAGGATTAACCTGGTTTGAAGCAATTTTACACCACTAAAATGGCTTCAGTGTCAAGCACAGGAAGGATAACATATCAAACACCGTGGACTCAGAGTTATGAAGAAAATCAACACATGAATACATTACACTGAGTCCTAAAAAGAGCAACTAAGATTAAAAAAAATCAATATAATGCACCTGTCAAGAGGGTTCAGTACATGATGAACTTCATGGAGGTCCAACGTAAATTCTTTTACTTACCTGCAGCAATGTGACTTGTGCAGAAAGACTAGTTGCTTCCGTCTGCAGTGTATGTACCCTTCTCTCTAACTCCCCAGTGTATCTGATTTTCCTTTCCTTTGATCAGGCTGCAGATTGTCTGTTCGCAAGAATCCTATACAGAAAAAGATAAGAGAAAGCGGGCAATGCTGTAGTTGATCAGAAAAATTCTATATACAAGCACGAGGAAAAATGTTGAAAGCATTCTAAAATCATTTTATAACTAGAAAATAAGTCAGGAAAAGGTTCAAAAAGAAACTAGTTGATGGCAAAGCGTATGGAAAATAATAAGCACAAACAGAAGCTCAATTCAAGATTTCAAGGCAACTAGGATGGCAGTGTCATTATCGGTAACACCCCAATTGAAAAAGCTATCTACTATCATATCTCCTTGTACAAGTAAATCCTTCCAGCTCAATTCAAGGCTAACATGATGGCAGTGCGATCATCAGATTCACCCAATTTGCAATAGACAATCTACTATCATATCTCCACGAATATAACTGAATCCTTCCTAATGATAGAAATGGGCATTCACCTTCAACTTTTTAAGCAGTATGTCCAGCATTCCACTTAATACAAAGAAGACTGTTTGAACTTTTATAACATTGCACAGGTGTTCGCCCCTTCAAGACTGGCAAGGTATCGCAACCAAGTGAGATGTATTCAAAGTTCCTTCTACCCCATTGATCAGTGTATGCAAGATCTGGATCCTTGGGCTTGGGCTTGGGCTTGGGCTTGTGTAACATAGTACCCCAAAGATGATATTAGGTGATATGGACCAATGTACACATCAATTCTGTAAGTAAGAAATCATTCGAATTGAATGAAATAAGTATATATCAAAGAACCATGATCACAACAATATTACACAAATCAATTACAAAATTAAGATAAAGGCACAATATCACTAATATTATCTAAGCTCCAACCACTGAGTGCCACCATTCTGAATCTTCCAAGTTCCAAATAAGCCTACTTAAGAAATTAATCTTCACCAATAACTGATAATGCTACTTAACATAATATCGCATAATAATCATAAGCAAAACATATACTACTATATTTTCAGCTTCAATTTTAAATATTGATTGTTAATTAAACAAACCACAAATACAGAATTCAATCATATAAAAACAAAGAAGTAAAAATTAACCGCAGAAAAAAAAAGAAAAGCAATAAACCTGGTTCATAAGAAGGAGAAGGAAGATCTGCATAATGTTCGAGATCAAGCTGAGGTTCGAGATGAGCATCAGGGGGGGCACTTCCATGGCCGGTGAGCGTGCGAAAAGAAGTGGGAGAGTTAGGAAGAAGATTGTGAACATCGAAACGATCGATTGAGAGCGAATTCCATTCAATTAGGGCATCTTTGGAGTTTACGAAAGCGACGGTTGCGTCATCGTCAAAGAGCATCGCATGGCCGATGGCGGCCGACTACCTCGATTTTGACCTCCATTGTTAAGGAGGAGAGAGAAAATTAGGTCAGGATCAGATGAAAAGTAGGTTTACATTGGAGGATGAGTGAGAGAGGGGTTTAGAATGGGGGATAAGCAGACCGAGGAGCGAGAAATGAAATTTGGATAAAGGAGGGAAAACGCGGGTTTTCCTTTAGAAAAAATAACGAAAAATCGGAGCGGTTTCTAAAATCTGATCCGGTTCACTAAAGACCAGATCAGATTTTCCGCCCAGCTTTCCCTCCCATTTTTTTAGTGATTTTCAGATGCGGTTTTGTAAAAATTGAATCTGTTACTAAGTGACAGATAAGGTTTTTTCCACTAGTGTTGTGTGCAAGCCTTACTACCTCAAAAATATATCAATGCCAGGCAAAAACAAAAAGTGAATAAAAAATTCAAAATGCGAAAAAAAGCAAAAGCAAAACACACAAACGTGCTAAAAGGAAGAGCCAAAGGCAAAGAAATAAAAGTCAAGCTAGGGGACTTGCACACAAGCTCTACCCCTCATTCAAATCTTTTAATCCATCAAAACCCTTAACCTTTAATTCAAATCCATGACTCTTCATTCCTCAAGCCAATTAAACCTTCATCAAAACTTCAAGCTTTAAACCCTTCAACCTTTCATCAACCCTTCCTTAACTCCTTCTTCAAGGTATGTCCAAGCCCGTTAGGTTGAAATCCCGAAAGGGCGGCCTAGACAAAAGTTAGGGCACACAAAAAAAAAAAAAAAAAAAAAAAAAGAAATCAGATCCAGGACTACGAATGGTCTGATTCCGCAAGGATACGTAGGAATCCTCATCTCGAGGTCCGACCGCTTCAAACAAAATAAAATTAGTCATGGTCTAATGATTTGAATTTCTAGAATTTAGGAGCATACTCTTTCTAGATCCCGACATAGACTCGAGTCTGCACCTAGCCTCGTGAAAGCCTTTTCCCACCTACATTCATTTGATTCACAAATTTCAACCTTTTTATTTTTCAACCCAAGCTCTCCTTGTCCATAAAGGACTCCTCGATGATTCCATGGTTTCTGGCGATATTTGACTATATTAACTTCCCAATAAACAATCCCCAGTGACAACTTTCAACGATTCAAGACAGATCAAGTACATTTCAATATCAGATCAAATACTTTTCAATCAAGGCTCATAATGCCTAATTCAAGGCAAGCTCACCCAAAATGGGGGATTCCTATGTTTGGTGGTTCCTCTGATTCAAATCAAACTCCCGAAGAGTTGTAATCCGCGGACCTTGTTTACGAACCCCGATTGTTTACTAAAAACGATTTTCGAAAATCATTCTATCATTCTACATATCCACATCTTCTAGCCCTGCAAAATCCTGACCTTGCATTGCAGCTTTGCAAAACCCTGCCCTTGCATTGCATTTCATACATTCTAGTCTTGCATAACCCTGACCTTGCATGACGTGTCACCCCTTAGCTTTGCATAACCTTAATCCTTGACACGTGGATTTCTGACTCATTCAGAGTCCTGCGTCAAGCGCGACTCTCTGCTTGAGACGCGAATTTTCTTTCTTATCTTTTTCAAAGCGCGTACCACGTGTACACTTTTTACTGGTCATGTCGCGTCATACGCTTGCCAAGCTAGCGCGTGAGGCGCAATGCCGTTTTCCCTATAAATAGGCCTGATTTTCGTACAGAAAAAGGACGGATTTTACACATTAACACGCTTCGAACTCGACGAATATATTGCGAATTCCTCTCTACAAACTACAAAACTTCCCTACAAAAAACTCATACTTTGAAACACAAATACATTCAATCTACATACTTTCATACACTCAGATTTTCAGGCTTCACAATTGCTCGTCCCGAAGGTTGTCAATCTCTCAGACCCAAGCCACGGTATAAACCTGAGGGTCCTTAAATAAATTATTTTTATATTGAAGTTACTAACAGTTTTCTTTCCTTATGTAGATCTTTAATATAGAGTCGTTCTACTGTATATTCTAAACCTCCTTTTTTTTTTTTTCTTTTCATACATTATATGCCTGCCTGATCACTCCGTTCATATTATGTGATTGTCCTGCTTTATTGCTTTTATCACCCACATGTTATTTTTGTTAATCAAAGACGTAAAGAACTGTTCTAATATTAATCAGATTAATTTGGACAACCTGCTAGGTTCCCTGTAATATTGATTGCATAATAACTTGTCACTAAAAATTAGTCTTTTTATGTATTTCCTGAACCAATCTAGACTAAATATTTTTTAGGGTGTTTAAAACATTATATGATTATTCTTTGGCATAAAATCTGTTATGAATCGATATTTAGTAGAGGCCAACTTTGGGCGAATGTGGTTCATTATGACTATATTCATACCCTCACCCCCGAACTCAATCTTTGGTTCAGTTTGACCATCTATGGAGTCATGACGGGGAAATCTACATTGGATAATTTGTCTCTATGTTTTTCCCATATCCAATTAGGTTTATGATTCTTCCTAAAAAGAATTGTTGGCGACTTCTTTCAATACAATTTTCAATAAAAACTAATAAGTGGGGTAGTCAAATCTAATACGCGCTTACACCGCGTAGGCGAAATAAAAACACGCCTACAGTGGGTGGAGGGTCAGTTTAGATAAAATTGACAAAAACTTTGTATTATACAATTTAATTAGATTGCGTTAAAACAATACTGTTTAGATGGAGAATATTGGCCTAGAAGAAAGATGGTAGATATAATTTGGATGATGGAAATGAAGAATATCACGTGTTCTACGAATTCAACAAATAAATTTATTAGCACATATAATTTGGACGATGGACATGAGCTAGACATTGGATGACTTATTCACTTATTAGAAGGTGGATTATCTTATCATTGGCGTGGAATTATTAGGGAAAGCAAACAGAAATAAGGTTTGAAGAAAGTACCTTGGCAAAGCACCATTGTTTGATACTTCCTTGAGATTCTTCAAACGATTTTTCTCTTGTTTATTTTCTCGCTACTTCTTGTCAACTTTTTTGCTTCGCATAAGGATCCATTCCAGGTTTTGCAATGACCCAAAAGAGAAAGCCACAACATTGGCCGTAGTTTATATAGAGTTTCAATGCAATATCTCTTGTTATATAGAACATATTCCTCTTAATATATCCAAAATTCTGAGTAAAATGGAAATATATCTGAAAAAGACAATAAAAAAGCAGCGATAGGCAAAGATAGAATAGAGCTTCTGCAATGTTGCTGAAAGATTAACCGATCGCAACTGCACATATTCATCAAGGTCTATGAAAGCATCGTCTTTGGAAGAAGAAGGTAGTGCGGAGAGTTACATTCAACATCTTTGCAGAAACTACTTGAAAAACCAAAAAAATAGAATTAAATAAAACAGAATAAAACTTTCCAAATCCCTCAGAAATTGAAAAGAGGGAGGCAAGTAACACACGGATACACACTTAATAACAGGTCAAATTTGGCCATGACAAAAACAATGGTGAATTAGTGGACCCAAGGCGAGAATTATGATCCCGAACCACAACTTTTTTGAACATTCATGCAAAATACACAATAACAAATCAAATTTATACATGACAAAAACAATCGTGAATTAGTGGACCCAAGATGAGCATCATGGTTCCCAACCACAACTTCTTAACATACAGGTAAAACACATAATAACAGGTTGAATTTTGTACAAGATAAAAACAATCAATATATGGACCAGAAACATTCCAACACACAAGGTAAAACACAAAATAATAGGTCAAATTTAAAGGGTATAATATATATAAGAAACAAACTGTTGCTTCTTACAACTCGCTTCAAGATTATCATCACCGACATGAAACTTCACATATCTGCTCTCATGTGTAGATGCACTGACAACTAAAAAAATACAGAAATACTAGAATTATTATTAAAAAAAATTGGCCCGTCATTCTCCAGCTCCAGGTAACTTTAAAAATCAACCCAAAAGTGCACAAAAGGAGGGGGGGGAAGTAATATACATGAGAAATGTTTAAAGAAAAGAAACATGGAGAAGGTGACGTGTGAACTTTATGAATTAATTAAACAAAATTTTAAATCATGATAATTTCTCCAAATATCCTTAGCATCTAATATATCATCGATTAGTTAATTTGCAGACAAAAGATTCCTTCAATTTAGATAGATGGCATATAGAGTAGTAAGAAGCAAATATCATTTTAGAAGCAACTTGTAACACCCCAGAATTTCAAAGGCGGAAAAGAAAGAAATAATAATATATTTAATAGGACGATGGCGGAAACATCGTCTTCTGGGAATGTCACTACTACAAGAATAGTGTTTAAATAACTAAGTGATAAAACAAACATAAGTAAGTACTATAAGTAAATTAATTACTTAGATTAAAATCGTAATGAGAAAACTATCTCAAACTAAAGAGAAGTCTAGAACTAAACCCCTAATAGATTATTTCTCGCATCTCAACCCGAGCCCAAAATCAAAGAAAATCCCCATCAACAAAACCTGCAAAATATACAACAAATATCCCCAATCAGTGCGGAGTAACTAGCAGTTCTCCTAGAACAATAGCAATCAAAGCACGATTCAGAAGAAGATTATTAAGAAAGGAATAACATGCAATCATTACATCAATAGCATGCACATAGAAATCATAAAGCTATAGATGAAACAAGTGATCATCAACAATAAGTACACATGATAGAGTGAGTGACATAATTCTAATGTATATAAATAATAATAAATCAAGAATTCAACAAGTTATTGAGTCAGAAACCGAACGCCAGTGATTCGCAAATCACTTCCTAAGGTTTGTCAGATCGCAATCTCCAGGTCAGTCTATGGGCTTACGTTCCCCACTGCCGATGTCTAAGAATGGCCAAACTCCCAATGTAGGGTAGAACACGCAGAACTCCCTGACTCTCAGACGACAACAATTAACCCATGTGTACCCCTAGTTCGCAAACCAAGTGGTTGGCATGTTCTTCACCGGGGACTACATCTATCCCACCGGATATTCTTATCTCAAAATACAATCATGCATACAATCCAAGTATCATTCATCAAAATATTCATCAAAAAGGGATGCCACCCGGCCTTATGTTCATCAAAACAGTTCTTCATCATTCCTCAAAATAAATCACTTATAAATTTTCAACAAATATCTCTCATAATAACACTTGAACATCTCCAAACATCATCAATGATAATATACTGGTTTTTACAGCAACCACAATTCAATCAAAAATACATCACCCATTAACTCTAAATCATATTCATTAAAAGAGTAGCAACAACTAATCATTTTCTTTCATAAATCAAACATAAACATGTGGTTACCCAATGATACATACTGTATACTACTGAAAATCAGCAACCCAGAATATATTAAATTATGAATTATTTTCTGATTTACAAGCCCTCAAACAATTTAAAAGTGTATCCTCAATTTCACAACAAAAACACCATAATAATTATCAAACTAATAAGTTCGAGCAGTAAAATCACACAAAAATTATCATACGACCCTAATGGATCTACTGACATGGTACAACTTTTATTTATAATTTTCAGACTCCAAAATTATTTTTAACAGTTAATATACAGATTCCTCAAATAAGCCATTATAATAATTAAAAATATAAACAGACGCCCAAAAATTACCAAAACTTTACATAATATGTAAAAACTCACGGAAATACATAATATTCAAAGAAATTAATTTTTCTGCCTCTACAAATAATTTTCGTGATTTATATACTGACAGAACCGAAATTACAAAAACAGATATATCAATTAAATAAAATAGTAAACAGTAGGCAAAATTATTCTAAGGCATGGAATACATACTACGCATGTAACATGATCTAAGAAAAATAATTTCATCAATTTTAACATTCTTTCCATAATTATCATGCAATTTAGCCAAAAACGCACAAAACACCAATTAAATCAAATAAATACTAAAAATCATGCGAAAATTATTTTTCTCTAAACAGTATTCACATAGCATGTATCAAGTATATTCATGTCAAAGTTCGTCAAAAATTTCATTCAAAAAGTATTTTAAATAATTCCTAGCGTAGTCATCTAATACCGAATAATACCCTAATCACTATGGTTCTAAGATAACTACTAGTTACCTGGATCGTCGGGAGGAGAGCTGAGTCTAAAGAGACAATCACGAGTTAAGCATGCAATCCAAATCCTATTCTAACCCCAAGGCATAACGAAAGAGAATTGTAGCAACAAGTCACTAGGCATTTCTTCTTGAACGTTGAAAACTCTTGTTTCGCACTGCTCTGTTACAACCATGATTCCTGATGATAAAAAACTCGGATTCTAAATCGCTCTGGTCAAAATGTAGAACAAGACGTTATAAACGTTGTGTCCAAATTTAAAGACGATCCAACGGTTAGATCTCCGGCTACGGTTATTTTCGTGAAGGTGCGACAGGAAAAACCGGGTTGAACCTTTCTATTCTTTTCCCCTTCCTTTTCTCTCTTCCTTTTCTTGAAAAACGGTGAGGGTTTCATGCAAATGATGCTGAACTTCTTTGAATAAAAATCAGAATTTTATGGATGTTTAATGGTTGAAATAAAGGGTTTTAATGAAGGAGAATGATTAGGGGGTTATAGGAGTTACAAAGCTACAAAGAGTCACAAGGAAAATAAAAAGAAAAGAAAGAAGAGGAGCTCTCCTTCTCCATCTCCTTGGCCGGCTGTCAAGCCCAACACACCAACAAAAATTTCGGCCCAAAACAACAAGGGTCCATGCTTCAAAAGCCCGCTACGCGATAAATCGATAAATTCCTAAATCGCGCCTAAACTTTGAAAATACTTAATAATGAAAATAATTCTAATAAATTATATTATAAATATAAATATAATGCACACATTAACACACCATATAATAAAATAATAATTCGGCTCCCAAATTATAAAGAATAAAAATCATTGATCTAGAGAAAATAATAAATTATTTATTTTTACGAAAAATATCATTTTAATGTAAACAAACACCAAAAATAAAGAGTGGAAATTACGGGGTGTTACAATCACTCCCCCTTAAAAGAGTTTCGCCCTCGAAACTTCAAAACAACCAAGAGACAAAAGAAAATACTCTAGATAAAGAACATTAAGAAAACAGAAATCGATGGATTTTAGTTAACTAAGCAACTTTGCAGGTGTAAAATTTGATAACTCAAATAGTATATATATTTTATTTTGGAAGACCAAAAGAGTTGTATAGTAAAGAAGCACGGTAACAACAATAATTTTATAAAATGTGAAAGAACCAAAGACAAGTATTAGAAAGTTTAAGGTAAAAACTTTTGCACAATAAACTATAGGTAATTTTGTAAAAGAAGCAGGAATAAATATTTACGTAAAATTATATAAATCCGACCATACATGCATAAATATTTTTAGAAATGAAACGAAGAAGAAAAAAGGTTCGTAAATAGATAGCCAAACCAATTTAAATAGAGGTAACCACACGGGCTTATACTCCACTTAAAGAGATAAGAACACTTTAATAAAGAGTAGCTAGCTGCTTTATTAAAATAGCACTTACGAACACAAGTCATGACATATGTTATAAGAGCGTACGCCTCCTAAACATATATATGAAAATTAAAGTTCGCAAAAGAAATTGAAAACTTTAAAATAAATTTCACAACGACGAAACACTAATAATAAATAGGCGATAAGTAATAAATTATAAACAACAATTATAAAATTTGCTAAGTCGACACAAATGTGCATGGAACCACCCACTGCAATCTAGTATCAACAAAACAATATTTGAAAGCCTTCTTATCAAATCAACATTAGAGTTTACTGGAATCACCCAATATAAACTTAATGTCAACTCAAAAAGAAAATTAAATCAAAACAGATAAAATGCGTCAACTTATCAAATTGACATACAAGTCACAGGAATCACCCATTATGACTCAATATCAACTCAAACAAGTTTAAAATTTAGACTTATCAAATTAACATACAAGTCAAAGGAATCACCCATTATGACTTAATATCAACTCAAACAAGTTTAAAATTGAGACTTATCAAATTGACATACAAGTCAAAGGAATCACCCATTATGACTTAATATCAACTCAAACAAGTTTAAAATTGAGACTTAGTATATAAATTTCGTTTTCAAAGAATATAAAACAGATCAGTCAAAACCAAATAATTAAATAAGAAGTAATGAAAACAACCAAAATTTTGATATGAAATGAGAAAGCATTAAGTATTTACACAAGAAACAACAAATAGTAAACGAGATCCTTTCACGCAATTGAGTTTGAAAAATAATGCTAATAAGAAAAGTAAGTTAGTAAGTAAAATAAAAGTTGTTGAATGCTAACCTTTAAAACAAAATAGTTTACATCTACTTTTCAAACTAACACCAAAACAACTCATTAAAGTACTTTTATTTTCAAAGACTACAAAACTTATTACCATAATTAAAGGCTAAACAAGGATTAGCATGAAAAATAAAAATATTAAAAGGAAATAAATATAGATGGTCAAAAATAGTAAGAGAAATTTGATGACAATTGAAATTAAACGTTTTTCAAAAGAGTATAACAAAATATTAACAATAGGAAAATTTGAAAGTCATAAAATGACTCTAATATAGGTATGAAATTTATTAAGTTCAAAGATCTAAAATATAATTTGGAATATAAATTCAAATTAGAAAGTTTTGTAAATAATAAAATAGATACGTAGTACTCACATACAAACAACAGTTAATTGAAAAAGAACAATAAAAAAAAAAAATACCGTCATACATAATAACATATACTATCAAGCAACCAGCAAATAAAATAAATGCAATGCAACACACAAGACTATATTAAAATAAAATTAAAGCTTATTTCTAAATTGCAAAACACAAAACAAATTAAACACAACGAAACCGAGAAGGCTATAAATTACTTCACTTTCGCTGCGCACTCTGATAAAAGAGAAAATAAATTACATGTAAGAGGCCCTGCAAATAAGATTAGCAAACTTGGTAGACTAATTCCACCAATAATACAAATAACTATACATATAATATATGCTCCATAAGCATGAGAGCACATCACATTCCCATAAGGCTTCCCTTTACTTACTCTACCCATCACACTCTCATTATAGTGAAACAACTAAACTTAATTCTAAACAAATTTTATATCCTATGGCCAACTAATAATTCTAAAGAATCATTAGCAACTCTTTTTCGAGTTTAGGAGCGTTTTTGCTCGATACCAACCGTAACACCCCAATTTCAAAGGCGGAAAAGAAAGAAATAATAATATATTTAATAGGACGATGGCGGAAACATCGTCTTCCGGGGAATGTCACTACTACAAGAATAGTGTTTAAATAACTAAGTGATAAAACAAACATAAGTAAGTACTATAAGTAAATTAATTACTTAGATTAAAATCGTAATGAGGAATCACCCATTATGACTCAATATCAACTCAAACAAGTTTAAAATTTAGACTTATCAAATTAACATACAAGTCAAAGGAATCACCCATTATGACTTAATATCAACTCAAACAAGTTTAAAATTGAGACTTATCAAATTGACATACAAGTCAAAGGAATCACCCATTATGACTTAATATCAACTCAAACAAGTTTAAAATTGAGACTTAGTATATAAATTTCGTTTTCAAAGAATATAAAACAGATCGGTCAAAACCAAATAATTAAATAAGAAGTAATGAAAACAACCAAAATTTTGATATGAAATGAGAAAGCATTAAGTATTTACACAAGAAACAACAAATAGTAAACGAGATCCTTTCACGCAATTGAGTTTGAAAAATAATGCTAATAAGAAAAGTAAGTTAGTAAGTAAAATAAAAGTTGTTGAATGCTAACCTTTAAAACAAAATAGTTTACATCTACTTTTCAAACTAACACCAAAACAACTCATTAAAGTACTTTTATTTTCAAAGACTACAAAACTTATTACCATAATTAAAGGCTAAACAAGGATTAGCATGAAAAATAAAAATATTAAAAGGAAATAAATATAGATGGTCAAAAATAGTAAGAGAAATCTGCCGAGGTCAACCTGAGTCCGCCTTGGCTCGCGGTCGTCTTAGGGATCACGATCTTCTTCGCGAGAACTATCCGGGGTTCGGCGGCTCGTGGCAAAGGCGGTGCCACGGATGCCTCTAGCTGTTAAGACGGCATCAATTTCGCTGCGGTGAGTCGTATTACCCCAACATAGTTAGGACGATGCGGGTCGGTGGACGGTCCATGAGTCCGTCCAATAGACAAGCCATCGTCTTCCCTATCAAGATAACTGACTCTCCCCCTCTTTCGGATAAGGGCAAAGGCCCCTTTATCCCCCCAACTCCTCCCACCGCCGATTCGGATGAGGAGTCCTCTCCTGCCTTTGCCAAAATGTCAAGGCTGGAGAAAGAGCGGCTGAAGCAGGAGCTCTTCAAATGCTTCCCTGAATCCTATATCAAGGGATTAAGGGGAGCCTCCGCCGGGCATGTGGGCTACATGTCTCAGCTTGCTGCCGAGGTATTGCTTTATGACTGCCTTGTTTTATACTTGTACAAATTTTTACTTTGCAAATCGTCTAATAACGTGATTTGTTTTCTTTGCCCCAGCTTCTGGCTCGCAGCATACTAACTGAAGATTGGGCGAGGGAGCTTAGAAAAGAGAATAAACAGCTCGTCCATTTGGCTACTACAGCAGGCGACAAGGCCATCCATGATATTGAGATGGGTAATACTCTCCATCGTCAATCCCTGGAGGCTTTGGAGAAGAGATCAGCTCTTCTGGAGTCAGAAAACAAGAATTGTCTTGTTACTATTAATGACATGTTCAAGGAACAAGACCGTCTGAAGATGGTAATTGATGCTGTCTCCACTGATCTTAGAGATGAAAGAAATGCCGCCCTTCTCATCGCCGCGCAGCTAAGGAAGGAGAATATTCTTCGAGGGCGAGAAGCGCCCGTCTAGAGAGCCAGGCAGCCAGGGCCTTCGATGACGCCAAGGAAGGGTTGAAACAAGTCGTCAAAACAACCAAGGACTGGGCCGTCAAAGCCTTTGGGATGCTAGCTGAGGAAGCTGAGGTCCCCAGCTTCGTTCGTCGTCTGGAGTATCAAGAGAGCGTTCATCGGGCTATGGTATGTGCCGAGGAACCTCCTGAGTTTGAAGAGTCAGACGACGAGGCTGCTGCTGAGGTGGAGACCCCAAAAGCTGACCAAGAAACCCGCTCTGAAGACGAAGCCTAAGCTTAGGTTTATTTTCATGTTTCTTAGCTTGCTTGCTGCTGTATCTTTAACTCTTCAGCTCCTACTTTGTAATTCTTTACAAATTATATATGAAAGAGTATTTTTGCCAATTTCCCCGCCTTTTATCTTTACGAATTCTAATTTTGACCAAGTATAATATCACCTTCGTTCCGAACAATCGGACGATCTGTTTTTCCTGGAGTACAACATTCTGTCTGAAGTAAAAATGTGACTCGTCCTGATATTATTGGACGATCTAGGATTGAACGATTACCAATTTTGGACGGGGGTCACTCAATGAAGGAAGGCGTCCATACTTGGACTGTCACCTTCTTGGGGCCATCTTCGTCTAGAATTGGCCTCCAATTTTAGGACGAGGGTCACCCAAAGAAGGAGGACGTCCATACTTGGACGGTCACCTTCTTGGGGCCACCTTCGTCTGGAATTGGCCTCCACTTTTTGGACGAGGGTCACCCAATGAAGGAGGACGTCCATACTTGGACGGTCACCTTCTTGGGGCCATCTTCGTCTGGAATTGGCCTCCAATTTTAGGACGAGGGTCACCCAATGAAGGAGGACGTCCATACTTGGACGGTCACCTTCTTGGGGCCATCTTCGTCTGGAATTGGCCTCCAATTTTAGGACGAGGGTCACCCAAAGAAGGAGGACGTCCATACTTGGACGGTCACCTTCTTGCGGCCACCTTCCTCTGGAATTGGCCTCCAATTTTAGGACGAGGATCACCAAAAGAAGGAGGACGTCCATACTTGGACGGTCACCTTCTTGGGGCCACCTTCTTCTGGAATTGGCCTCCAATTTTGGGCGAGGGTCACCCAATGAAGGAGGACGTCCATACTTGGACGGTCACCTTCTTGGGGCCATCTTCGTCTGGAATTGGCCTCCAATTTTAGGACGAGGGTCACCCAACGAAGGATAGCGTCCATACTTAGACGGTCACCTTCCTGGGGCCACCTTCGTCTGGGGCCATCCTGGTTTTTGGACGACATACTCTCCTTAGCTCGTCCTATAGGCTTCTATTATCCCCCCGCTCTTGGGCTTAGCTCAATCGTATATTGAAGTAGAGTGAAGTCCAAGAGGGAGAAACGGACGACCTTGGCTCGGCCTTTGAAGTTGATGGGCGAGCGTGAGGTACATGTTCATAATGTTTTAGCCGGCTTCCTTGAGGGAGCAACACTCGTCATTAAGTAGCGATCCCTTACTAGGGTCTGGACTACCTAGCTGTCCGTATTTTTGAAAGTAAGCATCCTTTACTAAGGGCTTATTTCAGGCCAGCTTTCTCTCAGAGACTTTGACGTTACTCTTACTAGAGATTTTGTCGATTTGACGGCCATATATGCATTATATTTTTGGCCGGTCTCTTTGAGGGAGTGATGTTCGGCGTAAATGCGAGCAATTCGACGTTTCGCTATTGTTTGTATTTTTGTCCAAGTTATTGTCACTTTTAAACGAGTAACTGATTTAATGCCCCAAAGTGAAGTAGCTTGGTGAAAATATACAAAAAGATAAGATAGTAAGAATTGTATTATATGGATTTTGCTTGGCTGAAGGCCAAGATGCATGTATACAATTCTTTCCTTACTAATATGTGCCGTGGCACTTTGGAGTAACTACAAATTACCCTACTTATATCTGACGAAGATCTGAGCTAGACGTGGTACTTCTTTAAGTTGTCTGAATTCCAGGTACGCTGAATAGGTCGTCCATCTAGACTTTGCAGACGAAAAGTCCCACTGTGTATTTCCTGGACAATCAGATAAGGTCCTTCCCAATTTGGTGTTAGTTTTCCCAACTCTTTAGCTCGTCCAACTGCTTCCATTTTTCTCAGAACAAGATCCCCCACCTTTAGCGATCGTCTAACAACTCTTTTGTTAAACTCCCGAGCCATACGTAGTTTGTACAATTGCATTCTTAGCAAGGCATTGCCCCTGACTTCTGGGACTTGGTCCAAGGCCGTACGCAATGCGGCCCAGTTGGCTTCCTCTGTGTATAACATGACTCGTAGGGTGGGCTCCTCGATTTCAATGGGCAAGACGGCTTCAGTACCATAGACTAGCATGAAAGGCGTCTCGCCCGTAGAATTCTTAGCAGTTGTTCTAATGGACCATAACACCAATTGCAGTTCTTCAACCCATTGCCCTTTGGCGTTGTCCAGCTTCTTCTTGATTCCATTTGATAGAATCTTGTTGAAGGACTCGACTTGCCCATTAGCTTGTGGGTGGGCGGCTGCTGCAAAGTGAGCTTTGATTTCTCTTTCGACTGCCATTCTTTCGGCTTAGGCGTTTCGAACCGTGGACCATTATCAAAGACGATTGACCGAGGCATGCCAAATCGAGTTATAATGTTCTTCCGGATGAAGCCCTTGACGTCGTTTGTTGTTATTCCTCGCATGGCTTCAGCTTCTATCCATTTAGTGAAATAGTCCTTTGCTACAATCACAAACTTCTTTTGCCCAGCGGCCACGGGGAAAGGTCCTAGGATATCCATGCCCCATTTGGCAAAAGGCGAGAGGGAACAAGATGGGGGTCAAATAGTTGGACGGCTTCGATGCACATTTCCATGCTTCGACAACCTGTCACACTTCTTTGCATAGGCTAAAGCATCCTCCTTTAAGGTAGGCCAGTAGTACCCCGTCCTTAAAGCCTTCTCGCCTAAGGCTCTTCCCCCAATGTGAGAGGCACAAGCTCCTTCATGGAGTTCTTTCGGGACTTCCGGACCATCTTCTCTCGGTGACGCACTTGAGTAGAGGCCGGTTGAACGACTTCTTGTAAAGTGTCTCGTCCCATAGTTCAAACCACTTGTCTCTCGGCCTTCACATACTTGGCCTCTACGAGGATCCGAAGGCAATCGCCCTGTCTTCTTGTATTCTATGATCGGCTCCATCCGGACATTCCCTCGGTGAGAAACATAACCTCCTCTTGGTCGATGCTCTTTTTGGGTTTGACTTCCCAAAAGACTGTTCTTGGTACATCACCCTCGGCCGAGCGGCCAATTTCGAGAGAGCATCGGCTTGATTATTTTTCGACCTTGGTATTTGGTCGAGGACAAATCGTTTTAATGGCTCAATCTCATCCTTGATCGAGTCGCATATATTTGCCCATTGATGCTTCTTTGCATTCAAAATCTCCAGTTGACCTGGCCGACAACTAGGAGAGAGTCCGATTTTGCCTCAATCTCTACAGCTCCGGCCGCCTTGCACATTTTGATTCCCGCCAAGAGTGCTTCATATTCGGCTTCGTTATTGGACGCTTTGAATTGGAATCTTAATGCATATTCAAATTTGTCCCCTTCGGGAGATTGACAAATGATTCCCGCCCCATCTCCCATTGGGATCGTGGACGATCCATCAACCATGAGCGTCCAATGCTTCCTTCCTTCAATTTGGATCGGATATTTGCTTTATGGTTGGCCGAGTAAGCTCAACTATAAAATCAGCCAAGGCTTGCCCCTTAATGGCCTTCCTTGGTTCAAATGATATGTCAAACATGTTGAGCTCAACCGCCCATTTTAACATTCGCCCAGCGGCTTCCATCTTCTCGAGAACTTGCTTCAAAAGGTTGATCGGTATAGACGAGTATACTGTGTGCCAAAAAATAGGGCCTTAGCTTTCTGCTGGCCATGACGAGGCCAATCCAAACTTCTCAACGAGAGTATACCGGTTTTTCGCGTCCTTGAGCACGTGACTCACGAAGTATATTGGGATCCGGACGGATTCTCTTTCGACCAACAGGGACGGCACTCACGGCTTGAGTGGACACGGCCAAGTATACAAATAATTTTTCCCCCTCTGCGGGACCGACCAACCTAGGCAAGTGCTTGAAGATGATCTTTGACATGCTTGAAGGGCTTCCTCCGCCTCTCGTTGTCCATTCAAACTTGGCTTTTTTCTTGATCGTGGCAAAAAAGTGATGGCACTTGTCGCCCGACTTAGACAAAAAATCGTCCAAGGGCGCCCAAGCAACTCTGTCGCCCGTTGTACCTCTTTTACCTTCGAAGGAGACTTCATGTTTAGAACGACTTGAATCTTTTCGGGGTTGGCTTCTATTCCCTCTCGATCCACCAAGAAACCTAAAAACTTGCCCGACAAAACCCCAAAGACACATTTCGTTGGGATTCGGCTTCAACTTGTATTTCCGAGAGTTTCAAAAGTTTCTCTCAAATCATCTACATGACTTTCTTCTTGACGGCTTTTGACTATCATATCGTCAATATATGCCTCCATATTTCGTCCTAGCTAGCGGTGAAAAACATTATTGATCAATCTTTGAAAAGTGGGCGGGGCATTGCGTAGGCCGAATGGCATCCTCGGCCCGGCCATACGGCCCTTTTCGGTAATGAAGGACGTTTTGTCTCGATCCACCGGCCACATTGGGATTTGATGAAAACCCGAATATGCGTCCATGAAGCTCGGCAAAGCATGGCCCGGCCGTGGAGTCTACTAGACGATCCAACTTAGGCAAAGGGAAATTGTCCTTAGGACATGCCTTGTTGAGGTCCGTGTAGTCCACACACATTCTCCATTTGCCATTGGGCTTCGGCACCATAACCACATTTGCTATCCGGTCTGGATAATAGGTTGCTTTGATGAACTTGGATTCCAACAGACTTCGAACTTCTTGGTCGACCGCCCTGGTTTCTAGCTAGGTCCCAAATGTCTCTTCTTACGGCGAACCGGTTTCAAATTTGGATCAACATTCAAACGGTGGGACGGCTACTTCGGATCAATTCCGGCATTTCCTCGACGCTAATAGGCAAACACATCTTGAAACTCTTTCAACAAGTGGACTAGACGACCCTTCAAACCGGGACGAGCGAAGATCCAACTTTGAGGGTCCTTTCGGACGAGCTTTATCCGGACAAACTTCTTCGGGGGGCCTCCATCGGCTCACGGACGTTCCACTTGCTAGCCCCATGATGGCCATAACTTCTTCGGACGGGGAGGGTTCTTCCTTGATGATTTCATATTTCCTCTTCTTCTTTGGGGAGATGTTCGGACGCCTTCCTTGAGGGAGCAAGTAGCGTCGAGGGCTCTCAATGGTCGGCTTTAATCCCGGACGTTTTCCTCTCGCTAGCCATCTTCGTCGATCTTTCTCTACCCCGACGTTCTCCTTTCGCTAGGAACCTTCGTCGATCTTTCTCTTTTCGGACGTTTTCCTTTCGCCAACGACTTGCGTCGGTCTTGCTTATCGGCCTTCCATGATGATGGTTTCGGAGTAGTTAGGTAACATTCCCTAGCCCGCCTGCTGGTCTCCATACAAGGAGCCAATCTTGCCGTCATCACACTCATACTTCATCAACATCAGGTGAGTTACTATTACCGCTTTGACATGGTTCAGAGTTGGTCGTCCAAGAATGACATTGTAAGATGTCAAATCTCGGACCACCAAGAACTTGATAAATAGAGTTCTTGAGGCTTCCTTCTCACCAAATCGGACGGGCAACGTGACCGTTCCCATGGGGTGGATGACTCCTCCCCCAAACCCTATGATGGGATGGTGGACGGGAACCAAGTTTCTTTCGTCAAACCTCAACCTCGGACAAACAATCAGCACTAATGATGTCCGTCGAACTTAGGTGTCGATCGGGATTCTTCTCACTCTCAAGTTTGCTATTTTCATTTCTACGACCAAGGGATCATCATGGGGAGTCCTCAACCTCGCCCGATCTTGCTCACTAACTACCACCCTTGGGAAGGGCTCGGCCTTCGTCTGATCAGCTAATAAAACTTGGCCGAGCTCCCTAAGGTAGTTTTTGTGCCCTCTATTAGTTGGTCCCCCAGCAGCAAAACCGCCTGAGATTACGAGAACAACATCTTCGTCTGTGCTTGCACTCTCTTTCTTCTTGTTATGCCAATCATCTCTCCTTATAAACTTCCTTCCCCCTTGCGGCATATAGGAATTCATCTTTCCTTTTCGGGCTAACTCTTCCAAAGCTCTCTTGAGGTGCTTACATTCATTAGTCTCATGACCACAATCCTTGTGGAAGTGACAATACTTGCTCTTATCCCTATTTACGTAAGGGGTTTTCATCTCATTGGGGCCTTCAACTCATATTGATCCTTGATCTCCATGAGAATGGAGTATTGGTCTTTGTTAAACTCAATAGGATTGGATGAGGATGGCTCGGCCTCCTTTCTCTTGCTCCTTCTGGCCGAAGTGGTGGTTGCGGCTATAGCCCAGGTCTCGGCCTTTTTGGGGTTGCTCTTCTTTGGTTGAGCAACCTCTTCAGGCTTCTTAGACTCGGGATGTTTTGCTTCAGCACACACTTCGGTAGCGTGGATAAACGCTTCCGCTTCTCTTAAAGCCTCAGCAAGAGTGGAGATTTTCTTCTTAACAAGATCAAACTTGAAACTTCCTGGCCTCAGACCCCTGATGAAGGCGTCAAAGGCTACTCCGGCATTAAGATCGTGGATCTGAAGTGCTTCTAGGTTAAATCTCTTAACAAAACTTCTAAGAGCCTCCTTAGGTCCCTGGACGACCTTGCCTAGGTGCATGCTTGTCTTTTGCTCTTGCTTGTTGGCAACAAAGTGACTAGTGAATAAGAAACTGAGTTCAGTAAAATTGTTGACTGAATTAGAGGGAAGATTATTGAACCACTTCTGAGCTACTCCCTTCAAGGTAGCTGGGAAATTCTTACACCCAGTAGCATCGTCCACTCCTTGGACGTACATCGATGTTTGTAAGCGGACGGGTGATCATCGGGATCAGTTGTTCCATCAAAAGGCTCAATGGTTGGGAGTTTTACCTTTGGGAAGGGGGGCGCCTCCATGATCCTGGCCGAGAATGGGGTAGGCCGGTTGATCCCGGAGGGCTCCCACTGTCCCTCGATGGGTATAAACTCCTTGCGATATTCTTTCATTACGGGATTGGATGAAGTGTTTGCGAGCCTTTGGACGCTTGTAGACCATGGGCCGAGCCACCTGTCTTCTCCTGTCGCGGATGAACAAGAGAGTGACTTAAACTTCGTCCCTCCCCCGGGACGACAACCTCAAAGGAGGGTCTCTCAAATATGGTGTAGATCCTGTCGCTGATCGCTGTAATGCAGCCGCTTTCTTTGCTTCTAGATACTCTCTGGCATCTGTTTCCATTCTGTGCCCACTAGGATGGACATGGTCCTGGGTCCTCACCACCAAGTTCCAGTCCATCTTTCTTCGTTGATCATTATCCTCTGGCTGCTTTCCTCTTGACGTCCTCCTAGAGGGCTCCTGGCGAACCTGGCGACTAGGACCTGGACGATCTACTTGAGAACGTCCTCTAGGACGAGGTGGATTGTTAGCAGCTTGCTCCGGGGTGTGATGAAAAAACAAAGATATTGCTTTTAATCTGTTCCTGGACGGCCAGCTGCCATCTTAGTCTGAAAGTCATTCAAGCACATTCTCCAGGTGGGCGGCGATCCTTTGGACGATCCAGATTCACTTGGATGACCAGGTTCTTTGGCTTGGTCCAAGAACATTGACAATGGACGGGGGTCTATCTCTTCCTCTAGGTGGTCTTTCATGCTCCACCGTATCCTCGACATTAACTTGAAGGCTTCGATTAGGGCAATGTTGGACGATTGACAATCCGGTCATCGTTGCGTCTCCCCACAGACGGCGCCAAATGTTTTGTCCACTTGTCCAACAAGTAAGCTGTAGGCTTAGCTTCCTTGTCGATCAAGTAACTTAGTATCTTGAGTGTTCTTGAGATGGAGACTTGTGCAACAATGCCTGAATTATAGCTTGATCCTTAGCCTTGGCTTCGCTTCCGAACCTGCACAAAGGGACCCACCCTGGAGGTTTGGGTGGTGGTTCCCCCTCCGATGCTTAAGTCAGTTATCAGGAGTTGTAAGAGAAAGTAGAGATAGAAAGAGAAAGTGAGAGAGAATTTATCAGAGTAACTTTACACTGTTTGCATTGAATGTGTTTTCTCCTGATTTCAGGGGTATTTATAGTGATAGCAAGTTGACGACTAACCTTAAAACCGACCTACCATAGTGGCCTCACGATTGGGCGAGGAATCGGATCATGACACGTGGCAGATCATGATTGGGGGATGTCTATTAACCACTCTCCTTCAGCCATTTGGCACTGCTGGGCTTCTGACTATTGGGCCAGAAATTCAATCCTTTTACCCCCACTGAGCATAGCCCAGAGATTAAGCCTTATTTTTATTTTAAATAGGATGACACGTGTACGGCTCTGATGAGCCCATGTGTCGTTAAGGGAGCCGTAGATATTAGGCTACAACAAGTATAACAAAATATTAACAATAGGAAAATTTGAAAGTCATAAAATGACTCTAATATAGGTATGAAATTTATTAAGTTCAAAGATCTAAAATATAATTTGGAATATAAATTCAAATTAGAAAGTTTTGTAAATAATAAAATAGATACGTAGTACTCACATACAAACAACAGTTAATTGAAAAAGAACAATAAAAAAAAAAAAATACCGTCATACATAATAACATATACTATCAAGCAACCAGCAAATAAAATAAATGCAATGCAACACACAAGACTATATTAAAATAAAATTAAAGCTTATTTCTAAATTGCAAAACACAAAACAAATTAAACACAACGAAACCGAGAAGGCTATAAATTACTTCACTTTCGCTGCGCACTCTGATAAAAGAGAAAATAAATTACATGTAAGAGGCCCTGCAAATAAGATTAGCAAACTTGGTAGACTAATTCCACCAATAATACAAATAACTATACATATAACATATGCTCCATAAGCATGAGAGCACATCACATTCCCATAAGGCTTCCCTTTACTTACTCTACCCATCACACTCTCATTATAGTGAAACAACTAAACTTAATTCTAAACAAATTTTATATCCTATGGCCAACTAATAATTCTAAAGAATCATTAGCAACTCTTTTTCAGAGTTTAGGAGCGTTTTGCTCTGATACCAACTGTAACACCCCAGAATTTCAAAGGCGGAAAAGAAAGAAATAATAATATATTTAATAGGACGATGGCGGAAACATCGTCTTCTGGGAATGTCACTACTACAAGAATAGTGTTTAAATAACTAAGTGATAAAACAAACATAAGTAAGTACTATAAGTAAATTAATTACTTAGATTAAAATCGTAATGAGGAATCACCCATTATGACTCAATATCAACTCAAACAAGTTTAAAATTTAGACTTATCAAATTAACATACAAGTCAAAGGAATCACCCATTATGACTTAATATCAACTCAAACAAGTTTAAAATTGAGACTTATCAAATTGACATACAAGTCAAAGGAATCACCCATTATGACTTAATATCAACTCAAACAAGTTTAAAATTGAGACTTAGTATATAAATTTCGTTTTCAAAGAATATAAAACAGATCAGTCAAAACCAAATAATTAAATAAGAAGTAATGAAAACAACCAAAATTTTGATATGAAATGAGAAAGCATTAAGTATTTACACAAGAAACAACAAATAGTAAACGAGATCCTTTCACGCAATTGAGTTTGAAAAATAATGCTAATAAGAAAAGTAAGTTAGTAAGTAAAATAAAAGTTGTTGAATGCTAACCTTTAAAACAAAATAGTTTACATCTACTTTTCAAACTAACACCAAAACAACTCATTAAAGTACTTTTATTTTCAAAGACTACAAAACTTATTACCATAATTAAAGGCTAAACAAGGATTAGCATGAAAAATAAAAATATTAAAAGGAAATAAATATAGATGGTCAAAAATAGTAAGAGAAATTTGATGACAATTGAAATTAAACGTTTTTCAAAAGAGTATAACAAAATATTAACAATAGGAAAATTTGAAAGTCATAAAATGACTCTAATATAGGTATGAAATTTATTAAGTTCAAAGATCTAAAATATAATTTGGAATATAAATTCAAATTAGAAAGTTTTGTAAATAATAAAATAGATACGTAGTACTCACATACAAACAACAGTTAATTGAAAAAGAACAATAAAAAAAAAAATACCGTCATACATAATAACATATACTATCAAGCAACCAGCAAATAAAATAAATGCAATGCAACACACAAGACTATATTAAAATAAAATTAAAGCTTATTTCTAAATTGCAAAACACAAAACAAATTAAACACAACGAAACCGAGAAGGCTATAAATTACTTCACTTTCGCTGCGCACTCTGATAAAAGAGAAAATAAATTACATGTAAGAGGCCCTGCAAATAAGATTAGCAAACTTGGTAGACTAATTCCACCAATAATACAAATAACTATACATATAACATATGCTCCATAAGCATGAGAGCACATCACATTCCCATAAGGCTTCCCTTTACTTACTCTACCCATCACACTCTCATTATAGTGAAACAACTAAACTTAATTCTAAACAAATTTTATATCCTATGGCCAACTAATAATTCTAAAGAATCATTAGCAACTCTTTTTCAGAGTTTAGGAGCGTTTTGCTCTGATACCAACTGTAACACCCCAGAATTTCAAAGGCGGAAAAGAAAGAAATAATAATATATTTAATAGGACGATGGCGGAAACATCGTCTTCTGGGAATGTCACTACTACAAGAATAGTGTTTAAATAACTAAGTGATAAAACAAACATAAGTAAGTACTATAAGTAAATTAATTACTTAGATTAAAATCGTAATGAGAAAACTATCTCAAACTAAAGAGAAGTCTAGAACTAAAACCCCTAATAGATTATTTCTAGCATCTCAACACGAGCCCAAAATCAAAGAAAATCCCCATCAACAAAACCTGCAAAATATACAACAAATATCCACAATCAGTGGGGAGTAACTAGCAGTTCTCCCAGAACAATAGCAATCAAAGCACGATTCAGAAGAAGATTATTAAGAAAGGAATAACATGCAATCATTACATCAATAGCATGCACATAGAAATCATAAAGCTATAGATGAAACAAGTGATCATCAACAATAAGTACACATGATAGAGTGAGTGACATAACTCTAATGTATATAAATCATAATAAATCAAGAATTCAACAAGTTATTGAGTCAGAAACCGAACGCTAGTGATTCGCAAATCACTTCCTAAGGTTTGTCAGATCGCAATCTCCAGGTCAGTCTATGGGCTTACGTTCCCCACTGCCTGTGTCTAAGAATGGCCAAACTGCCAATGTAGGGTAGAGCACGCAGAACTCCCTGACTCTCAGACGACAACAATTAACCCAGGTGTACCCCTAGTTCGCAAACCAGGTGGTTGGCATGTTCTTCACCGGGGACTACATCTATCCCACCGGATATTCTTATCTCAAAATACAATCATGCATACAATCCAAGTATCATTCATCAAAATATTCATCAAAAAGGGATGCCACCCGGCCTTATGTTCATCAAAACAGTTCTTCATCATTCCTCAAAATAAATCACTTATAAATTTTCAACAAATATCTCTCATAATAACACTTGAACATCTCCAAACATCATCAATGATAATATACTGGTTTTTACAGCAACCACAATTCAATCAAAAATACATCACCCATTAACTCTAAATCATATTCATTAAAAGAGTAGCAACAACTAATCATTTTCTTTCATAAATCAAACATAAACATGTGGTTACCCAATGATACATACTGTATACTACTGAAAATCAGCAACCCAGAATATATTAAATTATGAATTATTTTCTGATTTACAAGCCCTCAAATAATTTAAAAGTGTATCCTCAATTTCACAACAAAAACACCATAATAATTATCAAACTAATAAGTTCGAGCAGTAAAATCACACAAAAATTATCATACGACCCTAATGGATCTACTGACATGGTACAATTTTTATTTATAATTTTCGGACTCCAAAAGTATTTTTAACAGTTAATATACAGATTCCTCAAATAAGCCATTATAATAATTAAAAATATAAACAGACGCCCAAAAATTACCAAAACTTTACATAACATGTAAAAACTCACGGAAATATCCCTCTTCATCAGTTTCACTACTCCCTACTTCCTCAACCCTCACCATTTGCCTCACCTATTTCAACAATTTCAATGAACGCAACATACTTCATCATTCTGCCACCTTCATCCACCTTCCATATAAACAAAATTCTTAATTCTACTCAATATTCTACTCATATTCAAAATTTCATTACACGCATCAATTTCAAATTTGTCTTTAACAACATATTTCATCAACAATCAAAACTATAACATACAACCTCTAATTCATTCATATTTCTTCAACATATATGCATATATTTCATTTCTAATTTCAACATTTAGTAATTAAACCGAGAAAAACAAGAATTTAAATCTAACCTTTTCGTGTGCAAAATACCTATTTACCTCCACCGCTCCGACGATAAGTTTGAGTTACGCAGATTCCAACAAATGTGATTTCCTCCCTATTTACTAAAGAGATTCCAAAAATTTAATGCTATCTCCAAATTTTTTGCACTCTAAATTCTCCTGCTTAGATGAGGTTCCTCAACTTTCTCTGTTTTTGCGATATGACTTTAGAAATAACGCCAGCTACTTTGTTTTCAATAGGAAATAACTCCCTTTCTTTTTTAAACCCTTAAAATTACTATTTACCCCGGTATGCACAACTGCCAACCCATACTGGGTATGCGCTTATCAGAACTCGGGGATGCAACAGGAGGGAGCGAGGGTAAATATAAAAATTCACAAATGCTTGGGTTGATTAGTCAAACGGAGCATTTGACACAACAAGTGCTCCGGTTGACTAATCAACCCAAGCATTTGTATCAAACATAAATCTTGACTTAAGTTGGAATTGCATACTATTTCTTGCCTACTTGACATTATTGATTACTTGTTTCCTATGTTCCACATGCTTTCCCCTTAAAGTTATACAAAACCATCGAAAAATGACCAATAAACTATCAATAAGAAAAAAACCACTCTACGAAGGCCATGCGGCAAAGGCACGAATCTTGCGTCACACGCAAGGACGTGTGCTTGGCGCATAATTAACCGTGTGTGGCACGCAAGTTTCTTGTGCGAGGCGCGAGTTGCTTGCGTGGCATACAAGCTGCACAACATTAAGCAACTCAATTTCGACTGTTTATTTGCTGGTTTTCGATCCATCTTTGCATCATCATCCATGATCACTTTAGGAGGTCATATTTTTAAGAAAAACACACCTAATTCAAAGATAAGAACTAATTTTTTTCATGCATATCATCTAAGATTGACTCTATCTTTTTGAGTCCATCTAGATAAGTGGTCATGATAGAGTTTTGGGTCGCTCACTAGTGGAAAAAACCTTATATGACACAAACAAACTGATTCGGTTCTCCCAAAATCGGATCAGTAAATTCAAATTTTTTTCAGAAATTTTTGGCTAATAAACTAATCTGGTTTGTAGGAGAACCGGATCAGCTTTGTAAACTGATCTGGTTCTTCTATAAACCGGATCAGCTTGATAAGCGAAAAAATATAAGGCCCTTCCTTGTGGCCCATGTTCCCTATATGGCCCATAAATGAGCGCCTCTAACTCACCGAACCCTAAATTCCCTCACTCATACCTCTTTCCTTAGCCCTAAATTCCCTCACTCACCCCTATCATCCTCTGTCCTCCTCCCTCCTCCTTGCTCCATTGACAGCAACAACACCATCTCCACAGTCATCCCTTCTTTCTCCTCCATTAACAGCAACAACGCCACTATCCCCACAATCCTCGTTCCTTTCTCCTCCCTATTCGCTCCAACACGCCACGCCAGCCACCAGCCACGACGCCACCAACAAATCTTGTCAACGCCCTATTCGCATCTTCTCCTCTCTCGTTCCTTCATCTTTGGCATCCTTTCTTTCGTCTCAAAACCCTAAAAATCCAAACACCAATCCCTAATTTCACCACGATCTAGAGATGAAGAGACAAAGATTTCGAGCTACGAAGAAGATGTCGACGACGAGTGGGATTTATAGGCGTCCCAAAAAGCGTTGTTGGAGGAGGAAGATATGGAAGAATGCTAAATTTTACCCAGATCTAGGTCTTAGATTTTTGGTATTTTTAGAATTTTATAGATTTTTGAAATTTTTGAAATTTTTTAGATTTTTTTAATTTTTGGAGCTTGTTTAATCTATGCTTTTTGAATACTAAAAATAATCACGAATTGTAAAGTATATTCTTTTGATTAATTGTTATATAATTTGTTGTTTATTGATAATTATTAATTTTTGCGTTTAATTTGTGTTCTTAAATCTTCATTTCGTGCGAATTCGTTGTTAAGTATAATTTGTTGTGTTGTTTTTTGGAGCTTGCTGTTATGGAGGATACTACAAATAATCACGAATTGTAAAGCTGTAATTTTTTTATAAAAATTTAAACCTAAGTTACTGATTTGGTTGTGTTGTAAGATCGGATCTGTTAACTCAAATAACTGATCTCGTCAACTGGATCAGCTAACTTTTCATAACCGCTGCTACCCTAACCTATCCGGTCCATTTCCGGATCAGTTAAGCCCATTTTGACCGGATCGGTCAGGGTTTTTTCCACTAGTGGTTGTCATATCATCCTATCCCATCTTAACCCATCTAGACAACATATCTATTTACCCTAACATATCCACTTAGAAAAAATTTATCTTTTTTAAAATCACCATCGTATCACATCATCAAAAAAAAATTCTTTCAGAATAATCATCATCTTTTCCAATAAAAGATAAAAAACAAAGGGGTCCATTTCAAAAACAAAATGAATCATCCAGTTCAATCCAATTAACCAAGTCCAATCAACTAAATCCAATAAACCCAGTCCAAGTCCATTTGTATTCATCTTAGGCCCATGATCTTTTGAGTCCGTACATTCATCTTAGGCCCATGTAAGTCTAGCTTATTTCAAAATCTAGGTCCATTTGCATCTCTATATAAACAAGCCCAGGTGCTAACCCCAGTTCATTCCAATGTCAAGCTCATGTGCTTCTCCCAGTCCATTCTAATCAAGCCTATGTGCTAATCCCAATCTATTCCCAATAAGACAGGCCCATGTGCTGCTCCCGCCAGTCAATTCCAAAATTAAGCAATTAAAGGCCCAATTCAAATTCTAGGTCTAGTTTGCATCATCATATAAACCCTAGTCAATTCCAATTTCAAGCCCATGTAGGATCAATTCCAATGTTAAGTCCATAAAGGGAATCATTGAGTCTAGAAAAGCTAGTCCTTCCCAAGTCCACAAAGGCAACCCTTGAATCTAGCAAATATAGTCCATCCTAAGTCC
Source organism: Beta lomatogona (assembly GCA_947646795.1). Lineage (NCBI taxonomy): Eukaryota > Viridiplantae > Streptophyta > Magnoliopsida > Caryophyllales > Amaranthaceae > Beta > Beta lomatogona. The sequence goes on from CANSNZ010001150.1 coordinate 180,372, forward strand.
ATAAAGGCCTAATCATCGAGTCTAGTTTAGCTAGTCCTCCACAAGTCCATAAAGGTAGTATCCTTTAGTCTAGCGAAGCTAGTCTCTCATACAGCCATAAAGGCCCGATCGTTGAGTCCAGTCTGCTTGCATAGTCCAGTCCATGTCTGCATATTCATATAGTTAGGCCCATGTCTCCATCATGGTCAAGTCCATCCTATTCCAAAACCCATATTATTTTCAAACCATCCATCTCAAAATCATTTCTCATTTCAGAAATCATTTCTAAAAACTTACAAGTGAGGTTCATTCGATTCCGTTTAAGACAGGTCATGAGGTTACAACTTGGTAATGCCTAATTGAGAAGAAATAGGTGAGTCCACTCTAAGGCTCATCAAACGAACTATCACCACCTCGATTTCATTTTGAATCATGAGATTACTATTGACGGTCTTCACAACAGAGGCGCGATGACTTCTATAGGGCTTACTCCAGACCCTTCACCTAAAGAAAAATCCAAAAGGTGTAACTTAAACTCCTACTGCAAATACCATCAGTGCACTGCAAAACATGGTCGACGACAGCAGATTTCGAGTACCTCCTACAACAAGGGTATGCATCACCTTAGACAGTGTATCCCCAGTTCAAAAGGCTTAGTCTTTTATTTACGGTATTCTAGGTTGAGTAGAAGAGTTTTCATCCTAGCAATTTTTGTCCTTTCCCATCGAGTACATGTCTTCTAGCACTTTCATCTATTATAGCCTTCTCATTTTCATGAATATCATCATATTTTATTTGTAATTTCATTGGCCTTTCACCATCATTCATGCTTCGAATTCAATGATGGAACCCAAATCAATTTGTCTCTATTGACCTTTGATTACATAAAAAGAATATAAAAAATGGATATATATTGGATTAGGAGTCATATCCCTCTCTCTCCCTCATTTAAAAAAGCCATCACATACATAAGCCATCTTCATGTATTTCAAAAAAGCCTTCAATCATATCCTCCATTATTCTTATACTAAATAGCCTTTCAAATCAAAACTCCATAAAATAGCCTTCAAACCTTCCAATACCCCAAATCACAAAAACTTGTGTGCAAACCTCAGTTATAAAAAAATCAACGCCAGACAACAACAATAAAAAGAGCAAAAAAAAATTATGCAAAAAAAAAAAAAAAAAAAACAAATGCAAAAAAAAAAACAAATGCAAACCACAGCTAAAAAGGCAAACAATCAAGCTAGGGGGCTCAGACACAAGTTTTATCCCTCATTCCAAACCCTTCAATCCATCAAACCCTTGAAACCCATAAACCTTACCTTGACATTTAAATGAAGAGAAGCCATAAACCTTACCTTGTCCCATATAATCAAAAACCATAATCCTTACCTTGTCCTATCTAATTAAACCTTTATCTAAACCCCAAACTTTTCAACTCTCATTTCAATTCTAAAATATTATTTAAGATATGTCTTATCCTGCTAGGTTGAAAACCTGAATGGGAGGCTTAGGCAAAAGTTAGGGCACAAAAAAATCAGATCAAGAACTACTAATGGTCTAATTCGCAAGGATACATAAGAATTCTCATCTCGAGGTCCAACCGCTTCAATAAAAGAATATAAAATTTTCAAGGTCACATAATTTGGCTTATGAGAATTCAGAAGTATACAAGCTCTAGATCCCCACATAGACTCGAGTTTGAACTTAACCATATCAAAACCTTCTCCCACCTATATCTATATGAGTCACAAATTAGACCATCTATTTTTCAATCCAAACTCTTCTTGTCCCTGAAGGACTCTCCGATACTTCCATGGTCTTTGGCGATATCTAACTTTATTGCCTATATTGACTCCCTAGAGAAGAAACTCTAAATACTCTTGAGTGTCATTCTAGTCAATAACTTTGAATGTTCAGTTCAAGTCAAATATGTTCTAATTTAGGCTCAGAGCGCCTAACTCAAGTCAAGCTTTCCCAAAGTGGAGGCACCTTTATTTGCGTTGGTTCCTCCAAATCAAACTCCTGAAGAGTTGTAGTATATGGATCAGACTTACGGACCCCGATTTTATATCAAAATAATTTCCAAAATCTATCTATTTCCATCAATCAATTTCTCTATGCTCTGCATTACCCTGACCTTGCATAGCATTTCCTTCAATCCACCAATTTATCTCTTATAGCTTTGCATAAACCTAACCTAGCATTGCATATCGTGCATCCTTAGGAAGTCTAAGTTTGCATCATTGCATCATTATGTACATTATCTGAGTTATTTGCACCTATTTGCAACCATCTTCTCTTGCAGGCTTATCAAATTGCTTGTAGTTATCATCTTGCAAACTTACTTTGTTGTGCAGAAACTTATGACATATAGACCATATCTAGATTGTAGAGCATTTGGAATCGTTCTCCATCTCGACATAGACTACATTAACTGACTTTGACTTTCGGTTTCATAAACCTCAGTTAAAGTGGCGGCTTCTGTAGGCACAAAATCGTATCTCCCTATTTTAGCACCCAGTGCAATGATCAAACATATCTTCGCTCTAATTGGTCCAGTTCAAAGGAAAAGCAATCTGAAAAGCTAAGCCCAAAATTGTTTGAAGAACCTAAAGTCTATTTATTTATTCCAAGCCTAATTATTAAAGCCCAATTAATTATTCGTCATAATTAATTGCATTTTCAATATATTTTCTAAATTAAAAGATATTACAAAAAAACCAGATTTTATCCTTTTGATAATTAATTTTTGAATTCAAATAATATTACGTAATCAAGGATAAAAATAATCTTTTAATTTCAGATAACAAATAACCCTTTCGAATCTACAGTTAAGTGACGCGCAAGGAAATGTGTCCCATGCACCAGGTAGCACGTGCGAAACATCGAAACAGTCAGCAAAGACACGCAAATGACGGCGTGTGCCATGCATGTCAATACATGTCGGGCATGTTGCTTGGGGACTGCGTAATGAAAATCTTATCTTGTTCTTCTGATTTTCCTTATGAATATACCTCGTTCCAATAGGTTTCGGACAGATCTCCAAATGCCTTCGTATTACGTAATCTCTCTGCAATTCTCAAATACTTCAAACATGTATTCCTAAAACCATCAATTTCCATTCAATATCTATTGAAGCTTCAAGATTGCTCCTCCTAATGATCATTATTGAATTAATATGACTGCTATAGAAGGTCCGATACTAAATAACTTAGTAGAATTGATATGACTGCTATAGAAGGTCCGATACTAAATAAATATGTATTCCCTCTAGATGGAATAAGATTCTCTTTAAAAATTAGTTTTTATCCATGTGCTAGAGCTTGAAGAATTCCCAAAGGACCGGCATATTCATGTCCAATATGTTGTTGTATACTCGCGGATATATCTCTTTCTAACCACACAATTACTTGTACACCTATTGTGATTCCCAATATGAGAATCAAAATAGGGAAAAGCATCCATATAGTCCCGTAAACCTCTTTTAAGGATTTCAATATGGAAAAAGAATTGATAGCTTGTACTTCTGCTGTATTAATTATCATTTCAACGATCAACTTCTCCCATAATGATATCTATGGTACCTAGTATCGTCATAATATCAGCGTATTTAATTTTTTTAACTAATTGAGGAAGAATTTGCAAATTGATAAAACCCGAGGGGCGGATTTTCCATCTTCGAGGAAAAATGCTCTGATCTCCCATCCAAAATATTCCTAATTCCCCATTTGCGGCTTCAGCTCTTGCATAAAGTTCTTGTTTCGACAATTCAAAAGTCGGAGATGGCTTTTTACTAATGAATCGATATTCAAAATCATTCCATTCAGGATATTTTTTCTATTAAAGCGTCGAATTTCTAAATTATCATAGGGACCCCCTAGAGGTTGTTGAATAATTTTTATGGATTCGGCCATTTCACCAATTCGTATTAAATAACGAGCTAATGTATCTCTTTCTTTTTGCCATTGGACTTCCTAATCAAATTTGTCGTAACACTCATAATGATCAACATTACGAAGATCCCATTCTATTCCTGAAGCTCGTAGCATTGGCCCTGATAAACCCCAAAGTAGTGTTTCTTCTCGACCAATAATGCCTACGTTCTCAACTCACTCTAAGAAAAAGGATTTCGCGTAATAAGTTTTTGGTATTTGATGTGACCAAGTTATATGCGATTATAGAGTGTTGAGAAGTCCATTTTACTAAGGTTTAAGGTTTAAGAAGGAGAGTTTTACTCATCTATACCTTAGTGTGGAGAAGAGGGAGTTATGATGAATTTGCAGTATTAGAGGAGATTTAAGGATATTTTGTGGTTCCATATACTTTTGATCATTTACAGGTGGATTAAGCTCACAAAGTTCCTTGAAGTCTAGATTTTGATGGTTGTCATCCAAGTTCATCTCTTTGTAGCTCTACGGCATTGTGTGCCCACCATGGACGTTGAAGAGCCCACCTCGAGCGTTTGTGGAGAAGGTTGGATGCTGGGCAGTATAGAGTGCCCGAGCTGGGCACTACATACGCACGGCTCGCGCATATCAAGCAGAAGCAGGTGCTTGGCAGCAGCCAAAGCCCGAGCCGCGCACCATCAGCGCACGAGTCGCGCGCTGCGAGCGAAAGAATGAGATTGTCAGCATTGAGTGCCCGACTCGCGAGCAAGACATGCACGACTCGCGCACTTCGAGCGAAGCTGAAGTTTTGGGCAGGATCGAAGGCCCGACTCGCGCATATGGAGAGCCCGACTCGCGCACTTCGACGCGGCTACGACTCTTCGGCAGTTTTCAGCTTTCCTTAGGTTTTATTAATAAGAAAAAAAGGTTGTTTTGGGATGTCTGGTAATTTCTGAACTGAATTATAGAGGATAGAGAAGAAGAAACCTAATCCCTATCTTCCCTTTTTGAGTTTCGAATCATTAGTTTGAAGATTTCTTCGATGGATGCTATGTCGATTGTAGCCTAAATCTAGTCTTGAGAACGGTTAATCAAGCTTCGGTCTATTATTGTGAGGTTTCTCTTTGTTAACTTTTTCTTAATTATAATTGTGATTTCTTGATTTTAATCTATGATTGTGGTATGTATTGCTAGGAGTACTACTAGTTTATACATTCGATTTATTATTTGCTAGGATTTAGAATTGATGCCGATTCATCTGTTCTTCTTTCATGAGTAGCAATCTAGGGTTTGATTAATGAATCTGATTATTCTTGATTAATCACTAGAGAAATCACAAGTTCCAATTTGAATATGTTGTGCTAGCAATTTGTTAATTGGCTCATTGTTTCCTAGTTCGTTGATGTTCTATTGATTTGAATTTAATCTCTGATTAGATTAGATTAATTTTTAGTTCAAGTTTTATGATCATCTAATTGTGATTGTTTAACGGTACTTTTGAGGGAAAGGAATTTGATTTCCAACTTTGAGTAATTAAGAGTAAAGTTACACATTTGAGTGACCAATGATCAATAGTATGAATCGAAGTGGCCATTAACCGAACTCAAGATTCTTCTCTTCTTGATTACATTACTTTTTTATTGTTCTTTAGTTCTTCATATTTAGTTATTCAATTCTTTAATCCCAAAACCCCCATTTGATCTATTATAAGCACGAGTTAGTCCCCAAGTCTCTGTGGATTCGACCCTACTTGCCACTTACATTTATTTGTATTGGAAAGAAGGAAAATAAATTTTTATCTTTGGTAGCGCGTACGACCGCGTCCCACCAGTATTCAGTAAGCCCTATTAAAAAATAACCACAAAAATCTAAACATTTATCTATCCATCCATAAGTTAGATCGAAAATAATTATGCATCATTCTCATACCAGTAGCAGCTTCAAATAAATCATCTATCAATTCTCTTTTTCTGAAAATATAGAAGAAAGGGGTCTGCACGCCAATATCCGCCATAAAAGGGCCGAGCCATAACAAATGAGAAGCTATACGACTTAATTCCAACATAATCACTCGGATATAGCTAGCTCTTTTAGGTACTTGAATATTTCACAACTGTTCCGGTCCGTTTCCAGTTTTGCTTCTGTGAACATAGTAGCTAAATAATCCCAACGTGTCACATAAGGAAGATATTGTATAATGGTTCGGTTTTCCGCATTTTTTCCATACCCATGTGTAAATAACTCAGGTCACTATTGGTTCACAATCAATAACATCTTAACCGTCTAAAGTAACGATGAGTCGGAGAACGCCATGCATTGATGGATGGTGAGGGCCCATATTGACTATGATGAGGTCTTTTATGGAAGTTGGTACAGTCATAGGTTCTTCCACGATTCATTCTTTACACGAATTCATTTTTCCATGAATTGCTGAATACAAAAATAAGTTCATCAAAATTCAAGATCTAATAAATCAAATAATTCACAACGACTCTTCAAATTAACGTGCTTTTAGTTCTCGAATGTTCAATTGACTTATCAATTCTTTATAACGTACTACATTTTTCTTTGACAAATAAGCCAGTAGTCGTTGGCGTTTTCCCAAAATTTTTTCGTAGTCCTCTCTGAGATGAATAGTCTTTTTTGTGCAATTCCAAATGTGAAGTAAGTCTACATATTATATTGGTAAAACATAATACTTGAAATTCAACAGACCCTTCGTTTTCTTCTTTTTTTTTCATCCGAAATCAAGGATATGAATGATTTTTTTTTCATAAATTCTTAACCTTCCTTACCTTTTTATTTTTACAAAATATGGAATTTTACCGATCAGTAATAATAATGCCAGCTATTTTAATCTGGTATACATAATAACATCACAATACCTTATTGATTCATTTTATCAAAGAAACTTAAAAAAGAAAATTATGTTGAGTAATTTCTGGATATAATTGATACGTCATCGAATTAGTATCATGTATCATAATTGAATGTATGACAAGACGTGTAGACCTGTATTTATCTACCAAATAAATAGGGATCCATAAAACAAATACATCATAAACGCATTTTTAATTGTGGATACATATGTATTCTTAATATACTAAAACGACTCCCGTTATTAGTATCAAACCAATAACGATTCATACGAGCTAAATCTTCTAATTGATGATTGGGCCAAAGAAAGAATATGAATTTTCTAAATGTATTTTTATCTCGATCAAAATCTTTATTTTCATCAAAAAGTTGACTACAGTTTTTTACCCGATTCCCTATTGGGTTTGGATTCACACCATTATTATTCCCTGAATTCAAACAAATTAGAATTCTCAATTCTCTACGATGCCTCGGCGATTAAATATTTTCTGGAGCAACCAAATCAAAATTGTTTTTGTCTCTATCACCCAATTGTTTTTATCTACATTTTTACTGTATCTTTTTTAATTATTTTGGTCTTTACTCTTATCAACCAATGAAAGAACTATGGTTTGATACAGAAGAAATTGGCCATCGCCTTTTATAGATAGACGAATCAGTCCAATAATCAATATCCCTTTTTCTACCAAGTTTTGAACAGTAAGATCTTTCCGACCCAATAGTATATTCATATCCATTTCTCTTCTTTCTATAGAGGATATGGTAATTGCTGTTGGATCTATCAATATAAGCACGAGACAATATATTTTGATATTATCGAGCACTTTTTGTGTCAAACACTCAGGTCATTTCAATTGAAAAAGCAAATATCTTTTCAGTAATAAAGAAATTCCCGTTTCTATACCATTCTTGGATAGTTTTTTCTTTTGAGGTTTATTCATATCTGATCTTATATAATATTCTTCAATATCTTTTTGTCGATTTGAGAGAATAGATTCAGAGTTTTCTTGAACATATGATCCAAGATCTTCTTTACTTACGAGTTCATTTTCATCTTGATTCCCAGTCTCTAATTCAAATCCAAGATCTTCTTTACTTACGAGTTCGTTTTCGTCTTGATTCCCATTCTCTAATTCAAATCCAAGATCTTCTTTACATATGAGTTCATTTTCGTCCTGATTCCCATTCTCTAATTCAAAAGATTTTTTTTTCTTCTTTCTATTGATATTTTTAATTTCACTAAAATACTCACTTACATTATAATTTGAAAAAAGAAGATTAATTGGTATAAACCAAGGTTTCAGTTTATATGCATTATAAAATAATAAAAATTCGGAGAAAAACCTAAATTCCATACTTGATATAGGATGTCTTAGTATTTCTTCGTTCATTCCCATCCAATCAAAAAGGTTTTTTTCTTATGGGATCCCTTGATTTCTTGATAAATTGTGCTATAAAAAGCACTTTTATTATCAATTTGATCAAGAATTTTATAATTCTTAGATTTAGTTTTAGTATTTTCATTCATGCTAGTACTGATATCGACCCAGACCTCAATGTTGACTTTTTTTCTAAGACAAAAATGGAGCATTTTCAAATCCAAATATTCTCTATCTGTATTTTTCTCCATATCCTTAATATTCTTTATTCCTAAATTATTAGTGATAGGAATATTACACCATATGTCAATTAATTCATCTTTATTTATGTTGTAATTATAAGCATAAGAAAATTCATCGTTCTTATCTTCGAATAAAAAAATTGTATGATAAAACATCATATCTATAATTTTTTTTTAAAATTATCTTTTTGATATGGCAAGATTGATAAATGGTTTTCTGAATTATTTGTATTTTTGGAATTAATTAATTGTTCTTTTCGATCTGAATTGCTTTTGTTTTTTTTTTTTTTTTTTTGAAAATTGCTATTTTCAACCTCACAATGTTCAGTTACTCTACTTCGCCATTTTTTTGGTACTAATCGAGACCATTTTATCTGAGGTAAATTGTATTGATAATTACCTTTTAATTTTAACCAGTTTTTCCATTGGTTTATTTTAGAATTCATAAGTTTTTTAGTCCTTAGATTGGAATGAGCTATTCCTTGGGTTCCAAAATATTCTTTTATTTCATTTGAAGAAAGAAAGATATTCCACGATACTAAAGGACAAATCTTAACTTAGATAAGTTAAGAATTTTTGCTTGGGATAATTTATAAAATACGTAGGCTTGTGACAAAAAAGAAAAATCAGAAATAATTTTCGAACTCTTAGTAAGATTACTATTACTAAGAAAAGGCAAAAATTGGATTTTTATAGTAAAAAAAAATTGAATTATATTTTTATTTTTTTTATTAATCCTTTCAGGATTTTTTTCATTATTGTAAATGGATTTATCAATCCAAATTTTTGTTGATTCAAGAAAAAGTTGTGTATTAATTCTACAAATATTAATGATATATAGAAATATTTCGTATATCCTTCCAATAAAAAAAATTCAAAATATAATTTGATTTTTGGATTAATCGAGCATTTCTTCTTGTTAATATTTGACCAATGCTTTTTGGCGATTTGAATTTCGTAGTACCATAACGTGTTTGGTTAGGACTAATATTTATTTTGATATTGTCTTTTGAAATTTTTTCTATTTGATTTTTGATTATCCTTGTTCTATTAGCTAAATCTTTCATTTTATGTTGTGTCATTGAAGAATTTTTTCAATTTAGGAATCAGGTTTGAATGGATGATTCAATAATCATATGCCTATTGATTATCGAATCTTTTTCTTTTTTTCTTTCACTAAATTCTTCTCTCAATCCAAATACCAGAATTGGATTTACGGTTGACATTTTTTTTTAACCTAGAAAGATTTCAATAATCCCATTTTTTTCTTTCATTTTCTAAGTTTTGAAAAAATCGAAATTTTTTGGCGATATTTTTTCCAACTTGAAAGCTCCCTTTTTGAAACTTTTGAATTGTTTTGGCGAGTTCTTTAAAAATAGGTTGAAAAAAAGAAGGGATTTCTCTGGGAGGACCAAAAAAAAGGCCTGTTTCAATTCCCAAAACTGTTAAATAACAAAAATTATCTTATTTAATTTGTTCCTTTTTTTTATATCTAGATGAGAAGGTCATATCATAGATCTATGCCAAGCTTTTAGACGGAAAGGAAATAATATCTTTATCTGAATACCATATGTCAACCAGTTTTTAGGAAATTCGGTTTCGGATAATTGAACACCATTATAGGTACATTTAACATGCATTTCGATATCCCACTCGTTGAAATCTTCAGACCACTCAGGAGGTTGGAATAATAATATACGGCCTATATTTTTTTGCTATTATCAATAAAGGCAATACAATATATTTTCGAAGAATTGACTGAGTTACTAACATGAAACCCCTTATTACTTGAGCAATTGGAATGCTATCCCAGGTTTCGGCTATTTCTATTCGTGCTTTTTCGTTTTTGCTTCTTCCCTTCTTTTGGATTCTTTTTTTCTGTTCCGCCTTTAATTCTTCTTCTTTAGAATCAGAAATATGAAATTCTGCATTTTTTCCCATAAAATTTATTAAAATTCGTTTAATTGATCTGGAAAAAGTAAAAGAAAAAAAAAGAGGAGTTATCTATTATGTCTAAAAAAAGTGGGGAATGTATATTTGCTTGAAAAATTCCCAAATAACTATTTTACGTCTTTGAACACGCATGGAACCCTTGATTATATGTTGACGAAAATTAGATTGTGTGAATAACGTATCAAAGCTATTTCGCCTGGTTGCTCCGATGTATCCGCGGTAGTAGGGGCCAGATTATCGATATTTCTTGCTTATCTGTATAAATCACTACACGTTTCCCTTTCCTTGTGCGAAATTGATGCTCCGTCGACATGCCTTTTATATGTTGTCTACATTTTGTTCTAAAACGTTGATTAATTTGTATGACCAACAAGGAACTTTTTTACTTATTTCTTTTACTCCAAGCGATTCTGTTGGAATTGTTTCAGTAAAGGAATCCATTAGGATTGTGTCAATATTTAAAAATTTGAAAAAAAATTCTGAATCTTCTGAACCAATTTGGCCTTGTTCGGAAAGTAAATAATTTTTTTTTTTCTGATTTTTAGAAAAAAAGTAATTAGATCTCAAGAATTCATGAAATATAGGTATCATGTAATTTCGAATATTTTGGTCTAGTAACATTGGGCCGGTAATAAATGTATCTTTTTTATGTTCAAATTCTTGGTAATTGTAATCATTAATTAGAATATTATGAATTATATTTATAAAAAGCTCATTAATATCTAGTGTAGTTAGTTCATTAATATTTAGGGTAGTTTCAGGTGAAAACATTTTTTTATTATACCACGATAGGATCCATATAATAAAGGATCATGTGTTTTTTGCAAATATTCCTTTTTAGTTTTATAATTGCATAATCTAGTTTTTTTTTTATCAAGTACATCTATATAAAAAAGTCCTTTGTCTAGAACTGTAATTCTATTAGCAAATTCATTGCTTAAGCTGTTTTTTTTGTTCATTGTAGAAATCCAATAATTGCATAGTTCATCATCATATAAGAATTTTTCTGTTGTATCCAAAGAAATCTTTCTTTGTATCATTTTCGAGAAAATTGCTAAACTGGGTGGATATGTAAAAGAAATTCTTTGTTTTCCATCATTTTGACATGTATAAAAAAAATATTGTGACATTTCATTTCTTACCGCATTTTCTTATCGATTGTTTTTAATATATCGCGTTGGATGATTCCAACGTTAATAGTCGAAAAGAAGAAAAAGAAGGAGTTTTTCAAACCAGAGGAGGTTTTGATTTTCTTCTTTAAGTCTTTCTAACTTCAAAATATCTTGATTCCCAGAATAAGAAGTAATCATTGTTGTTTTCATCGATTACATAAATCCTTTGAAAGAAAAGAATCAAATAATTCTCTGTGGTAAAACAAAATATCTCCCATTTCTCCCTCGAATAGATTCTTTTTTATTTTTTTTTTTCAAGGGAATGCCCTTATGTTGACTTGAATGGTGTACGAATCCTTTAGGTAAAAATCATGAGGGTTAATTTCACTTTATTTCTTATTATACTAACAATCTACTTTTAATGATGTAGATCATTATACAATTCATGCTCTTTTGTATATTGTAAATCATCCTTTTTTCCTATTTTTATATTATATATCATATGCATGATTATATAGTTAACGCTTTTATACCCTCATAGGTTTATTTTATTTATGCTAATGAAGACCTAAATGAATGTTTGAGCAATAAATAATGATAATTTGGCCAACCTATTAGGTTCCTAGTAATCTTGATTGCTTAACGAACATATCATTGAAAGTTAGTTTTTTTCTTGTTTAAATTTTTATATTGCATGAATATACTGCTTGGTCATTTATTTCCATAAAACTAGACATGAATCGTATCAAGTAGTGGCCATTAATATTGGTACACACTCACCCCCAAACTCAATCTTTGGTTCATTGACCAATTATGAAGTCATGACGGGGCGATCTTCATTGCATAAGTCCTTAATATGTCCCTAAGATTTCCCAATATCAAATTAGGTTTATGAGTCTTTTTTTAAAGACTTGCTGGCAACTCTTTTTTTCTAAAACGTATTTCAAAACTAAACACCTTTACAATGAGGCAGTCAAATCCGCGCTTATCTTGCGTAGGCAATAAAACTATGGCTACACCTGCAGGTGGAAAAAAACAAGTTAGATCAAGTTGATCACGAAGAAAGCTCGTTCTGGGATACCAACACTGCTCGGCAAGTAGAGGACAAGATATATGATCACAACAATACCGAGACACAAAATTAGTACCAGTGTCGTGGGTACGATGGGTATCAGTGACGAAATGCTGCCAATTCTGACCAACAACGTGCCACGGTGGCGCATCACCTATCTCCTTTTGTCCCTTTTTAATCTTGCAGGAACCAATGGAAAAAAATCAAGATGCTAACATGAAAGTACGACGTCAAAATTGTCCTGTAAGATCATATATCGGCATATGAGGGTCACATGTTACTGTATACTGATAGGCTGTCGTACACCTGTCAAAAATAATTCATGCAAAACCTTCTAACAATGTAGTAGGGTAAGTAGGGTCGAATCCACAGAGAGATGGTTGTTCTAATCTAGCTTCTAAGGTATGGAGAAACTAAACAAGATCATAAATATGTGAATTAGGGTTCTAAACTAATAAATAAAGAAAATTGAAGTAAAAAAATCTAGGGCAATGGTTCACCATGTTTATACTTATAATCTATCAAAATATCACCAATAGTTCAATTAATCAGATATCTAGAGTACAAGTTAATCCTACGGTCGGGGGTTAACGCTCTCAAATCAACATATGCTAGTACGGTCGCTCAACATAATCAGATTTGCTAATTGTAGGTAAGCCTCTAAAGAGTACTATCTCTCGATCTATGACTCGATATTAGCAATATTTAATCACACAATTGATCCGATTGCAAGATTAACAATAAAAACACTAATCAATTAGAGATATAAGTAACTAATCAAACCATTAATAGATATGAATCAATAATCATATCATATAAACATGGATTTCAAAACCCTAGAAAATAAGACTACCCAATCATGAGACAAAGAATAAAAACTACATCTACCAAGGAAAAAATAATTAAATAAATTAATGAAAGAAATAAATAGAAATCATGAATTAATGAAGAACATGAAAAACTAGGGTTTGCAACTAAAAAACTAGAGAGAAAAAGGAAGAGAAAAACTAAACTAAAACCTAGAAATAACGTGATAATGCGAGGAGAGAGAGAGAAAAAAGATATCTCTAATCATAATAATATTCAAGAACCTAATAAGACTAGGAAATTAAAGTAAGTTACAAACACAAGGAAGGTCGAAATATCATTAAATGGACGAAATTAGTGATCCGCGCGTACAAAAACAGATTCTAGCAGAAATAGGCCCAACTTCGAAAAAGCATAACTCCTTGATTAGAAGTCTCCTCGGGCCAAGCCATTTATCGTTGGAAAGCTCTTCAAGTCTATTTTCCGAATCCGTGGGAATTACTCGATTCTAAGAAACACATCAAAAGTTATGATCAGAAGAGTAGACGTGACTCCTTTCTCACATTTCTTCTAATGATTTTCCGCTTCGTTCTCGTTCAAACTCGTACTATGACATATCCATACAATCCTTATGCATTGCAGCTTCTTTACAAGTGCTCCTAATCCTCAAGCTTATCTAATTATACTCCAAATACGTTCTCATTGCCTGAAATTCATCAAAAACAAGAAAACATACCAAATAGGAGTAGAATAAAATAACTTAAGAATATGATGCAATAATGAACCTAAATATGAATCTAAATTCTCTAAAATGCAACCTAAATGCACTAAAAACTATATATAAATATGATTTATCAAACTCCCCCAAGCTAAACCATTGCTTGTCCCCAAGCAATAAAACATAGACACGGAAAAGTTAAGACAACCTACAATGTAGGACTAGAACAGGGCTAAACACTCAACTGAAAACACAAGAGATATAATCACTACACAAACCAAGCATCGAAACAATCTCGAACAAAGCCGCATAGCATGTCATGTATCGCAATCGACTCTCCAATCATACCGCATACCATCTCTCCCAAGCTGGATTTAACAAAACCTGACAAACCTCACTATTGTTACGTGCACTCAAAACTCTCATGTGTTTAAGCATAAATAATGACACTCAACCTAATCAAGTCGAATCAGATGAAACACATACTCTTTAACTTTGACTTTTTGACTCATTTAATACTCAACAATACAATACACAATGATCAAGAGGACTTTTAAGGGTTGTAATGGGGCTGAGGTTAAAGGTATGGAATAATTTGGGAATTGTGGTGCAAAAACCAAGAAGGGGGAGCATTATATAACTGAAAACATGACCAAGAAAGGTCACAACAACTCCACGCAACAACCAAACGATCTCCAAATATAATCAACAAACTTTTTTACTCAAGAAATTCAATCATAACCCTTTTTATTTCACTTTATCCACAACTTTTTTTCACTTCATTTTTCACTTTTTTTTTCCTCTTTTCGAACTTTCAATTCAATTTCCAAGCTCACTAAACATATTTTTCCATCCATCTAAACCACAACTAAAGCATTTCAATTCAATACAAATCAAACCAAAACTAATACTCGCTCCCCCAAGATAGGCTTAGGACAAATATCAAATGAGGCCAATGGCTTGTAATGTAGGTAGCAATCAAACCTAGTCAGAAAGACTCAGCGGGACTAGAGGAAGGATAATATGAAACCAAGAATAACTCTTGAACTAAGATCATGAAATAAAATGCCTCAATCATATCAAAATGTATGCACCATCAAATATCAAAGAGTACCAAGTCAAAATCAAGATCAATGCGACAACTAAGGAACTAATCATACATGAAAGAACATAACTGACACAGATACATCAGTTTATAGGCACAGAAGCTCACTTGGGTTAGGTTATCTGCACAATAAGGTTAAATCGAGCCAGAGAGAGATCAATTAATCTTACCACAAACAATCAATTGCGAAACAATCATGCTATGAAGAATCATGAACAAGATGAATGATGCTTAGGAAATGTAGTGAAATATCATCAAAGTTCTCAAAGTGTGCCAGCAATACTCCCATAGATGCAACTAAAATGAGAAGAAATCTAATATGAAATGAAATATGCTAATGCAGCTAAGAAAGCAGTACAATTTTTTTGGTTACACATAAACTCCCACTCCTAGTGAGCGGTACAGACCGTGCAACATCCTACAAAAGCAATAAAATCTACACTAGAAAGCAAATAAAGGATAGAATATCCCTCCCCTAAGCTAGAATATGCAGTGTCCTCACTGCATGAACCAATTCAGAGAAGGAATCAAAACCAACGACGGGATCACCAAATCACAAAAGTCGCCCACCAAAAGCCACAACACCACAAAAACCACCATATGCAAACGCCAACAATCCAACAATCAAATCAAAGCTATTACAAGAAATCAACAAGTGTGGCATAAAAATCCAAGAAAAAATCTAAAATACCATCAAGATAAAGAATAATATAAAATATAAAGGCTTACTGTCCAATTAAAATGTCGAATACGCTTAATATATATCACATTGAAATACTTCTTGAAGACCAACTTGAACCAATTGTTGCCAACTTGCACAAATCCTATAACAACATTGATGCAAAAGAAAAATTTAAAAATAAGTGTCAATTACTCAATTGGGAAAGAGTAATAATAAAGAGTAAAAGAAAATAAAGAAAAGAACAAAGAAGCAGAAAAAGAAACGAGAGAAGAAAAAGGGGTGGTGCGTTCGTGCTAGGAAGGCGGCAGTATGGTGGTGGTGCGCCGACGACGTTAGTTGGCGGTGGGAAGGCAGTGGCGGTGGAAAATGGGGACGAGATGAGGGAGGGAAGGCGCTGGGTTGCTGCCCAGACCAGGAGCGAGTCGCGAGAGAGATTGATGGGTGCCGGCGAGGAGAGATGAGGGGTGGAGACACCGGCGAGTTGACGGTGGTGGTGCAGTGGGTATCGAGCGCCGGAGAGAAAGAAAGGGTGAGGGAGAAGGTGGAGAGGAGCAAAACGAGTCTTTGGGGGTGAGTAAGCAAAAACAAAACGGCAAACGAAGGAAAAGAAAGAAAAGTAAAATAATAGGAGAGCGCTAGGTTTGCATGGCCATGCAAGCGCTAGGTTATGCACGCAGCAGCCCATCATGTGTTGGCTTGAGCAACGACTCGCGACAAGCTTGCGAGTGTGCGTAATTGAACCAAGCGTGCAACTTCCACCTGCACATGCTTGCAAACTACGACAAGCATAACTCAACACATTAGAGAACACACCAAAGTGAGTAAAATCACTCAAAAAGGATGAAACAAAGATAAAAATACAAATAAAAAGTAAAGGAAAGAAAAGAGAAAATAAGTCAAAACTCGGGTTGCCTCCCAAGAAGCACAAATTTAAGGTCTTGCATGACCGTTTAAGATTAGTAGACCACTCATAATAGTTCAATGCTCTAAGAAGCTTATCATATATTCCTGCAAATATCTCAGAGCATGTTATATAAGAATGGAAAGGAAAAATGACAAAAATTAGTCCTAAAAAATTACTAAAACTGTAGAAAGAAAAATCAAAGGTAAAATTATATTTACAAGAAGAGGAAAATGAAAAATCATTAGTCTTTTTACATGACTCAAAAAAAGGAAAAGAAACTAACCGTACATTATTTACATGATCATGAGAGTAATTCAAAGGGGGAGAAAGAAAAAATGATGGAGGATATCATATAGGGGATGGAGGAATAAGGTCAAGTTTTTTAGAGAACAGAACATGAGACTCAAAAACAGTAGGTGATGCTGATAAAATAAAGACTCATAAATCACATCACTCCTTACTTGACTTTCCTCCAAAGAAGAAATTTCAACCATGGTTTCTTCCTCCTACAAAACATCCATCACATTGGTATTTCTCTCAATCTTTTCATCATCCCAATAGCTCTCATTTATTATCCAACCCTCATCATCATCATAAATAAAAGTTTGGGGCTAGAATTGTGAGCAGATTGACATTCATATTGGGAATAGGGGTCAAAACCATAAACTAATGTCACATCACATGAAGAAAAATCATGAGAAGTAGATTGACAATTAGAACAATAAGGAGGTGGTGTCATGTATGTTTGGGGTGAAATAGCAAATGAAGACATATCCCACTCGTAAGTATCCCTAGCCAACCACATAATTAAACCCCAACAATAATCAGGTGCTTGGAATATAAATCATCCATTAGACATAAATTCTACCACCATCCTAGTTTCTTCATTTAACCCCTCATAAATCACTAGACACATATCCCACAGTTCAATTCCATGACACTACTACAAAAGTATCCTAAGGCAGCGTTTTAAAAGTGTTGCTATAAAGCATTAAACTGTTGCATATAACCTAAGGCAACGTTTTAGGAAGTATTTCATTTGATCTTGTTGCATTAGCCTATTGCAACGCTTATTTTGGGCAAATGCGACGTTTCTTGGAAGTATTGCAAAATTCGTCAAAACTTTATTGGTCACCCCCTACCATAAAGACGTCTACGACCGGGATATTCCTTCTCCATCACACTCAAATATGCATCCTTTGGGCCACTTCCATCTTCAGAAGATATATAATTTTTCATAGCTTCTTATGGATAAAATAAACACACTTAATTTTATGACATGTAATTCAACTTCTAAATTAAGCATAACAAGTATATGAGTTAAAACTGTAACACCCCGATAATTCTCTCTTTTCAGAAATACCCTTATAATATAAAACTTAGATAATTACCCAAGTATTATCGCCCGTGTGATAACGTATCGGCTTATTCAGAATTTTGCAGCGGAAAATATAAATATAACTAAACTCCAAACTTCAATATAATAGACAACAAAGTACTTAAAACCAAACATTATAACCATCTACTTCCAAAAACCAAACTTAACATAACATGCTCCTACTATAACAATAAATAAACAATTTGTTAAACAAGCTCTCCACATCCCAAGTTCCCAATGATGCAACTTCTGCACACCTATAGATGTCAATGCTCTAAAGAATCTGCTCACCAAAATGGGTCTTCACAGGATCAATAAGGCAAAGCCATGATCAACACACACAACAAAGCACGTAATCAGCAAAGCTGAGTACTACATAACAATACATAAACAATCCTAATCATGATACTAAGAAATAATAAACAGGGATAAATCATAACATAACAATGTAAAATTCTGCAGATAACTTCTACTAAACTAAACTTTAATCATCTTTTATTATTTTAAATGGAATAGTTATTGGACCGAGGTGTCTAACTAAAACCAGCCTTCCCTAAGAAGACGAAATACGGGCGCGATTCCGTATTCCATATTGACCTGCGATATCGAGGAACCTTTGAATAAAAAGAGGAACGATGATCAATCCAATTCCCAGAAAAAGCCATGGCACGCTCACCATGTACCCCAACTCTTGATTGTCCAACTTCAGACGTGCACCAGTCTAAAGTTTATTACTATCCAAGTTACACTTTACGTTCTTTACAAGTTATTACTTGTTATGACACCATACAAGCAACACAGAATATAATTCAAACATTCACAACTGAACTTCTTTTATCTTAGGATTTAATAAGTGATCACAACTTACAACCCAAGACTTACTTTCTTTTAATCTCAACTTTCTTATTTGTTGAACCTAGCCAACAATCAAACTTACCTTTAAAAGGCATACATATCAACTTACTAAATAAGGCCCACATTTCTCATAAAGTAGTGAAAAATAATACTTGTAAGGGAACACATGATTAATCATGAATCAATCTTAACAACATATTAATTCCCCCATGTGAATTAATAATTAAAGTTCCCATCCACATGCTTGCATCAATAATCCATACAAACATAATAAATCTAATAATTAACATGCTTGCTCACAGGCATAAAACATGTAGAAATCAATCATACTAGAAATCACATATGAACTTATAAAGTTCCTATACATGATACTACAACTTTTTCCTCTTTAAATCATGATACTAATCATATAATCACACAAGTATGTACGTACCTTGTGTAAACTAGTCGACATGCCACTTTTAACCCTTTAAAAGTCTCATACGGAATACTCTCCGCCTAGAAATCAAATATAACTAAAATCAATACTCTTAAATAAAAAGACAGCAACTTTAAAATATTTAAAATCCCCTTTAAACATATTCAAAAGTTGATTTTACTATCAAAACTTCAATTACTTTTAATTCCTAGCATAGTACTACCATACTAGTAATTAAAATTCTTAAAACTCCCTAAATAAAATATTTTCTGAAATTCCAGCAACTTTTAAAATCATAAAACCCTCTTTAAACCCACTTAAACATGCTTAAAATCATAAATTAAATCAATCTCATAGTATACAACATGCTACTATGGTTTTCTAATAATTAACACCCTAAAAATCCATGCTTTAATGATTAAAACATCAATCTAACAATAATGAACAAATCTGAATTTTTATTCTTATAATATATAATATATATGAATCAAGATTATTTATTAAAATAGTAAATGAAAATCAATAATCATGATTAACATTAAAATAAAGCATAAAAACATAGTCTTTAATGGAAAACTTGAGGAAAAAGAAAAGAAATTAACCAACAAAGCAAAGAACCAAGAAGAAGGATGTAGGCGCCGGAAATCAACAGCCACGCAGCAGCAGCAACGACGCCGCACGTGAGGATTTGAAGGTTTTGTGACGTTTCTTGTCGAAGAAGAAAGCGTTACTTGAAGGAGAAGAAAGAAAACTTGAGAGAAGAAAAATTGAAATCACGTGGAAGAAGAAGAAAGAGGAAGCCGTGAGTTTTGAGAGAGAGAAAATAAAACTTTGTGTGGGGTAAAATAATTAGGCTTAAGGTATTTATAAGTAGGGTTTCCTTTTGGGCTTAGGAAAAGGAGATTGAGTTTAAATAGACTTTGATGACAACTAGGATTGATAAATGAGGACTCCTAGCATCAATATAACCCCTCTTTCCTAATCTACTTAGAATTTAGGTTCCTCAAGTCCATTAGACTTCTTTTCCAAATCAAATTCATTTTTCAAACTTTTTTCAAAGCATGCCTAATTAAAATATTTACAACTTTCTTAAATCCTTAAAATAATTTCATTTGACTTTTAAAATAGTCAACCTACTTTAAATAATAAAAATCATTTCAACTAAAATATAAATATATAAATGATAAAATATATTTATAAAATCCTTTAAAATTATGGGGGATTACAGTCTACCCCCCTTAAAAGAAGTTTCGTCCCAAAACTTGACACGAAAACTCACATATTTTTAAAAAATTGAACTCAACTTTTCAAAAGTTTACAAAGAATTGTGCCACTTGTGCACACTTTTGCTAACTTAAAACACTTGTGTTACTTATGAACACGCTTTCTTATGCGGAGAGTTTACTTCTTTAGCACTAACATGTGCAAATTGCCCAACATCGATACATATGCATAAAATTCTCATAAAAACAACAAAAAGCGCGAAATTTATCGCATTCTATCCCCCTTAAAGAAAACGAGTTACGCCCTCGTTACACACCTCAAGGAACAAGTCTGGATACTTCTTTTTCATCTCATCTTCGGCTTCCCACGTTGCCTCTTCAGATTCGTGGTTAGACCAAAGTACTTTCACGATGTGGACATCCTTATTGCGTGTACTACGCACTTTTCTGTCGAGAATCTTGATAGGTCTCTCCTCATATGTGAGGCTACTATCGATCTGAATTCGTTCAGGCTCTTGGACATGACGCTCATCAGGGACGTAACGTTTGAGTTGGGAAATATGAAATACGTCATGCATTTTCTCTAACTCCATTGGCAAAGCCAACCTATAAGCCACTTTCCCAATTCTTTGCAGAATCTCATATGGACCTACATATTTGGCACTCAATTTGCCCTTTTTTCCAAATCTCATCACACCCTTAGTTGGTGATACTTTCAAAAACACTTTATCACCTATAGCAAACTCATCCTCGTGTCGTTTCAAATCAGCATAACTCTTCTACCTATCTTGCGCAGCTTGGATTCTAGCCTGAATTAATCTGACATTCTTGACAGTTTCCTCAATAAACTTTGTCCCCAAGACTATATTTTCACTAAAGTCATTCCAACAGATGGGACTTCTACACTTCCGTCCATATAATACCTCAAAAGGTGCCATCTTAATGCTCGCATGATAACTATTGTTATAAGAAAACTCAATCAGGTCTAATTGGTCCTCCCAACTACCTTGAAAGTCAATAGCACATGCTCTCAACATAACCTCCATAGTCTGGTTAGTCCTCTCAGTCTGATCATCAGTCGCCGGGTGAAAGGCTGTACTCATCTTCAATGTTGTCCCAAGATTTAATTGGACCTTTTTCCCAAAATTTCGAAAGAAACCTAGAGTGACGGTCATAAATGATATCCTTTGGAACTCCATGTAGTCTCACCACATGCCTAATGTATGTATTAGCAAGTTGCTTCTTTTTCCATGTCTCCTTAATGGGTATAAACATAGAGAATTTGGTCAATCTATCCATAATAACCCAAATAATGTCGTTTCCACTCCTCGTTTTAGGTAAGGCAGTCACAAAGTCCATAGAAATAGAATCCCACTTCCATCCAGGAACCTCTAAGGATTCAACCTTCCCCATGGGTCTATCTTCACTTTCTGACAGGTTAGACACTTAGACACATACTCAGCTACCTCTCGCTTCATATTTGGCCACCAATAGACACCCTTAAGGTCCTTATACAACTTGTCACCACCAGGGTGCACAGAATATGGAGTATTATGCCCCTCATCCATAAGGCGTCGCTTAAGGTCATTACATTTTTGTGGTACACACCACCTCCCTTTAAACCTTAAACTCCCATCATCGTGAATCTTAAAGTCAGCTTCCTTACCTTGCCTAATTTTCTCCTTGATCTTATCTAGGTGCTCATCCCCAACTTGACCCTCTTTGATCTCATCGAAAACTGACAAACCCAAAGATATAGCGCTAAGTCTTGCCTCACTTTCCCCGGGATTTAAGAGTTCTAGGCTCAACCTTTGCATATCTCGACACAACTCCTCAGGGACGATCAAGGTACTCAAGCTATGACTCGATTTTCTACTCAAGGCATCAGCAACCATATTGCTTTCTCCTCATGATACTGGATGTCTAGGTCATAATCCTTAATCAATTCCAGCCATCTTCTTTGCCTCATATTCAGGTCTTTTTGAGTTAAAATGTACTTCAAGCTTTTATGGTATGTGAATATCTTACAAGTCGCTCCATAGAGGTAATGTCTCCAAATTTTCAAAGCAAACACTATGGCAGCTAACTCTAGGTCATTGGTAGGGTAATTAGCCTGATAAGGTTTCAATTGACGCGACGCATACGCAATTACCTTCCCATTCTACTGTAGCACACATCCTAGACCATTCTTCGAAGCATGACTATATACCTCGAATCCCTCATTCCCATCAGGCAGGGTCAAAACAGGTGCAGAGGTTAAACGATCTTTTATCTGAAAGGCTTCTTCACACTTTTCACTCCACTCAAATTTTGACTCCTTATTCATCAAATTGGTCATAGATCTTGCTATCTTCGAGAAATCTCTCACAAATCTCCTATAATAGCCAGCTAGACCTAAGAAACTTCTAATATCTGACACGCTCTTTGGAGTCGGCCACTCATTCCCAACTTGAATCTTAGCAGGATCTACTGAGACTCATTCCTTAGACACACAGTGATCCAAAAAGGCTGCTTTCTCCAAACGGAACTCACACTTAGAGAAACTGGCATACAATTGGTTTTTCCTTAATGTCTCCAAAATGATCCTCAAGTGCTTATCATGCTCAGCCTCATTCCTCGAATATATCATCAATGAAAACTACCACAAACTTATCTAGAAACTCATGAAAGATCCTATTCTTTAAGTCCATAAATATAGCAGGAGCATTGGTTAACCCAAATGGCATCACAATGAACTCATAGTGACCATAACGCGTTCTAAAGGCAGTCTTAGGTACATCCTTATCAGCTACCCTCAATTGATGATACCCTGAACGTAAGTCAATCTTCGAGAACACACTCGCTCCATTCAACTGGTCGAATAGGTCGTCCATTCTAGGCAAGGGATATTTGTTCTTGATGGTTACATTATTCAACTCCCTATAATCAATACATAGCCTCATGCTTCCATCCTTTTTCTTCACAAACAACACAGGAGCTCCCCAAGGTGATGCACTAGGCCTAATATAACCTTTATCCAATAGCTCTTGCAATTGCATTTTCAGCTCACTCATCTCAGGAGGTGCCATTCTATAGGGTGCCTTAGATATAGGTGCAGTTCCAGGAACTAAGTCTTTGGTGAACTCAACAGCTCTCGCAGGTGGCATACCTGAAATCTCACTTGGAAACACATCCATAAACTCGTTCACAATTGGAACATCCTCAAGCTTCACTTCAACTTCCTTACTCATATCCTGCACACTACAGAAGAATAACTCACACCCCTTTCTCATCAACTTTCTTACTTGGATAGCAGAGATAACTCCAAACTTCTTAGGTTTCCCAAAGCGTCTATAGGAGGTCAATTTTCCCAAAGGGTTTCTTAACACTACCTTCTGAATCTCATAGTCGATATTGGCCTTGTAAAGACTTAACCAATTCATCCCAAGAATCACATCTAGGTCTCCCAAATTGAATTCTATTAAGTCGGATGGAAAGTCACGAGTCTCATATCTTCAAAGGCAAATTTCTAAACAACTTGGTACACTTTATGATCTCTCCAAATAGGGAATACTAATAGATAAGTCAATTTCTTCATAATCTACTAACCCCAATTGAATTTCCTCAATCAAACCTTGCTCAAATCACTGAGCCTTTAACTCCTCAGTGGCTATTACCTCAAGTGCAAATCTAGACAATGCTATGAACTTTCTATAATACTCAGAGATGGTCATGCTCCCCATCCTAAGGTTGATAAACTCTTGGGCCTTTAATTTCCTAAAAAAAACAGGGGTAAAATTTTTCCTCTTAAAATAGTAATGAAGGATTCCCAATTAAACTCTTCCACAACACTAAGTCTATTTCCATTTTCTTTCCACCATAAGTCAGCATCATCTTTCAGATACAGTACAACTTGACCTACTTTCATACCTTAAGGACAGTTCATAGCCCCGAAAATCTTTTCAAACTCCCTAATCCACTCTTTAAGAAGGTAGGGTCAGCTTGCCCCTTATAGTACAACGATTTAATCTTAGCTAGTCTCTCAAACATGTCCCCGTCAGAATCGGGACTCTCAATTCTTTCGTGAGTCAATTTCTCTGCCGATAGGCGAATAGCAGAAGCTAAGGCATCATTGTTGTTTGACACTCTACTTCACGACTGAAATTTAACATAACTCTACTTTGGTTTCGATCCACACTTACTTGCCATTTCCTACGAAGACAACATTTGATTTGACCATAAAGATCGCATCAACAAACAATTTCTCATGAAGTTATTATAACACTTAGTTCACACATTATGAACCATAACAATCATATATTCATGCATGAATAATAATCACATATCACATAAGGATCAAATCAAACCAATCATAATAAATGAAATATTTCCCCTTTTCACGTAATAAAATATATTCTCACTCAACTCAAATAACTAAATAATAACTTTTATTCCTCGAACGATAACAAGAATATTTTCCAATCCAAAATAACCAACTTATTCCTCAACAATATAGAGATGCTAAAGAAGGAAATTTAAACCATTGTAGCTTGACTACTTTCCAACAACTAATCTTAAAGCATAAATAAATACTCTTATGGAGTTACATTATCATTCCTATTCTTATTTCCTTTATACTTTGATGGAGTAACATTTCATCTTCAAAGTCTCCAGAGTCTTCACTATAATAATAATAATAACCTGAATTCCTAGATCTAGTAGATCTTCGAATCCTTTTGGGTTGATGTCCATTTTCATCCATATCTAAATCACTAACATCGCTCAGATAAAGTCTCCAAGTAACATTGTAGATGTCCTTTCAGGTTTGCGCTCTAGTACGATCAAACTCTTGAATTACTTCATATATCGCTTACAGGGATGCATACTTTTAACACATAACGCATAATGCTCTCTAAGCTAGTGTAGCTATCACTTCCAGGCTCATTACATCGAACATTCTCATCATCACTCAATAAAATTAGGTTATGATGGCTTCCTACTCTATTAACATGCCTGACAATTCTATTAACTTGCCTGACAGACATGGTTAGGAATCTATAACAAATAAATTAAACCTATTCCAATGGATATACTTAGTACTCTCCCTGTACGCATTCCCAAAATTAATAATACACAAGTTGCCATTAACATCATAGGCACAAGAATATAACACTTAGCAGGCAAGAAAAATACAAAGAGTTTGCAGGGAAGAAAAAAAATAATCATGAATAGTTAGCAGGGAAGAAAATAATAATCATGCTGAACTAACTATTCAATTCAGGCATATAATATTTCTATCCTATATGCCCTTCTTATACTACCCATTCTCACAATGCAACAAGTAAAACTTTAAAGGCAATAAAAATAATGCAGACACTCCTTATAATATAATAATAATTAAGTGTCGAACTAACTAAAAAAAATTTCGACTAATAAAAAAAATTCAGACTTATAAAATTCGAAAGAGGAAAACAATTCGAAAGAAAAAATAAATTTCGGAATCCTAAAATTTTCGAATTATCACAAAAATTCAAAATAACAAAAATTACGAGCAAATAAAATTTTCGGACAATGATGGAAAAAAATCGGATCCCTAAAAAAAAAAAAATCGGTCCTCTGAAATATACATATAATAATATATTCCTATAAGTTTTTCAAAACAAACAAGTAGGAGCAATTCTAAGAGTTTATTCAAATAACTAGTAAGTTAGTTAGGCGCCTAAAAGTTTTGAAAATAACCTAAAGCTCCCAGATACCACTTTGTAACACCCCGATAATTCACTCTTTTCAGAAATACCTTTATAATATAAAACTTAGAGAATTACCCAAGTATTATCGCCCGTGTGATAACGTATCGGCTTATTCAGAATTTTGCAGCGGAAAATATAAATATAACTAAACTCCATACTTCAATATAATAGACAACAAAGTACTTAAAACCAAACATTATAACCATCTACTTCCAAAAACCAAACTTAACATAACATGTTCCAACTATAACAATAAATAAACAATTTGTTAAACAAGCTCTCCACATCCCAAGTTCCCAATGATGCAACTTCTGCACACCTGTAGATGTCAATGCTCTAAAGAATCTGCTCACCAAAATGGGTCATCACAGGATCAATAAGGCAAAGCCATGATCAACACACACAACAAAGCACATAATCAGCAAAGCTGAGTACTACATAACAATACATAAACAATCCTAATCATGACACTAATAAATAATAAACAGGGATAAATCATAACATAACAATGTAAAATTCTGCAGATAACTTCTACTGAACTAAACTTTAATAATCTTTTATTATTTTAAATGGAATAGTTATTGGACCGAGTTGTCTAACTAAAACCAGCCTTCCCTAGGAAGACGAAATATGGGCGCAACTCCGTATTCCATAATGACCTGCGATATCGAGGAACCTTGAATAAAAAGAGGAACGGTGATCAATCCAATTCCCTGAAAAAGCCATGGCACACTCACCATGTACCCCAACTCCTGATTGTCCAACTTCAGACGTGCACCAGTCTAAAGTTTATTACTATCCAAGTTACACTTTACGTTCTTTACAAGTTATTACTTGTTATGACACCATACAAGCAACACAGAATATAATTCAAACATTCACAACTGAACTTCTTTTATCTTAGGATTTAATAAGTGATCACAACTTACAACCCAAGACTTACATTCTTTTAATCTCAACTTTCTTATTTGTTGAACCTAGCCAACAATCAAACTTACCTTTAAAAGGCATACATATCAACTTACTAAATAAGGCCCACAGTTCTCATAAAGTAGTGAAAAATAATACTTGTAAGGGAACACATGATTAATCATGAATCAATCTTAACAACATATTAATTCCCCCATGTGAATTGATAATTAAAGTTCCCATCCACATGCTTGCATCAATAATCCATACAAACATGACAAGTCTTTACTCATAATAAATCTAATAATTAACATGCTTGCTTACAGGCATAAAACATGTAGAAATCAATCATACTAGAAATCACATATGAACTTATAAAGTTCCTATACATGATACTACAACTTTTTCCTCCTTAAATCATGATACTAATCATATAATCACACAAGTATGTACGTACCTTGTGTAAACTAGACGACATGCCACTTTTAACCCTTTAAAAGTCTCATACGGAATACTCTCCGCCTAGAAATCAAATATAACTAAAATCAATACTCTTAAATAAAAAGACAGCAACTTTAAAATATTTAAAATCCCCTTTAAACATATTCAAAAGTTGATTTTACTATCAAAACTTCAATTACTTTTAATTCCTAGCATAGTACTACCATACTTGTAATTAAAATTCTTAAAACTCCCTAAATAAAATATTTTCTGAAATTCCAGCAACTTATAAAATCATAAAACCCTCTTTAAACCCACTTAAACATGCTTAAAATCATAAATTAAATCAATCTCATAGTATACAACATGCTACTATGGTTTTCTAATAATTAACACCCTAAAAATCCATGCTTTAATGATTAAAACTTCAATCTAACAATAATGAACAAATCTGAATTTTTATTCTTATAATATATAATATATATGAATCAAGATTATTTATTAAAATAGTAAATGAAAATCAATAATCATGATTAACATTAAAATAAAGCATAAAAACATAGTCTTTAATGGAAAACTTGAGAAAAAGAAAAGAAATTAACCAACAAAGCAAAGAACCAAGAAGAAGGATGTAGGCGCCGGAAATCAACAGCCACGACGCCGCACGTGAGGATTTGAAGGTTTTGTGACGTTTCTTGTCGAAGAAGAAAGCGTTACTTGAAGGAGAAGAAAGAAAACTTGAAAGAAGAAAAATTGAAATCACGTGGAAGAGGAAGAAAGAGGAAGCCGTGAGTTTTGAGAGAGAGAAAATAAAAGTTTGTGTGGGGTAAAATAATTGGGCTTAAGGTATTTATAAGTAGGGTTTCCTTTTGGGCTTAGGAAAAGGAGATTGAGTTTAAATAGACTTTGATGACAACTAGGATTGATAAATGAGGACTCCTAGCATCAATATAACTCCTCTTTCCTAATCTACTTAGAATTTGGGTTCCTCAAGTCCATTAGACTTCTTTTCCAAATCAAATTCATATTTCAAACTTTTTTCAAAGCATGCCTAATTAAAATATTTACAACTTTCTTAAATCCTTAAAATAATTTCATTTGACTTTTAAAATAGTCAACCTACTTCAAATAATAAAAATCATTTCAACTAAAATATACATATATAAATGATAAAATATATTTATAAAATCCTTTAATATTATGGGGGATTACAAAAACCAACTTACAATTTTTTTCGATGTATTTTCGTATGTGTCAACATATTTTTTGCTTTCTTTTCTTTTACGAGTGCGTTCAAACAACTGAGCTAGGGAAGGGGGTTGCTTGTTTGGATCTTCATTTTTCTACATAAATGGCATTGCAAACATAGTTAGAAGTATTCTAAAAAAAATGATAATTTTTTTTCTCCAACCACATAGCAAAACAATACACTAATTCAATGCGACTTACCATTTCTTCACGTATCCTTGCAAAACTTTTTGGGCCAGCAGTGTGCATGTTTTTTTGAGATTTTCTTCGACTTTGTTTCGCAGAACAACGATCCTAAATATACATGGAATAAAAAAGTTAATAATTAGATAACACTTTCAACAAGAATATTAGTCATTGAGCATTAACATACTACCTTCTCTTCTTTCTTGTTCCATAAAATAAGTAGTTTCTAGAAATCAGTATCAGGAACAGTTTTGGGCCTCTTAAACCATCTTAATTTGTTATTGGTGCACTGATCATAATGCTTTTTCTTCAAACGACATTTATGAATCCTCCAGGCAGCACCAATAGACTTTAGCACCCACTGTTTTCCTTCTTCAGGAACAATGTACTTTGCCTAAAGATTACATAGAATATATTAAGTGTAGTAGAACGGGGTTAAGTGTATGTAAGTATTATACTTATGAAAAGACCTATAACCTACCAAAGCATACTCCCACAACTTATCTTTGTTATGCACTAACTTCCAAGTCTTATATAGCAGTGGAGCATTACCATAATCACGAGCAATTGTCCCTAAGAATCTTGAAAATTCACCTCTTGTGTCTTTTTCAGGTGTGACCGGTCCAATAGGCTGTCCAAACTCATTCAGAATGATGGCTTCACGTTGTTCAAGTGGGTGCATATGCACTTTATGCATCATCGTAGGACCCCTTTTAGTCTCACTTAAAAACCCATACATTCTGAACTAGTAAATAAAGAAGGCAGGGTTAAGCTAAGCAAAAAAAATATCATCGTATTACCTTGCGTTATCAGCTCTTCAGTTTCATGTTGATCAAGCTCGTTGTCACTGTTTTCTTCATCCTCATCGCCGCTTAAACCATCCATATTAAGATCATCGTCACTATCATCCTCTCCTTCATTTACTTCTTTTGCAGGTTCATCATCACTTCCATTTTCAGATTCACCTGTAAATTCTTCTTCTCCATCTCCATTGACATCACCTCTTTCATCCAATTCTAACAACATCAACTCATTCAGATTCAATTATCTTATAAAATTAAGAGAACTAAAACTATCCTGATTGTAAATATAAGATCAATCAAACATTATTTTTTACCTGAGAGCCAATCAGGATTTGCATCATTCAAAGACTGATTTTCAGTACAACCAACAGATTTAGGTGCTGAATTTTCCATTAACGCTTCCTTTCACAATTGTTTGTTCTTCCAAATTAGCTCAGCCATACTAGGTGCTTTTCTTTTATCATTTCCACCACCACCTTGTCTTGGTTTCTTACTCAAATTTGCAAGTTTTTTCAACATCGTTGGTGGCAGATACTTCGGGGATCGAACGGTACCTCGAGTTACCTTTTCATGATTAATTTTCATACCATACAATGAGACCAAGAGGTAGGAAAATTTCATTAGAAATAATACAAAATAGAAAGGAGAAACTTACTGGCTTTATAGAAGCTCGATTAGACGTCATTGTTGCACTTTCTTCCTCTTGGTCTTCTATTCCATATTGTCGCTCCTTGATCTTTCTCTTCAAATTTAGAATGCAATTTTTGGTTTAGCATAATAAAAAAAAAGGTATATGAGTAGTGTTTCAAATATACTAGCAAATGAAAACTTAAAAACATTAGAGAAGTGATAGAGATTAAGATGAATATTATCATAAAAAAATTATACAAAACTTGCCAGCTTTTTAGTAGCGTTATCCTCTATGTCGTATTCACCACTTAACTCCAAATCAGGAGAATAATCAGCATCCCCTGCATCATGACTTCCCTTCTCTTTGTTTTTCCTTTTCTTGGTCTTCTGCATCTCCACCAAGCTCGTCAATGACTTGCTAATGTCAAAGATTCCAGACTCCAGCAACCTTGTTTTGCATTCCTGCACTCGTTGCATTCTGATTTTTTCATATGGATTCAGTGTCTCCCAAACCTTGTCCTTGTAACCTTTTCCCATTTGTAAACTATATAATTCATATATGCTTATTATTAATAATAATAATAATAATAATAATAATAATAATAATAATAATAATAATAATAATAATAATAATAATAATAATAATAATAATAATAAAATTCAAATATATTCATTAAACATTCACAATGTTCTACTTAAACCATAAAATCAAATGCTACAAAACCATTTGTAAGCTAATCAAATGCTTTATATCACTCAGCAACATCTTCAACATCTTCAAAATCTTCCTCTGCTTCCATCCAATCCCATACAGTGTCGTCATAATCCGAGTCTTCATGAATTTGCTCATCCATTTCAATACCGTCTAAGGTGGCATTTGCAGCCATTATAGTGGGTTCTAAATCCTCTCTTAACAAATTATTTTCATCATCAACTCTCACCAATGAAGTTGAGTCCTTTTCAACAAGTACACACCAAAAAGAGTCGGTTGTGTCTTCTCCTTCTTCCCCCAAATCGAAATGATCTCTTGGAATTGTATTCATAACATAATTTAACCTCGAAGTTACGGGATCTGGAGCATACCAAACCTGATGCACTTGAGAAGGCAAAACAAAAGGATCATCCATAGAACAGAACTTGTGCACATTAACACAAGGAAGCCCGTATTTATCTTTTTCCTCTTGAAACCACTCACATCGAAATAGAACCACACTAAACTTAGACCAATAATTCAGCTCAATAATTTCAAGTATCGAACCATAATAAGTCACATTCCCTATAGTTGGATTTTTGTCCTTAGTGCTAGCAAAACTTGGAGTTAAGGCCACTAATGAAACACCACTATTTTGAGTTTTACATCTTGTATCACGTGCTTTGGTGTAAAATCTGTAACCATTAACATAATAACCTGTATATCTCTTTGTTGTAGCAGTAGGACCTTTAGCTAACCAAAAAATATGATCAGGAACATTGTTCATTATTGCTTTGTCTTTGAACCACTTAGTAAATTCATGGCTATGGTCTTGTGCTCGAGCCCATTTATTTTTTCGTGATTGACAATTAATGTGCACTTCATGTTCTCTGCATAATTAAATTTAAAAAATTGAAAATTTTGTCGAATTGATGAACATTATATATGTTAGTATAAGTGTCTACTAATTAATGGTTTATTTCGTACCTGATATACTCATTAACTTCTTTATTATTTGAGTTAAACAAGGTATATCGATGTGCTTGCTCAATGGAATCGACATCTAAAGTGAATAACTTGCCTTTCCTTCGTTTTTGTCCTCCTAGTGGATGACCGGCCCTTTTATAAATGATGACATCAGATTGAGCTCCATTGACTTTATCGAATGAGATGACCCATCATGAACTCTTGACTTGACCCCATGCATATACCGTGATAAAAAGTTGGCACACTCATCTAACCAATACCCCTTCGCCATAGAACCCTCGGGATGGCTTCTATTGCGTACATATGACTTCAATGTACAAAGATACCTTTCAATAAAGTACATACTACGCCCATGTACAGGACCCCCAAGCTTAACTTGACCCACTAAATGAACAGGAAGATGTATCATAATATCGAAAAATGAAGGTACAAAAATCTTCTCAAGGTCACATAATGTTTCAGTTATTTCTGTTTGCAAAGTATGAAGGTCTTCCACAACAATAACCTTACTGCACAACTTTCGAAAGAAAGCTCCCATCCTAATAAGGGGAATTGCCACATGCTTCGGTAATGATTTTCTAACTGCAACTTGAAGTAGATAGTGTAATATGATGTGAGCATCATGACTTTTATAACCAACAACTTTCCTTTCTGAAGAGCACACACATCGAGCTATGTTTGATGCACACCCATATGGCAATTTCGCTTCCTTTAAGGCCCGGCAAAAGATATATTTCTCTTGAGGAGACATAGAAAAGCTTCCTTTTTTGAAGAAAATATGTTTACCATCAGCTGTAAGTTGAGGATGTAAGTCTTCCTTGAAACCCAATTCCATAAGATCAAATCTGCCTTTTGTGTGATCCTTTGTTTTTCCCTTAATATCCAACAACGTCCCGATGAGATTATCACATAATTTTTTTTCAATGTGCATCACATCAAGGTTGTGTTGACAAAAAAAAATTTTCCAATATGACAAGTTAAATAAAATTGGTCTTTTCTTCCAAGGGAAATTAGGGTCGTCTCTCCTCTTCTTTGTTTTTCCAAATGAATTTTCAAAATTAGACAACTCATTATATATTTTGACCCCTGTTAAGGGTTTTGGAGGTGGTCGCTTCTCGAACTTTCCATTAAAAGCCTTCTTGTTGCGTGTCCAAGGATGATTTGCATCCAACAATCTTTGAAAGTCCATATAACACATCTTTTTACTGTTCTTCAAATACAAATATGGAGTTTCATGATTACAAGTCGGACATGCAAATTTACCCTCGGTTTTCCACCCCGACAACATTGAGTATCCAGGAAAGTCACTAATGGTCCACATCAAAGCAGCATGCAATTGAAAAGTTTGATTTCTACTTTTATCATATGTCTCAATCCCATAATTCCACAAATCATCAAGCTCTTCAATTAAAGGTTGCATGTAAACATCAATATTATTGCCAGGAGACTCAGGGCCAGGAATCAACAAGGACAACGTAAGATACTCTTGCTTCATAAACATACAAGGGGGACAATTATAATTGATTAAAACAACTGGCCATGTGCTATGCGCAATGCTCATTGTTCGAAACGGATTAAACCCATCACTAGCTAAACCCAACCTTACATTTCTATGTTCTTTTGAAAAATTTGCATATAAAGAATCAAAATCCTTCCATGTCGATCCATCAGCCGGATGACATAGATTTCCATCCTCCAAACGTTTATCACCATGCCAAGTCATGTATTTTGCTTGTCTCGGAACACATAAACAACCTCTCGAAGCCCGGGTTTTAAGTGGAAAATGCCATAATACCTTGGCTGGAATTTGAGACTTTTTCTTGGAAGCCTTAGTAGTACTACTTCCTTGATTTTCTTCTGGTAGTTTCCACTTAGATGTATGACAAATGACATTCTTCAGCATCTTCATATTCTTTCCAGTATAGCATACAATTATTAGGGCAAGCATATATTTTCTTATAATGCAATCCCAAATTCCTCATAACTTTTTTAGCTTCATAAAAATTTGAGGGAAGATTAGCCTCCGGAATAACCTCTTTCCAAAGTTTAAGAAGATCATTGAATGCCACATTACTAAGACCATGCGTTGTCTTGTAGAGGAGAAGTCTAATGATGAAAGATAGCTTTGAAAAAGTTTTACAACCAGGAAATGACTCTTGCTTGCCCTCTTCCACTAATCTATAAAAAAATTTAGCTTCCTCATTTGGTCCTTGAGAGCTACTAGTCCCCTCTAAAGTTTCTCTAAATCGATCATGCAATAATTCATTAATATTGTCAGGCATAACATGGTTATCATCATCTAAAACATCGGTATGTTTCATTGATTCGTGCTCCTCTCCATGAAAAGTCCAAATTTCATAGATGTCAACAAATCCCTCCACTTTTAAGTGATCAAAGACTTCACTTCTACGATACCAATAACGATTTTGACATTGCTTACATGGACACCTAATTTGATTCCCCCGGGCTGCCTTAGCAAATTAAGCCTTTAGGAAATTAATCACCCCGTTTTCAAATTCCGCCAATCGTCTAGGTAATTTCATCCAACTTTTATCTTCCCCCATTACTCAATATTGTTCTGAAATTTATTAAGCAATTATCATAAATAATTAAACCAAAAAAAACACCACTATCAACAACACTGATTTAAATCCCATAACATGTGAAGAATAGAGCTAAACAAATCGAAATATTGATTGCATGTCAGTATTCAATCAAATCACTATCTAGACACCCCCACCACAGAAAAATCACTATCTAAGCAAACAAAGAAACAAGCCCAAGAAGACATAAACAACAAAAAGATTGTCATGGTATCCTTATTTATAATAGCAAGTTAGCAACCCACAAAATCTCAACTAAAACAAGCAGACATAAACTAAAATTAGACATGAAACACAAAATTCAAATCCAAAAATAATTGCAAACATCCAAAATTGGAGTTCAAGATGATAAAGTAGCGAATTACTTAAGATAATTATTATAAGAGTTCAAGAAGATAAGATATGGAACACAAAATTAAAATCGAAAAATAATAGCATATATTACTTACAACTTTAGGGTTTAAAGTAACCAATTTGAAGCAACCAAGTGATGATGAAGCAGTGAAATTCCAAGCAGCAAAGTCCAAGCAAGAAATTATTCAGTTTCAGATGAAGTAAATATCAACTTTTGTTGTAGCCATTAAAATCGCAGCACCGGCTGAATTCGCAGCTAAGAGATGAATTCCAAGCAGCGAATTCTTCAATTTGAGGAACCAAATTCGCCATTTTCAGATGTTGAAGCAGTCGGTTTCAGATGAACGACGAGATTGAGGATGCAGCGAAGAGATGAAGCGAATAGATGAGGGTTGCTGTGATTTCTTTTGCGTGAAATGGGTCGGTTTGTGGAGGTGACTTTCCTTCTCTTTGTATTTCCTTTTCTTTTATTTTTTTTTTCTTTTTTCTTGTTATGCCACTGGAAGATTAAAAGGCTTTGCTTTAATTTTCATTTGGCGCTTCTTTGAAAACATGGCCCGCGCATAATTAGATTTTTATTTGCTAAATGCAGCATTTTTAGATTAATGTTGCTCATAAGTGTTGCGTATACTATGGCAAATCGCAACACTTCAGATAAGATGTTGCTATAAATTAAAAAGTGTTGCATAGTGAACTAATATGCAACGCTTTATATTAAAGTGTTGCAACTATTCAATTATTGCAAACAAATGCAATAGATAAGACAAGTGTTGCACTAAAATTGTTCCATTAGGCAAGTTTTGTAGTAGTGTGATTAGGACCAATAAAATCGCCAAGCCTATGATAGTACTTCCAAAACACTTAGAATTACTAACATGTACATGGGGTTCACAGAACATATGAGGTAATTCGGGAGAACTCATACAAAAATTGAGAGGATTTCGATATGATGTATCAAAACTGTAAACATGAGAATCCCAAGAATTATGACTATGTTGACTAGCAAAACAATTATCCCCATCATCAAAATAGCATGACTCCGTAACACAAAAAAGTCATAAAAAAAAATTAAAAAATATTCACAAAAGGGAAATATATATATATATATATATATACAGTTTAGTCTCACCAATAATAAAAACTATATAAAACTATACCAAAAAAAAAGTCTCCAATAATAAAAACTATATAAAACTAACTTGGCAACGGCGCCAATATTTGATAGGCTATCGTACACCTTTCAAAAAACCTTCTAACAATGTAGCAGGGTAAGTAGGTCGAATCCACAGAGAGATGGTTGTTCTAATCTAGTTTCTAAGGTACGAAGAAACTAAACAAGATCAAAAATATGTGAATTAAGGTAAAAAGATCTAGGGCAATGGTTCACCATGTTTATACTTTTAATATATCAAAATATCACCAATAGTTCAATTAATCAGATACCTAGAGCACAGGTTAATCCTACAGTCGGGTCTAAACGCTCTCAAATCAACATATGCTAGTACGGTCGCTCAACATAATCAGATTTGCTAATTGTAGGTAAACCTCTAAAGAGTACTATCTCTCGATCTATGACTCGATATTAGCAATACTTAACCACACAATTGATCAGATTGCAAGATCAACAATAAAAACACAAATCAATTAGAGATATAAACACTAATTAATTAGAGATATAAGTAACTAATCAAACCATCTATGAATCAATAATTATATCATATAAACATGGATTCCCAAACCCTAGAAAACAAGACTACTCAATCATGAGACAAAGAATAAAAACTACATCAACCAAGGAAAAAATAATTAAAGAAATCAATGAAAGAAATAAATAGAAATCATTAATTAATGAAGAACATGAAAAACTAGGGTTAGCAACTAAAAAACTAGAGAGAAAAAGGAAGAGAAAAATTAAACTAAAACCTAGAAATAACGTGATAATGGGAGGAGAGAGAGAATAGAGATATATCTAATCTAAATAATAATAATATTCAATAACCTAATAAGTCTAGAAAAGTAAGTTACAAACATAAGGAAGGTCGAAATATCATTAAATGGACGGAATTAGTGATCCGCGCGTACAAAAACAGATTCCAGCAGAAACAGTCCCAACTTCGGAAAGGCATAACTCCTGGATTAGAAGTCTGCTCGGGGCATGCCACCTATCGTTGGAAAGCTCTTCAAGTCTATTTTCCGAATCTGCTGAAATTACTCGATTTTAAGGAGCAAATCAAAAGTTATGATCAGAAGAGTAGACATGACGCCTTTTTCTCATTTCTTCTAATGATTTCCCGCTTCGTTTTCGCTCAAACTCGTACTATGACATATCCATACGATCCTTATGCATTGCGGCTTCTTTCCAAGTGCTCCTAATCCTCAAGCTTAGCTAATTATACTCCAAATACGTTCTCATTACCTGAAATTCATCAAAAACGAAAAAACATACCGAATAGGAGTAGAATAACATAACTTTAGAATATGATGCAATAATGAACCTAAATATGAATCTAACTTCTCTAAAATGCAACCTAAATGCACCTAAAAACTATATATAAATCTGATTTATCATATACCGATACTAACTCCATCTGGCACAAGATTATTTTCGTCAACCCTCTATTAATTGGCACAAACCTAGTTCAAGGGTATCGTACCAGGAACAGTATATGATTTCCGACAGCTATCAGCAATGTTCATCATTCACTTCGTAAGTAACAAAAGGAGGGAGAGGACGACAAGGTAATTGTTGTCAATAAAGCGGGGTGATAAGGAAAGTTTGCATGATCATATTTCTCATTTTAATGTTGAGGTTGTTACTATCCCAATCTGCAAGAAGAAGCAGCTGTCTTGGCTTGATGATGGGCTTGAAAGAAGGAACCTTTTTCCGAAGCTACTTATGCCGTAAAAAGTAATCGGAAAGCCAAATTATTTCACCCGGTTGAGAAAAACGACAAAGCTGCAACTGCAGAACGATCTGAAGGTGATAACAAGGAGAAGAAGAAGGAAAAGCACAAGAAGGACAAGAGGTACGACAACTCAGATAGGAGAGAAGAGAGTAATACCCTGAAAAAGGGTCGAGAGAGAAGACCCGAAAAATTTGATACGTACACTCCACTGATGATTCCTAGGTCACAACTATAAAAACATCTTAGGTCACAGAAGAGACCGACATAATCTCCTCCTTCCGAGAGAAAAAGAAGGAGCAAAGAAGCATAGATAGAACGAGGCTTATCCATGGAGCATTTTGAGTCTAGGTCGACAAATTTACCAAGGCCTTAGCCCTGAGGGAGAAACGGAATAGATGATCCTCGAAATAGGGAGCCCGAAAAGAGCTGTGAAGATAGGAGCTGACTTGGGAGAAAAGGTGAAAGTTAATCTAATAAGCCTGCTCATAGTCAATGCTGACGTCTTCGCCTTTTCAGCAGAGGAGATGTCGAGAACAAATCTGTCAGTCAAGGCTCAACAGATAAATGTGAGTGAATATGTGAGGTCGGTTAAGCAGAAGAAGAGAAATTTCTCGTACGAGAAGAATGCAACAATCGAAGAAAAAGTCGATAAATTACCAACCCCATTTTATTCAACCCTTTGATTATCCAGAGTGGATGGCGAATGTGGTAATGGTGAAGAAAGCTAATGGATCATGGCGTATGTGTGTAGACTTCATGGATTTGAACAAGGCTTGCCCAAAAGATTATTACTCGCTACCGAGAATAGGTTAGCCGGTAGACTTCATTAGCGGCTATGCTTTACTGTGTTTCATAGATAGGTTTTCAGGATACCATAAGATCAGTTTGCTAGTTACTGACAGGAATGAAATTGCCTTCATCACGGAAGCCGACGTATACTCCTATGAAGCAATGTCGTTTGGACTGAAAAATGTAAATGATGCATACCATAAGCTGGTAGATATGATCTTTGTGAAGCAGAAAGGCCAAAATATAGAGTTCTACGTGGACGATAGTATTGTAAAATGCGTCACAGAAGAAGCTCACATTGACGACCTGAAAGAAACGTTTAAAACACTTCGCGAGTATCAGATGAAGCTGACCCGAAAGAAATGTGTGTTTGGGTTTAGATCCGGCAAGTTTCTTGGGTTCATGGTGAGCAAAAGGAGGATAGTTGAGAAACCCGAAAAAATAAAGGTGATAAATGAATTACCTAAGCCTAAGAGCATCCGGGACTTTCAGAATTTGACCGGCTTGACGGCAGTGGTTACTAAGTTTATCTCCAAGTCGACAGAGAAAGCCTTACCTTTCATCAAGATATTAAGGGGAAATAAGAAGTTCGAATGGGGAGACTAACAGAAGTAAGCCTTTGTGGCGGTTTAAAGAGCATCTCAAGCAGCTACCGACCATTACGAAACAGAGGGTAGGAGATAAATTACAATTGTATGTCTCCATATTCGTGAAATGGTAGCACTAGTGTTGTTGGCTGAGAAGGACAAGTAGTTACACCCCATCTACTTCCTCAACCATGTGCTAGTCGGTGCTACAACAGAAATATGAGCTGTTAGAGAAGATGGCATATGCCGTGATGGTAGCAAAGAAGGGAAACGCAGTCATACTTTGATGCACACATGGTCCAAGTCTTGACCAACCAGCCGTTAGAAATGGCATTGCACAAGCTGGACACCACCAACATACTACTCAAATGTGCTATTAAATTGACTGAGTTCGACATCGAGCACCGACCTCGCACCGCCATTAAGGCGCAAACTTAACTTAATTAAGCCATATAATCCCTAATTAAGCTAATTAACTCTAATTAAACACTAATTTATTCTAATCAAATCCTAGTTAACCCTAGTTACTTAATGACTAATGACCATGCTTCTTTGCCTATCCTCCTCTTTGTCTCCTCTCTCAACGATTCAAATCTTCTTTCCTTGCTAGTTGCCACCAAGTAAAGGTAATTTTTTGTTGTCAAATTCTCAATTCTATTTTTTTTCTAAACTTCATGCAATATAATTAACCAATATCCTAAAATTTTAGATAAATATCACAAAAGAAATACAATGGACTTTGTTGAAGAACTCCTCAGTTTCTTCCCTGCTTTGCCTGCTGTTCAATTCAACCACCATGGTTGGTGTTTCCGTCGCTGCCTTTGCAGTCGCTAGCTTCTATATCAATTGCCAGTGTTCCATAGTGGCTGCCTCAGTTTTCCATCTCCTCTTTTATATGCTACGGAAATGTAACGACCCGAATTCTAAACATCATTATCAGGTTAGTTAATTTAAAGATTAGCAGCAAATGACCTAACTTAGTCGGTGTGTTACTGCCGTACCTCCCTTCTGGAAGGTATAGGGCAACATAATTTCGTGAAACTAAACATGTCATAATTATTAATCCAGGAATATATAATTAGCTTAGACTTAAATATAGTTCCATCATTTAGTGTAAATGAACTTATAATACATAACCCTCATAATCGTATAATTTCAAAAGTTAATATTTCCTCACTACTACGCCATCCCATCTTCATATGCATACCTATAATAGAAAAACAAAACGTCATGAGCCAGGGCTCAGTAACATACTACCCTAATATCGTAAATTCATTTCAATTCATTTTAGTTACAAACAGGGAGGAGAAGATATAGTCTAACCAATTCATAAACATATAATTCAAATCAAGAACTTAAGAGCCATTCATATTGTCACTGATCATTATCATCCTTCATTAACATATTCATTATTAGAAAAACTTTCTTTGGTTACTTGGTGAGTACAACGGAAGGCAAAGCCACTAAGGACATAAGTTCCCCATTAGAAGGTGGCATATAATGCCATAGATCGTAACAGAAGGCAAAGCCACTGAGAACATTCGTTCCCCATCAGAAGGTGGCATATAATGCTAATAGTAACAGAAGGAAGAGTGACTGAGGAGGCGAGGACATTGTCCCCATCAGAAGGTGGCGTTGTCGTCAGATAACCGAACGACACGTGCACAGCCCAGAGAGCGTAATACTAGCATGAACCATCTTTCACTTTCATTTATCATATTTTGTATCTTTTACGCACTTTTCAGAAACCATAGTAAAGTCATTGCATACACGTCATCAAATAATCATACTTCTCATAGCATAAAATCATTTATAAACATCATTTACATGCTAAACATTTCATATCCCGCACACCATATAAATCATAGCATGAACATTATATAAAAGCATCATATAAAAATAGTTGAAAGGGAGTGCGATTGTTAGCTGTAGACGTTACCTGGAATCCTGCGTGGTCATCTTGATAGCCGGGGAAGGCTTGTTAAATACTTTATCCTTTTTATTCTAGCCAAGAATGGTGACATGAATAAACGTTTAATTACTTATCGTTTATGATGTCTTAGTATTAATTAGAGCTTATTAAAAGTAATTTATAGTCATAAGGTTCGTTATATGTCATTCTCCTGCTTATACAGTCATACATGTTACTTTAAGTTATAGGAAGGTCCATAGTTATCATTTAATTATACTTAGGTGATGTGGCTTATCATTAAACTATTCATCAAACAG
The DNA here is from genome assembly GCA_947646795.1 of Beta lomatogona. Taxonomy (NCBI): domain Eukaryota; kingdom Viridiplantae; phylum Streptophyta; class Magnoliopsida; order Caryophyllales; family Amaranthaceae; genus Beta; species Beta lomatogona. Next base: position 222,061 of record CANSNZ010001150.1, read on the forward strand.
ATTTATTAACACTTAGTCAATTGATTCCATATTATTATTAGTCATACTATATTGATAAAGCAACTTAATCAAACATTATAAGTGGTCATGAGTACTAGTGAAGCATAGTCAATATTATTAAGTGAATATATACACACATCTTAATAATTCAACATTTAATTACGGTTAATTTCTTCAAACGACTTGATGGTTAATCCCACATCTTAATAATTCAACACTTCATATTTGAACTTGTGATCTCCTCATATGATATCGAAAAATAAACTTTATTACCTCGAAGTTCAAGATCGCCCAAAATTTATTTTTGTCCTCAACTTTCTTTCTTTTCTTGTCTCGACTATTTGTTTGAAACTTGTAATCTCAACTATATAAATTTACGTCCAAATTAACCATATATCCATATTTCCATTATCATTAACTCATATCACTAGTTCTCAACACTCAATTGCACAGGCTCTATATATACTCCCTTGACCTTCCTTTTTTTGTATTTTCTACCCTTTTAGTTAGAAAACAAAACATATAGCCTTTTCAATATAGCCTAGTTTGATACTCATAGTATAATATTGCTAGATCAGATATAGTTTCTAAAAACTTAGTATTATACCATTTGCTACTCCTTCGATCCACTACTCCTTTCCTCAGCTATTATATCCTTAACATAAACTCCACGCACGTGTTAAATTCTTACATTCGTATTCCAACCCTGTTATTCTAGCATGAACACTAGACCAACTACAAGAGAGGGGGTGAATTGTAGTTGAGGAGAAACTTTCGATTTGTAATGCAGAATTGAAACAAACTTGAAATTAGAATGAGACAAGCACACGAGATTTTTACAAGGAAAACTTCCTAGGCCCAATAGGAAGAAAAACCTTGACCACGAGGGATTTTGACTGAAACTCTCTTTAATATACTCGGCCAAAAGACTCTCTTTTGTACAACCTAATACTAGACCTTCTCTGTTCCTCTAGGAACTTGTTCCCCAGTCACTCAGTTCCCCTGAACTGATGACACTCACTATTGACTTCACTCGAAGTCTTCTCTCTTCTATCTTTCTTTCTCTCTCTTGAATACAAGGATATTCTTTAAATTTTCCCTCACCCACATACTATGAATATTACAATAATGAGTATGTTGAATAAATAAGAAATTACAAGAAAAACTTTCTAAGTAATGATTGACTTTTTTCGCTTGAAAGCTCTAGTTTTGCTTCCAATAATTTCTTCCTTAAATAGCTGCTGCAATACTTCCTTCATCTGGACATGTTGTGCTCCATGTTCTCCTCAAATGGCGCGAGTGGAGTAATGGAGATCATGGCTTGATTAACGCTGCACTTCCTCCACTCTTTTTGCAACGGAAATAAACTACCTCCATTAGCCGTTAGTGAGAGCATCTTCAGCGAGTTGGTTGGAGTTTGTTGGAGAGCTTCAAGGGAACAACTCCACATTGTATGCCACGCAATTTCCAACTGATTTTCACGCATAACAACAGCAACAAAATATCTAATAACCTAAATCTTTTATCCAAAGATTCTAAGTTACTAGAATACTAAACGTACCATATGATAAAAATTCAAAGTGTATAAATTAAATATCTTGACTTAGATTAAATAATTAATCTTTCCCCACAAGATATAAATGCAAATTTGAACATTACATTATTTTTGGTTTTTTATAATTTTTGCTTAAATAAAAACTATATAGTAAAATTAACCTAAGTATTTGGCATCATCAAAACATGGAATACAACAATATTCCCCCTTTTTGATGATGGCAACTATAAGGCATATAAAAAAAATAAGAAAAAAAAAACAAAAGCAAAAGAATCAAGAGCTAATGTCTTTAAAACAAAACTAACAAAAAAACTAAGAAAATAAATCAAACACTAAACTAATAGAAAACTAATACTAAATTAACATAAATCAGTTTTGAAAAAGAAAAATCCAAAAATCATCACTTAGAACCGAAGAGAACTAGACTTAAAATTTTAATGTGACACTCTACTTCTTCCCCCTTTTGTCATCATCAAAAACAATAAGGACCCAGCAGTACTCTAAGAGTGCATCATTTACAACAATGTCCATGCGTAGTAGCTCAAACACGCATCTAATAATACTAGCCATCCAAATATTATCATGAGCATATTAAGATGAGATTAAAGCACATAGTCATGAAAAATGCACAAACTGAGTTCAAGATGAAAATAAGAAAAAGTGAAGAGAGCACAAAGAAAGAAAAGTAAGAAAAGAAAAGATATAAACCAAAATATTTTATCACCAAAAAGGATGGGTGATAAAAGAGAGTAACAACTAGTCACCATTGTTCTAATACAAACCAACCAAAAAAAAATTGTTTCATCAGATTAATGAGGGAAGGGGATTAGGAATTGGAGGGCTTGGAAGGCTTGGGGCGGACAAAGAAAGCACCGACCACATAATCAATCTTCTCCTGAACAGCTGATTCTCCTTTCTGCACACTTGCGAGGATCTGCTCCTGCTGAAGATCAACACGGGCAACCCTTGCTTCAAGACCCTGGACTCTGGTGTGAAGGAGAGACAGAGACTCCTGAATTGTATGCAATATTCCATGAAGACCAGTGGTGGAGAGAAGAGGAAAATCAACAGTCCTCGATCTTGAAGGAGCTTGATCCTCCTCAAGATCAATAAGAACTGCTCCAGGATCCTGTTTCTTGGGAGCCTTGGTCTCAGCAATTCTTTGACTCTTACGCACAGACCGAGGTCCTTCAGCACTAACCTCCTCTTCTAACTTCCGCTTTAACCCAGTTTCAATCTTCCCCATTTTCTGCTACCTCAAAGTCTAACATCCCACCCTGTACCTTGAGAGACAGCCTGGATAAAGTCTCTTTAGTAAAATAGTTATTAGGCTCCAGATCAAAAGAGGTACTAGAAGGAAGTTTTATCTGATTCTTCTTGAGGATAACAGTTATCAGGTTAGCATACCCCAACTTGGTGTTGTGGGAGATACAGTAGGAAAGATGAGAAATCATTAAAGAAGAGAAGTTTATTTTTATATTCTTAGCAAGGCAGAACATCAAGGAAAGATCCATGAGTCTCGCTTGAGTCCTCTTGGAAGTCCTTGGTAGAATAAAATGCCAAACTAAGTGAAACAAAAATTTATGAAAAGGAGAGAGGTCTTTCAGATCTAGGTACTGGTCAAACTCCTTCCCTCCAAAATAACTCAAGATAGTAGCGTTTGAAGCCCCATTCACATTTAGCTTAGCCCTACCCTTCACATATTCCTTGTACCCCTTTGTAGGTGCATCAAACCATTCCCCTAAGTTCTTTTCATTGAACTTAACCAATTTCCCAGCAACAACACTTATGCATAAACCCTTGGTATTCTCAAACTTAGCAACAAACTCACTCATCTCACTCTCATAAAGACCCTCATAAAAACTCAAAACATTGACCCATTTTTTAAACTTAACAAGATCAAGAAACTGATTCCACTTAATTTTCTTACACCAGGTGAAATCGACACAAAACCCAATGATATACTTAGAGGATTTTGATTTCCTACCCCTTTTCTTAGGTACCAAGATTTCTTTTTCTTGCTCTGTTTCAGCATCACCTAAATCTTATTCTTTCTTTGGAGAGAGCACTTCATTTTCCGCCGAATTTGCTTGAGAACCTAGAGAATCTTCATTTGAGTTCGAAGATTCATTCTCGCTTTCGTTATAATCTACCAGGGGTGAAGATTTTTCAGCCGGAAAATTTTTGGTATCTTCGGAGGTTTTTCTTTTGGGAGCCATTTAGGCTTTTAGGTGAGGAAGATGAAGATGGCAGATTTGGGTAGAGAGAGAGAGAGAAAGGTGGTTTTGCAGAGGTAATGGTTTTGGGGTAAATGAGATTAGTTGCCGTGTAAATTTTGGTTTGATCTGATGGGTTTTTATTGTGAGGCTTAATTTATGGGAATTGTGAAGAGGAATTAAATGTGGCTTGTCCCTTCCTTCTTTAAATCCGGTGAATGATTTTAGTTTTAAGTTTGTACATGAACGCTGGTGAAACGTTGCCATTGAAAAATTTGTGGGGGATGAATGAAAGAGGATAATAAATGGAAGAAGAGAAAATAAGAAAAAAAAATAATATTTACGTGAAAAGAAAGAAAAGAGTAGAAAGTGTGAACTCATGCATGTAACATGTTCAATCTATATGTACAGCAGCCTTTCTATTTTTACTCAAGTATATGCATGGACAATAAGGGGAGTATTATGAAGACTAATGTGAGTCCTTTACAATGACTGTACAATGAGTGATGAAAATCACAAAATGTTGCTGGCCACTTAGTGTAATCTTGTAACTAAGGGTTTTATTTGATGTAGCACACTCAATAAATTCTAATCATCCCTAGCTCTAAGCGAATTTTCTCGAATTTTTCTCTAGGAAATGGTATAGTCAAAATGTCAGCTATTTGATTTTTTGTTGGACAAAATTCAAGTTTGACAAGACCTTTTTCTACATTATCCTTAAGGAAATGATGTCTAATGTGAATATGCTTGACCCTTGAATGATGAACTGGATCCTTAGAGATACAAATAGCACTAGTATTATCACAGTAGATAGGAACACACTTAAACTTAATGCCAAAATCTCTTATTTGTTACTTGATCCAAAGGACCTAGGAACAGCATGCAGCAGCAGCCACATACTCTGTCTCTACTGTGGATAAGGCAACAGTATTTTGCTTCTTTGAGCTCCATGACACCAAGCTTGATCCTAGGTACTGGACAATGCCTGATGTGCTCTTGTATTTAACCAAGTCTCCAGCATAATCTGCATCCGAATAGCTTACTAGGTCAAACACATCACTTCGAGGATAGAACAAACATAAGTCATCGCTTCCTTTCAAATACCTCCGAATTCTCTTAACTGCTGTTAAGTGAGATTCTTTGGGATTCGATTGGAATCGAGCACATAAACCAACACTAAAAGAAATATCAGGTCTACTTGCAGTTAAGTATAGTAATGAACCAATCATACCTCGATATTGATTCTCGTTTACACACTTACCATTTGAATCTTCATCTAACCTTGTTCCTGTTCCTATGGGAGTGTGGTTGGTTTTTGAATGTTCAAGTCCATATTTCTTGAGCAGTTCCTTGACATATTTTTGTTGATGGATCATTGTTTCTCTTTCAGTTTGCTTAATTTGCAATCCCAAAAAGAAGTTTAACTCTCCCATCATGCTCATTTCGAATTCACTACTCATAAGATCAGCAAACTCCCTGCAAATAAGATCATTAGTAGCACCGAAAATTATATCATCAACATAAATCAGGACTACTAATACGTCTGTTCCTTTTGATCGAAGGAACAAGGTTCTATCAACCTTACCTCTCATGAAATCATGTGAGAGCAGGAATTTTGACAACCTTTCATACCAAGATCTAGGTGCTTGTTTTAGCCCATAAAGAGCTTTATCAAGCTTATAGACTTGATTTAGAAGTTCTGGATTTTCAAATCCAGGAGGTTGTTCCACATAGACGTCTTCAATTAAGAAACCATTTAGAAGTGCACACTTGACGTCCATTTGGTACAACTTAAATCCCATAAAGGCAGCAAAGGCAATCAAAATTCTATTTGCTTCTATTCTAGCAACAGGAGCAAAGGTTTCGTCAAAATCAATACCTTCTTGTTCATTATAACCTTTGGCAACAAGTCTAGCCGTGTTCCTTACCACAGTTCCATGTTCATCAAGCTTGTTCTTGAAGACCCATTTAAGTCCTATAACCTTCTGGTTCTTGGGTTTGGTCTCCAGGTGCCATACCTTGTTCCTCTGGAACTCATTTGCTCCTCTTGCATAGCGTTGATCCAATTAGCCTCCTTGAGCGCTTCCATATGGTCCTTAGGTTCTGTCATAGAAAAGAAAGCGTGAAAAGCACAAAAATTCTTCAATTGGGATCACGTTTGAGTTCCCTTTTCAATGTCACTTATTATCAATTCTAAAGGATGAGAATTTAGGTGTTTCCAAGGCTTTGGATCAAATCTTCTAGTTGCTTCTTGAGTTTCTTGTGATGGTTGATTCACTTGATCTTCTCCTGGACCAGGAGTTCTTTGATCCTCCTGAGTTCCTCCTGTTCCTTGTTCCTCAAGGGGATCAGCCACAGGGTTATTAGGATCAAGAACTTGCTTCTTCTCTTTTCCTGCAGGGGTTAGTTCCTCATCATTTTGATTAAACTCATCAGGACGAGTTAATCCAATTTCAAAGTTATCATTGTGACTCTGTTCCTGCAGGGAGTTAGTCTCATCAAAAATAACATGGACACTTTCCTCGACACACATTGTTCGCTTATTGTAGACACGATACGCCTTAGTACTGAAGGCATATCCTAGAAAAATAGCCTCATCACTTCTAGCATCAAATTTCCTTTGTCCTTTCCATTGTTATGTACAAAACTTTTACATCCAAAAACACGAAAATAAGAAATATTGGGTTTTCTTCCTCTAAGGAGCTCATAAGGAGTCCTCATGGTGATTGGCCTTAGCATGACACGATTGATGATGTAGCATGCCGTGCTCACTACTTCAGCCCAAAAATTCTTCGGAAGACCGCTTGCAATTATCATCGTCCTTGCCATATCCTCAAGAGTATGGTTCTTCGACTACACCTTTTGTTGTGGTGTTCTTTGAGCTTAGAAGTTATGATCTAAACCTTCATTGCTACAAAATTCATCAAACTTGGAGTTTTCAAACTTCGTACCATGGTCAGATCTTAAATGTTTTAATTTAAAACCACTGGTTCTTTGGATCTTTTTAGCAAAGGTTAGAAATTCATCAAACGTTTCATCCTTACTATTAAGAAAAATAACCCATGTGTATCTCGAAAAATCATCTACTATGACTAATACATATTTCTTACCGGATCGGCTTTGGATGCGTACAAGGCCACATAAGTCCATGTGAAGAAGTTCTAATGGACTTTGTGTGCTTACCATTTTCTTGGATTTGAAAGAGGATCTCACTTGCTTGCCCTTAACACATGAATCACAAACATTGTGTTTTAGTGACTTAATAGTTGGTAGACCAACCACCAAGTCCTTCCCACTTAGTTTATGCAGTAGGGACAGGCTTACATGACCACATAGTTTGTGCCACGGAAAAGGATCAACTTCGATCACACTTAAGCATATGAGATTATTCCTAGGAACAAGGTTCAGGTCAACCATATAGGTGTTCCCTTTCCTCGTTCCCTCAAGGATCTTAGTTCCTGTACTTTCATTGCTGACTACACAAGACTCATTAGTAAACTTCACTGTATTTCTCTTATCACAAAACTGAGATATACTAAGTAAACTATGTTTTAAACCCTCGACCAAAAATACATTATCTATGGAATGTGACTGAGATTTACCAATCTTACCAACTGCTACAATGTTTCCTGTAAGATTGTCTCCAAAGGTCACAGTTCCTCCATTGAAGACTGAAAGTGAGAGAAATTTTGATCTATCTCCTGTCATGTGCTTAGAACAACTGCTATCGAGGTACCACAAGTTGTTCCCCCTCACTTCAGCGTGTACCATAGCAAACTAGTTAGTTGTAGGAACCCAGGTTAGCTTGGGTTCCATTGTTGGACTTGAGCCTTTCTTAATTTTCCAAACCTGTTTTACTAGGTACGTGTTCCTCTCAATACGTTCTTCTCTGGTGGAACAGTCAGACACAATGTGACCACTGTTCTCACAGTAAGAACATATTTTAGTACTTGGCATATCAACATATTTTTTTTTTGTTCTTCTTTTTATGATTGAAACCTAGACCATCACTTCCTTTGTTTTGATACTTTTGTATCCATGAGACAAGGTCAGGTAGCTTGTTCCTTGAGGGCTCCATTTTCTTCTTTAATACCAGATTTTCTTGAAAAATATTATCAAAATCGTTTTTCAAATTTTCAGCAATTTTTCTGGTATTAGATGAAGAGACTGTTCCTTCAGGAACAAACAGTTTCAATTACGCCGGTTCCAAATTCAAAAGATAATTTTCATTTTTGACTTTTTCAAAAGCATCTTGATAAGCTCAACTCTTGTCAAAAAGTTCAAAGAATCTTTTTTCAGTGTCACTTTTTAGTGGGTTAAGCCAAGTTGAATGATTCTTAGTGATTTTCAAGGCATTAGTTAATTGATCTCTTTTTGTACATACATCCTTTAATCATCTAGGATTTCTAGCAAAAGTTTTATTAATTGGCTTTTATTCAATTCTGTAAGTTCCTCTTCAATGGCATTAAAGCTTACCTTGTGGTTAGATGATTCCACTTTTTCTTCGACATTTGCCATGAGACATAGATGGGCAGTTTCTTCCTCAGTTTGATCCTGCTCCTCCTCTGAGTCAGACTCTCCCCATGCTGCTACCATGGCTCTCTTCATATCATTTTTCGAAAATGATCTTGTTGTTCCTTGCCCTTCTCTTTGTATCTTCCTTTAGCTTTCTCGTTTTCCCATTGAGGACATTTTTTGATGAAATGATCAAGGCCTCCACACTTGTGACATCTTAGCTTCGTTGGTTTCCTGGTAACCTTTCCTTTGTAGTTCTTGTTGAAGAACTTCTTGAATCTTCTAACAATCATTGCTGCTTCTTCATCACTGGTTTCTGAGTCTTCATGTTCCTTAGTCCTGAGGGCCAGAGCCTTAGTTTTGATGATTCAATTTCATGAGTTTCGAGATGTAACTCATGGGTCATCAAGGAACCAGCAAGTTGTTCAATGTTGAACGTTGTGAAGTCCTTGGTTTCCAACAGTGCTGTTGTCTTGGCCATCCATTTTTCATCTTGTGGTAGACTCCTTAGTACCTTCCGTACCTATTCCTCTGGGGATATTAACTTTCCCAGAGATTCAAGTTCGTTTATAATGTTTGAGAAGCGAGTGAGCATATCTTGAATAGGCTCCTTTTGTTTCATGTGAAACAATTCATACTTATGCATGAGCATATCGATCTTTGATCGTTTCACTTCGCTTGTTCCTTCATGAGTAATTTGAAGGAGTTCCCACATTTGCTTTACAGTCTTGCATCCCATGACTCGATTGTGCTCATGGGGACCAATACCACAATGAAGTAGCTTCTTGGCCATGTTGTTCATCTCCATTTTGTCGAATTCGGCAAGGGGTTTAGGAATCAGCTCCCCTTTCTCGTTCTTCTTTGTGACCTCAAAGTCACCGATTTCAATTACCTTCCACACTTGGTAATTTTCAGCTTTAATAAATATCGCCATATGATTCTTCCAGTATGGATAATGTTTGCCATTGAACATGGGTGGGCGTTGAGTTGAATACCCTTCATCAAGCTTTTCTCCTGTTGTGTTCATTGTTCCAAGTACAATCTCTTGTTGTGTTCATTGTTCCAGGTACAAGCTGATTCTGGAGGAACTAGGCTCTGATACCAATTGTTATTCTAGTATGAACACTAGACCAACTACAAGAGGGGGGTGAATTGTAGTTGAGGAGAAATTTTCGATTTGTAATGCGGAATTGAAACAAACTCGAAATTAGAAAGAGACAAGCACACGAGATTTTTACAAGGAAAACTTCCTAGGCCCAATAGGAAGAAAAAACCTTGACCACGAGGGATTTTGACTCAAACTCTCTTTAATATACTAGGCCGAAACACTCTCTTTTGTACAACCTAATACTGGAACTTCTCTATTCCTCTAAAAACTTGTTCCCCAGTCACTCAGTTCCCCCTAAACTGATGACACTCACTATTGACTTCACTCGAAGTCTTTTCACTTCTCTCTTTCTTTCTCTCTCTTGAATACAAGGATATTCTTTGAATTTTCTCTCACCCACACACTATGAATATTACAATAATGAGTATGCTGAATAAAGAAGAAATTACAAGAAAAACTTTCTAAGTAATGATTGACTTTTTTCGCTTGAAAGTTCTCTAGTTTTTCTTCAAATAATTTCTTCCTTAAATAGCTGCTGCAATACTTCCTTCATCTGGACATGTTGTGCTCCATGTTCTCCTCAAATGACGCGAGTGGAGTAATGGAGATCATGGCCTGATTTTCGCTGCACTTCCTCTACTCTTTTTGCAACGGAAATAAACTACCTCCATTAGCTGTTCGTGAGAGCATCTTCAGCGAGTTGGTTGGAGTTTATTGGAGAGCTTCAAGGGAACAGCTCCACATTGTATGCTACGCAATTTCCAACTGATTTTCACGCGTAACAACAGCAACAAAATATCTAATAACCTACAGAATCTTTTATCCAAAGATTCTAAGTTACTAGAATATTAAACATACCATATGATAAAAATTCAAAGTGTATAAATTAAATATCTTGACTTAGATTAAATAATTAATCTTTCTCCACAAGATATAAATGCAAATTTGAACATTACATTATTTTTGGTATTTTATAATTTTCGCTTAAATAAAAACTATATAGTAAAATTAACCTAAGTATTTGGCATCATCAAATCATGGAATACAACAAACCCTAATTTTCCCATCTTATCTTGCTCACATGCCAACTTACATTCCAAAATAGGATTCCTCAAACTTTCATTTTAACATAGATTATTAACCTCATAAACCCAATTCTAGAGATTCTTCGAAGACAGGTCTAAATAAAATAATTTAAATTTTACTATGAACTTCTACTCATAACAAAATTAGAATCAAAAGCTAACTTTACAACTATACCAATTGAACTCCATCCAACCTTGTATAGGATTTATTGCTAGCTCCAATAATTATCATAGATTCCAAGCATATAACTAAATCTTTCGCAATTCATATAAAGCAATCTTTCTCCAAGTAATAGTTTACTTTTTAAATCCCCAATCTCACACTTTTCATGACCCATATAATCATAAGCACGTTGTAGACACATAATCGTGTCTCCCCATTTAAGGATCCAATGATGAAACATACCGTGGTCTTAATTGGTCTGACCCAAGGGTAGAGCAGTCTGAAAAGCCATTCAAAACCATTTCGAAAAGTGTTAAAGTCCTATTTTAAAGCCTAATTAATTATTCATGATAATTAATTGTATTTTGAGCCCAATCCTTTGAAAAACCCAATTAATTATTTAATAATAATTAATTATTTTATTTAAATAAATAAATATTTTCAAAGATATTTTCTTAAACTGATTTTTTCCTGTAAAATCAGATTTCCGTATTTCAAAGATGAAATAAAATCTTTAAAACCGTTTTTATCAAAAAAACTGTCAAAAGGTGTCAAAAAACAAGGCGGTGCGCTGTGCGCACCTGCCTGTGCGAGCACAAGGCCTACGTCGAGCGCACGTGTCCTGACACGTAGGCTGCCACGTAATCCTGCGCCCAGCGCATAGAAATGCCACATGGACTTATGAATCATATAGAGTCCTGCATCAAGTGCACTGAATTGCGTGAGACGCGCTTTTCTTTCTTATCTTTTTCAAAACGCGTACCACATGTATGCTTTCTACTGGGCATGCCGCGTCATGCGCTTAACACGTCAGCCTGTGCTAGGCGCAGTATCGTTTTCCCTATAAAAAGGCCTGATTTTCATACGGATTACAAAACGAATTTTTCACATTAACACACATCAAACTCCACGAATACTTTACGAACCTCTCTACAAACTACAAAACTTCCCGACAAAATTCATGCTTTCGAATATAAACACATTGAATCTACATACTTTCATACATTCAGATTTCCAGGCTTCACGATTTCTTGTCCGGAAGGTTGTCAATCTCGCAGACCTAAGCCAATGTATAATCCCGAGGGTCCTTGAATAAGTTCTCTATTTTTAAATTGAAGTTACTAACTGTTTTCTTTCCTGATGTAGATCTTTAATATAGAATCATTCTACTGTATATTCTAAATCTTTTTTCCTTCTTTTTATTTCTTTTTATATATTGTTATATGCTTGCCTGATTATTCTATGCATATTATATGATTGTCCTGCTTTATTGCTTTTATTACCCACATGTTATTTTTGCTAATCAAGACCTAAATAATTGTTCTAATATTAATCAGATTAATTTGGACAAATTGCTAGGTTCCCTGTAATTTGATTGCCTAATAATATATCACTAAAAAATAGTGTTTTATGTGTTTTCTAAACCAACCTAGACTAAATTATTTTTAGGGTGTTGAAAACATTATTTGGTTATTCTTCTGCATAGAAATTGACATGAATCGATATTTAGTAGAGGCCAACAATGGGTGAATATGGTTCATTATGACCATATTCGTACCCTCACCCCCGAACTCGATCTTTGGTTCATTTTGACCATCTATGGAGTCAGGACGGGGAAATCTACATTGGATAAATCCCTAACTTTTCCGTACAATTTTCAATATCCAATTAGGTTTATGAGTCTTCCATTAAAGACTTGTTGGCGACTTCCAAAATATTTTCAATAACACCATAACAATGGGTTAGTAAAATACGCGCTCACACCACGCAGGCGAAATAAAAACCTGCCAACAAACGCAAATCTCATAATAAGACATATCCCGAAATCTTGTATTATAATCAAAACTTTAAAACCCATATTTCCCAAAAGACAAATCTATATTCCTCAAAGTTGATAGACAAATATATTCAAAATCTTGTATCTTATCTTTCAGAATATGTATCAGACACTTGCCTACCGCAATAGTACTTATTGGATTTTAGGTAACTTTGTATAAACGAAACTCTTTGTAAAGTTGATACATTTACAACTATATATCTATATGTATATTAGTATAATCATAGTTGAGTTTTGTAAGTTTATCAACCACATAAAATCAAAGTCGATTAATTATTTTAAAGCATACGAGACCGCACATAATATTTTACTTATAGATACATCGAGAAATATATTGACAACTCTTATCTAAATACTTATAATCAAACATCCATAACTTTCATATCATGTCTTAGAACGCGGTCACTGAACCACTTATACTATTAAGATTCAGAAATTATATATATATATATATATAACACGATTGGCTTAGTATAACATGCGCTGATGTTCTTGGATAAACTTTTACTTACTTCAAAATATTTTTAATAAAACTATACATTCATAGCAAAAACTTATAAACATATCTCAAATCATAATTAGAAAAATAAGGTTAATATTTATATCGTCGAACCCCTTGGTGTCAAATTACATACTCATGAAATCCAATAAGCTTAGAACTCAAGAATCACCCTTTCAAACCAAAGTTCAACTCAAAATCGTAAAACCATAACAATTCCAAGTCAAGAACCTAATTTCTTTTTGGCAAATCATGAAACTTTATACAACATACAATTTTGCAAACGTAATTCAGTTCATAAGATGGAGGGACAATGTGTACCTTTACCCAACTCCGAATACTACTTCACTAATAGATAATCCTTGCACACCAATCAATATATGAGCTCCACAATGAATTACCACAAAAACATTAACTATCATTAGTAACCACTCTCAAATTAAACATACAATCAGACTAATCTTCCAAACATAAATTCCTGTGCTTAATTAACTGAGATCATATTACCCATGGACCAATTTAATTACAGCTCATAAACTCATTACCAATATCATCTGCATCATAATGAATATAATAAAATCTTATATATCTTAGAGAAACAAGCTTGCAACCAGAATCTCATTTCCTTGGTCTTACAATCTTTAACTAGTATTGCATCTAATAGAAGAAAGTAATAGAGCCAAGTCTATAATTGCTAAAATCAACTTGATATCAACTCCAACAAGCTGATTACTAAGAATAATAATCACTAAAAAAAAATTCTCAAAATGAGTTCACAAATCTACTAGTTAATTACAAAACATAAAGCTTTGATAGAATTTCAAGAGAACATAATTAAACAAAGTTTGTACCTTTGATTTGTAATGTCCCAAAAGTGAATTAGATTTTTCTCACGACAATGAGAACAGAAATCAAATCATGTGTTTGACCAACAGTGCACCAAAACATGCTCAAGAAAGAGAAGACAGAAGCGGAAGGTAGCATCAATTGAACAAGAATGCTCCAGCAGCTCGCACGAGGACATGCAGCGACATCAACAATGCGGCGGCGGCAGTGCGGTGCACAGGTGCTGTGCAAATAAAGCCAAGGAGAGAGAATCGAAGGGAGCATATGCAGAGGTACAAAGAGGAACATAACCACATATGCTGCAGCGACACAGTGGTACCATTGCAACAAAGAGGAGAGATAAAGAACGCACCACCACAACAACGAAGAAGAGAAGATGAGACTGAATAATAAAAACGCCGACAGCTCGCGATGGTAGTAGTGCACCAGCAACCTCGGCAGACCCAACAATGGTGGTCGGAGTGTTCGAATGAAGGTGAGAGAAGGTGCGAGTGGGAGATGAGGATTTCCCCCTTGTGTTTCACTCAGGATGGTTTTATCTATGGAACATTATGGCTTCTAGATTTTTCCTTTCAAATCTAGATAAATCTTTCAATGTTATTAAAACATTTAACTTAAATATCTCTGTTGGAACACAAGGTGACACTCAAGAAGGGCGGGGTTGAATTGATTGGCTAAAACTGAACGATTTTCGCAAAAACACTCTTATGGCGCGGTCTGGTGCACCGTGTTATTCACTTCGTAAATTCTCCGATTGATGTTTTTGCTCGAACGAAATTGTATCAAACAATAAAACAATGAAATCAAATAATAAGACACAGGAATTTAACGTGGTTCAATCTCACCTCTGAGATCTACGTCCACACAAACTACTCTTTTATTATTTGAATCGTAAAATACCAAACTCTTGATACTGATTCGATTCCCCACTACTAACTCTAAGTAGTGCTCCCCAACACTTAACCCTAAGTGTTGCTACTCTCCTATAATATAAGAATTACAGAAAGAATAATCCCTCAAAGGCGTGCTTCTTATTCAAGCAAATAGAGGACAATTACAAACGTTGTTTAGTTTCCTAATCTAACTAGAACTCTGTGCTATATTCTGTGCCTTAGGAAACTGTTTTCAGCTCTTAATATCTCCGATTTTTTCTCTCTGAAAACGTGAGTTATAAAACTGAGTTGCAATCCCTTATATATCTTGGTGAACTGAATAAAAATCCTTCTCCAAGATATATTATCTTTTGAACAATTTTTATTCCTAAAATAAAGGGATAAAATTCTTTTCCTATTCAAAAACCAATTTTATCTTTTATAAAAAACTGATTTTCCTTTTCCTTATAGGATAAGGATTTCTCCATATCTTATATTAACTAGATCAATTCTTTAAATCAGATTTCTTATCATAAAAACTTGATCACATCAGTTTTTATCATATATTTCGAAAATTCTTTTCCTCAAAACTATATCCGAAAATCTGATTTTTTATAAAAACTTTTCATAAACAGTTTTTCTCAAAACGTTATTATTTTCTTTAACAAACTTGATTTTCGAATTTCTATTTTCTTTTATATAGATATATAAAATTAACATAATTATTTATTTCCTTAACTCTAAGAAAATAATAATTATCCTAATATTATATTTCTATATTTGGCACATAATATATCATCTAGTTCTAGCATATTACATTTTGCATATAGTAACTAAACTTGGAATACAATATAAACTTAGACTTCCATCTTGATTCTTCACTTCTTCAAAGTCTTCATTTACTTATTCCTTTCTCAACCATCTGTAACAAACTTTCAGACTATAACATATTATATTATCTTTCATCATCAAAACTTAACATGCACAACAAATTCCCCCTTTTTGATGATGACAAACATTCAATATAATATTATTCAGTAATCACTTTTCCCCCTCAAAATATGCACCATTAATGTCATTAGGGAAAGTAGCATAACATCATTCACAAGTAACATGATAACCAAGATAACCAATTATTCATTAGTCTAAGTATTATACCCATCTTCCCCCTTTTGACATTATCAAAAAGGAAAGCATCAACATGTTTAGCGAGACAAAGTGAAATATTATAGTCAGCAAAATAATGCAAGTAGCTCAAGCAATAAATACTAAGGATGCTGGTGCTATGTCATAATCCAACTCACAATCCGAAGTCATTAAGCAAAAATATAACCCAACTCACAATCCGAATTTATGAAGCAAGAAATAATCATGAAGGATCATGGTTGATGGCTAAGAATGTAAGATGAATATAGGTAATGCAAACCTGAAGATTTGAAATGGCAATTGGCTCAACAAGTGCTTAAACCCTTTTTTCATATTTTCAACTTCCGCAAATAAACATCATAAGACTTTCTTCACTGTGGTACTGTGTGTGGCACTGTGCCACTGAACAATCTATTCCCTTTCAAATATAACTAATCTTCGAATATACTGGAATCCAAAATGATGATCTTCAAAACTTTGATAATGTTTTCACATTTGAATTAAACTCTAGGACTTATCTAAAATAAATGTCTTACTCTCCTTTTCTTTTTTCTTTTTTTTTTCCTCTTTTTTTTTTTTTTTTTTTTTTTTTATAAAGGAGAAGCGAGACCATACAATATTACTAGAGTCAATCAATAAGAGATCAAAGATATTAACTTAATTCGAACCTCATTGTCTTTTTGATACATCTCCTGGCACCGTGCCTTACACGGTGTAAATCGATCTTGTTCATTCTTTCACGTATTTGAGTTTCATTCCAACCTTTTCATGTTCCCCCTTAACTGATGCGTCTTTTTCTTCCATCAAATTATCAAAATGTTCTTTCCCCATAGATTATCATGAATCAAGATTAAAAGCACTTGTTGAACTTTGGAGCAATGGGTGGGGAAAAGAAGGATAATAATAGAGAATTAAAGATAAGGTGGGACATATGAAAGAAAGAAATAATAAGGCACAAATATCAAACTCGTGAATAGAAAATCAGAATATTGGGCTAAAGATCAAGCTTGCTATAGGAGAAAGTATATGCATTTCATAGCTCAAAAATTCAGCAACTTAGGATCATATAGCTTATTAGTTCGGCAACTTAGGATCATGACATTAGGACAGCATCATTAGACCATTACGAGTCCTTCTTTATATCAAGTAGACCTTTACTCACAATGTTTCAAGAAGACATGCAATCCTACTCCAATTAACATATTTAAAGGAGGACAACAAGCATAATAATCAACCAATTTCTAGAAATTAATCCCAAAGCCACAAATTATCTTGTAAAATATTCATGCATGAATTTCAACATAATTACCTTGATCACACAATTGGGATATGCTTAACAAATTTTTTCAAACCACTTACCAACATCACATTCTCTATGGAGTGTGTTAGGGATTTTTGCCGACGTTTCAAATACCAATTATTTATCCCTTTTTGTTATCGCCAAATGTAACACACCCTCCATGGTAGGCTACTAGTGAGAGGAACTGAGATTTATCACTAGTCATATGTCGTAAGCAGCCATTGTCTAGATACCATAGGCTACTTCCTCTCACATTCGCCTGCAAAAAGATCACTTGTTAGTTTTAGGAACCCAAATTTGCTTGGGTCCCTTTTTCTTTCGTTGAGCCTCTAACAAGTCCTTTCTAACCCAGATTT
Organism: Beta lomatogona; assembly: GCA_947646795.1. Classification (NCBI taxonomy): domain Eukaryota; kingdom Viridiplantae; phylum Streptophyta; class Magnoliopsida; order Caryophyllales; family Amaranthaceae; genus Beta; species Beta lomatogona. The sequence continues at coordinate 239,559 of CANSNZ010001150.1, forward strand.
GATTTACATACTTAACATTTTTCGCAACACTCTTTTTCTTAATGTTACAGTTCTCCATAAGGTGTCCATTCTTTCCACATAAGTTACAAATCAAATACTCAGGTAAATCAACATATTTTCTTTTACGAAAATCTCTTTCAAAATTTTTGGCCTTGTGCCTTACATTGTGCCTGCGGTCTGTATATCCTAAACCAATTGCATTTCGATTGCTAGTTGTCTTGGAGATATATTCTAAGGCTTTTTTACCATCTAACCATTTTTCATACATTTTCCGAGCAATAGTCAATTGTGATTCTAAGAATTCAACAGAAGTGTTTAGATCGCTATTTCTTTTTCTTGAAATTTCCAAATCACTTTTAGCTTTATCAAGTTCGTCACTTAACTTAGCATCATGAGGCAGCATAAGTGGGACAATTTTGGATCTTTGTCTAGACTCTTTCACTTTAATTAACTCAAGTTTTAAAGATTCAATTTGTTTTTCAAGATTCGAATTTTTCTCTTCTAGCTCAGTGTACGGCACAGTGTTATCAACGACTTCTTTTGTGAGAGACTTTTCGTACCTTAAGGCACTTAACTCAACATTTATTTCTTCGACGGTTTTTTCCAGTTCATCATTCTTTTTCATCGGTTCTTTTACGGTTCTTTAATAAATCCTTATATTCCAATTCCAACCCAATCTTTTGCTTAGTTAAATTTTTTACTTCCTTTTTCATGATCGAAAAATCATCACTCATCTCTTGACAATCATCAATGATATTTCCAAGCAAAGTAACAAGTTGGTTTTTTGAAAGAAGATGTATTGAAGGTTTTAGAGAAAGAAGACTTACCTCACTTGTCTTCAATTTCATCTTGGAAGTTCGAACTTTTCGCCATTAGACACAAGTGAGAGTCGTCCCGGCACTTTGTGCCCTTCTCGTGATGTCCGTACAGCATTCGGACATAATTTTTCTTCATGGCACTTGTGCCTCTGATTGTTCTTCATCGGAATCCGAATCTCCCCAAACGGCAGCAATCATTGCTTTCTTGAACTCCTTCTTTGTTTGATCCCTTTTTTCTTTAGGCTTCTCATCATTCCATAAGGGACATTCCTTTATCCTGTGATTTAACTCTCCACACTCATTCGTACCTTCGTGGGCCAACTCCAGCGTGTCCCATATTTCTTTTCTTTGTAGTGCGAGCGGAAATCCTTGAGTATTCATCGGGTCCAATTCCATATTGGAGAATACTCATTGCTTTGTAGTTCTTTTCGGCTTTTGCATAGTCGGCCAGAATCGTAGTCATCTTCATCCTTGTCGACCATCCGTCCTCCGGCGTCTTTTCCTTGGATAAGGATTGGTCCTTTTCTAATAACTTTCCAGCATTCATAATCCGATCCTTGGATGTAGATCCTCATCCTAGCTTTCCACCATCCGTAGTCTTTTCCGTTGAAAATCGGGCACTTGGTGTGTCTATCTCGAGAGTCATCTTGCATATTCATGATTTCTATTCTCTGGGGATGAGCCTTTCGAGAATAACTCGCTCGATACCACTTGTTGGAACACAAGGTGACACTCAGAAGGGCGGGGTTGAATTGATTGGCTAAAACCGAACGATTTTCGCAAAAACACTCTTATGGCACGGTCTGGGTGCATCGTGTTATTCACTCGTAAATTCTCCGATTGATGTTTTTGCTCGAACGAAATTGTATCAAACAATAAAACAATGAAATCAAATAATAAGACACGGGAATTTAACGTGGTTCAATCTCACCTCTGAGATCTACGTCCACACAAACTACTCTTTTATTATTTGAATCGTAAAATACCAAACTCTTGATACAATTCGATTCCCCCACTACTAACTCTAGTAGTGCTCCCCAACACTTAACCCTAAGTGTTACTACTCTCCTATAATATAAGAATTACAGAAAGAATAATCCCTCAAAGGCGTGCTTCTTATTCAAGCAAATAGAGGACAATTACAAACGTTGTTTAGTTTCCTAATCTAACTAGAACTCTGTGCTATATTCTGTGCCTTAGGAAACTGTTTTCAGCTCTTAATATCTCCGATTTTTTCTCTCTGAAAACGTGAGTTATAAAACTGAGTTGCAATCCCTTATATATCTTGGTGAACTGAATAAAAATCCTTCTCCAAGATATATTATCTTTTGAACAATTTTTATTCCTAAAATAAAGGGATAAAATTCTTTTCCTATTCAAAAACCAATTTTATCTTTTATAAAAAACTGATTTTCCTTTTCCTTATAGGATAAGGATTTCTCCATATCTTATATTAACTAGATCAATTCTTTAAATCAGATTTCTTATCATAAAAACTTGATCACATCAGTTTTTATCATATATTTCGAAAATTCTTTTCCTCAAAACTATATCCGAAAATCTGATTTTTTATAAAAACTTTTCATAAACAGTTTTTCTCAAAACGTTATTATTTTCTTTAACAAACTTGATTTTCGAATTTCTATTTTCTTTTATATAGATATATAAAATTAACATAATTATTTATTTCCTTAACTCTAAGAAAATAATAATTATCCTAATATTATATTTCTATATTTGGCACATAATATATCATCTAGTTCTAGCATATTACATTTTGCATATAGTAACTAAACTTGGAATACAATATAAACTTAGACTTCCATCTTGATTCTTCACTTCTTCAAAGTCTTCATTTACTTATTCCTTTCTCAACCATCTGTAACAAACTTTCAGACTATAACATATTATATTATCTTTCATCATCAAAACTTAACATGCACAACAATCTCATTTAAATTAAACTATAAAAATAAAAATTGTACTGAATGAGTCATAATTTTAAAAGTGATTTCCTTAAAACATAATAGCGTAATTAAGTTATTAATATATAATCAATCTCATAAGTAAAGCTGCTTAAAATTCAGGCTATTACATACTACCACCCTTAAAATAAATTTTGTCCTCGAAATTTGAAAACAGAAAACTTTTGAACATCTGAAAAAGAATAAATTCACATAAAACATTTTTAATGAAAGTCAGATCAAATTCAACTCTCAACTTAACTCCAATACCTCAAAAGATTAATTACTTCGCAAACAAATAATCACTAAACTCGAATCCCAATTCTCCATAATTCCTAATCGATAAAACTCAATTTTCCCTCAAATCATCATTTAAACTACAAGCCAAAAATCCCCAATAAAACTTTTCACTTACCCAATTCCTATTTTCAATAATCAACCTTTTCCTTAACTTCTATTCCTCAATTCTTAACCCAAACCGACTTCAAACAATCCCGAAAATCTTTCTTAAACTCATATGCCATGATATGAAGATCACGACAACACTAAAAACAACCATGCTCTAATACCACCTGTAATAGCCCGCAATTACGAGCTGCTAGCCAATCACACTTAACATCTATAAACCTCAATGTACACTTAATAAACCTCGAATTATAATATATTGCAGTGGAAACATAACCTTACAAATCGATCCTGGACCGGTGGGATTATGACCCCACAAAAACATCCCAAAATATAAATACATTTACATGAAATGTTCAAACCAAATCTCCGAAATAATACAATAATACACCATAAGAATTCTTTTCAATTAACTATATAATCTCCACCATAGCTCATCCGAAAATCATCTCGTATAACACTCAAGATCCTTTAATCACACCAGAGCTAGCTTTAACATTTCCTGCAAAATTCACTAACATTGAACACTGCCTCCACCAGGACAGGTTCCAAGAACAAAATCAGTGAAACTGATTACAAACTGTCCAACCATAAAATAATTTTGGTGGCTTAAAACGTATTTTCGTAGTTATGCTTATCTTGTGAGACATTTGAAAACAAGATACAGTGAAGGCATAATGAAAGAATATAGCAAATACTTGCACCTAGTTTACAATATTACTTGTTTAAAATAATAATATGAGTATCTCACAAAATAAATAGTAATTGGAGGAACCGTGAGGATTCTATAAAATCTAATACGATCTTCTGAAATCAATTTTACCTCTAACATACTTAAAGACATAATGATATCTCCCACTTCTATAATTCAAATATAATTATCTTTGATCCAAATATGTATTGACATGATTAACTTCTTTAATAAATTCCTAACGACTTTCTTAATAAATCATTCCTATATTCGGTGTAGAAGTTCCATAAACTTGGATGAGTAAAGATTATATTACTCGAAAATAACGTTTGAAATAAATTTCTACGAAACTGCTTGCATATTCAAATACATATTTATTTCTTTCAGAAATCATCTTATACTGGGGAAGAGAACACGAATAGAGTTGTCATCCAGGCGCATTCTCTAAACTTTTACAAGGGACGTCTCCGTCTTCAGTTGTGTACTGCTTGCAAGACTTTTCGGGACATGTCCTTAGAATACATAATATATAGAGTAGAGATTGATGTTCATCACTGCTCTAGCAACTTTTTCCCCTTACAAAAACATAATCCAAAGTTCAATAGTCAATATTTTCTGAAACTCAATCCATTTTTCTCGAGTCAAATATATCAAAATCTCATAACATAATCAATGGAGTATTTCATGTACAAACTCAAATTGTTTGATAAACACAGCATACTCGAGTTTCCAAAAACTTAGTGTAGTTCAATCCTTTATAAAGTCCATTTGCTAAAAACAACTCTAATAGGACTTTAAAGAAATTATGGTCCAATTCCATAGGCTTACCAAAAGATCAAAATAGAATTTAAATATTATATAAACTTTATATCTTAGTCATGAAAGTTCTCTACTAAGAAATATCGTTCCATTTAATCTTATTTAACCACCCATAAAGCCTATAACCTGAGCAATCCCGATGTTTATACTTATGTTAATCATCTTAAATATGATACTCTTGTCATATCCCAAGTAGAACTTCTATTATTCTTTTTGAATACCAACCCAAATGACAAAATGTAATACTACAAGTAAATTGTCCATTACTCGTATACATAGATTTCAAATTCGTATCACATGTACTTAAACCTCATGATACACAATGTCTCACAATCTATACATGAAAACTTATGATTTCTAGTATTCGTACTTATATTTATAATTATAATTGCTTTCTTCAAACAACTTGATGAATAATCCAACATCTTAATAATTCAACACTTCATATTTGAACTGGTGATCTCCTCGTATCTCAATTACTATGATATCTGCAAACAAACTTTATTACCTCGAAGTTCAATATCACACAAATTTTATTTGTGTCAACTTTCTTTCTTTTCTTGTCTCGACTATTTGTTTAAACTTTGTAATCTCAACTATATATATTTACGTCCAAATTAACCATATATCCATAATTCCATTATTATTAAGTCATATCACTAGTTCCCAACACTCAATTGCACAAGATTTATATATACTCCCCTGACCTTCCTTTTTATATGTTCTACCCTTTCAGTTAGAAAACAAAACATATAGCCTTTTCAATTTAGCCTAGTTTGATACTCATAGTATAATATCGCTTGATCGGATATAGTTTCTAACAACTTAGTATTATACCATTTGCTATTCCTTCCATCCACTAATCCTTTCCTTAGCTACTACTCCCTCCGATCTTTATTAGTTTTCCCGTTTCTTTTGCACAGTGTTTTAGGAGAAATGATGTTGTGGGACATAGAAAGAAAGAGAAAATATTAATTTATATTAAAGTTGAATGTGTATGTGATGGAAAGTTAGTGGTCCCATTCCAAAAATAGAAACAAAAGAATTGAGTAAACTAATAAGGGACATCCCAGAAAGGAATACGGGTAAACTAATAAAGACCGGAGGGAGTATATCCTAAATATAAACTCCACGTGTTAAATTCTTACTTTCGTATTACAACCCCAATTTCCCCATCTTATCTTCCTCACATGCCAACTTACATTCCAAAATAGAATTCCTCAAACTTTCATTTTAACATAGATTATCAATCTTATAAACCCAATTCTAAAGATTCTTTGAAGATAGCTCTAAATAAAATAATTTAACTTTTACTATGAACTTCTTCTCATTACAAAATTAGAATCAAAAGCTAGCTTTACAACTTTACCAATTTAACTCCATCCAACCTCGTATAGGATTTATTGCTAGCTCCAATAATTATCATAGATTCCAAGCATATAACGAAATCTTTTGCAATTCATATAAAGCAATCTTTCTCCAAGTAATAGTTTACTTTGTAAATCCCCAATCTCACACTTTTCATGACCCAAATAATCGCAAGCACGCAAATCTCATAATAAAACATATACCAAAATCATGTATTATAATCAAAACTTTCAAACCCATATTTCCCAAAAGTCAAATCTATGTTCCTCAAAGTTGATAGACAAATATATTCAAAATCTTGTATCTTATATTTCATAATATCTATCAGAAACTTGAAACGGTAGACACTTGACTACCACAATAGTACTTGGATTTCTAGTAACTTTGTATAAATCAAACTCTTTGTAAAATTCATACATTTACAACTATATATTTATATGTATATTAGTGAAATCATAGTTGAATTTCATAATTTTATCAACCATATAAAATCAAAGTCGATTACTTATTTTAAAGCATACGAAATCGCACAAAATATTTTACTTATAGATACCTCGAGAAATATATTGACAACTCTTAAATACTTATAATCAAACATCCATAACTTTCATAACATATCTTAGAATGCGGTAACTGAACCACTTATACCATCAAGATTCAGAAACCAAATATATATATTAGTCCGAAAACGCGATTGGCATAGTATAACATGAGCTGATGTTCTTGGATAACTTTTACTTACTTCAAAATATTCGAATAAAACGATACATTCATAGCAAAAACTTATGAACATATCTCAAATCATAATTGAAAAAATAAGGTTAATCTTTATATCGTCGAAACACTTGGCGTCAAATTACATACTCATGAAATCCAATAAGCTTAGAACTCAAGAATCACCCTTTCAAACCAAAGTTCAACTCATAATCATAAAACCATAACAAGTCCAAGTCAAGAACCTAATTTCTTTTTGGCAAATCATGAAACTTTAAACAACAAACAATTTTGCAAACATAATTTAGTTCATAAGATGGAGGGACAATGTGTACCTTTACCCAACTCCGAATACTGCTTCACTAATACATAATCCTTGCACACCAATCAATATATGAGCTCCATAATGAATTACCACAAAAACATTAACTATTATTAGTAACCACTCTCAAATAGAACATACAATCAGACTAATCTTCCAAACATAAATTTCTTTGCTTAAATAATTTAGATCATATAACCCATGGACCAATTTAATTACAGCTCACAAACTCATTACCAATATCATCTGCATCATAATGAGTATAATAAAATCTTATATATCTTAGAGAAACTATCATGCAACCATAATCTCATTTCCTTGGTCTTACGATCTTTAACTAGTATTGCGTCTAATAGAAGAAACTAATAGAACCAAGGCTATAATTGCTAAAATCAACTTGATATCAACTCCAACAAGCTGATTACTAAGAATAATGATCACTAAAAAAAATTCTCAAAATGAGTTCACAAATCTACTAGTTAGTTACAAAACATAAAGCTTTGATTGAATTTCAAGATAACATAATTGAACAAATTTTGTACCTTTGATTTGTAATGGCCCAAAACTGAATTAGTTTTTCTCAAGACAATGAGAACAAGAATCCAATCATGTGTTTGAGCCACAGTACACCAACACATGCTCAAGAAAGAGAAGACAGAAGCGGAAGGTAGCATCAATTGAACAAGAATGCTCATGCAGCTCGCACGAGGACATGCAGCGACATCAACAACGCAGCGGCGGCAGCACACCGCACAGGGGTTGTGCAAATAGAGCCGAGGAGAGAGAATCGAAGGGAGGATATGCAGAGGTACAAAGAGGAACATAACCACATATGCTGCAGTGACACGGTGGTACCATTGCAACAAAGAGGAGAGATAAAGAACGAACCACCACAACAACCAAGAAGAGAAGATGAGACTGAACAATAAAAACGCCGACAGCTCGCGGCGGTAGTAGTGCACCAACATCCTCGGCAGACCCAACAATGGTGGTCAGAGTGTTCGAATGAAGGTGAGAAAAGGTGCGAGTGTGGGAGATGAGGATTTCCCTCTTGTGTTTCACCGAGGATGGTTTTATTTATAGAACATTATGGCTTCTAGATTTTTCTTTTGAAATCTAGATAAATCTTTCAATGTTATAAAAATATTTAACTTAAATATCTCATTTAAATAAAAACCATAAAAACATAATTTTACTAAATGAGTCATAATTCTCAGAGTGCTTTCCTCAAAACATAATAGCATAATTAAGCTATTAAAATATAATCAATCTCATAAGTAAAGCTGCTTAAAATTCGGGCTATTACATGTTGAGTTGGGTTTCGGGTGACCAAAACAGAGGAAAGAGAGAGGTAAAGAAAGAACTTTGGGGCTTCCTTTGCTGGTAGTTTCTGGCGAGCTACTGAGGGAGGAAGACTGGAGATGGAGAGTGGTGAGTGAGTGGTTTGAGTGAGCAAACATGGCTATTTATATTATTGGCTATGGCTTCTAGAAGCTCGAATACCGTGAGCTTTGGTTGATGGATTTCATCAAAACCATGGATTTGGGGATAATTACTTGAAATTGTCGACTTAGGGAGAATGTGCGAGTAGTTCCGTTTCTTTAATGGGGAACCAATTCTGAAGAAGTTTAGCTTACTTTCCAAATGAGAGGACGGAGAGAGGTGGAAGAAAGAAGAAAGTCAATATTTTGACTTTAAAATCATTTTCCTCTTTTTCTTATATTTTATAAAACCAGAAAATTAACCAGATGTCACCTTATTTCCTACATTTTGTAACTCCGTAAATTATGCGATTAATCAAATTTAAGTTTTGCCTAATTAGTAAAACAATAAAAATATATTTTATCCTCTTATTATAATTAATTAGCTAATAAAGCATGGTTAAGTTTTTGGGATATTACAACGGATCGCCGTAAACCTGTTTGGGCCGGGTAGTTGTATCTTGCATTGTACTTTTCTCTCTCCTTGATTTCTAAGTTGATACTTCCCCTCGCTTTTTCCTCTGCTGGTGCGGCGCTGTGTGGGATAGTCAATGAAGCTGAACGGTTTATGTTGAGCTTATTCCTCTTCTTTCTCCCCTTGTTTCCCCTTCTTTTGTTGACAAGTCTTCTATTCATACTGAGATTAAAGCTGCTAAATCTCGGTAACTAGGAAACTGAAGCATTATAATTTTTACATCTTTAATTTGCTAGTTTTATGACGTAATTATTGATTTTTTTTTTACTATGGTGGAGTTTTCTTGATTTTGGCAGATTCATAAACAATCATAGTATCGATGTTACTTGCCTTTGAGCTTAATTTGTTCTCAATAATCATATGTAGCTGTCATTATAATTTCTTCAATTCATTACTTCAGGTTCTAAAATCTATCAAAAAAAAGTTGTGAAATATGTATATTTTCGTGCTTAACTAAGAAACCTCGGTTTTGGCTCTTCTAATTTACTTGGCTAATTTATTGTGTAGAAGAACTGAGGAAATACAAATTGGTAGTTGGTCACAAGAATTAACTAACGAATCTTGGTTTAAATAAATTAAACTGATGCTTTTAACCTATCGGAAGCAATCTTTTCATAGATGGGCCGCTCTCCTATGGACCTCTTAGTGGAAGATATCTGTTTGACTGGGAATAGTTATATCTTTTTCCATGTTTCTCATGTTAAACTGGGTGAGAATACAGTAGCATACTTAGTTGCTAGAATTCCTCCTTTGGGGATGGAACACATTTTTGTGAATTCCTTTCCACAAGGTGTTTTAGCCTTGGTGGTGCTTGATGCTACTAAATAATATTGCTATCCGTTTTCCTCTAAAAAGAAACTAAAAAATTAAACCTTGGTTATGGCTAGATACAGGCAGAATTTCACGAGTTTATAATTTGAGAAGAATTAGGATCAGCAAATAAGATAAATAGTGCAGTTGAATTTGAAGAAAAATTAAACAATCCCCAAGGGTATTTGGTGAATTTAGTTTGTAACGGAGACTTGACATTAGGGTCAAGTCAAGTATTTTTCAAAACCTCAAGGGTACCTTGTGCATTTTTGTAACTACGAGGATACCCTGTGCATTTTTGTAAAACTCAGGGGTACCTTGTGAAAAATTCGTTATTTCATTGAAAATAAAGATATTCATTACATCCATAGTCCAAATCGAGTAAGCAACACAAAGAAAATTAAATAAAAAGCAAAAAAGGAATGAGCAGCTTCAAGACCGAGCATTGTCCATAGCCTCATCCATATCAGCTTGGGGCTCATCATTGGCAATATCCGCCTTAGTGACCCCATCATCAAGCATCTCGTCCTCAATTGGCATGGTGTAAACCCCCTCACAGTGAGCAGCCACATTGGCTTTCCATGGATTTCAGGGTTGCTGTGTTTGACACGTTGCACGGCAGCCACCTAGCCATTCTTCCACCGGTTAAGGAGACGAGCAACAAAATTGTCGGAGCACCGGTAGTTAGCTTTAGCCTTTTCAACCAAGGAAGCTGCTTGCTTCTTGACTTCTTGCAGATCACGCTGAGCGTCCTACTTAAGCTCGTTCTAGGTCTTGAGCTCCAGCTCAAGAGGCTCTCGGTCTTTCAGATTCTGTTTGAGCGTCTCAATCTCTTAATTCATCGTTTACAATTCATCGGTAGCCCCCCCTCCCCCTGTAGCTCCTCATTTTCGTTCTTTAGGGATTCCACTCCTTGAAGCTCCTTTTTCAGCTTCTTTAACTCGTCCTATGGCTGCCGGATTGTCAAGTCTATATCGGTCTTCTCATCAAAAGCGGCGTAATAACCCCCTTCATAAAACTGGCACATATCACATAGCTCCTTCCCAGACTGGGCGTACTGCAAAAGGAACACAACAAAACCCGTTAATAGAAAGATTATCAAACAATCATAGAATACTCTAACAGGATACACAAATACATACCAAGGCAAGATGGTGGGCGTGCACCGCAGCAGTCTCCCGAATGGTCTTATCCGTTATGTCCAGCTTTAGCTCTACAGCATGAGCATCGAACAGCCAGGTTCCCGCCTTCTAAAGGTCGGTCAAGTAATACGGACTAGTCATCACCGATGTCACACTTGGGGTAAAATTTCCCTGAGGCCTAACCGACGAGCGAAGTTCCCGCCTTTCTTTTTTGGGGACGATAGTATACTTCTTTTCCCTGATGGGCGCCTTCTCAGGTGCCTTATCCCCAAGTCGTCACTGCCATCACCGCAACCTCGGCTTCAGTTTGCCCACCTCTTCCACCCACGGTGTGGGAGATAGAAACAAACTTTTTTGTCGGCACCATAGGGATTTTCGTCATCGACAACTAGTTGTCATTCAAGCTCAGTGTCTCCCTGATTAGATTCTTGCAGCCTCCAAATGGAGCAAGGAACATCAGAAAAGCATTAAACCAGCAACAAACATGAAAATGAGAACAGGGCATTTTATCCTACATCCCTTACCATGCAATAATTCAAAGCTATATTCTCCCGAGCCATCAACTTTTTCTCAGGAAAATGCTCCATACGATTTTGAGGAAAGGTGAAGTGATGGCGCAAAGGAAAGTCATCTGGCACCGACAACCAGACAAATCTTCTCTGCCACTCCTTCAAGGAAGTCAGCTTGGTGACAAAGGAAAAATTAGCCGATACTAATCTTCTAAAGTCAAACTACCTAATTAGCCACTAACCTAAGTATAATGGCAAGAAAGGGTTGTTCTTCCACAAGAACTAAGGAACACCGATCTATAGTGAATTAACCAATAAACTAGGCCGGAATCAAGTCGAAATTAAAAAAAAATAGGTGGACAAAAAAGTACCTTAGAAATGGTATTTTGTTGTAAAGGATACCTTTTTGCCGAATTTACGGAGTTGACCAAAGTTTTCGGCTTTGAGTTACTCACGTGACTTGTACCTGATCATTAACTCAAGCCCTAATACCTAATTTTTTTTCCCAATTTGAAGATTTTATCCAAATTCCCCTAAAAACATCCTGTTCTCTCTCTTCTCTTCTTCTCCCTCTGCTCCTGCTTAAATCAGTAAACCATTTTTATCATCATCAACAATTATAACAGGAAGTGCAGGTGCTAAAGGAAGTTAAGATACTACTAACCATTCTCATGCTAATGTTGAAAATCATCTTTTTCCTCCTTCAGATCAGCTTTGTATGTCTATTACACTTTTTGTGATATTGTTCTTGCTGTAACGTTCGTATTCTTATTTTTCTTCTTTTCATAGCAAAAATATTATATTGGTATGTGTAGGCGTGTTTTTATTTCACCTACGCGGTGTGAGCGCGTATTAGATTTGACTACCTCACTTGTAAGGTTTTATTGAAAATTGTTTTGTATAAACCAAATTGGATATGGGAAAATCATAGGGACAAATTATCCAATGTAGATTTCCCCTTCCTAACTCCATAGATGGCCAAAGATTGAGTTCGGGGGTGAGGGTACAAATATGGCCAGGAACCATATTGTCCATTGTTGGCCTATACTAAATATCGATTCATTACAGATTTTGTAACAGCCCGCCACTAACCACAGCTAAACTAATTCAGCGGAAGCACATGAACTAATTGTAGCGGAGGCTATCACCTGCTGGGGTCGGAGCAATCAGAACACATACATAAATACATTTATGATAGAAAATGCTTATTACAATACCAAATCATAAATCATAATTTAGAAATCAATTAACAAGTATTATGTTCGAGGCACCCGTCTCTGCCATAGCGCATTAACTTCACATATTCCTGAGGTTTCCTTGACTTCGTACCTTGGAATTTCCTGCATAATAAACTATCTGCCCCCACCAGGACAGGTTCAAAGAACAAGATCAGCTTATGTTGGTACACAATTGATTCCCGAAAATAGTATGGTGATGAAAATAAAGGAGATCTACTCTGCATTTTACTCAAATATTACTAATCATTATTTGATAGAGATTTATAAGATAAGGTTGAGAAATTTTGAGAAGGGAAAGCAAATCACTCAAACGGTTATTAATACATACATATTTTCATAAACGAGTCCCATCGATAATTAACTATAAATACATTTTCTTATCCGCACAGAAATCTTAAAACTATTTTGCACAAGTTTTCACAGACACAAATAACTTTGACAACACATTTTCTCAATCTCTTAGATTCATCTTCTTGAAATGGAGTTTGCTTCAGAAAGAGAACACACAACGAGGCATACACTAGGTACTGACCTCCAAACATTTCGGGGTTTGCACCCCTGATTTTTAGCGCTTGCAAGCTAGGACATGTCCCCACACAGTTCACACATAGTCTCTTTCCCTTGAAAACAAATTCAAATACATATTTCTAAATCATAGCTCTTCTAAATCAAACTTCATGGAAATCCAAGCTTTTCCAATACGAACACATTTCTAAATCACACACATTTGCTAATTCAAATCTTTGAAATCTAGTTTCTCTTAACAAATCGCTTGAGAACTAGAGCAATAGCTCAATGGCTTGAGGTTCGTGGTAATATGGTATGAGGTGCTAAGGAAAGTTTATTGAACTTCTTACACAAAAGATTTTATTAAAGTCGAAACCGTGAACCAAATGCAAGGTATGTGGCTGCATTTGTCGAATATTCAAATAATATGATGAAGAAGTTCAAAATACATCTTAGTCGCTGCCAATTTAACATTTAAATTGAATAAAATGCCCTCAATGGCAAGAAGGTTTATAAAATCGGAGATGATGTTCAAAAACGTTGTATTTCAGCTTTATTGAATATTTTTCGGAAAGGACTAACATATTAATATTTCAACTCTCTTTAGCACACGCTATATTTATAGTTGAACTAATCTAAAATATCATATTGTCTCAAAAAGATTTGGTCTTAAATTTATCTTGAAGATTAAAGTAAGTGGTATACCAAGTCAGTGTGTTTTAAGGGGTTTTCGAAGAAAATACATTATAAATTCTTAAACACTCAATATAATTAAATTATTTTGATAAGTACCACATACTTACTGTCATATTTCAAATCATAAATTCCGAGAATTGGAATGCATAATTTATTTGTGATTTATAACATAATTTGTATAGAAAAACAAGGTGTCCTTAATCACATTCTGATAAAACCACTTTGTAATTCTAATAAAAATCTTTGGCTACTCAGACCTTACATGCAACCTCATAAAAGAAACATACCTACTACCTAATCAAGCCAAATTAATAAAATCACAAACTCACAACAACAAAACATAATCTCACAAAAGTTTCTTCACAAAACCGATTATTTTGACACAAAACTCATATAAATGCTAAAATCATATCTATACTCAATTCCTTAAACATGCATCAACTTAATTAGATTAAACAGAAAAATATACAAGAAAACTTAATCCCAATTAGCTAAACTCGTGCTCATCATTTATCTCCACAAGTTCCATAATAATCGAAAATTCTTAATTTCAAAATGAAGTGAATTTGTGTACCTTAAACTCCAAAGCTTATAACTTGATTAAATCCTTCTCTTCAACCTAATTTCTTTGTGTCCTTAGAATCCTCAAACATGCATAAACATTTACATAATATTTCATAAGAATCCCTCTAAGATAAGTTACTTAATTAACCCAAAAATTGGCAAAACTTATTGTTTTCCTTAGTGAAGAAGATGACCATGTTTCTCCTATTTCCTTTGCCCTTATGCGCGAATTAATTCTTGCCCATTTTGCTCTTGGATGTGTACAACATTAATCAAGACTTTCATGCAAGATATCTCATGGATAAATGGAAGAAAAATGAAGAGGAGCATAGCTCCTGTTTGCCGTGAGAAGTGGTGAGAGAGGAGAGAAATGTGGGATTGGTTTTAGGCAGCAAGTTGTTATGAGAGTTGGGGCTTAAATTTCAGTACCATATATGTTTATATGTCATAATATCTCTTGACTTCCACCTCTTAAATGAGAGTATTTTGGTCTTTTTATCTCAAGTGGTCAATTAGCAGAATCCTGATCTTCTCCTCTTGTTATAATCTACCTTGATTATATAATGGTCATACTTATTGGTTGTTTTAGGAACCCACATAGTCCACCACTTTCCTTAAATGATGTTGCATCCTCTTATATACTCAAACTTAATCCCAAGTATTTTGTGAAGTTCCTACAGTACTAATCTTTTACCATCAGTACATGAGCACTTTTGCCTCAACTATTTTCCACTCATATATCTAGTAATTCTCCATATATAGCTTATAACAAATAACACATAACTAATGAACGAAGGTGCTTAGCACTCCATCACACATATTTTGATAACTAATAAATCACACACTTATAATCACATACAAATACGCAAATGTAACAGAATAGAATACTAGTTTCCTAAAGAGCTTTTATATAAGAAACCTTTATCAAGTTTTTGAAAGTATCCTCAATCAATACACTAATCACATACATTACACTTTATCTTTCAAATTTTTACTTTTTAATCTTTCCTAATTAAATCGGGCTGTTACACGTTTCCCACCTTAAGAAGTTTCGTCCAGAAACTTCCAACAATAAACTCATATAAGATTGGGTAGCGATCGTATGTCTTTTATAACTGAAGCCGCGACAATTATAGTGAACTCATATTATCACTACTAATAATGAAATCGCATATGTTACCTCATCACACTTTCTCATAATTCACACGGTTCATGACTGTGGCTGGACTTGCTCGTAATCTGAGTCGTTTCATACTATGTAGGGGAGTATACCTTATAATTACTTTTTCTTCTTTTCACAATGCTCGGATCTCTCCTTTGGATATTCGCACATATCTTTTTTATCGGTTTGAGCAACCTATAGTCTCATGTACTGCCCGATCCTCGTCCAAAGTTCCTTTGTTTAGATTAGGTTCCATCAAACCCCCCTCCCTTTTTTTACCTCAAATTAGATTATTCCAACTATTCGGAATACGATACTTTCGACAAATAAAAACTTCATTTACTGACATTTTGGTGGTGCTCAGTGACTGATGCTAAAATGTTGTGATCATGGCTAACCGATCTTCCATCGATCCTAGAAGTCTAATGCACATACTAGAATTGGCACTCGTCTAAACACAATTTCTAATTTAACGTTTCCTCATTGCTTCTGGCAAACTTTTCCCGAGCGAGACTTAAAGCGAAGATCTTAATATGGGATGGTGGTTGTGGATGTCGTGCGAGTTCAAAATTTAATTTTCCCCACACAATGATAAAGCTTGCGGTATCTGCAAGACGGTTCACAATTAATCGCATTAACTTATTTCCATTCCATATTGGAAGAGCGGTAATCATTTTGGCTTTCTTTGCCTATCACATCTACTCTGCAACTTACTTGAGCATTGACATGATATTTTAACGCTTCACCTTTGAGGTCTTTTTATCAGAGAAAATATCTCAAAATCTTAAATTGTCTATTGCTTCCTTGGTGGACTGAATATGGACATTTTTGGTGTCCTTAGTATTCCTTCCTTCAAATTCTCATAACTGGGTATTTACCATCGTTGCTTATTTCTAATGATTCATCCCTAAATTTTGAAAATTTGAGCTTTTAACTCTATCTCAACAGTCTAATAAATTAATTTATGTCTCGACTCTGATTAGCTCATTATATTGCATATTTTTGCCCCTATATTTTAGTTATTTGAATATATTTTATATCTATTTATGGGTTTTTCATATGACTTTTATTATTGCACACTTATTCTTTTTTGTTAATATTTTTTTTCACCTATTAAGCTTAATTAGTATTTAATTTTGTGATAGGTGTTCGGTTCGGGAAAAATGAGTACAAGCCCAATGTTGCCACTTACTAGTTACTACACTCACGCATCAAATGATGCTGCCAAGAAATAGAAACAAGAAAAGGACAAAAGAACTCTTTTTGGGCTTAAAGTTCAAAGGAGATTAGAAGAGAAGGAAGAAAAGAAAACCCTTGATCTAGGGGGATATATAAAACGCAGCAGCAGAGCAAATAGTGGGCGAAAACAACAACACACACAATAGTTTTAGGTTTAGTTTTTAATTCAGTCTTGGTTGTAATTCGATCCGCCGGTGACAGCGGCGACCATTCGACCATCGACAATCTGGTTTGCTTTTGTTATTTGTTACTCAATTCAATTCCAAGAACTCTGGTAATTTTGTTCTGTTATTCGATTTACTACAGTTTTCTTTATTTTATTTTATTTTATTCTTATAGTCGATCTATTAACTTACTTAATTTCTAGTTTGGATAGTTTCATTGTTTAGTTTAGATATTGCGCTGGCCATGCTATTGGATGATGTTTATCTTTCGTTGATTTAATTATTGTTTTAGGCGTTGATACTCAATCCAACATTCAATTTGTCGTATATCAATTCTTCATCATCCACTATGTGTTTGGTCCTATGCATCTAAGTATCTCACGCACACAGGATGCTTCTTTCTCATATCTTAAGTTTAGTATTAGATGAGGTTGTCTTAGTTTTTGTCATTTTTTTAATTAGTTTTGTTGCTTTTATGATGATATTAGATGGCCTTTGCCATGTTAGTACTCATACGTTTTTTTTGAATTACAGTAGGATTAGTAGCATTAGCATTATTTCTTCATAATATTTCATATATTGATATTTTTAGTCTTATTGCTAGTTAGTTTGCTTTAATTACGTGCTTTAGCTTCATCTACTAATCTGCTCCTAGCAATTTTAAGTAACTCTAAGTGGCTAAATTAATATAATTAAGTGGGTAATACGATTTGATAACAATATCCTTGTGGGTTCGACCCGTATTTGCTAGTGATACTATATTGTACACCGTGAACTTGCGGTACGAGTTTTTATGCATACAAGTTTTTGGCGCCGTTGCCGGGGATGTTGTGTACTGAGTTATATTACCTATTTGATATAAGTTGTTTGTTTGCGTGAGTTCTAGCTCTATTACTTATTTAGTAATTTCATTCCGTCTTGTTTAAATTTAGTTTAATTTGTTTTATTACATATCAGTGCTATTTTTTCTTTCAAAATAAAAGTTTAGTTTAATTTGTGTCACTTTGCTTTATTTAGTTTATGAAGGTTTGGAGTACCGACCCTAAGACTTGTCGCTTATTTAGTACCGAACTGGATAAAGACTTGGATAATTTTTTTAGTGACTTAAGAAACGGTAAAATGGGAGACGAGACACCCCCTCGTACTTTAAATGACATCTTTTATCCAGTTAGGTCATCTCAACCATCTTGTTTTGTACTTCCTGCTATACGTGGTAATGTTAATTTTGAGCTTAAACATCACAATATTGTCCTACTCCCTAAGTTTTCTGGTGTTAAAGACCCTTATTTGTTTCTTAGAGAATTTGATGAAATTTGTGCTACAATGCAGTACCCTGGAGTAACTGATGACGGTCTGAGATTAAGAGCTATCCCGTTTGCTCTTAAAACTGATGCTAAAAAATGGATGTATAGTCTGCCACCTAATTCAATCGACTCATGGGATGCTTTTGTATTTGTCTTCTTAAAAAAATATTTCCCTATTGGTAAGACCGTAAGACTTAGAAATGAAATTAACCAATTCATTCAATTAGAACGTGAAAGTTTCTGGAAATATTTAGATAGATTTAAGGATTTACTTGCTCAATGCCCTCACCATGGATTTGAAAAGTCGAGATTGTGTCAAATTAAATTGTGTATGAAGGGTTAGATCCTAACTCTAGAACTATGCTTGAATCTATGTGTCGGGGAAACTTTTTGGGTAAAACTATTGATGAAGCATGGGAATTTTTAGAAGATTTAGCTGATAAGACATTACAATGGGAGACCACTAGATCTGATAGTAATAGCCTTCCTGCCAAGATTTCTGGTTCTAAAAATGGCTTGTATAATGTTTCAGATAACACGTATCTTGAGTCTAGACTAACTTTGTTAGAAAATCAGTTAAAAGGGTTATTTGTCCCACAATCCCAAGCTCACCAAATTGCATCTTTTTCCTGTACTCATTGCCATGGTTTAGATCATATTTCTAATGATTGCCCATACATTACTCCACAAAGTCATAATAATATAGAACAAGCTAATATGGCCTTCCAGCGACCTAGGAATGACCCATACTCTAATACCTATAACCCAGGTTGGCGTAATCACCCTAACTTCTCTAGGAGTCAAGGTCAACACTTAGGAGGCTCTAATAGTCAAGTGGGAAATTTTAATAACAGTTCAATACCTCAATCTTCTATGTTTCCAAATTAGAATTTTCAAGGTAATCCAAGGCCACCAATTTCTCAAACACAGCCTCCTCCTGGATATTCTGAAACTGATAAGAAGATAAGTAGTTTAGAAAGAACTTTTAAAACATTAACGGACACTGTTGCTCAGTTAGTTTCTCAGAACAGAGAGAAAGGAACATTCCCTAGTCAACCTGAAATTAATCCTAGGAATGTGAGTTCTAATTCACAAGTTCAAAATGATAATTTGAAAAGAGTTAATGCTTGTGATTTCTTTACGGTCGGGTAAACAAGTTGATAATCACATAGGTGACAGATCTGATGATGCTCTTAATTCTTCTTCTTCTACTTCTATACCTAGATTTCCTTCCATAACTAATGAGAAGAAGAGTAATAATGAGCCTGCCATTTATAATTCAGAAAAATCTAGTGAAAAAGAGGCTAAAGAAACGGATAAAAACAAGGATGTACCTCCTGTTAATGACCAAAATTACAAAACTAAAGCACCTTTTCCTCATAGGCTCACTAAAAAGAAAGATGAAGGTCAATTTGAAAAGATAAGAGAAACGTTTTCACAAGTTAAAATTAATATCCCTCTTCTTGATGCCATTAATCAAATGCCACCTTATGCCAAATTCCTAAAAGAATTATGCACCACAAAGAGAGCAACTAACGTTCCTAAGAAAGCATTCTTAGCCTCTAATGTGAGTTCTATTATTTCTAATCAGATTCCAGTGAAGTATAAAGACCCTGGCTGCCCTACTATTTCAATTGTTATAGGTGATAAGACCATTCATAGAGCACTCTTAGACTTAGGTGCTAGTGTCAATCTGCTTCCACTTGTTGTTTATGAGCAACTTGGCTTAGGTGAACTGAAACCCACTAAGGTAACCCTTCGATTAGCTGATAGATCTGTTAAGGTACCTAAGGGAGTGGTGGAAGATGTCCTAATTAAGGTAGGTGAATTTATTTTTCCTGTAGATTTTGTTGTTCTTGAAACTGAATACATTCCTAATCCTGAAAATCAAATTCCAGTCATCCTAGGACGACCTTTCTTAGCCACTTCTAATGCATTGATTAATTGTCGTAATGGTATGATGAAAATCTCTTTTGGAAACATGACAGTAGATCTGAACATATTTAATCTCTATAAACAGCCATCAGATGAAGAGTATTATGATACGGTTAACTGGTTAGATTCCTATTTTACTGGTGTTATAGATGCTAGTGAACCTGTAGACATCGAGTCTCCTGATTTAGACCTTGAAAGTGTTCTGTTTGTTGGTTCTACCGAGTCTGAAAGTTCTGTTTTGTCTTCTCTACTTGCTGCCCCTGAGTCTACCCCTTCCTTAGAGCTTAAACCACTTCCCGAGTCTTTGAAATATGCTTTTCTAGGACAAGATAGCAACTGTCCAGTCATCATTGCATCTGACTTAGATGATTTGCAGGAGACTAAACTGATGGAAATGCTTAAAAAGTTCAAGAATGCTATAGGATGGAGTCTTAGTGATATAAAAGGGATTAGTCCTTCTATTGTTCAACATAGAATTCATCTTGAAGAAAATGCTAAACCCCATAGAGACCATCAAAGACGTTTGAATCCTACATTACAAGAAGTAGTAAAGAAAGAAGTGATTAAGTGGTTAGATCACGGTATAATATATCCAATTTCTGATAGTGAGTGGGTGAGTCCCCCGCAAGTTGTTCCTAAAAATACCGGTATCACTGTGGTTAAGAATGATAAAAATGAGTTAGTTCCTACAAGAGTCCAATCTGATTGGCGAGTTTGCATAGATTACAGAAAACTTAATGCTGCCACTAGGAAAGACCATTTTTCGCTTCCATTTATGGACCAAATGCTCGAGAGACTAGCTGGACATAGTTATTACTGTTTTCTTGATGGGTATTCTGGTTACACTCAAGTGTCTATTGCTCCTGGAGACCAAGATAAGACTACATTTACTTGTCCTTTTGGCACATATTCTTTTTGAAAAATGCCTTTTGGTTTATGTAATGCGCCTGCAACTTTTCAGCGATGTATGAGCTCTCTATTTTCTGATATGGTTGAGCAGTGTATTGAAATATTCATGGATGATTTTTCTGTGTTTGGTAATTCATTTGAAAATTGCTTAGCTAATTTATCTAAGGTCCTAGAAAGATGTATTGAGAAAAATTTAGTTCTAAACTGGGAGAAATGCCATTTTATGGTTAAGAAAGGTATAGTGCTTGGTCATATTGTGTCAAATGATGGTATAGAAGTTGACAAAGCCAAGATTGATTTGATTTCCAACTTGCTGCCTCCCTCTTCTGTTAAAGATGTTCGATCATTCTTAGGCCATGCAGGGTTTTATAGACGATTTATACAAGACTTTAGTAAGATTGCTAAACCCTTGTCTCGATTACTAGCGAAGGATGTTTCTTTTAATTTTTCTGCTGAATGTTTAGAAGCTTTTAACAAGTTGAAAAATTCATTAACTTCTGCTCCTATTCTTCATCCTCCTAGTTGGGGTGAACCCTTTGAACTTATGTGTGATGCATCTGATTATGCAGTAGGTGTTGTGTTAGGACAACGAGTTGATAAGAAACCTCATGTAATATATTATGCTAGTCACACTTTAAATGAGGCACAACTTAATTATACAGTAACTGAAAAGGAGTTTCTTGCTATTGTCTTTGCTTTTGAAAAGTTTAGATCATATTTGATTAGTTCTCATGTTATTGTTTATAGTGATCATGCTACTATAAGATATCTCCTTAATAAAAAAGATGCCAAGCCTAGACTACTTAGGTGGATATTGCTTTTACAAGAATTTGATTGTGAAATTAAGGATAGGAAAGGTTCTGAAAACCCCGTAGCAGATCATTTGTCTCGTATACTTGTCAAGCAAAGTGAGTCTCCTATTTCTGAGTGTTTTCCCGATGAGCAACTTGTTATGGTGCAAGCTGAACCATGGTATGCCGACATAGTTAATTATTTAGTGACTAGAGAGTTGCCGACCCATTGGAATAAGCATGATAAATCTCGCTTTCTATCATATGTGAAGTATTTTATTTGGGATGATCTTTATTTATTTAAATATTGCCCTGATCAGATTATTAGGAGATGTGTCCCCGATTCTAAAATGAAGAATGTTCTTTCTTTTCGCCATGATCAAGCTTATGAGGGACATTTCAGTGGTAAGAAAACAGCAGCTAAAGTTCTTCAATTGGGTCTATATTGGCCTACTTTACTTAAAGATGCTCATGTTTATTACAAAAATTGTTCTAGGTGTCAACAATTAGGAAAAATTACTAGTAGACATATGATGCCTTTAACTCCAATCATTGTTGTCGAAGTGTTTGATATTTGGGGTATAGACTTTATGGGCCCCTGTCCCTCATCTTTTGGTAATGAATACATCCTTCTTGCTGTAGATTATGTATCAAAATGGGTCGAGGCTATAGCTACTAGGAGTAATGGAAGCCAAGTGGTCGTGAGATTCCTTAGGGAAAATATTTTTGCTAGATTTGGTATGCCTAGAGCTATAATTAGTGATCGTGGTACTCACTTTACGAATCGCAGTTTTGAGGCATTATTGAAAAAATATTCGATTGTTCATAGGCTAGCTACTCCATATCACCCTCAAACTAGCGGTCAAGTTGAGGTTTCAAATAGGCAAATCAAGCAGATTTTAGAGAAAACAGTGCATAAAAATCGGAAGGATTGGTCTGATAAACTTATTGATGCATTGTGGGCTTATAGGACAGCTTATAAGACTCCGTTAGGCATGTCTCCTTATAGAGTAGTGTATGGTAAAGCCTGCCATTTGCCTGTGGAGTTAGAACATCGCGCGTTATGGGCTATTAAAATGCTTAACACCGATTTAGATCTTGTTGGTGGTGTGAGAAAGTTACAAATAAATGAGTTAGAAGAGATTAGAGCAGAAGCTTATGAGAGCTCTAGATTACACAAGAAAAGAGCGAAACTAATTCAAGATAAGCATATTCATAGAAATGACTTTGCTGCAGGTCAACAAGTTCTATTATACGACTCCAAGCTACATCTCTTCCCGGGTAAGTTACGATCTCGCTGGACTGGTCCATATATTATTACTCACGTATTTCCTCATGGTGCAGTAGAGATCGAGAATCCTAATGGAGGGTCGCGTTTCAAAGTGAATGGACAAAGGCTTAAACTATATCTTGAGTTGCCAGAAGAGAATATAGAAGAAAATGTGGAGTGTTTGCTACTCTACGAACCTGACTATGATGATTAATGGACCTATGCAAGCTGCTTGGATGTATCTCAGCATCCAACCTAGGTAAATTCGTTCTATGCTTTAAGTTTCTTTAGTTTATTTCGTTCTACTACAATAAATGAAGTCTATGACTACTTCGTGTCTTTTCATTTTCTATTTTTCTTTATTTTTTTTATCTCTACATTTACAACATACATTGAGGCCAATGTAAGAAATAAGTGTGGGGGAGTGGCTATTATTTGCCAATTGTTGAAAAGTTTGCTTGCTATGACTGGATATGATGGAGATGGAAATATTTGCTTTGTTTGAGCCAATATTAGCTGGAATTATCTTGGATTATGCTAGTTATGCTTGCTGGAAATTATATGCATGCTTTACAGGATATTTAAAATTTGGATTAGTCACTTTTATGGGGAGATGCTGTCGAAATTTCTGCAAAATAGACTATTTATGACTTTGTTTAAGCATAATTTAACATGTTTATGGTTCTTGCTGCTGTGTTTTGTTACTAGTGTGCTGCAATTTCATAAAATATACTCATTAGAAATATGAGTGTTAATAAACATAGTAGCCACCTCTCCACATTTTTTTTATATAGGACTAACTAATAAGATAGTTGACAGTAGACTCTAATCTAACTTTGTTTACATAAAAATAAAAAAATAAAAAAAAAAATTTTGAAGTTATGAACATGAAGACATTATCTCTAGCAACTCCAAAATATACCTTAATAATGCTATGCTTATATGTAATCTAGCACACTATCTTTATTGGCTTAGATGCGGGGTATGGAGGAAAGACTTTTATAATTTAATCTACTTAACTAGTACCTCTTACTTTCCTTGGTGACTTTTTCACTGCTCTTGGTTACTGGAGAATTACTTGACTTTGTTAAATAAACGAGAGAACAATGGTTTGAAAAAAAAATGGATTAGTAATCCCAAAAAGGTGAGATGTTGAACCATTGTAAAAACAGAGTGATATTAATCAGTTCTTGAAATAAAAGAACTTGGAAGAGCAAATTAAAAAGCCTAAAAAGCATAGCAAAAAGCAAAATATGGAGTACTCCTTTGAGACCAATGAGTGGCAAGTTCAATGTCATATGAAAAGGAACGATCCTTGTACGGGTACTAAGTGCTAATGTACAGGAAAGTGAGGTAAAATCAACTGGAATAATAATCAAGTCCGACTAAAGTACCTCGTATTCGAAATTCAATACACTTGCACTTGAGCACCTAGATTACATATGAGATCAAACTAATTATAAAATGGTGCTTGAGTATAATAGCTCTATTGTGTTCATACCTTGCTAACCTACAAAAACGTTTTCATGACTAATGTATGATTTCTCAAATAAATAAATAAAAAATGTTTTAGTCTATTGTCATGCTTATTAGTTTAGTTTCATTTGAGGTTGGGTAGTTTACTAATGTGTTGTTTTATGTGATACACTTGGTTTAATAATGTTATTTTGCTCGAGGTCGACCAAATACTAAGTGTGGGAGAGTTTGATTAGCTCATTATATTGCATAATTTTGCCCCTATTTTAGTTATTTGAATATATTTTATATCTATTTATGGGTTTTTCATATGACTTTTATTATTGCACACTTATTCTTTTTAGTTAATATTTTTTTTCACCTATTAAGCTTAATTAGTATTTAATTTTGTGATAGGTGTTCGGTTCGGGAAAAATGAGTACAAGCCCAATGTTGCCACTTACTAGTTACTACACTCACGCATCAAATGATGCTGCCAAGAAATAGAAACAAGAAAAGGACAAAAGAACTCTTTTTGGGCTTAAAGTTCAAAGGAGATTAGAAGAGAAGGTAGAAAAGAAAACCCTTGATCTAGGGGGATATATAAAACGCAGCAGCAGAGCAAATAGTGGGCGAAAACAACAACACACACAATAGTTTTAGGTTTAGTTTTTAATTCAGTTTTGGTTGTAATTCGATCAGCCGGTGACAGCGGCGGCCATTCGACCATCGACAATCTGGTTTGCTTTTGTTATTTGTTACTCAATTCAATTCCAAGAACTCTGGTAATTTTGTTCTGTTAATCGATTTACTACAGTTTTCTTTATTTTATTTTATTTTATTCTTATAGTCGATCTGTTAACTTACTTAATTTCTAGTTTGGATAGTTTCATTGTTTAGTTTAGATATTGCGCTGGCCATGCTATTGGATGAAGTTTATCTTTCGTTGATTTAATTATTGTTTTAGGCGTTGATACTCAATCCAACA
Organism: Beta lomatogona; assembly: GCA_947646795.1. NCBI lineage: Eukaryota > Viridiplantae > Streptophyta > Magnoliopsida > Caryophyllales > Amaranthaceae > Beta > Beta lomatogona. The sequence goes on from CANSNZ010001150.1 coordinate 265,299, forward strand.
TTCAATTTGTCGTATATCAATTCTTCATCATCCACTATGTGTATGGTCCTATGCATCTAAGTATCTCACGCACACAGGAAGCTTCTTTCTCATATCTTAAGTTTAGTATTAGATGAGGTTGTCTTAGTTTTTGTCATTTTTTTTAATTAGTTTTGTTGCTTTTATGATGATGTTAGATGGCCTTTGCCATGTTGGTACTCATACGTTTTTTTTGAATTACAGTAGGATTAGTAGCATTAGCATTATTTCTTCATAATATTTCATATATTGATATTTTTAGTCTTATTGCTAGTTAGTTTGCTTTAATTACGTGCTTTAGCTTCATCTACTAATCTGCTCCTAACAATTTTAAGTAACTCTAAGTGGCTAAATTAATATAATTAAGTGGGTAATACGATTTAATAACAATATCCTTGTGGGTTCGACCCGTATTTGCTAGTGATACTATATTGTACACCGTGCACTTGCGGTACTAGTTTTTATGCATACAGACTCCTTCCAGTTGTTCTCATAAGTATCAAGTTTATGGTTGTAGCGCGTTAATTATCGGCTAGAGTTCTTCCACCCTGACTGAGGTGTCTCATAGAGCATCGACTCTTAACTTCCTTCAGTAATCGTTGCACATATACCATACACATAATCCTATACGGTAGCATCTATATAACTTAATGTTCAAACCATGATTGCGAGCTTAAGGTTGTACACCGGTAAAATATTCTCATGTGGTTCCAGTTGATGGAACACGTATGTACCCACCATACGGTGCTGCATAAGTATGCACCATAGTTCCTCCTACGAGATATAACTCAAATTTCCAAACCCCTCTACTCCAAGGTAGCGGTTAAGGTCGAAGCACTGGTTATTCTTCACTTAAATCCTCATAATACCGCCTCATATTTCCCATTCTATTGTACTCGGTGTTCACCTTAATTAGGCTCGAACTAGCAAATCTATATAGATGAATTCTATCATCAAATCCTTGGTAAAGTCCAGCTAATCCTGGGGAGTTCCTCATCCCTAAGTTGTTTGCCAGTGTTGACCATTCATCTACTGCTCATATAACTTAATATTACACACCTTCGAGATTTATCTCCTTTAATCCATATGTCGTACTTGATACATTGGCGTGCATTTCCTACTCTAGAATTGTAACACCCCAGAATTTCAAAGGTGGAAAAGAAAGAAATAATAATATATTTAATAGAACGATGGCGGAAACATCGTCTTCTGGTAATGTCACTACTACAAGAATAGTGTTTAAATAACTAAGTGATAAAAATAAACATAACTAAATACTATAAGTAAATTAATTACTTAGATTAAAATCGAAATGAGAAAACTATCTCAAACTAAAGAGAAGTCTAGAACTAAAACCCCTAATAGATTATTTCTCGCATCTCAACCCGAGCCCAAAATCAAAGAAAATCCCCATCAACAAAACCTGCAAAATATACAACAAATATCCACAATCAGTGGGGAGTAACTAGCAGTTCTCCCAGAACAATAGCAATCAAAGCACGATTCAGAAGAAGATTATTAAGAAAGGAATAACATGCAATCATTACATCAATAGCATGCACATAGAAATCATAAAGCTCATAGATGAAACAAGTTATCATCAACAATAAGTAAACATGATAGAGTGAGTGACATAATTCTAATATATATAAATAATAATAAATCAAGAATTCAACAAGTTTTTGAGTCAGAAACCAAACGCCAGTGATTCGCAAATCACTTCCTAAGGTTTGTCGATCGCAATCTCCCGGGTCGGTCTATGGGCTTACGTTCCCCACCGCCCGTGTCTAATAATGGCCAAACTCCCGATGCGGGGGTAGAACGCGCGAGAACTCCCCTAACTCTCGGACGACAACAATTAAACCAGGTGTACCCCTAGTTCGCAAACTAGGTGGTTGGCATGTTCTTCACCGGGGACTACATCTATCCCACCGGATATTCTTATCTCAAAATACAATCATGCATACAATCCAAATATCATTCATCAAAATATTCATCAAAAAGGGATGCCACCCGGCCTTATACCCATAGTTCATCAAAACAGTTCTTCATAATTCCTCAAAATAAATCACTTATAAATTTTCAACAAATAACTCTCACAATAACACTTGAACATCTCCAAACATCATCAATGATAATATACTGGTTTTTACAGCAACCACAATTCAATCAAAAATACATCACTAAATAACTCTAAATCATATTCGTTAAAAGAGTAGCAACAATTAATCATTTTCTTTCATAAATCAAACATAAACATGTGGTTACCCAATGATACATACTGTATACTACTGAAAATCAGAAACCCAGAATATAATAAATTATGAATTATTTCTGATTTACAATCCCTCAAATAATTTAAAAGTGTATCCTCAATTTCACAACAAAAACACCATAATAATTATTAAACTAGTAAGTTCGAGCATTAAAATCACACAAAAATTATCATACGACCCTAATGGCTCTACTGACATGGTTCAATTTTTATTTATAATTTTCTGACTCCAAAAGTATTTTTAACAGTTAATATACAGATTCCTCAAATAAGCCATTATAATAATTAAAAATATAAACAGACGCCCAAAAATTACCAACAATTTACATAACATGTAAAAACTCACGGAAATACATAATATACAAGGAAATTAATTTTTATGCCTCTACAAATAATTTTCATGATTTATATACTGACAGAACCGAAATTACAAAAACAGATTTATCAATTAAATAGAATAGTAAACAGTAGGAAAAAATTATTATAAGGCATGGAATACATACTACGCATGTAACATGATCTAAGAAAAATAATTTCATCAATTTTAACAGTCGTTCCATAATTATTATGCAATTTAGCCAAAAAGGCATAAAACACCAATTAAATCAAATAAATACTAAAAATCATGCGAAAATTATTTTTCTATACACATTATTCACATATCATGTATCAAGTATATTCATGTCAAATTTCGTCAAAAATTTCATTCAAAAAGTATTTTAAATAATTCCTAGCGTAGTAATCTAATACCGAATAATACTCTAATCACTATGGTTCTAAGATAACTACTAGTTACTTGGATCGTCGGGAGGAGAGCTGAGTCTAAAGAGACAATCACAAGTTAAGCATGCAATCCAAATCCTCTTCTAACCCCAAGGCATAACGAACGAGAATTGTAGCAACAAGTCACTAGGCATTTCTTCTTGAATGTTGAAAACTCTTGTTTCGCACTGCTCTGTTACGACCACGATTCTCGATGATCAAAAGCTCAGATCTTAAATCGCTCTGGTCATAATGTATAACACGACGTTATAAACGTTGTGTCCAAATTTAAAGACAATCCAACGGTTAAATCTCCGGCTACGGTTATTTTCGTGAAGGTGCGACAGGAAAAAACCGGGTTGAACCTTTCTATTCTTTTCCTCTTCCTTTTCTCTCTTCCTTTTCTTGAAAAACGGTGAGGGTTTAATGCAAATGATGCTGAACTTCTTTGAATAAAAATTAGAATTTTATGGATGTTTAATGGTTGAAATAAAGGGTTTTAATGAAGGAGAATGATTAGGGGGTTATAGGAGTTACAAAGCTATAAAGAGTCACAAGGAAAAAAATAAAAAGAAAAGAAAGAAGAGGAGCTCTCCTTCTCCATCTCCTTGGCCGGTTGTCAAGCCCAACACACCAACAAAAATTTCGGCCCAAATCAACAAGGGTCCATGCTTCAAAAGCCCGCTACGCGATAAATCGATAAATTCTTAAATCGCGCCTAAACTTGAAAATACTTAATAATGAAAATAATTCTAATAAATTATATTATAAATATAAATATAATGCACACATTAACACACCATATAATAAAATAATAATTCGGCTCCCAAATTATAAAGAATAAAAATCATTGATCTAGAGAAAATAATAAATTATTTATTTTTTTACGAAAAGAATATCATTTTAAAATAAATTAACACCAAAAATAAAGGGTGAAAATTACGGGGTGTTACAAGAATCACTTCTGACTTTGTTCTCAAGAAACTCTCACAACCTTTAGAATGCGATTGGTGGATGTCACTACAAGTTGATCCAAACATGTCTTAAACATTGCAACATTAGATCCATAGAAGTTGTAGGTGCACTAGTTTACTACCAAACACTCACAGTGCTCATATTGATCGGGAATGCAGTCTTAAGAATACCTTCACTGTCGGAAGCAGTTGGTACAATCTTGACTAAGGTGAATCTTCGAGTATCTTCTAGCTAGCTCTTCCTAGCAACTTACCGAATCACTTATTTGAGTTGATATCTATTCCAGATGGTGACCTTATTGATTCCATATTACTCGATGAGCACTTCAATGACTCATGTTTCTTGTCAAGGAAGAAAAGAGGGCTTCCCAAACTATACTTCGCTTTAGTATATCCTTCAGTAGTAACCGCTTAATTTGCTACTTAATTCCATCATTCTTACCGCGCCAATTTATATGACCCTTTCTTCAGATTGAAGTAGCACCCGAGATTGGGTCAATACGATAATTTATCACCCTTAACGAGGGTAATCCCGACAGTTCTTCAGGATCACATCATCGAAACATTGGTGGACTAGAGATGTCCTATTTATTCCAAGTTTATTTCCAGTGATTCCAATTACCTGACACATAACCCTTCTTGTGGCTCTTCCTTTCTGTCCTATTCATAAGTTATAGCTTACTCACAAAATTGCTTAGATTTCACAATTTTCACATAGGGCTGGCAAAAGCTGACCCAACCCGACAACCCGACCCGAACCTAACCCGTTTAAAGCGGGTTAGGGTTGAGATTTTCGACCCAATTAAGTAAATGGGTCGACCCGACCCGACCCGTTTATTAAATGGGTTAGGTTCAGGTTCAAAATTTTAACCTAAAAATAACCTACTCAACCCGTTTAATTAATTGGGTCGGAATCAGGTCGGGTTGACCCGCCTAACCCATTTAAATCAGTATTTCTATTTCACACATTTGATTTTTTTACTTTTTAGTTTGTCCAACTGTCCAACTTACTAAATGTCTAAATGGACTAAACTCTAAAGCCCAACTGCCCAAATAAATGACTTATCAACTTGCCCTACTAACCCCTAATATATATAAAGTTAGGGTTTTCTGATTTCTCATTCACTCTCTACTCTTCTAGTAGCCGTTACTCACTCTCATCTCTCTCTAGTAGTAGCAGACGCCACCACACCTCCACCAATCGCCACCATCAACTTTGTAAGTGTATTTTCTTCGATTTTTAGCATTATTTATTTTATGTATTTATTTGCTATTACTTCCTCCGTTTAGAAATAGTTGCATCATTGTGTATAGTGTTTACTATTCATATGTTACACTTTGATTTTCTTTGGTCGTTTATATTTTATAAAAAACATAGTCATAAGGGATCTTATTAGATTCGTCTCAATGTATATATTTTTAATATCAACTTTTTATGATTTGTACTTATTAATAATTAAAGATATTAATGTTTGAAAACATGCATTGGCAAGCGTGAAAACATGAAATGGTGCAACTATTTCTAAACGGAGGAAGTATTTCATTATTTGAAGTGATTATTCCTGATTTTATAATGTTTTTATTTTGTGTAATTATCTGCTAAAATTATTTCGTATTGTTTATTTTTGTATTTTTTTTTTTCAAACCTCATACTTTGCGTTTTTTTTTTATTATTTGCGTATTTATTTATGATATTGTTATATTTCTATTTTGTGTAACTATTTGGTACTATTTATTTTGTGTGATTTTCTGCTGTTATTTACTTTGTAATCTTCTCTATTTGTCTAATTATATATGGTTTTCTTTGATTTATGTTTTGTGTAATTATTTGCTATTTATTTTACTTACTAGTTCGAGTTCCTATTGAAAATTTACATTGTGTTGTTCGGTTGTTCCTAATAAGTAATATTTGTGTCATTATGTGGGCAGTCAAACCATGGTAGCAGCTGAAACTTTTCATGTGGTTCTTGAGAGTGATGAAGAGATGAATTCACACCAGACACACCAAACTGCTGACAAGAAGAAAAAGGTACTGAAACCAGAGGATGCACTTCACAAGCCTATGAAGCACACCAAGAGGCAGAGGAGGCTGACATCTGATGTATGGGTCCATTTTGAGTTCCTCGAAGTGCCTGATGAGCATGGCAACCTGGTGTGCAAGTGCAAGAAATGTGGCCAGATCTACAATGCAGATAGTAGCATGTGTACAGGTAACTTAAGACGCCACCTTAAGAATTGTACGAGGAGGTCCTATTTGGATGTTGGACAAATGATTTTAGATTCTAGTAGTTCTGGTTCTTTGCTATATAGGATGCCTGATGTTAATCTTGATGTGTTTCGTGAGATGTTAGCTATTGCTGTTGTAAGGCATGATTTACCGTTTCAATTTGCTGAGTATGAAGGTGTTAGGAGATGTTTTGCTTACCTCAATCCTAATGTGAAAGTTGTGTCAAGAAACACTCTTAAGGATGATATTCAGAAATTGTATGTTATTGAGAAGGGAAAATTGAAAGATGAGTTAGGTTTAGTTCGTGGTAGGATTGCATTAACATCTAATTGTTGGTCTTCCATTACTACGGATGGTTATATTTCGTTGACTGCCCATTTTGTGGATAATGATTGGCGTTTGCAAAAGAGAATTCTTAATTTTTGTTTTATGCCTCCACCACGTACGGGTGTCCATTTGTCTGATCATGTTTGTGGTATGTTGAAAGATTGGGGAATTCAAAAGAAAATCATGTCTATTACATTGGATAATGCCTCTTCAAATGATGTTTTTGCTGAATGTTTAAAGGGTGAGCTTGATTTGAATTGTAGTGGTGATTACTTTCATGCAAGATGTTGTGCACACATCTTAAATCTAATTGTGCAAGATGGCTTGAAAGAAATTGATGAGGCTGTTTTGAAGGTGAGAGACAAAGGTTTTTAACTTGTGTTGCACATGTTGAACTTGAAAAATCTAAGGGATTAAGGCAAGATGTTCCAACTAGATGGAACTATACTTACTTAATGTTAGAGACTGTCTTGTTTTACAAGAAGGCTTTCATTCATTTTCAAAAGGTTGATGCTAATTATGTGCACTGCCCCACAACTGAAGAATGGGGGAGGATTGAGAAACTCTTTAAGTTCTTCAAGGTGTTTTATGAGGTCACAAATATTTTTTCTGGTTCCCATTATCCTACTGCCAATATGTATTTCCCTAATGTGCTTAAGATTCGAGTGCTCTTGAAAGATGAAAAGGAGAGTGGTGATAGATTTATGCAAAGAATGGCTAGTAAAATGTTTTAAAAATTCTCCAAGTATTGGGCAAATTTCAGCATTATTATGGCAGTTGCTGTTGTTTTGGATCCCCGTTTCAAATATCAGTTTGTAGAGTGGGCTTTCAAGAGCGTTTATGGTGATGTTGAGGGTGAGCTTGAGTTGGAAAAGTTCAAGGATAGGTTTCATGCTTTGTATGAGTCATATGCTGCCCAATCCTCTGCTTCGCCATCACGTAGACGTCGTTCTGCTACTGTAGAAGCTGATGCTGCCTCTTTGAATGGGGCAGGTGACGAGTTTATAAATGTAAGTTTGTTTTTAAATCCTGCTGGTGACTTCCTTTATACTTAAACTTGTAATAATTCAGCTTGTTTATCTAACTTTTTTTGTTTTTTTTTTATGTAGGATTTTGATAGCTTCTCCTCCGTGAAATCAAGCGTGGATGTTAAAACTGATCTGCAAGTTTACTTGGATGAGGCACTACTTCCTCGTACAACAAACATCGACATCTTGTACCATTGGAGGACTAATGTGGTGCGGTATCCTATTCTTGCTATGATGGCAAGGGATATTCTTGCAATACCAATCTCTACTGTGGCCTCCGAGTCTGCGTTCAGTACTGGTGGAAGGGTTCTTGACTGTTTTAGGAGTTCTTTGAAACCAGCCACTGCCAAAGCTATCATTTGTGTCAAAGATTGGACTTTTGGTGAAGGTAATCGATCATATGTTCTTAATATAATTTATTGGACTTGTGTGTTACTTATATATGTTCTGAATCTGTATTTTTTTTTTTTTTGGCTTGCTATAATAGCAACAATGGATCCTCAACTTGATAACTTGTGTGGGAAGATTATGACCTTGAAGGTGGAAGAAGAAGTTGAGATGCCAAGCCCTCCGGAGAGTGCTCCCCAAAATACTGCTGAATCGGGAATGTTCAATGCCCCAAATCAAATTTGGAGCCTTGGAGGCTTCCCTACTAGTACTGGGTAATTAACTAATTATGTCATGGACTTTTGGATTGTGGCAGACTGGCAGGACAACAGATGGCCTTTTATAGAACATATGAAATATTAGGAGTTTGAGATTATCAGTTTAGTTTTTGCCTTGTTAATGTTGCATTGTTGATTTGTTGTATCGATTTTAAATGGGTTGGTCGGGTCAACCCAGTTAATTAACTTGTTTAAAAATTTAACAGGTTAGACAGATCAAATCAGGTCAACTCGTTTATAAACAGGTCAGGTCAGGGTTGAACTTTTTGACCTGTTTAAGTAAATGGGTCAAGGTCAGGTTCAGGTTTAGGGGTATCTGACCCGTTTATTTAATGGGTCGACTTGAACCCGATCCGACCTGATCTGTTTGCCATGCCTATTTTCACAGTTCAATTTAATTAACCACTTCATTTCTAAAATCCCATCATACCTTCTTATATTAAATAGAATCAATCCGCCATAAAATAGATCTACCATCCTAATACCACACTTTTCCAGCATATAATCACATCGGGCCGAAATTCCTATTCTATATACCAACATTTAAATCATATGGCGGCATACACAATTTTATTTTCTATCCTTGATGCAAACATATTCGAAACGACGAAGCGGAATTCCCCGAGACGAATGACTCACATACACGGTAGTTCACACATAACATAAGTTATGATTTACCACGTTACGTCTACTCAATATTTGCAATTCTTCGAACTCCCCAATTTTTGTGGCAATACTTTGTCTTTGGGTCTTCGATGATCCTCTTTTGTTATTTCACTCGTAGCTCGGTCTCGCTGCTTACCTAAGTTATAAAACTTTCCTTGGTTTTGTTTGCTTCAAGAGTTCCTTTCCTTGATTTAGCATAAAAGGTTCCTTGATTAGATGCCCCATCTTCTTATAATTGAAGCAAATGTTCCTCCCTTTGAAATTATTTCCATAATGTTCCTTTTTTTTTTTTTTTTTTGAGTTGAGTGCCATAAAGGTTTCAATGGACTCAATATTAGGCTTTTTACTCCCGTTTCCTCGAAGTTCTCTTCACTTTTCTTTTTTTTATGAGTGTTGTTATCGTTTTGCTCGAAGCATTCATATTCTAAAGCCCGACCATGCAGGTCGTCAAAGCTTTATATACCCAAATTTTTCCTTTGGTATTTAAATTTAATCCTTCAAGGAATCATATTTCAATTATCCTTTCCATTACTCATATAGTCAGGAGTCTATCTGAATGTAATACATAAACTTAATAGTGTAGGTAGCCACCAACATCCGATCTTGCCTCAAGGTAGAGAATTATTTCCCTTATTTGCTCCTTCTTTCCAAACATTATCCATCCTTGTATACTTATTTTCCAAATTTAGCAAATCTTTTATCCTTGAATGTATCTTATTCGCTCTTTTGATTTAGGACTCCTCATTTTGATTATTTTACTGATCATTTCCTAAAAGCTAACACATTGGACTTTTGTTACAAATAGCAGTACATTCATTTGGTATTCATTCTTATGACAAAGGAATTTCTTAATATGCACTAATTCGTATCTATTTATTCCCTTGCTCATTAAGTTTGTATAATCACAATACTCAAGCATAATCACACACGTTCTTCCTAATACTTCTCATTTTCCTTAGTTTTTGCTACACACAACCTCATAATACATGGGACCTCAATAACATAAAAAGTTAAGTATGTATACGATAATTCTGATAACGTAAGACTAACACATTCAAACTAGACGCTTATCGGTTTGTCAGCTCCTCTTGCTTCTTCAGCATAGGTCGCACTAGTCATAATAGTAACTGCCATCGATGCTATTTGGAAACGGCACTTTTTGTACTAGATTAGGGTCTCTAGTACTAGATATGTTCTTTGGTATACGACTTCTTCTCACAGTTATTACTTAGCTATTTCTCTTGGCGTTGTAATTCATCAAGTGTTCCCTGCCACCTAATAGGTCACATTTTTTTTTCATGGTGTCATCACCTTGTTGGCCTCTGGTAACCACATACCAATTATCAACCTGCAATGAGTACGTAAAAGTGTCGCACACGCTTCCACGAAGATAGGATCCTAGTAATCATATATGCCCAAATTCCTGGACCCGTATAAGGGTTATGCTCCCTTACTCCATGCTCTGCGTCCCATATAAGCCTTTACTTAAAGCACATAATCTATGGTTTCTTACCACAGGCTCGCTTTCAGTTATCCGAATCTCCTTGACGACAGTAAGAATCTTTGATAAGATCGTTTCGACAATTTCCGTCGGAAGATGCCTATCACGTCCTAACTTGAATAGCACATAATCAAAGGTAATTTACATAATACACAATAGTGCACACATACACAACTAATCAATCACTCACTATTCACATCAATCGTAAACTCACACTATTATCACACAACTCATCACACGGCACTCTTCAGGCTTTCCGAACATAATCAGTTGCAAATCTTTTATGTTTTAAAACAGTTTACAAATACTTATATGAAGATAAGTAATTAAAATCCTTTCCTTTTTTTTATAAAGAAAACCTTGGCTCTGATACCACCTGTAACAGCCCGCCACTAACCACACCTAAACCTAATCAGCGGAAGCACATGAACTAATTGTAGCGGAGGCTGTCACCTGCTGGGGTCGGAGCAATCAGAACACATACTTAAATACATTTATGATAGAAAATTCTTATTACAATACCAAATCATAAATCATAATTTAGAAATCATTTAACAAGTATTATGTTCGAGGCACCTGTCTCTCCCATAGCGCATTGACTTCACATATTCCTGAGGTTTGCTTGACTTCGTACCTCGAAATTTCTAGCATAATAAACTATATGCCCCCGCCAGGACAGATTCAAAGAACAAGATCAGCTTACGCTGGTACACAATTAATTCCCGAAAATAGTATGGTGGCTGAAAAATAAAGGAGATCTACTATGCATTTTACTCAAATATTACTAATCATTATTTGATAGAGATTTATAAGATAAGGTTGAGAAATTTTGAGAAGGGAAAGCAATCACTCAAACGGTTATTAATACATACATACTTTCATAAACGAGTCCCTTCGATAATTAACTAGAAATACATTTTCTTATCCGCACAGAAATCTTAAAACTATTTTGTACAAGTTTTCACAACACATTTTCTCAATCTCTTAGATTTATCTTCTTGAAATGGAGTTTGCTTCGGAAAGAGAACACACAATGAGGCATGCACTACGTTCTGACCTCCACACATTTCGGGGTTCGCCCCCCTGATTTTTAGCGCTTGCAAGCCAGGACATGTCCCCACGCAGTTCACACATAGTCTCTTTCCCTTGAAAACATATTCAAATACATATTTCTAAATCATAGCTATGCTAAATCCAACCTTTTCCAATACGAACACATTTCTAAATCACACACATTTGCTAATGCAAATCTTTGAAATCTAGTTTCTCTTAACAAATCGCTTGAGAACTAGAGCAATAGCTCAATTGCTTGAGGTTGGTGGTAATATGATATGAGGTGCTAAGGAAAGTTTATTTAAATTCTAACACAAAAGATTTTTATTAAAGTCGAAACCGTGAACCAAATGCAAGGTATGTGGCTGCATTTGTCGAATATTCACATAATATGTTGAAGAAGCTCAAAATACATCTTAGTCGCTGCCAATTTAACATTTAAATTGAATCAAATGCCCTCAATGGCTAGAAGGTTATAAAATCGGAGACGATGTTCAAAAACGTTGTATTTCAGCTTTATTGAATATTTTTCGGAAAGGACTAACATATTAATATTTCAACTCTCGTTAGCACACGCTATATTTATAATTGAACTACTGTAAAATATCATTTTGTCTCAAAATCAATTGGTCTTAAATTTATCTTGAAGATTAACGTAAGTCGTATACCAAGTCAGTGGGTTTTAAGCGGTTTTCGGAGAAAATACATTATAAATTCTTAAACACTCAATATAATAAAATTATTTTGATAAGTACCACATACTTACTATCATATTTCAAATCAGAAATTCTGAGAATTGGAATGCATAATTTATTTGTGATTTATAACATAATTTGTATAGAAAGCCAAGGTGTCCTTAATCACATTTTTTTGATAAAACCACTTAGTAATTCTTATACAAATCTTTGGCTACTAAAACCTCACATGCAACCTCATAAAAGAAACATACCTACTGCCTATTCAAGCCAAATCAATAAAATCACAAACTCACAACAACAAAACATAATCTCACAAAAGTTTCTTCACAAAACCGATTATTTTGACACAAAACTCATATAAATGCTAAATATCATATCTATACTCAATTCCTTAAACATGCATCAACTTAATTAGATTAAACATAAAAATACACAAGAAAACATAATCCCAATTAGCTAAATTCGTGCTCATCATTTATCTCCAAAAGTTCCATAATAATCGAAAATTCTTAATTCCAAAATGGAGTGAATTTGTGTACCTTAAACTCCAAAGCTTATAACTTGATTAAATCCTTCTCTTCAACCTGATTTCTTTGTATCCTTAGCATCCTCAAATAAGCATTAACATTTACATAAAATTTCATAAGAATCCCTCTAAGATAAGTGACTTAATTAACCCAAAAATTGACAAAACTTATTGTTTACCTTAGTGAAGAAGATGACCCTGTTTCTCCTATTTCCTTTGCCCTTATGCGAGAATTAATGCTTGACCATTATGCTCTTGGATGTGCACAACATTAATCAAGACTTTCATGCAAGATATCTCATGGAAAAATGGAAGAAAAATGAAGAGGAGCTTAGCTCCTGTTTGCCGTGAGAAGTGGCGAGAGAGGAGAGAAATGTGGGATTGGTTTTGGGCAGCAAGTTTTTATGAGAGTTGGGGCTTAAATTTCAGTACCATATATGTTTATATGTGAGGGAAGATGGGTCATAATCTCTTGACTTCCACCTCTTAAAATGAGGGTATTTTGGTCTTTTTATCTCAAGTGGTTAATTAGCAGAATCCTGATCTTCTCCTCTTGTTTTAATCTACCTTGATTATATAATGGTCATACTTATTGGTTGTTTTAGGACCCCACATGGTCCACCACTTTCCTTAAATGATGTTGCATCCTCTTATATACTCAAACTTAAGCCCAAGTATTCTGTGAAGTTCCTACAGTACTAATCTTTTACGATCAGTACATGAGCAATTTGCCTCAACTATTTTTCACTCATATATCTAGTAATTCTCCATATATAGCTTATAACAAATAACACATAACTAATGAATGAAGGTGCTTAGCACTCCATCACACATATTTCGATAACTAATAAATCACTCACTTATAATCACATACAAATACGAAAATGTAACACAATAGAATACTAGTTTCCTAAATTTTTACTTTTTCATCTTTCCTAATTAAATCGGGCTATTACAGATTTTATGCCAAAGAATAATCAAATAATGTTTTAAAGCACCCTAAAAATATTTAGTCTAAATTGGTTCAGGAAACACATAAAAGACTAATTTTTAGTGACAAGTTATTATGCAATCAATGTTACAGGGAACCTAACAGGTTGTCTAAATTAATCTGATTAATGTTAGAACAGTTCTTTAGGTCTTTGATTAGCAAAAATAACATGTGGGTGATAAAAGCAATAAAACAGGGACAATCACATAATATGAATATAATGATCAGGAAAGTATGATAATATATGAAAAGAAATAAAAAGAAAGAGAAAGGTTTAGAACATACAATAGAGCGATTTTATATTAAATATCTACATCATGAAATAGGTGGTTAGTAACTTCAATACAAAAATAAAGAATTTATTCAAGGATCCTCAGGTATTATACCTATGTGGCTTAGATTGAAGAGCGCAACGATCTTTAGGCGGAGCAATCGTGGAACCAGGAAAGAATTGGTTGAAAGTATTGAAAGTATTTGAGTGTTTGAATATTTGGGAATTCGAAGTGTATTGTAGAGGTATTCGTAAGTTTTTGTATTCGTGAAATAATAATATAAAAAGTCGTCCGTAATTCGGGAAATTACAGATATTTATAAGGAAAAGACAGCGTGCGCCTCACGCAAGCCTTGCGCTAGGCGCAAGCCTACGTGGCAGGCGCAGTGCCACGCATCAGGCGCACATTGATGTGCCTAACGCAGCCAGCCCAATCAGGTTTAGGCACGTGTAAACGCGTTTTGGAAAGATAGAAAAGAAAGTTGTGTCTCACACAAGATTTGTGTCAGACGCATGACTCTGTGTGAGTCACAAAATCTACGTGGCAGGCGCTCATTGGCACGCCTGACGCGATATGGCCAATGTGCTGGATGCACGTGGCGCGTTGAGCGCAGCCCCCGCGCCCGGCGCATATTCTTGAATATTCGAGCATATTCGATTGCGCATCTTTCGAAGGTACCTTTTTTAGCCCTAAAATTCCGGAGACGGAATTTTACGGATTAAAATCTGATTTATTTATCAAAGATAATAAAGTATTTACGAAAAATATCTATGAAAATAATAAATATTTGATTGGGCTTTTAAAATGGACTTAAAACATTTTATGGGCTTAAAATACAATTAATCATCATGAACAATTAGCTGGGCTTTAAAATATCATTTTAAAACACATTTTGGATTGGTCCTTTAAATTGCTCTTCCGTTGGGTCGCACCAACTAATGCTGCGGTATATTTCATCATCGGATCCTTAAATGGGGAGACACAATTATGTGTCTACAGTATGTAATGTGAAAAATTGAATTGAGGATTTTTTAGGTTATGTTGCAGGTGAGTGTATCAAGTAGCAGCTTGTTTAAGATTGTGACGGTGAGATGTAGAAACTGCACTAATTTTTTATCAGTGAATATGTAGACACCGTCGACTCCGCTGCCGCCGCTTCCGACTAATCAACTTCATCATCATCTTCCTCCTCCCTTTTTCTTTACTTCCCCTCACCATCTTCTGGTATGGATAGGAGAGAACAAATGGAGAACGGAAAATGGAGATTACAGGAGGAGTAGAGGGAGAAGAAAAGAAGAGAGAGAATCGGGGGTTTTGGGGGGAATTTGGGTAAAATCTTCAAATTGGGAAAAAGTTAGGGATTTAGATCACATGCAAGTCACATGAGCAAGCCAGCACCGGAGACTTTGGTCAACTCTCCAAATCCGGTAAAAGATATCCTTTTACAAAAAATAAAAATAAAAACCTCTTATAAAGGTATTTTTTGACAACTTTTTATAAGGTATTTTATGACAAATAAAATCGTCGTTTTTAATATACCTAAATGCAATATCATATTTTCCATATACTATGGCTGTCTGAAAAAGGGGTGAGGAAGAATTTAGTCACAAAGAGTGAGAAATGGAACAGGAGAGAGGTATAAAGAACAAGATAGGGAAAAATCATACTCCCTCCGTCCCAGAAAGATCTAAACACTTGTTGGGACACGTAGTTTAAGGTGATAAGTTGTGGTGTGGTTATCAAATGTTTTTTATTTAAAAAGTAGATGTGATAGGAGTTGGTGGGGTATTTTTTATTAGAGGAGAATGAAAGTTGGGTAACTTTTTATTGATAAAAGGTAGAGTGTGGGGCCAAAGATATGTAAAAGAAATAATATATTAATGGTGGGACCATACCAATAATGGAAGTGTTCAAACTAATTTGGGGCAAACATAAACGAAAGTGTTCACACTATTCTGGGATGGAGGTAGTAATTCTAACGCAGAAATTTAAGTCAACTTATCATAATGTTGGAATTGGTACCTTTTGCTTACAAAAAATTTATACAAGGTAGTTTTGTACCTTAATTTTTACTACATTAGATAGTTTTCATACAAAAAGTGTATTTGATATGGTAATTTCTTCAATTTTTCCTAAATATAACTATGTTTTGCAATATACATGTCCATAGTTTTACTTTTTAAAATAGTGTTCTTATGTGTCCATATCATCGCCCACTAGGGATGGCAATGGATCAGAGATGGGGCAGCATGCACTTCAACCTGCCGCATCACCCGTGACCCAAATTCCCATCCACACCATCCATCACCCGCCAAGAATTCCACCCATCAACCGCGTGTGAGGTGGGTAGGGGCGGGTGGAAAACGGGTGATACTAGAATAAGCTAATTTGTAAACTTAATACTTAAAAAATTAATAAATGAAAATTTAGCCATTAATTAACAACAAAGCAACTAAATTGATTGGTGTTAAGATTTGTCAAACATGAGTCTGATGTTTCTATTAATCAAGAAATCAATTTATACAACCTAAAGGAGAAAGTCTGAAACCGAATCAATCTAGGAATAACAATAATATTAAGATAAGATAAATCTTCCCAAACCTCTTATCTCCTAACACCCCCTCAAGTTAGAACATGCAAATTTTGAATGCCTAGCTTGGATATTAGAAAATCAAACTGTGTCCTCCCTAAGGCCTTAGTAAAAATATCTACCAGCTGAAACTTGGTAGGAACATAGGAAGGACTAATGAGTCCTGCAATGACTGCATCACGAATAAAATGGCAATCTTCTTAATATATTTAGTATGTTCATGAAACACTAGATCTTGGCAATATATAATGCAGATTGACTATCATAGTATAAGCGCATCCCTTTTGGATGTTGTATCCCATGATCACTAAGTAACTGCTTGCGCCATATTTAATCACACACTATGGCAGCCATAGAATGGTATTCCGCTTCTGCTAAAGAGCCGGACACTATAGGCTGCTTTTTAGTTTTCTAGAAAACAGGAGAATAACCATGCAAAACAAACCACTCAAGGAAGTCGAGTAATAGGACAACTAGGCCAATCATAATCGCACCATCCTTTTAAGTGGAGATCACTATCTGAACGGAATAAAATTCCCTGGCCTTTTTCTTCAAATATCGTACAACTCGAAGAGTTGCCTTGGAATAATATGAACAAATATGCCACATCAGGTCTAGTAACTGCAAAATAAATCAACCTGCCCATCAGTCAACGATACTTCTCTACATCATTAAATAATGGTCCGTCAACAACAATCAGCTGATGATGTTGTTCCATAGGGAAATGTGTAGGTTTAGCTCCTAATAATCATGTCTCAGATTTAATATCTAAGGAATATTTCTTTTACCCATGAAAATTTCCTGGGGACTTCTAGCAACCTCCAAACCTAGGAAGTATTTCAAAACTCCCAAATCTTTCATCTTAAAACACCTTCCTAGGTAAGCTTTAAAGTTCATAAAAGTTTCTTGAACATTCCCTATAATAATCATATCATCCACATACATAAGAACATTCCTCTGAATTTTCGCCAAGTCAAGGTAAATAAGGAATAATCAGAATAAGGCTGCTTAAACCCATAAGTCTTAAGAGTTGTTGCTAATTTCAAATTAACAATGAGGTGCCTACTTCAAACTTTATAATGTTTTTTTCATCCTGCACACCAAATTAGTATTCTTGTCCTGAAAGCCCAGAGGAATTTAATATATACTTCTTCCTCTAGATCACCATGGAGAAAGGTATTATGAACATCAATTTGATGAATTTTCCACCTTTTAATTGCTGCAATTGCAAAAAAAAGTACAAACAAAAGGCATTTTTGCCACAGAGGCAAAAGTTTCATTATAGTCAATGCCTTCTAGCTGATGATGACTAAAGATAACTAATCTAGCTTTGGATCACTGCAATTGTCCTTGCTCATCATAATTTTCTATATACATTCACTTACTCCCTAATGCCTTCTTGCCAGGAGGCAGAGGTTGTAGTTCCCATGTTCCTTGATGTTCAAGTGCTTTGATTTCTTCTCCCATGGCTTTACGCCAAACTTCATGTTTCATAGCCTCTTTAAAAGATTTTGGACGTATACCGGCAGTGATTATTGCCAGATGTATGCGATGCTTATCAGAATATTTGTCATAACTAACAAAATGAATAATAGGATAAGGAGTACATGAGGATTGTGACAGAGCAGATGCACGTGTAGAGGAACTTTTTTTTTCACTACTGTAGGCGTGTTTTTATTCGCCTATGCAAGATGAGCGTGTATTTGACTACCTCATTGTAAAGGTTTTATTGAAAATGTTTTGAAGTCGCCAACATGTCTTTAAAGGAAGACTTATAAACCTAATTGGATATTGGGAAATCATAGGGACAACTTAGGGACTTATCGAATATAGATTTCCCCGTTATGACTCCGTTAATGGTTAATAAACCATATATTGAGTTCGGGTTGAGGGTACGAATAGGATCAGGAATCAAACCCGCTCATTGACTGCCTCTACTTTATATCGATTCATGTCTATATTTATGCAATTAAATAACCAAGCAATGTTTTAATGCAATGTATAATTAATGGCGGTTCATTAAATAAACAAAAGACTAATATTTGGTGGCATGTTATTATGCAATCAAATTACATGGAACCTAACAGGTTGTCCAAATTATCTATATTTAATGCTAGAACATTTCTTTAGGTCTTTAATTAGTAATAATAAACAAGTAAGGTGATAAAAGCATAAAATCAGAGAGCATGCTTATGAATAATATCAATGTAATTTAAAATAAAATATAAAAAAGGTAGATTTAGCGAAGAATGTACAATATAGCGCTAATTGCCTTTAAGATCTACATCTTGAAAAGTAGATGGTTAGTAGAAAATAGAATTAAATTGGAATTGACCCTTAGGAACTATATCTTTGTTGACCGGGTCTTATGCAATGATCTTCAGGATAAGCAATCTTGAAGTTTGAAATAAGAAATTTCAAGGTATGAATGTGTTTGAATGTATTTAAATATGAGTTTGAGTGTTTGAATATGAGTTTGAGTATAGGAGAGTATGTGTAGAAGTCATAGGAAAGCATTGTGAAAAGTCGTTCAAAGAAACGAGGTATTTATTAGCAAAGAATTCGAACGCGACACGAAAAGATAAAATAAAACTATGCTCCAGGCGCACCGCTTTGCACGTGACTCACAGCTGTGAGTCAGACACATAACTTTGCTATGCACGCGGACTTGCTTTTTGGCCCGTTTTTTTCATTGTTTTAGGTTTTTTTTATCCTTTGATAGAATCTATCCTTTAAAATCCGAAATCAGCTATCTTTAGGAATAAAAATCTGATTTTTAAATTATCCTTTACAAACTTAATTATGAAGAATAATTAATATTAAAAGATTTAAAATACAATTAGTTATCATGAATAATTAATTGGGCCATTAAAATTGGGCTTACATATTATAAATAGACTTTATATTTTCGAAATGCTTTTGGGCTTAGCTTGTTCGATTGCTCTTCCTTTGGATTGGACCAATTAGGATGAGGGTATGTTTCATCATTGGGTACTCAATGGGGAGACACGATTTTGTGTCTACAGAAGCCCCCACTTTGATTGAGGTTTAGGAAACCGATAGTCAAAGTATACGGTGTCGACATGGAGAATGATTCTAAAATGCTCTGCAATTTAGAACTGATCTATATATCGCCGGTTTCTGGAAAAAAAAGTTAGTTTGCAAGATGATAAATACAAGTAATCTGATTACCTGCAGGAGAAGATGTTAGCAAATAGGTGCAAACAATTAACATAATAATGCACATAATGATGCAATAATGCAAACTTAGACTTTCTAAGGATGCATGAGACGTTATACAAGGATTAAGGTTATGCAAAGCGAAAGAAGATGAAACGTCATACAAGGTCAGGGTCATGCAAGGCTAAGAAAGATGAAATGTAATGCAAGGTCAGGGTTTTACATGGTTGGAAAATCTAGATAGGTAGAGAGATAGAATAATTTTCGAAAACTATTTTGATAAATAATCGGGGTCCACAAGTGAGATCTATAGATTACAACTTTAAACACCACATATATGAAGCCCCCGCTTTGGATAACCTTGTCTTGAATTAGGTATTTTCAGTCTAGATTGGAATGTACTTTATTTGTGTTGAATATTTAGAGTTCTTTACTGGGGATTCTTCTTCGGAGAGTTAATACAGGCAAAGTCAGATATCACCATAGATCCTGAAATTATCGGAGAGTTCTTCAGGGACAAATAGAGTTTGGATTGAAAAAATAAAAAGGTTTGAATTTGTGACTTAAATGAATGCAAGTGGGAAAAGGCTTTGACATAACTCGGTTCAAACTTGAGTCTATGTCGGGATCTAGAAAGAGTATGCTCCTGAATTCTAGAAAGTCAAATCATTATACCTTGATTAATTTGTTTTATTGAAGGGTGATGACCTCGAGATGAGGATTCCTACGTATACTTGCGAAATCAGACCATTCGTAGTTCTTGATCTGATTTTTTTTTTTTTTTTTTTTTTTTGGTGCCCTAACTTTTGCCTATGCTGCCCTTTCGGGTTTTCAACCTAGCGGGGTTGGACATACCTTGGAGAAGGAATTAGGGTTAATGAAAGGTTGAAAGGTTAGAGGTTTAAAGTTCAATGAAGGTTCAATTGGTTGGAATAAGGTAGGATCATGGATTTGGATTATATGGGTTAAGGTTTTAATGAATAGAAGGGATTATAGAATGAGGGGTAGAATTTGTGTGCAAGCCCCCTAGCTTGACTTTTTTCTTTGCCTTTGCCTTTGGCTTTTTTCTTTTTCTTTTTTCTTTTTGTCCTATGCATTTTCTTTTGCTTTAGCTTGCTTTTTTTTCAAAATTTGAATTTTTTCACTTTTTTGGTTTTTCCTAGCATTGATCTTTTGATGTAGTGAGGCTTGCACACAAGTTTTTTGTGGTTTTGGGTATTGGAAGGTTTGAAGGCTATTTTCTGGAGCTTTGAAGGGATTCTTTGGCTCAATAGATTTTTTATTTTTCTTGGTTGCATGGAGATGGCTTATGGATGGTGATGCCTTATGGAAGGATGGAGGGAAGAGGGATATAACTATTAATCCATAATATGTCCATTTTTTTGTTTTTTATTAATCAAGGTCATTAGAGATAATATGATTCGAGTTTCATAATCGAATTCGAAGCGTATATAGGGTTGGCTATGGATCGGAGATGGGTCAGATGAACCTTAATCCTCCCCATCACCCGCGACCCTAATCTCCATCCATGCCATCCATCACCTGCCAAGAATTTCACCCCATATCCACTCCACCCATCAACTGCGGGTGGGAAACGGGTGATATTAGAAGAAGAAAAAAAAAACTATTTTTCAGACTTAACAATTTTGAAGAAATTCATATATGAAAAATTAATCATAGTCTCATAAATTAGCAATAAAGCGACTAAATATCAATCTTTTTTTTATTTATGGGTCCAAAAAATATCATCCATATCCGACCCGACCCACCACCCGATCCACCTATCACTCGTCGTCACCCGCTTCACCGCTGGTTTTCACCCATTTATTCGGAGTGGGTGGGTGGATAATCCACTCACGCATGGATAATTGCCAGCTCAAAGCATATATGATGGTGAAAGGCTAATGAAAATAAAATAAAATAAAATGAAATAAAAATGGAAAGGCTATAATAGATGAGGTCCTATAGTGACATAGACTCGATGGGAAAGAACATAAATGGCTTAGGGTAAGGACTTTCTGATTCATCTTAGGAAACGAGAAATGAAAGACTAAGCCTTTGAATTGTTGATGCATATTCTCGTCGTAGGAAGTATTAATAGTCTATTGTCATCGACCATGTTCTGCAGCGTATTGACAGGATCCAACACTTGATGTTAGATGGAATTTGAAGTAGAAGTTTTGTTATTGCACCTTTTGAATATTTTTAGGTTTAGGTTTCGCAGTAGATCCTATGGAACTGATCATACCTCTATTGTGAATGCGGTCAGAAGTAATCTCATGACTCTAAATGAAAGCGAGGTGGTGACAGTGCGCTTGATGAGCTTTAGAGTAGGCTCATATTTTTGTTTCTCCATTAGGTGTTCCTAAGTTGTAATCTCTCGACCGGTCAAGAACAAAATCGAGTGAACCTCACTTGTAAAGTTTTAGAAATGAATTTCGAAATGAGAAGTGGAAATGAGAAATGGAGAAATGGAAATGGAAAATGAGAGATGGAAATGAGAAATGAGAAATGAGAAATGGGAAATAATTTTGAAATGGAGGATTAGAAATGGATATGGATTTTAGAGCAGTATGTGCCTAACTATATGCAAATGCAGACATGGACTGGACTAAGCAAACAAATTGTTGTTAATTACTGGGTTTTGGTGATGATATACGAGACTATAGACTTTGAACTTACGGGAGATTAAGTAGGCTAGATAGTGTGGAAGACTGGACAATAAGGAAGACTGGACTTTGAACTTGACTTAAGGTAAGCAAGCTAGGCAACTAGACTTTGAACTTACGGGTGAGTAAATAGGCTATATAACTACACTTTGGAACTTACATTAGACTAAGGAGGCTAGACTCAAATATTGCCTATGTGGACTTTAGGGAATGCTAGCTTCAATAGACTTAGGGGTTACCGTTAGTCTTAAGGGATGAGTAGCTTCGCTAAACTCGAGGATTTGGGTTGTTATGGATCTAAAGGAGGACCAGCTGCGCTAGACTTAAGGGATTTGGTCCATTTAGGGAGGAGTAGCTTCGCTAAACTCGAGGACTAGGCCATTATGGACTTAGGGAGGAGTTGGACATGACTAAGGCCTACATGGAAATGCAAACTAGACCTAGGAAATGAATTGGGCCTAAATAAACCTATGTTTGGACTGGGATTAGACTTAGATTGGAATGGTTGAGATTAGACTTAGATTAGACTTGGACTGGAATGGGCTGATATGAGACTTAGGTTGAGCCTAAGATGGATTATAATACAAGTGAGCCTAATACGAATGTCAGGACTCAAATTTAGATAGGCCTAGGATGAATGCAAATGGACTCTAATGCGCATTGGCCTAAAATGAATGCAAGGACTCAAACTTAGATGGGCCTGGGATGAATAAAAGATTGGTTTGGTTGGATTAGATTAGAGATATTTGGACGAGACTTAGAATTTTCGAAATTCGCTTTTGAGAAGGACCCCTTGTCTTTATCTTTTATTGGAAAAGGTGATGGATTAATTTTGAAAAGATTGTTTTTTGAATAGGTGGTATGATGATGATTAGTAAATGTTTTCGAAAAAAGATAGAATACAAGAGAGTGTAGGACTGATTTTGAAAAGGATATGTTTTCGAAAGTGATAGAATATAATAGGGTAGAATTGATAGGGACAACTTGTTGGATAGGAATAAAATGGGAGGAGGTAGACATGGATGACGACTCTAATCTACCATGATCACTCTTCTAGATGCATTTTTTAGGATAGACTCATAACTCAACCTTAGATGATATGTATGAAAATATCGATCTTTATGTTGTTTGAGTTGAATTTTTGACGAAAGGACTCTAAGAACGATCAGACTTTGCACTCTAACTTTGCACTCGACGCGGTGCCTTAATGTCAGACGCAACGACTATGCCTAAGCGCACAACGGTGCGTTCAGCGCACTACCCCCCGGCATGCAATTTCACAATTCTGCGAAAGTTTGGTCAATTTGAAGACGTTTTTAGACGCAATTTTAGGCGCAGTACACATTAACGTTTTGACAAATTAATAACAGGCAAAAATCGCACAATCACAAGCATATGTCATATAACATGATGCAAAAGTTCTCAACCTAAAAGTCCAATTCTATGTTTCAACTATGGTCATGTTTAGGTTAAGGCTGAAAAGGGTCCATGAGTAAGAGATTGATCCCACACTTCGTACCTTTCCTTAAAAAGGTGGACACGTGTAAGATGCACTCTAGTTCTCAAGTCAAGAACAAGAGAACAATGCCCAGATGTCATATAACATGATGCAAAAGTTCTCAACCTAAAAGTGCAGTTATACGTTTCAACTACGGTCATGTTTAGGTTAAGGCTGAAAAGGGTCCATGACTAAGAGATTAATCCCACGCTTCGTACCTTTCCTTAAAAAGGTGGACACGTGTAAGATGCACTCCAGTTCTCAAGTCAAGAACAAGAGAACAATGCCATGGTTGTATAGGTTTGCTTGTGACTAAGATTCAAAACTGTAGCTCAGGAAGCTTTCAGAAGGACAAAGCACAAGCCCCCCGGGGGTGGCCTCACGCATAGAACATGCGCTAATGAGACAAGGAAGATTGTCCTTATAGTGGCTTAAATCAGTAGCCATGCATATGCAAAACTCTAATGTTATTTAAAAGCCTAAAACAAGTATGAATTCTATATTTTGGATATTGGAAAATCGTAGGGACAACTTCGGGACTTATCCAATGTAGATTTGCCCGTCATGACTCCATTAATGGTCAATGAACCATAGATTGAGTTCGGGGGTGAAGGTACGAATAAGATCAAGAATCAAATTCACCCATTGATGTCCTCTAGTTAGTATTGATTCATGTTTATATTTATGCAATTAAATAACCAAACAATGGTTTAATGCAATGTATAATTAAGCTATGTCGGTTAATTAAACAAACAAAAGACTAATTTTTGCTGGCATGTTATTATGCAATCAAATTACATGGAACCTAACAGGTTGTCCAAATTATCTGAATTTAATGTTAGAACATTTCTTTAGATCTTTGATTAGCAGTAATAGAAGTCGCAGGAAAGCATTGTGAAAAGTCATTCGAAGAAACGAGGTATTTGTAGGCAAAGGAAACCGAACACGAATTGAAAAGAAAAAATAAAACTATGCTCCTGGCGCACCGCTTTGCGCTTGACACACAGCCTGTGCGCCGGATGCACAGCCTGTGCGCCGGACGCACAACTTTGCGCGTTACTCACAGCTGTGCACATGTGCACGCGCACTTGCTTTTCGGTCGTTTTGTTTTTATTGTTTTAAGTTTTTTTTTATCCTTTGATAAAATGTATCCTTTGAAATCCGAAATTAGCTATCTTTGGGAATAATAATATGATTTTTGAAATATCCTTTAAAAAATTGATTATCAAGAATAATTAATAATAAAATATTAAAAATACAATTAATTATCAGGAATAATTAATTAGGCCATTAAAAAGACTTTATATTTTCGAAATATTTTTGGGCTTAGCTTGTTCGATTGCTCTTCCTTTGGACCAGACCAATTAGGACGACATTATGTTTCATCATTGGGTACTCAATAGGGAGACACGATTTTGTGTCTACAACTACTGTATGAGTTAGGCAACTCGTTCTCTTGCCCCGCCCCATTGCCACATCATTAATGGGCACAACTCCTTCATCAGGTGCGCACCCTTCATCAACGGATTATGTGCCATTTGCGTTGTCGGTGCCCATTGGCACGCCATTTACCGATCCTCCAACATCATCACATGTTATCGTTGCCGCAGCTCCTCCTTTAACCACTGTAGACACCAAATTTTGAACCCCTATTGTGGATTATAATTTTAAATAAATTTTTTTAAAAGAAACAAAAAAATATGACAGTCATCATACATCATGGAGCGCACACCCCGTCAAAGGCATGTTCCGTCTCGAAGCTTAAGTTTCATTTCGTTAGACGGTTTTCCGTTTCCTTTAATAGTAGGATTTTGGTATAAAATGTAATTTTTTACAGTTACCGATTTTGACAAAATGATTTGATCGCGCTCGTCTTTACTAATTTGACGAGTTTGCATTAATTGTTTTAAGTCTTTCGAAAAAGAAAAAATGAATCGCGTTTATGCGCCGGAATTCTAATCGTCTCTAAAAACTGGTATAAAGCAGTCTTATTGATGATCAAATACATTAAATCAACCAATGACATCCTTTTATCCATTGGTTAAGGAAAAAGAACAAGAATAATCATCTAAATCTAATAGGTGTAAGATGATTAGAAGGGATAAAGATCTGATTGTCTTCGGCAAATCCAGGCACTGCGCCTAGCTCACGACCGTGCGTGGAATGCACAGGTTGTGCGTCCCGTGCAACCCTGTGTGCGATGTGCATTTGCCTAGTCATCATGGCTTTCACGTTTTTCAATGCTCTTTGACGTTTAGGATATATCTAGGTTACGTTGGAAGAGAATATGGACTCAAAAATCTTTTTCTGCTTCATTAGTGTAAAAATCAAAATCAAATCTAAAGAAAATAAAAATATTTGGATTTCCTAAAAATTTGATGATGTAAGGCAATAAAAATCAGAATTTTTGCATGAAAAATCTGATTTTCTAACTCTTTCAAACCCTAATTCACCATCCCATTTCTCCTATAATTAAATACCCCCTTCATTATCACTTGAAACACACTTCATTTTCCATACTTCTTTCAACTCAAAAACTTCATACAAGAGAGAAAAAGAGAGCAAAAGTAAAAATTAGAAGAGTAATTAGTAAGTAAGTAGTTCATCAAAGAAAGACACAAAAAAGAATGTTAGTTAGTAACTAAGTGAATTTAGAAACTAACATAAAACTCTTGTTAATATATTTAATTATCTTCTTAATTACATACTAACTCTCTCTTCTTCTTTTTTTGGGTGATTTGGGTATTTGGAAGTCCCAATGGGTTCCCAATCTTAAATCATCCCACCTAGAATAGTCAACTCTATTAGGAAGACTTTTAGGAAATATGTGATTTGCTTAATCAAATTGTTTTTAATCACAAAAAAAACCATTTTTCACAAAAATTGTAAGTAAAATTGTGCTTAAACATCTCCATGAAAAATAAAAATGTGATGTTGTAACTATAGACAGTTATACTTAATATCATATTTCGTCTGTGTTATATAAATAGTTTATAGGATTTAATATTTCTCCTTTGAATTTCAAGATGTTTTTAGCAATTAGGCTTTGGAATTTCTAAAAAAAGAGTTTTATACAATTAACTAAAATCCATACACAATTGTTGGTAAAAACTGATTTTGTCCAATACTATATGAGCTTGTTCTTTCAATAAAGTTCAAATTAAAATCATTTTGCCAAAACTAAAAAAAACAACATTGAATTAGACATCATTAGGTTTCCAATCACTTTCATACGAATTTCGTACAAGTTTATGTCATTTTACAAAACATTCTTGAAAATCATTAAATTTCATAATACTGATTTTTTCTTCATTTAAATGAATAAATAATAAATGGGTCTTAAAGATGTCCAATTAGCGTGAAAATTTCAGTATAGTCCTTCAATATGTCTACAATGCTTATAGCAAAATTCACATCAAACTCAGTTCTTTAAGCTTGTTTTCAAATAATATGTTGGGTAAAGGTCCAGTTTTGACAGTTTTAAAATTAAAAATCACCATAATTCGAGCTATCACTAAAAGCATGTCAAATTTTGACACATCATAAAAAACTCACAGACCTATTCATAGGCATATCACATGCTCAATTTCACGCTTTATACAGAAAGTTTTGAATTTTTCAAGTTAGTATCAAGAAAAAAAGTGTAATAAGAATAGTTCAAATAAAGTGATTAAATCAATTTCATAAAAAAAAAAATTTATTTTTATACGAAAAAGATAATTAAAGTAATTAAGTTTCAAGTTTCACTTAAATGAATCATTTTCATTACATGAATAGAAATCTATAAAAATCATCATAAAATAATTAAATAAAAAAGGTTAATTAATCTCTAGTTTTCATAAGATTTTAAATAAACTTAAATTCCAAAACCCATTCAAGACGATGGTATTTGGATCCTCTCACCCCTGAAAAAGAAAAGTCCTTCATTACGCTCAAATAATGTTTCCTCGTCTTGTGGTCCTGTATAACAAATAATATTTTAGGGCATAGCACAAAACAATTTGCAGAATCTAATAGTCGAGAAACATAAATATAAATATTACAATCAAGTTCATGAACAAATAAAACATTGTCTATTTTTAAACTTTCGAGAAGAATCACATGTCCATCATAAGTTGCATATGTGATACTACCATCCGGCAAACCAAGCAGAACATCCATGAATCGACTGTACATCACGTAAATTTTCCAAACTTCCCATCACATGATGCGTTGCACCCGTATTTAAGATCCAAAAAGACTTACCATTCAAGCGATCTTTGGGTTTACGCAAATTTAACAAATTTATAAGGTTCTGCCATATCAAAAGATTATCCTGAGCCACCTGCTGATAGGCTCGAGTAACAGAGGGAAGGGGATCTTGTGATAACATGGTTGAGCGAATAGGGGCGTAGGCACCAATCATCGAGGCCAATCAGGAAGCGGTGGAGATGGTCATGGGCTTTGAGTTGGTCGACAAATTTGGTGACTTCACAATCCGAGCCACCCTTGGAGTTACCAAGTTTGGAATCGTATCGTCAATGAAACCAATTTTGTGCTTTGCATTCAAGGACGTGTGTACCGCGCGCGACTATTCGTCAAAGTTGTCTCCTTTAAGTTGAATTGGATTGATCAGATTGTTTGGGTTGTCATTAGACCTCCAGAAGAAGATCAAGTCAGGTTTAATATTCGAAGAAGAAGACTACCGCATGATGAATTAGTCATGGCACAAATCAGGTATGGGTTCCGATTTTTGTGTGTGAGGTGGTGTATAGGTGTTTGGTGTGGTGTTGTACACTGTGTCGATTGGTGTATGATGCCGCGTGTTCTTGTTTTTTTCGGTCAAAAAAATAAGGGTTGAAAGGTTTAGACTCTTGATACCATGTTAAAATTTGTCAAACAAGAGTTTTATGTTTCTATTTATCAAGAAATCAATTTATACAACCTAAAGGACAAAGTCCTAAACCGAATCAATCTAGTAATATCAATAATACTAAGATAAGATAAATCATCCTAAATAATATCTAACAAATAATATCTTATCTCCTAATAATTGTCAATTCATAATACATGCCGAAAATTAATGCTAATAATAATATATATATATATACCTGTAAATATTCATATTATTATGATATATATTTATATTTATCAGTATATTATATGGGTGGATGGATGAAGCGGGTGATGGGTTAAAAAAGTTTTACCCCATCTCCAACCCTCCCCACTAGGGATGCAAGTGGGGCGGGTCAAGTAGGAGACCCGCCCCATCCCCGCCCCAATGGGGCGGGGATGGATCCTAGTTTGTTGGGTAGTGGGGCGGGGATGGGGATGAAAGTTATACCCCCCATGGGTGATGGGGCGGGGGTGGACTTTAAGTTGTCCCCGCCCCATCCCCGCCCCATCCACGCCCCGCTCCGCCCCATCCCCACTTACCCTACATCTTACCCACTTAAAATATTAAATTTTCAACAAATTACAAGTCTATAACACTCTTTAATAGTTTTTCTAGCTGTATATATTTTTTGTTATTAGTATTTGAAATTATATATGGTATATAAGTATTATTTAGTGAGTTTCAAATGAGGATTAAGTGGATGGTGGGGCGGGGAAGGTGGGGATTTGATGGGGATGGATACCCAAGTGGGTGATGGGGCGGGGATGGTTTTAATTGTGTACATGGCGGGGCGGGGATGGGGATGAGTTCCAGACCCACCGCGGGGATGGGGATGGGTTCCAGACCCACCGCGGGGATGGGGATGGGGATGGGGATGAAAAAGTGAGGTGGGGATAGGGATGAGAATGCCAAAATCCGCCGTCACCCCGCGCCAGTTGCATCCCTACTCCCCACCACTTGCTCCACCCTCCACCCGCCACCCGCCACTCGCAAGTCACCCACCCCATTGCAAGTTTTCACCCATTTATCTGAGGCGGTTGATGGATAATCCACTTACCCATAGATAATTGTTAGCTCTATCTCCTGACTTAGATACAGTTGGGGTCTCTTTCTCTATGCAACCTTAACAATAAACAACATGTGCGCACATTCACATTCGCATTTCTACAATATAACCCGAAAACTTCAGTTTATTAAACAAGAACTCAAGTTATGGGCAAGAAAAAAATTTTGGACATCTTCAAAAGAAACTTGAACAGAATCATTCCAGATTAGTAAATGTCCAACAACAATTGCTCCAGTTCCCTAGCAATCCTCATATTGAGCAGCACTTAGAACGACTAGTTCGGCAACGAGAAAGACTGTTAACCTTCAACCAAAAGTATTGGGGAAAATATTCTCGAAAGCAATGGCTGACAAAAGGAGATCGAAACTCTTCTTTTTTTCATTATAAGGTTACTGCTAAATTTAAACGTCAACGAATTTTGTGTATTAAAAATCAATTGAACCAATGGGTCGACTCCTCGAATGAAATTCATAATGCCTTTTTATCAGAATATCAAGAACGATTTAAATCCGCTCACCAATCTCCTCGACCTGTCTCCACGCCTTGCATCTCCCCTATTGTCTCTGATATAGATAATTCCCATTTAATAGCTCCTATCTCTGACAAAGAAATTAGAGATGCTCTCTTTAGTATTGATCCCACAAAATCTCCAGGATCAGATGGGTATGGATCTAAATTTTTCCAACAATATTGGGATATTGTAGGTCCTGACATATGCAAAGCCATACATGATTTTTTCAATCATGGTCACCTTCTTCGTAGTATTAATCATACATTAATCACTTTGATACCGAAAATAGCTACTCCTGAAAAACCAAATCAATTTAGACCTATCAGCTTATGCACCACATTATATAAAATTATCTCGAAAATCTTGGTAGAACGTCTTCGACCAATTCTTGTGAAAATTATCAGCCCATTTCAAAATGCTTTTACTCCTGGAAGGTTAATTCATGATAATGTACTTATTGTTTAAGAAATCCTGAATATCTTTAACAAATCAAAAAGTAAAATAGGATGGTTCGCTCTGAAGTTAGATATGGAAAAAGCCTATGACCGTATAGAATGGGATTTTTTAGCCCATGCCCTGAAAAGTTATGGTTTTCATCACCAGTGGATCAAATGGATCATGCAATGCATTTCAACTGTCTCCTACTCGCTCGTCATAAATCAAGACACAACCTCTGTCTTTCATCCTTCTCGAGGCCTTCGTCAGGGTGACCCTTTATCGCCGTATCTTTTCATTATATGTATGGACATCCTCTGTCGACAACTGGATTTTGCAGCGAAAAATTCAAAGGCGGGAATTGGAATCAAACTTGCTCCACATTCTCAGATTATTCCAGGCCTATTCTTGGCTGACGACGGATTATTATTTTGTAAAGCTAACTTAGATTCTGCCCACCGACTCAAAAATATTTTAGACTCCTTTTGCCTTAATTCAGGACAGCTAGTGAATTTTCATAAATCATCGATCATGTTTTCTGAACATGTCCCGAATTCTAGACGAAGATCAATTGCTGGAATTTTCAATATGACCCCAAAGGTTTTTTTGGGA
This sequence comes from Beta lomatogona, assembly GCA_947646795.1. Taxonomy (NCBI): domain Eukaryota; kingdom Viridiplantae; phylum Streptophyta; class Magnoliopsida; order Caryophyllales; family Amaranthaceae; genus Beta; species Beta lomatogona. Next base: position 296,719 of record CANSNZ010001150.1, read on the forward strand.
AGATATTTGGGCGTTATCTTCTCCAATTATAAGCCAGTGCCTAGCGATTTCCACCACTTAGTTCAAAAAGTTGACAACAAAATTAATTCTTGGCACAATCATTTTCTCTCGAAAGCTGGAAAATCAGTGCTTATTCAGAGTCACTTAGAATCTTCCCCAGCCTATCTAATGGCAACAACTCAGGTTCCCAAGAAAATTTGTTCTACAATAGATAATATTAACCGAAAGTTTTTCTGGCGTTCCTCAACGAACTCTACTGGGCTATCCCTAATTGCGTGGTCAAAAATTTGTCGCCCTAAAAATATATGGTGGGTTAAATTTTCGGAATATGGGCCATGTAAATGAAGCATACTTAGCTAAAATGGGCTGGCGAATTCTTTCTGACCAACGCTCTCTATGGCCAACTCTTATGCGCCAAAAATATCTTCGAAACACCTCTTTCTTTGAATATAAAGCTAAACCACCAGATTCTTATATTTGGAAGTCTATTCTTCGATCTCGAGAGCTTTTAAGGAAAGGAATACGTTGGAAAATTGGAACTGGAACAAATGTCTATTTTTGGTTAAACAACTGGTGTGCTAATCAAAGCCTTATCGAAATGTTGAATCTTCAAATTACGTCTATTGCTAATCTGGACCTTACTGTCAGTAATGTCATTCTTTCATCAAGACAATGGAATGTTACTCTCCTTAATGACTTAGTCCCATCCCATATAGTCCACTTAATATTAAGGATTCCTATCCCTAGCTATCCTACCCCAAACGTTCCTTGTTGGGGGCTTACTAGCTCTGGTGAATTTTCTGTTAAAACAGCTACTTGGTTAGCTCATGGAATTGATTCTAACAGTATTCCTTGGCCTTTTAATTGGATATGGAAAATTAATGTAGCCCCTAAAGTACAAATTTTTCTATGGCAATGTCTACAAAATGGTTTGCCATTGAAATTAAATTTAGCTAACCGTCAAATCACTAATGATGCTATTTGTCCCCTTTGCAAATCTGATAATGAGACTCTTAACCATTTATTTTTCACATGCCCTATAATTGGTCATTATTGGAATTCAAATTCTATACGACAAAAAATACGGCATATAGTGCCTCAAGATCTTGTTCAAAGCCTAACATCTCTCCGTCCCTACCCTTAGGCCTTACAATTGTTATGTTACAATTTGTGGAGCATTTGGAAGGAACGCAATTCAGTAGTCTTTGAGGAAAATATGCTTAATTTAAATCGTATTTATTACAGAGCCTGGCATCTGTATTTGGAATGGACTACTCGAACTATGATGGATTTTTCCTTTACTATCTCTTCATTTCCTTGTTGCAGGTTCCCTACTTCCATTGCAGTTAGCTGGCAGCCTCCTCCCTCTGGATGCTTCAAGCTAAACTTTGATGGTTCTGTTATTGGCTCCTCAGCTGCTGCCGGTGTTGCCCTCCGCAATTCCGCTGGCCTTCTTGTGGCAGCACAAGCTTATCGATTTGGCCAAACTTCAACTCTCGTTGCTGAAGCATGGGGATTAAGAAATGGACTTATACTTGCTATTCATCAGCATATTCAAGATCTATATATTGAAGGATATAATCAAGTAGTCATAAGAGTACTGCAAGGGCATTACACTTGCCATTGGACTATCCAAACACTCATTGATGACATTCAGCAACTGCTTCGTCAGTTTAGATTCTACACTATTAAGCATATTTTTCGGGAAGCTAATCGGGTAGCAGATCTACTATCAAAAAAAGGTCACAATATTTCTGTTGCATCGGTTGACGTGGATGCTTCAACAGAACCTTCATTAAATAAAATTGTTCTTTTAGATTCGTTAGGAGTCCCCCTTGAAAGAAGGGTGTCCTAAATTTCCTTATGTATTAAAAAAAAACATGTGCGCACCGTATAGGCGTATACCGATTACCGTCTGAGCGTCTACCGGGCCAAATAAATGCCCAATAATCCTAACTCGCGGACGTGGCACATGACTACACTCCGAATATTCTGGCCGGCAAATTGCATGAAAAAAATTGTGTCATGTTTCTGCAATCACATGATAAAAGCCCCAGTCTTTTTCCACTTTACATCTTAACCGTCTGATCAAGTGATCACCCCCAACATTAGTGATTAAATATGCATCATTAACAATTGTAGAGTATAATCATGGACAAGTCAATATGGAATTGCTTCTTGCTTCTCTCACATCATGAATGATGATAGATCATGCATGCACTCTCGTAATCTTCGCCGTCTTTCTCTCAACATGTTCTTTCCTTTCTTTTGGTTCTTTTTATTCTCTTCTTTTTGTTCTTTTGTAGTAGTAGCTAGCACATTTGAGTTTTGTCCCTTCTTGGATATTAGTGCATGTAGTGGCGGATCCAGGAATTTATAAATAGTTGGTCACTACCGACTAGGTTGCACCGATATGGATACGGGTACATGTACGGGTACGGGATCGGATAAGCGTACATATAGGATAATCCATGAATTTTAAAAAAAAAACTACTTTAAATAAAATCAATTTATGACTAATAATAGTTCATATTACAATAAAATAGTATCTAAAAATTAGAGGGAATCCTATCCATCTCCAACTAATTCCACCAGCACATAAAACACATAAAACCAAAGGCTCATTTATGGGCTCTCCGAAAACTTCACATGATAGGTCCAATTCTGTAACATAGATATGCTTAAGATATTCCAGATGGAAAAGAAATTATATGCTCGCAAGTCACGATAAAATCACAAAATAACATCTTGTATCACAAAATAACACCTTGTATCAATATATATACATCTTGTATCAATATATGTAAACTGGTGTTATAGCATAAATCACATTAATTTAACATATAAGATAATGAAGTAGGGAATACAATTTACTCGTTCATCAAGGTTTTCTATCATAGCCAGAGTCTTCAACATATACATCAATTACACAACATCTTAAGTGCAACGCCAAAACTGAACAAAAGAAAATCAAAGTGACAATTGGGAAAAAAAATTTACCTGCTGAGTTATAAATGTCCACTTTGAATCAGTAAGCACCTGAACAAAACAGGGTGGAAGATCTCTTTCAATTTGATCCAGCATTAATGATTGTCCATCTGCAATTAAGAAACCATAAACTTAAAATGAACAATCATACAGCACGCAACATCCATCCTAACAAAATCGAACCACAACCTAACAAAATCAAACAAAACAAAACAATTTCAATTTTCCAAAACCCTAATTCCTTCAATAAATAGATCTAGAAAAATGATATAAAGAATGAAAGAATTACAAACAAAGACGGAAAGAATAATAAACTCACCAGGCGAGTCGGCGACGAGTCGCAAGTGTAAGAGTCGCCTGAAGTCTGAAGATCTACGTCGCCTGAGCCCTGAAGTGTGAAGTGCTACTGGGTTAGTTCGCGACTTCGCGTGTGAAGAATGAAGATCTCCGTCGAGGCGTCGACCGTCGCGCCGTCGCCTGAAGCTGGATTCGCGTTCGCAAAGGAGAACGAGAGAGAAAGAGGAAACTGGGTGAGGGTTAGTGTTCGCGTGTGAGAGAAACAATGCTTCAAATGAATTTTTTTTTTTTTTTCCAGGAATAATAGTTGGTCACGTGACCTACAGGGACCAATAGTAAATCCGCCACTAAGTGTATGTGGAATTGTGGAAGTTCATCTTATTATGTTACTTTCCTTTCACCAAAAAAAAAATCATATTATGTTACTTTCCTTTCACCAAAAAAAAAAATCATATTATGTTACTGTCCCGATCATTTTAATATGACGAGTTACGTTTTTTCCCTCTTACCAAGTTAAAACGAAACTAGAGCCTACTTTAATGCCTTAGCTTAGGGTTCTATTATTGTGGGCAAACCAAACAAACACCAACATTCAACATCCAACACTGATAGTGATTGGTCATAGCGATATTTTTATTTGTTGTTGCATAGATTATAATGAGTGAGTAGTTAGGAATTGTTAGAACTTCAACTACTGTGTATCTCGTGGTGGATTAATGTTGTTTTTTTGAATCAACATTTTATACTCTATATAAATGTATTGATCAATTACTTTCTTGTGAATTGATGAAAAATCAAAGGAAATCCCTTAACGTAATAGCTGAATTCGAACTTTTAAAACTCGAAGACATTGCTTTAAAAAAAAGGCAATATTGGCCTCAACACCCCAAACTATAGCGCGGGTGCACCCAAGACCCGAACTAAGACTAGTAGCCAAAACACCTCCAACTATGGGCCTAGGTGCAACGTGTACCATAAATGACGCCGGAGCCACAATTTCTCGCCGACGATGGGGGAATTTTATTATTTTATTAATTTCTACCCATTTCCTCCCCCCCCCTCTCAATTTTTTTTCCACCCTATTTTTTGGCATCCAGCATGTGATCTTCTTCTCCAACATAACCCTTTCTCCCTTTCTTCACTACTCATCCACCCCACCACCACCACCATCACCTCTCTGCCCACTTTTTCAGCCAACATCTTCTCTTTCTCTCCCCTCCTTCCTCCTCCTCCCACCACACCTCTACTCCCCTCTCCCTTCATTATCGTCCTCTTATCTCTCCTTACTCTCTCCCTCTTTTGCTCTACCACCGCCGGCATCACTAGAGCAAACATATTTAATATATTAACATCTGATTAATAAACCTAAACTTATAAATTAACAAGCAAAAAAGCTTACCAACCAAGCACAGGTCAACCAATCGAGAAATCGAGATAAAATTAGGTAAATTCACAAAACTATCGATAAAACCACCGCCATTAACGGAGAAGAGTGTGGCAGACTGAGAAAGCATCCATGGTGGAGAAGCTAGGAAGAGTGGGCCACCTTGTCATTCGATTCAACACTGTTTGGATTCAATTGTCTCTCTTTCTCTCTTCCATGTTTGCTTGTGCTCTATAGACATTTATGATTTAATTTGGGGAAAATTATGAGTTTAAAATAGGGTTAAGCATTGTTTCGATTTGTAAAATAGGGTTTGCCGATGACTCCTCAAATGGGTGGTGGAAGAGACGACGAATATGTGTAGTGGAGGAGATGGCGAAGATGGGTGGCAGAGGTGAGGTGGATGAGTAGTGAAGAAAGGGAGAAGAAGAGGTCACGTGTTCAGTGCAAAAAAAATGGGTGAAAAAATCAAAAATTAAGAAAAAGGGGAAAAATGGGAAGAAATTACTAATCCAATAATATTCCGGAGGTGAATTTGGGCTACTAGTCATTTAGTGGTCGCGTTGCACCCGGGCCCATAGTTGCACCTAGTCTATAGTTTGGGGGTGTTGGTGCCAGCTATATTTTTTTTGCCTTAAAAAAACCATCTAAACAAAGATTGTGAATAGGATATTACATGAAGGTTGAAAGAGGACCATACTAGATGAGACATAACAAATCAAAAATTATAGAGCTATAGAATATACTGATAGGTTATTATGAGAGTAAGAGATATACTAAGATGTGATAATTGAAAGAATAGTAGGAAAGAAATTGGGGTGAAAATTGTTGTTGCTATGAACTAAGCGAATAATCTCACTATACCTAGTCAATATATACCTAGCCATGTCTACGAGGAAGTAAATAGGGAGCTAGATTATCTATCAAAAAAGGGTCATTCCTTTTTGCTGCTTCCATGGATTTAATAGCATGTTCAGATCCGAGTTTAAATAGTTTTGTTATTCTAAATTTGTTAGATCGATGTCTCCCTTGAGAAAAGAGTGCCATAACTCTCTATTATATCTCAAACATTTGAATATGTGAAAGTATTGGGTTAGACCGTCTGACCCAAACATTTGGTTAGACGGGCTGGCCCAAGTTCATTACAAAGCTACTACTCATTCCTTATTCATTCTTCTCTCTCTCGCTCCCTTTTTCTCTCTTTCTCTCTCAAACTCAAATTTTCTAGGTTTGTTCATGGTATCGGAGCTTCCAGGTGTTGAAATGCTTGATTTTCTTGAAATGTTCTATTTTGGATTTCCTTCTCGATTTCATGATTCTCTCACATTATCATTGAGAAATTTTTTCATCTTAATTTCTTTTCTCTTCAATTTTTTGATTGATAGGCGAGTATTCAACTGTTCTTGGAATTCATGAAATTTTTTCTTCAACAATGGCGGAATCGAACGCTGCTACTCCATCACCTTAACCATTTTCTTCCAGAATCAATTTTTCATATCCTTATTACCTCTCAAATGTCGATTATCTAGGTAGGCAGCTTGGATCACATATTCTTACTGGACCTAGTTTCTTGAATTGGAATCGTAATGTGCATATGGTCTTAATTGCATGATCCTCTTCCGCTACGCCCCTCTCCCCGACGACCACCGCACCTTCTGCAACTGGAGCGGGACCCCCTTCTTACCCGTGGACATGATATTAGGCAAGTCAGGAGGAGAAAGAAAAGAGCAGGCCGGCAAGAAGGGAGGAGAAAGAATTGCAAGGTTTGGTTTTGTTGTTGCTTCTTCAATCATTAGTGTATTCATTTGTAGAGCTTTTATCCAACAACAAATATCTGATATAATACATTAAATATCTGAGATAATACCTTGAGTAGCTGAGATAAGACATTGAATATCAAACATTGAAAATCTTATACAATACTTTAAATATCTGATATGAGACATTGAATATATGATTTTAGACATTCAAATGTGTAGGCCAGATAATCAAAAATCATGTCAGATATTCAAAATCTTATATCAGATAATCAAATTAATTTTTATATCAGTTTATTAATATTTCAGATCATATATTTAAAGTTTTCTATCAAATTTTCAAATGTATACTCGTCTGACCATAGGTTACGGTCATACGAGTTTGACGAAATATCTTCTCAAAAAATATTGCCTATTGGATACGGAGAACATCCATAGATTGTCCTTCTTAATAAAATAGAAGTAAGACGCACTACAATCCATCTCAACTAAATCCAAAATAAGTTTATTGTCCTTCAATCATCATGAAACGCTCTCAAACCGTCAAACGTTACTAACTTAATATAATATATATATATATATATATATATATATATGAGTAGCATAAAGTTAATTTAGAAGCATAAAGCATTCTTAATGATGCACTAATTATTAAGTAACTATTTATTAACTAACTATTCCATTGAACCAACAGCAAGATCAACGATCCCAATTTCAAATGTCTCCCAAAAAAATAATTGAATTTGCTGGGAAAATTGGAATGGTGTTCTCGAGGTCAATGGATGAATTACAACAAAGAATTGAATGTGTACTTATTCAGCAGCAAAGGGATTGGGCTGATCATTCTTAATCTCAGCTGCTCCCTTCAAATATGTCAAGATAGTCGATGAATGCAATATCCTGGAACGTCCGTGGGCTCTGTGCCAAGCCCAAGCGAAGTAATATTCGCAAACTCATAAGAAAACATGACTTGCAGGTAGTTTTTATTCAGGAGTCAAAATGCGAAACATGTGACCCAAAACTTATCAACACCATCTAGAATGATCCGGATGTTCAATGGTGTTTTAGCCCCTCTAATGGGAACTCGGGGGGTATTGTCAGTTTATGGAACTCAAAATTCTTCACCATGAATTCCTGCCGCATTGAAAAGAACTGGATTGCTCTCAGTGGAGCAATTATATCCCCTCATTTTAAGTGTTCTCTTATTAATGTCTATAATCCATGTAATGCTGATAAGCGGAAGATTGTATGGAATGAACTTCTTGTATTTTGGAAAAAAACGCAACTACCTTGCCTTCTAGCAGGGGACTTCAACGAGTTACTTCATGAAAGCGAAAGAGGTAGTGGACATGTTAACGTTTCAGGAACAGAAAATTTCAAATCTTTTTTGTAGGAATCTCACCTATTGGAAATTGCTACAGACAACTGATGGTTTACATGGTTTAGGGGGAAATCAAGGAGTAAACTTGACCGACTATTAGTCAATTCGGAATGGGTGGCTACCTTCCCGGCCATCAAATTCTCACTGCTAAAGAGAAACATATCGGACCATTGTCCGCTATTGATCACCACCATGGATTTGAATTGGGGACCCCGCCCTTTTCGATTCCAAAACTATTGGCTGCCACACCCGCAATGCTTAAAAGTAATTCAAGAAGCTTGGGATAAGGACAAGTTGCAACAAACTCATCTGAAACTCAAAGCGGTGAAGCAAGATCTTAAAAATTGGAATTCTTCTACCTTCGGACTCATCGACGAGAAGATTGTTGAACTTGAAGATCTTATTACCATGTTGGATGACATATCCAACCATCGGCAACTAACTGAACAAGAAGTGCAAGATAGGGCTTCCCATCAGTTGCAACTATGGGATTGGCTTAAGAGAATGGAAACATATTGGGCGCAGAATTCGAGAATTCAGTGGTTGAAAGCGGGTGATCGCAACACCAAATACTTTCATACTATGGCATCGATAAGAAGAAGAAAAAAGATCATTTCATCCCTCAACATTGGAGATTCGGCTATTGAGGATCCCTCCCTGATAAGAAGGGAAGCTATTAACTATTTCACAAATATCTTCCGTGAAGATTTCCTTCAAAGGCCGGTTTTTGAGGGCCTTGATTTTAAATCCTTATCTCATGAGCAGTGTCATTTGTTGATCGCACCTTTTGGGGATGATGAAATTGAGGAGGCAGTATCATCTTGTGACAGCAACAAGGCCCCGGGGCCTGACGGATTCAACTTTAAATTCATAAAGAGTGCATGTTCAATCATTAAAGCTGACATTTTTGATGTTGTACGGGAATTTTGGTGCTCGGCCCGCCTTCCAAAAGGTTGCAATAGTGCGTTCATCGCCCTAATTGCAAAAATTGAGAACCCTAGATGTTTCAAGGACTATAGGCCCATTAGTATGGTGGGATGCCTATACAAAATAATTGCGAAACTTCTTGCTCGACGGCTACAAAAGGTGATGAGTTCTATTGTTGGGCCTCTCCAATCATCGTATATAAAAGGGAGGTAAATCTTAGATGGTGCCTTAATCGCTGGTGAATTGGTGGAGTCGTGTAAAAGGAGAAAGCAAAAGGCAGTGCTTCTCAAGCTTGACTTCCACAAAGCCTTTGACAGTATCTCCTGGAACTATTTGGATTGGGTGATGGTGCAAATGGGGTTCCCGAATAGATGGCGAGATTGGATAAATTTGTGTGTCACCTCAGCATCCGCATCTATTCTCATTAATGGATGCCCTACCTCTCCATTCAAGCTCCAAAGGGGGCTCAAGCAAGGGGATCCTCTCTCCCCCTTTCTGTTTGATATAGTTGCTGAGCCGCTTAACCTCCTGATCCAAAAGGCTACCCAACTAGGATTATGGGAAGGGGTGGAAGTTTGCCGGGATGGTCCTCGTCTCACTCACTTGCAATATGCTGATGATACCATCATCTTCTCTCCCCCTCGACTTGATTCGTTAGCCAATATCAAGAAGACTCTCATATTGTTCCAACTAGCTTCGGGACTCCAGGTAAATTTTCATAAAAGTAGTATTCTTGGCATTAACCTTGATGATGCCTGGTTACAGGATGCAGCGAGATGTTTGCTATGCAAAGTTGAGAAATTTCCGTTCACATACCTCGAAATCCCAATAGGTGGATCTCTTTCTCACCTCTCATCGTGGACTCCTATCTTAGACGGAATGGCAAAAAAATTGGCTTCATGGAAAGGCAAAATGTTTTCAATTGGTGGCCGCTTGACTCTTATTAAAGCTTCGCTCGCCAATCTCCCATTGTACTTTATGTCAATCTTTCCCGTTCCTAAGGGGATAATTGACAAGATTCAAAAACTTCAGCGTGATTTTTTGTGGAGTGGAAGCAAGGAGCACAAATCTCTACCCCTTGTTCGATGGGAAATTGTGGAATTACCAAAATTATTGGGTGGATTAAGTGTTGGAAGTCTCTTGAATAGGAACATAGCCCTCCTATTTAAGTGGATTTGGAGGTTTTTTAATGAACCTCAAGCTCTTTGGAGGAGCATAATTCAATCCAAATACAGATATCCACCTTCATTCACGGTTTTGGATCTGAAAATTCCGAAAAAGGGAGGACCTTGGCAAGGCATTTGCTCCACTGTACTTAAAAACCCAAAAGCATGGTCTATCATCAAATCGGGGATGCAAAAAAATGTGGGAGATGGTCTTGATACCTACTTTTGGCATGAACCATGGATTGATTCTTCACCATTGAAGATAAACTTCCCAAGATTATACTCCATTGCAATCAATAAGTTAGCCACGGTTGGATCCCTAGGATTTTGGGATGGCTACCAATGGCAATGGAGCTTCTCGTGGCTCCACGAATTGCATCCTAAAGACATTGTAGAAAAACAAAATCTCATGCACATATTGAGTACTTTGTGTCTCTCATTGGATGGACAAGATGGCTACTTTTGGAAACCACAAAAATCAGGAATGTACTCAGTCAAATCCTTCTGCCTTGAATTATCAAAGGGATCGTCTTTCTCTCCTCATGAAGATGTTAAAGGAATTTGGAAAGGTGTTGTTCCTCATAGAATCGAGGTGTTCACTTGGACAGCCTTATTGGAGAAAATCAATACCAAAACTAAGCTTGCAAAATTTGGCATCATCCCCATTGAGGCCACGCTGTGCAATATGTGCAATTCGGACCCTGAAAATTGCTTGCACCTCTTCTTGCATTGTAATATGTCTTGGCATATTTGGTCGTGGTGGATGAATATATGGGGAATCTCCTGGTCTGTTCCTGACTCCCTTGCAAATACATTCAAACAGTGGTTGCCTCCCTTTAGTGGTGTTTTCTTCAAAAAGGTATGGCGAGCCACTTTCTACGTCATTCTATGGACAATATGGAGGGAGGGGAATTCCAGAATATTCTGAGAATATCTCATGCGATCTACCCCAACTTCAGCAACTTATTCTTGTAAAATTATGTTGGTGGATCAAAGGGTGGCCTGAACCCTTTCCATACTCTATAAACGATATTCTTCGCAACCCATCATGCCTTAAATGGGGCGGCCAAGAACGACTACGGGGCGCGCAGGAAAAGCCCAGTAAAGAATCCCTATGGGTCGCACCTCCATCACTTTCTTTGAAGTGGAATGTCGATGCTTCAATGATCCATCGTCTATCTCGTTCGGCTATAGGTGGTGTTCTTCGGAATTGCTCAGGAGAATTCAAGTGTTTCTTTTCTTGTCCCATCCCTTATATTGAGACTAATAGTGCCGAAATATGGGCTATTCATAGAGCAATAAGCATCACTATTCAAAATGACTCATTCCGTCATCTTCATGTGATAATCGAATCTGACTCGCAAAATGTTGTGATATGGTGCAACGTTGAATCTGGTGGCCCGTGGAATCTGACATTTGCTCTCAATTTCATTCGTAATGCCCTGAAGAAATGGATGAATATTTCCATCATATACAAAGGGAGAGAGTCCAACTTTGTTGCCGACGCTTTGGCAAAACAAGGGATCTAGAGAACTGATGATTTTGTTGCTTGGATGTAAGGAGCAACAAGGCACTGTCCATGGTCTTTATTGGCTGCTGTTTGGAGTAGGATGGTGTTTTCTTTCATGTGCCTTCTCATTAATTAGTTTGTGTTAATTTTGACATTATGAGGGGTTATCTGTGATTCTAGTTTTAATCACATTGTATGAACAGTGTGTGGACTTCTTGTATTTCTTTGATGGAGTGTGAGGGTGTCCTCTCTACAAGGTGTGTTTATCACTATAAAAGTTTCTCTCTCTTGAGGGGATACCTTATTGTGAGTTGATACCTTTTCTCTCTTGAATTTTAATGAAATGCAAATTAACTTATAAAAAAAAAAATACAAGTTATTACCTCTCTAGAACACCCACTCCTAAAGGTTACATGCAAAATTAAGGTGGTACTCCCTTATCAAGTGAATAAGTGATCATGTGGCTTCATGATTCATGACATTGTCGGTTAGCTCAGCATAAAATAACAAAATAAACTCCTTTCACTAGTTTTTTTTTTTTTTTTTTGGCGACAACTCCTTTCACTAGTTACTTCCTTTTATTAAACTAATTTCTGTCTTCTCCAAGATCTTATACAAATATATAGTTCTCTGAATCTTGTACAATATCCAAGCAACATCACCGTTGAATCCATCTATACATGCATAACTATATATATTCTGTCAGCATCTCTTAAGATTACGATTCCTCACCCCTATCATTATTAAATATCAAGAATTTTTTTGAATATAATGCAATACATAGGACAAGTACTTGTAATGTCCTCCTTTTAATATGTAACTAATTTTTAAGTCCGGATTATACTCCGTGTAATGACATTTTTTATTTATTAATATTTTACTTTCAAATGTTAACGACAAATATGATTTGGTTTAATGGTTAATACTTTAATATATGAGTTTCAAGTCACGGGATCAAATCTTATACACACAGCATTTTCTAATTTTTTTATTGTATGTGAATTGCATGGATTAAAAAATCCTAATGGAGAGTGTCACGTGGCACCGTTCCTTGCAGTAATTAATTAATCTTTTTTGGCATAGTGTTAAAACCATTAATTAATTAACCTAGCTATGACACATGATCTTTATTGCAGTAAAGTTTGTCCACCTTACAAACTAATTTTGACTTCTTTAAATTAATCTTAGTATAATATATGAGTTTCAAGTCACGGGATCAAATCTTATACACAGCATTTTCTAATTTTTTTATTGTATGTGAATTGCATGGATTAAAAAATCCTAATGGAAAGTGTCACGTGGCACCGTTCCTTGCAGTAATTAATTAATCTTTTTTGGCATAGTGTTAAAACCATTAATTAATTAACCTAGCTATGACACATGATCTTTATTGCAGTAAAGTTTGTCCACCTTACAAACTAATTTTGACTTCTTTAAATTAATCTTAGTAAAAAAAACTTATTTGGACCTAGTTCACATTAAATTTAGTGTGGACCTAATGCTAGTATACATGTGATCTATGAAAAAAAGAGTCCCTATGTCAAAAAAACAATAGATATAAAAGAAGAGCAGTTATAAATTGTAAAGGGTGACTAAGTGAGATAAAAGGAAACTATGTTATAAAGTGTAAATTTCATTATAAAAAATTTATTTAAGAAAGGGTGACTAGGAAAAAAAATTGTCACCGTGTTGAATAATGGTAAATTAGTGTAACTTTAGATCATAAAAGGTGACTATGTGAAGAAAAAAAAAGGGGTTACTATGTCACATGGGTGGCTTTAGTCCATACTAATGTTAGTGTGGACCAGGTCCACGCAAGACTAATATTGAAACTAATTTTTATGAAGTAAGTCAAAAGAAGTTGAATATAACAAAACCTCAAATGTAATATTTTATGTTTGATATTAGATGAGATATTAGTTGTCAAACCAAAATTCTAAAAAGTGGGAGCACCTTATTTTCAGAAATAGAGAGAGTATTTGGTTATAATTAGTTAGTATTATCTCTATTTCTTAAATCTATATAATTTGACTTTCACGTTTGTCAATGCATAATTTTAATCATTAGCAACTCTAATTATCAAAAGTTGATATTTTGAAAATATATGTTGAATCAAACTAACAAGATCCCACATGACTATAATTCTCATTACGTATAAATCACAAACTATGGTCAGCCTGAAGTATTTGAATAATTTCAAAATACATAGTGTATAGATATAAAAGAAAAAAAATTGCCAAAAAAAACTTTTTAAAAGTTCAATTTTGCGAAAGAAAACCATTTAAGCATTTTTGTATAAAAAAACCACAAACTTAATGTGTGGTTTTGGAGATGCAACGGCAGTAGCGGATCCAGCGTGGGTTCAGTGGGTTCAACTGAACCCACACGGATCCCAAAAAAAAAAAGGAAAACTGGGTTAAAAACGAAAAGGAAACAAGTCTTATATATAAAACAAGGCGTATCTTTTCATTGAAAAGCGGTGTAGCTCAGCGGTAATGCTTGTCTAATACTACATGTTCTTCATCTTCTGGGTCACGAGTTCGACTCTGGAATGTGTTTTTTGTTTCATTGGCTTCTATTTTCCTTTTTTTGTCTTCCTTATATTATGTCCTTAGTGTTTCTCTCTTCTTTTCTTTTTTTATCCTCCTTTAATTTTTAAGCTCTCTTTTTCTCTACAAATCTCTCCCTCCCATGTTCCATCAAGTACAAATAACATTACCCCCTCCATTTCTTTTTAATGGTTACACTTACACTTTTTACGCATGCCAATGCAAAACTTTAAGGATATATATCTCTAGTTTTGTATTTGTAAAAATTATAAAAAGTACATATTAATTAATAAAATACATACTAGGACGAATCTAACAAGATCCCACACGACTATGTTTTTTTTAATGTATAAATCACAAATGAGGGTCAAAGTGCAACTTGTGAATAGTGTAAAATGTCAAAGTGTAACAATTAAAATGAAACGGAGGGAGTAAAAGGTAATGAATCTAGTTTACTACTATTTTTTTATTCTATTCCCATTTTCCTTGCTTAAACAATCAATTAATCATGTCCTAAATAAAATTAGTTACTAAAAATTCATTTTATTAATTACTTGATTCACTGCTCATATTTTTATATTATTTACACTGAGAATCATGGAATCAAGAACGAAAGCTCCGCTAAGTACAATTGTTGATCGAAAGTTTAATTTTTTTCTCTTTAAAAAATTGTAACTCCTTTCCCTTAAAAAAAATGTAACTCCAAATAGTAAAATTTAATCTGCAATTTTACTCAAACTACTCCGAACCCACGTGGCCCAATTCTTGGATCCGCCACTGTGCATAGGGATGACCTTACTATCTTCCTTTAACCCCTTATTTCCATGAACTGCAGTACCATCCCTATGCATCTCAAAAACCACACCGGAAAATGGGAAGAGGTTTCATCTTGCAAAAAAAAATTAAGTTTGTGGTTTTTTTTGCAAAGAATGTTTTTAAGGTTTTTTCCGCAAAATTGAACTTTTAAAAGGTTTTTTTAGCAAATTTTGCTAAAAGAAATTAAGGGAATATAATTTTTAGCATAAAAAAATAAAAATAATACTAATTTAATAGGAATTTAATAGGATATTATAAACATAGGAGTCATTGGATGTAACTAGTCTTACACAACATATGGGCGAGACAAACAACTCACACTTTAAATAAAAGACCCTTTATTTAATGGTTCCTTTGTTTCTAATTAGAAGAAAGATTTTAACTTTGATAAGAGTTTTTTCAAATATACAAAAACAAATTTATCATGTACAATATAGTTCGATTAGTCTCAAAGTATATCATCATAATATCAATTTATTTATGAATTTTTCCAATAGATAATTAGAGATATTATTAGTGCGGTTTACAAATGTGGAAGTCAAACTATTATATATTTATTTTAAAATGGAGGAGGTTAAAGATTTGATTAACCATCAACAAATTAGATATAAGTCACCCCTTAGTTATATGTATTTTGACTCAAATTTAGTTAGCTAAAATATGTCTTGAGTTTTTTCATTATACAACAAGCTATCCTAGAACTAGTTAGGGTGCGTTCTCTTCATTTTTAAAAATATAAGTTCAATGAAAAATAAGTTTTAGTATGTACTAATTAATTAGTTTAGAATTATACTAATAAGTTATAGGAAAATAAAGATTGATATAAGTTAAAACAAGTTGTAATATAAAGGAAAATTAAGGTTGATCAGGTCGGACTAATAAATTCCATATAAGTTTAGAGGAAGAAAACACACTCTAAATTTATATAATTTCATTTCAGAAAAATTTATAGTGAAAATAACACACCTCTAGGCCCCGTTCTTTTGGACTGAGAGAAACTGAACTGAAATAATAATAATAATTATTATTATTATTTTATAATAATATACTAAAAATAATAATTATTAATATTATTAATAATGATAATAATAATAATAATAATAATAATTAAATAACAATAAATATTAATATTACTAATTACTATAATAATATTAATTATTAGATAATAATATTGATAATAATTTTTTTTTTTTTTTTTTGTTAATATTACTATTCAATATTAATATTACTAGGATTTATACCATTTTTACAAACTCAATAATAATATTAATTATTAGATAACCTCTAATATTGATAATAATTAATAATAATAATAATAATTAATAATATAATAATTATTATTATTTTAATTCCAAAAATAATAATTATTATAATAATTATTATAATAAATAATAATTATAAAAATAATTATTGTTATTATTTTAATTAGTAATGTAATAGTAATAATAATTAATAATAATAATAATAATAATAATAATAAATGATAATGATAATAATAAATGGTAATAATAATAATAATAATTATTATTATTATTATTATTATTATTATTATTATTGAACTGAACCGAACCTAAAATAATTCGACCGATGGCATATTGTGTGTAAAGAAAGAGGGTACAGACTACAGTAAAAACGCATTAGAGAGCTGGGGTTAGCGCGCACTTAGGAGGGTGAAAAAAGAAGGATTCCATTAGAGGGGGTGTATATATATGGAGACACATATATTAAGCTACATTTTCTTGTGAACTTTGTTACAATATAATATAATTCTTATATTGGAGAGAGAGAGAAAAGGGAGAAGAAATGGAGAGAGGTATAGGAGGAGTGTACGGCGGCGGAGATGGAGGAGGATTTCCATACTTTCATCATCATCATCAATCATTGGAAGGAGGAGTTTTATTGTCAAGGGATCCAAAGCCAAGACTACGGTGGACTCCTGATCTTCATGAACGTTTTGTTGATGCTGTTACCAAGCTTGGTGGTCCTGACAGTATGTTATATTTCGATCCCCCTCCATTTTTCTTTTCTTTATTGCTATTTTGTAAAATTCAAATGTATTATCTTCATGATCAAATCTTTACCATCAACTATTGTTGACATTTACATTTTTTCTTGTTGGGTCAGATTAAGTCGGGTTGTATTTGTGTTACAATTTTTAGTGGGTTGATCAATTCCAAGTTCAGTTCAGTTCAATTTTAACTAATTATTTTAACGAGTCAGATTTAGGTCAGTTTTTGTCGGACAAATCTATAATAAATAAAAAATAGTATTATAGGTCGAATATATTTATTCTCAAGTCTAGTAAAGTTTTCCCGTTGGCATCCACAGGCTTGGGTATAAAATCTTATTCTGAATCCTTTAGTAAAACCAAGATTACTTAGAAATGGCAAATTTTGCTGAACCCCTTTTAAGACATGAGTTAGTCCTATACCGGAGAAGAGGTAAGAAATTGACTATCCCTGCATACACGTGAGTTGTCGTATGTTGGAGAAGAGGTAAAATAATGGCTACCCCTACCTTATAAATTTGGAGAGTTGCTCCTCCCATCATAAATTATTCTTCCGTTTTTTTTTTAATTTATACACTTTTTTTTTTATATTTCTTTTTAATCTATATACTATTGTTTTTTCTATTCTTGATGATACATTTAATCTATTTTCTCCTTTTTTCCATCAATATCATCCACTTTTTAATATTTTAACCCACTTTTTAGTTTATCTCTCCACTTTTTCAGTTTTTCTCATACTTTTGTACTTCCTCCTATTTCTCCCCCAAAGTGAAATGAGTAAATTAAAAAGAGACTGAGGAAGTACTTTTACAAATGAAACCTCTTTTGTTAGTAAGTTATTAAACTCTCGCTTTCATCTACGGGTAGGCTTAAGCCTTAAGCCCATAGTTTTAACAAGTGCATAACATATGGTAGTAAATTTAATCTCCTTACATGGTGTCACGTACTAGTACAACTTTTGTATATTAGACAGTATAATTTATACAGTATAATTTCGTATATTGTATTGTATAAGTTCTTAAATCACAAATACAAGTACATAAAATAAATTATGAATTTAATATTTATATATATATAATTTTGAAAGTTATCCATAACTAAGTATAAACTGAAGAAGATTTATACATAACTATATTAACATAAATAAACTACTGCTGATGTGGAGGAATTTGTAGCTTTTAATTTATTTTTTTCCTTACGATAGCCTTTTTAAAGAAAGCTACCGTAAAAATTTCACCGCATTCGAGACTAAAAAATATTAAAATGTAAATACATACTCCGAAGCTTAGTACATGAGTCCAACATAAATTGCGCATATAAGGAGTTGTACGTTTTTAATTTATTACTATTTGACTATAAATATTAGTTTAGTACATGAGTGCAAAATAAATTTTACCTAATGCAGAAGCAACTCCGAAGTCAGTGCTAAAGTTGATGGGATTAAAAGGGTTGACATTGTACCATTTGAAGAGCCATCTCCAGGTTTTCCATGATCCTTAATGCTTCATTGATCATTTTTGTGACCTCAATTTCCTATTAATTTCTTCGGCATAGTTTCACTTTGATTTCCCAGGCATTTTTAAGTTTCTAAACTTATTGTTATGTCTCTCGCTGAATCATTGGTACTATGTCTACTCTCTAGAAGTATAGGCTAGGACAATTGTCCAAGAAGCAAAGTAGTGCTCAAGTGAAGACAGATTCCACTAGTAAGTTTCATGTAGCTTTACTTTCTTTTTGCATTTAAGAATATGCCCTTATCATTTTCCATCCCTGCCTTTATTAGTTTATAGTATCAAAATTTTGATGGGCCTACAAACAAGCTTGCGTTGGGAGAGAGTCTGACTATATACAAGCTCAGTGTGATTCTATCCTAAACTTAATTAACATGTAGTTCACTTAGTTTATATATTAGTCTCTCTCCCAGTTTTTCTTACATGTGGGTTAATCATATGTGATTTAATTTTAACCTTTATAGTTTTGCATAGCAGACTCTTATGCACTTGTTATTTTATGTGAATCATCTTCATGAAGGTCTAAGAAATTCATACTCAAGATACAACCTTCATTACTCAGAGGCAAGTACTAGTGGTACTGGCACCGGTTCATCAAGTGAGAATTATGATTTAGGGTATGTATACTTTTATCAATTTATAAGCTTATTTTCCCTCCATCTCTAGATAACGGGTTAAATATCATCAAAAACACATTTAAGAGAGATTATCTTAATATACTAAAATTATTGTCTTTAAATCAATTCTTTTTAGATATATTCAAAAAACGAGGGCTATCAAGTTCTTTTTTTATTATATCAATATATCCAACAACTTTATTGCATATATTTATGTCAAAATCAATATATCCAAATTTATGTAATGGATAAATATTGTTGGTATATATTTTTGTATCGTTTATGAGTCAATACCAATGAAATTTGTTGAATATACGATCAACTACTGAGTTAGTGATTGTCAAAAGAATTCATAACCGATATAAACAGAGCGTTTCTCTTTATTATGTAATCGTACTTCTCTGAATTTTTATAAAGAAACCTAACTTCTTTGAACTTATAAGTCGACAGTTCCATTAGGAGTGATATGTTTAACTTCCTAAATTTTAAATGTAGCAAATTTGAATTAAATTAGCCTACTGATATTAAATAGTACTTGCAACGTTAAAGTTAGGCACGCAATTTAAGACAAAGATTAGAGATGGTAAACGAACAAATCTCTATTATATAAGTGAAGGGGGGAGGAAGATGGTGTCCCCTTAAAAAAAGTCTTATAATCTAATTATGAAGTTCCGCAACAAACAATGAATTTACTATAATGAATTCAAGTTGCCATATATATTAAATAATATTTTCTTTATCCTACTTACTATATATATTGAACAAGTCAACAATGGAATTGAATAATATCAATTAAATATTAATTTAAGGAGAATGATTTTTTGTTCTTACATATATGTGAAAGCCTCTGATTTCAGAAGAAAAATCAAACTTGAATTTCATATTATAGTTATACTAATAGTATTTTAAAATCTAAATGTTGATTATTGCTCAGTAATTACTATTATATAAATCAAACTCTTCCACTTTATTAATAATCAACGATTTAACCTGATACACAAATTCTTCCAATTTATTTGAGCACAAGCTTTCTTCTGCTTTATACTACCTCCGTTCTTTTTCTATTGCAACAATAGAGTTTTCACGCTTGCCAATGCACAACTTTAACTATTAATATCTTTAATTACGTTTTAGTAAATATTATACAAATTTGATATTTTGAAAGGATAAATTGAGACGAATCTTTTCTTTAATATATTTTAATGTGAATGGAAAAAAATGCATATAAAGTTTGGAAAAAATACCACCCGGGGCAACGCCCGGGACCAAATACTAGTATATATATAAAAAAGGAAAATTTCCATAAAACTACCTTTTATAATCAATTTTTTTTCAAAATACTACCTTTTAAAAATTTTCATTCAAAAAACTACCTTATATAACCAATTTCTTTCAATATACTACCATTTTACCGTTAATGGGGTTTAAACCATTTAATCACTAATAATTGAGTCACTATAAATTACTTTTCTTTATTCCCCTCTAGTTTATCTCCTCGTTTCTCGCTACCCCACCGGCAGCAACACCTACGACGATTGTCATTTATTGATTAGTATCAAATATAAACGTGAAATGTTAGTATATTGAAAGGAATTTGTTATATAAGGTTGTTTTTTGAAATTTTGCCAATAAAAATACCTTAAATACTATTTATAAGGAAGGTTTGAGTTATCAATATTAAAATTTTAATAACCAATTTGTCCTTTAACCATCTCTAATCTTTTTCTTAAAGCGCATGTCAGCATGCCCTACTTTAACATTGCAACTATTAAAAAACGGATGAAGTATTTCATAGTCTAATTATGAAGTTCCGCAACAAACAAAATATCATTTGTACTTCCTTTATTTCATAATCTAAGAAGCTCAACACCAAACAGTAATCAGGGCCGTATTTGGGGCTGAGCGAGAGGGGTGTGTGCCCAGGGCCCCAAAAAATCAAACCCAACTTAATAAAGGCTAGAGAGAGAAGAAAAAGTCAAAAAAAAAAAAAAAAAAAAATTTACTGCACATACCCCTTTACCTTCATCTTTACTCATCCATCTTGGCAGTTTTATAATTCCTTATTCAATCCTCCACCTAATTTTCTCTTTTTTTATAAGAAATCTCCACCTTTTTCAATTTTCCTAATTCAATTGCCTGTACATAAATGTTTTTTATTTTATTTTAGAACTGGTGTATAGTTGTCGTTGTGCCAGTAATTGAAATTAATTTGTATGTCTAGATGACGTATGAGCTATTTGATGGGGTTATGTACTTGGAGAATTGTTAAGGGTACATGGCTTAAAGCCTTCAATTAGACGCCTGTAATGTTGGTATGTCTTTGATGGCAAAGCATGTAGCTGGTGGAGCTGTAGTTGAATTGATTCTCATAATTTCATCTCCCTTGATGTTCAGCTTATGTTTTCTCATTTTTGAATACAATTAATAATCAGAGATATTATGATGCTCAAATGTTTTATTCTAATTGTGAAGGGTGGAATTCGGTGGCATCAAATATGTTCGAAAACAATTTGACTCATTCCTACTTTTTTGGATTAGAATTTTTGTGTGCTTCATTTGCGTTTTTAATAAAAAATTTACTACTTTTTGTACAAAGTTTGATGTTTTTCATTACATTATTTTTTTATGTAATAAAGTTTGCCATTTACAATATCTTTTTAGTTATTACATACTCTAGAAATTTAAAAATTATATATTACTTATTAAATAAGGCCTTTTTTTGTAGTTCGCCCATGGAACACCAATAATTCAGAAACGGCCCTGACAGTAATATAGGAGGTTTAATGTTGTAACATTTTGTTACACTATTTGCTCAGTTGACAATCTAAGTTACAAAACTTTGACTACATTTTTTTCTCACTTTATATACACAAATAGGAAAAATTAATCATGTATGATCTCGTTTAATTTTTTTTCAATATTTGTAGTTTAAATATCAACTTTTCATAATTTGTTACTAGTACATAATTAGAGGTATTATACTATACACATTTTCACTAAGTTAGATTATTTAGAAAGTATTTACGTACATGTTGGTACTAATTATTTAAACTTATGAATGGAACAGAGATGTTCCCATCACAGAGGCACTAAGGTGTCAGCTTGAGATACAGAACAAATTACAGGATCAATTACAGGTGCATATTTTCCTCAAATCTTATTATCAGTAATATTTTGAACTAAATATTTTAAGGAAAAAACAGAGAAAGTCTCCCTAAATTAGAAAACCATTTCCACTCACAGGTTCAACAGAGGACTACAATCAAGGATAGAGGCACAAGGAAAGTACTTACAAGCCATATTATGCAAAGCACAAGAAGGCATTTCTGTTGATATGAGCTGCCCTAGTAGTAGTAATAGTTGTACTAATAACAAGAACAATTTTGATAATCAGGATAGTATATTATTTAGTGGGCATGTTAATAATAAGGAGATGAAATCAGTTTTTGATCAGATCTTCCCTGATCATTCCGAAGGCGATCAACAAGATCATAAAGGAGATCTGTTAAAGATTAAGCATGAAGCTGCATCAGGAGATTATTGTTCCTTGCAATTAAATTTAAACAATGGTGGTACTAATAACCCTAGCTATGACTTTGGTGGTGCACATGGAGCTGAACTTGAAGACAAATTGCTTGCTTACAGAAGATAACAGAAATTTGACCACAGTTTTAGCTTCCTTATATAAGTACTTTGTTAATAACTTCCCCAATTTTTTAAAAAATTGTTCATGATGTATATCTCTATTATATAAGCCAAGAGGGGAGCTATGTTGTCCCCTCTTGAAAAGATTTATATACCCCTAATTTGAAACATAGAAAAAACTATTCAAAATTTCTAATTCATTTCCTGAAATACAATTATACAATAAGGAAAGTTATAAAAAGATAAAACTAATAACATAAAAAAGATTAAGATTGCCATTAAAAGATTACTTATGATGAGGAAAATATCCTAACAAAGAAATTTTCCAACAATTGTAAAACCAAAAAGACAAAGTTTTCGTTTACCTAAATATTCAATAACAATTACAAAGAACATAAATTAAAAATTTTAAAAATTATTGAGAAAAAAAAGAGTATAACTCATCTTTGTATTTTTTCGATTTCATAATTGTTGTAGTCAATATGTTATTCAAGAGAAAATATTAAACCTGATGAGAAAAAATAAGCAGAGACCAACTTCTCTTATCTTCATTTTCAATCCTATGTTTTGTAAACATAAATTATAAGTACGAAGTACATGTTTATTTTTCGCATTAATATTAATGTTTTTTACGATTTTGAATATCAGTATTAATACTAATATGTTGGCGCACGCATCGCGTGCATACGAGGCTAGTGTCCCTATAATCAATCATACAAGTGATCCTGAATTTTTATAACAATACAGATAGACATAGTTTTTCTGTGATCTTGTTTGTAGATCTTGTCTGCATATGATATTTAAATGAAATTAAAACTGGCATTTTCATGCTGAAATCTTATTGTTCAAGATAGTTTTGTGCCATATCTTCTCAGAGAAACACTTGGTGTCTAATTATCATTATTTTTTAAAAGACCCCAACAAGGTAATTTGGAAATTTCACGGGCTAGATAGGTAAGTTGGCATCAAATTAGGGTTGAGTTTGTATTCAAGTTTTTCTCTTTCATACCAAGTTAGAACTTTGTACTAAAATAAGAGTCGATACCAAATTGGTATCAGTTTAATTTTTTAGTGCGTAAAATTACCAGCATGCCCTTATTGAAGTCTTTTAGATACTCCAACGATTAGACGTTCATCAAAGCCGACCTTATTGGAATTGTTGGACTCTTTGGCATGCATCAATGCAGAATTCATAAATCTCAGCTAGTCAATGCACTTATAATTGTAAATTGTGAGCAGAAGAACTCAACTAAAAAGTTTTAATAATGATTGGGACTAGACTTGTCAAATATGTCAATCGGATATGTTTCAAGTTAAGTGAATTAATGGTGCAGTAAAACTTTGTACTTTAGGGCAGTGAAATACCAGATTAACCACCTTTTAATGTTAGAGAGATAAAGTGAGAACCCTCTCCACCAAACTAAACTCAGCCTCACCGCCCTCAAGGCCAAAAGTTCTAGCCCCTGCCAGGCCTCAACCAGCAGCCCAGAGGATGTCAACGAAACCAGGCGTCTGGAGTCCTAGGTTTCCCCTTCCCACATCCCCCCCTTCTCCCCCCTAACCGCAGTGTAAATATCCCCTCTCTCCTTGTCAGTCATAATGAGGACCAAGCCATAAAGACCCCTCCCTCGTTTATGGAAGTTTTAGTGGTTGAGAGCCAAGTTAATGCTGTGAATTTGTTGCCCATGTCAATTCCTCTGTCATCTCCTGATCTTCCTTTTGCCTCGTCCAAACCGGCCCATTTAAAAGAAGATGAAATCTTTATACCCATTTCTAAAAAATAGTACTCCGAACTCACCAAGCCTTGGGAGCTGGAAATTATCTACAAAGTACTTGGGAGATCATTTTCTCATGATTTCCTTAAAACGGAACTGGAAAGTTGTGGAAGGAAGTATGGACCTCATTACTACGGGTAGGGAATTTTATACCGTCAAGTGTCGTCGTCCTCCCAAAATTCAACCATCTTGACAGGTGGTCCTTATTTCATCTTAGGATGTATGGTTTGGGCTCAGTAGTGGATACCGGGGTTCCAAGCCTCGTCCGCATCCATTAATGTTTTTCCAGTTTGGATACATCTCCCTGGGCTCCCTATAGAATTTTTTCGGAGAGACATGTTACAAAAAATTGGAGATGGAGTGGGACAAACCATAAAAATAGATTCTCACTCCATAGAAGGAGGAAGGAGACGCTATGCGGCCATTTGCACGCTCATGAAAGACGGACAAACACTTCCCCGAGTTGTCTATTTGGGGGGAGGGAGCCAAGAGATGGTGTTTGTGGAAGGCCCTTGGTGTTGCACTTGGTGCAACAAGGTGGGGCATGCTAATAAAAGTTGCCCCATGAAACGGGAGGTGGAGGAAAAAGGACAGTGTGATACCCCTGAGGCCCTAGTCACAGCAGTTTAGAAAACTGAAGAGTGGATGCCGGTAGCGCGTTGTAAGAAATAGGAGAGTGGGATGAAAACAAACAAAACTTTGACTCTCAAAAGCGGGGACCACCCTCGAGATGGATGTGTAAGAAATCCGTTAACACGAACTGTCAAAAAGCAGTGGAAAGTCTCGATGGGACATTGACGTGTAAGGGAAAAGTAAATCTCCCTATTACCGATCAGTTCGAAAACAAAACTCCTTCTCTAAACTGCAAAATCATGAGTGCGGTGACAATAAAGTGGGAACTGAAGTTTCCATTCCTTCTGATATGTCCTCTCCCGAGGAGCGGGTGAAAAGTGGCGGTGGAGTTCCCCATTAAAATTTAGAGAGGTCTTTGACTCTCTCTTCTACGAAAATGTTTGTTTCATGCGACCTTCTCACTAGACTAAATCTTATCACCATCCCCACCCAGTCATGTCAAATCCCTCCAGAGGACCCCATAATTCCAGTTGTGGAGTTTAAAACCCCACCTTCACCCCAGAAACTCCTAACCCAATTTTTCCACCCAAAAAAGAAGCCTTCTCCCCGAAATGGACCATCCGAAAGTCTACTCTTTCTCCCCATCATCCCCCACCTGCCTCACCTCCATCACCCCCACCCCCTCCAAGAGTGCTATAACAGCCTAAGATTTTGAACAGGTTTCTTAATTGGTAATTACGATCAGTAGTTTAATTAATATTTTAAAATCTGCTTTGTTATGATTGAATTTATTGAACTCTTGAAATTATGATTAAAATCAAAGTTGGATTTTAGCTTAATTATGAAATTATAAAAATGCCTTTTTGTTTTCTCAAGGAAAAAAAAAAGGAAAAGGAGAACCTATTTATCTCTCTCTGTTCGTGCCTTAGTGATGTGCAGCCAAGTATAGCAACATTTTTGAGCTGTCAATACACCAAAGCTTAATCAGATTTTCAAGATTTACATATCTAGAAAATAATTCTCAAACCTTGTAATTCATCACCTAGTTGAAGAAACCCATAAACCCAAATTCTTCTCTCTCTCGTGTTTTACCTTTCTCTTATTCAATTTTCTCCCTCCTTTGTACTGCAGTTGTGGAGGTCGGGTTTGATGTTGCGGCTCTCCGCCGGTGGTACTTCTAGTGGTGTTCTACTGCTCTTCCGGCGCCACCGTCACTGTAGTTTGCACGCGATGGCCTCGCATTCGTTCAGTCTCTCGGTTTTCTCTCTCCTTTGCTTTGTTTTCCTGATGTCGTGCCGCTGCCGCTACTGTCGTGGTCTACGGTCTTGCCGGAGTCCTGCCGCCGTAGTTGCTGGTGGTGCCGTTGTTCTTCCCTAATTTGCCATTATTTTGGTATTCCTTTTCATATGAAGGTATAAGCTAAAGTTTCTTAATTCTTCCTCTTCTTTAATTTCAATTCAAGTATGATGCAATTGGATTTTATATTCTGATTTCAGAAATAAATTTATTTCTCAATCTTGTTATTGAATAGCAAATTTAGTTATGATAAGAGGTGTTGAACTTAAAGATTGAATCTTTTAGTTTTTATTTCATGGATTTAAGCTTATAATATGAATTGGTCCTTGTTATGTACGTTCACAAAATCTGATTTTTATGAATTATGGTGTTTGACCATATTCTCTATAAATTAGACTTGGAGCTAATTAGAGCTATCATGTAAGATTAATTTTGTGAGTTGGATTAGTGGAATGATTTGTATATAAGGATTTGTAGGGGTTCATGGAAGAGCTTAGGTATATGAGCAAGTCAATGTGTTATTTGAATTGTTATAATGGGATACTTAATAGTTGTTATTGTTAATGAGGTGAATCATTATGGAGTTTGAGCTAAAGTAATGGATCATTGGAATCGTTTTCGAGGCTTCAGTAATATTTGAAGGTTAAGTAAAGGGACACATTGTCCCTCCACCTTATAACTAAACCGTATTTGCGATTTGCAAGTTATATGATCAATTTCATGATTTTTCTAAAAGGAATTGGGCTTCTGACTTGAAATTGTATGGTTTTATGATTATAAAGTCCAACTTGTTATAAAATTGTAATTCTTAAGTACTAAGTTTGTCTGATTTTTGAAATATATGATCTGATGCTAAGTATTTGATTATATGGAGTTTAGCATTGATTTCCTGATCATGGTTTGAGATATATTATAAGTTTCGGTTATGTAAGATAGTTTTATTCGAATATTTTAAAGTAAGTAAAAGTTATCCGATGATATCAACTTATATTATACTAAGTCAATATGGTTACGTATTCAAGTATATTTTGGGTTCCGAGAACCAATAGTATATGTTAATCAATGCTCGATAACTTAAGATGTTATATGAAAGTCATGGATGTTGATTATAAGTTTTAAGCAAGAGTTGTTGATATATTTCTGAAGGTATATATAAGTAAGTTATTCTAAACGATTTCATATACTCTGCAATAAGTGGTCGACTTTAATTCAATGGGATTGGTAAGCTTATGAAACACGATTATGTCCTCACGAATACAATGCTCTTATATATTAAAATAGTTGTCAACAGATGAAGTTACAAAGAGTTTGGTTTCTACAAAACTACTAGGAATTCGAGTATATTGTGATAGATAAATATTTTGTGATTCATGTCTTTTATGTAAATTTAGAGATAGGATTACGATACAAGTTTCTTTTGCTAATCAACCTTGAGAAATATGGATTTTACCTTTTGAGGATATGAGTTTGAAATTTATGAGTCTAAATGTTTTGAATACAATACAAGACCTCGGATTATATTCTACTATAAGCTTGATGATTAGCTTATTTTATTGCATACTTTTACCCCTATATTTTAGTTATTTGAATATATTTTATATTTATATATGGGTTTTTAGTATAACTTTTATTATTGCGTACTTATTCCTTTTAGCTACTATTTTTATCACCTATTGAGTTTAATTAGTGTTTTATTTTATGATAGGTGTTCGGTTTGGGAAAAGTAAGTACGAGCCCAAATAACAAACAACCCAAAGCAAAGGCTACAAGGAAACAAGAGCCCAAGTTTAAGAGTTTACACAAGTCAACTATATTTACCAAAGGAGAGTTTACTCCTCCTCCAAGCAAAATCCCAAGATACAAATCAAGCTTATATTAGGAGATTATTTTTTTCCTTGCGATGAGATCATGAGTTAGGATATAAATCTCCCTATTTTCCATTCAAAGGGGGTCTCTACCTAGCCTCACGGAGGTGAAACAAGGCGAGGCGAAAAGTGCATTTGCACAATAGTTTAGGTTTAGTTTTGAATTGGTCTTGTTTGTGAATCGATCCGCGGTGGCGACTATCGACTACACTTGGTCGATTTTTTTTGTTCTTTGTTCAATTCATTTCAAGATATCTGGTAATTTCTCGTTCTTCAATTAACATTTTTTTATTGTTTCTAATAGTAATGTGTTCAATTTTGTTAGTTCTCTTTTGCAATTTTATTGTTTGATTTAGATATCTTTGTTGAATGAATTTTATCTTCTTGGTTTGATTATCGTATTAGGCGTTGAAGTTCAATTCATTATTACAATTG
Source organism: Beta lomatogona (assembly GCA_947646795.1). NCBI lineage: Eukaryota > Viridiplantae > Streptophyta > Magnoliopsida > Caryophyllales > Amaranthaceae > Beta > Beta lomatogona. The sequence continues at coordinate 325,219 of CANSNZ010001150.1, forward strand.
TCTTATTCAATTCATCTATGCATCTATCCTATTAGTCGTTAAGTTCTCCCAAGAGATTTACAATTTCTAATATCTTAGTTTAGTATTTGATAAAGTTTTATCTTAGCTTCTATCGTATTTTAATAAGTTCTTTGCTTTTATGATGATGTTAGATGGCCTTTGTCATGTTAGTACTCTATGTCTTGATTAAGATTTAGATAGTAGCATTAGCATTATTTCTTCATAATATTTCATATATTGTATTCTTAGTCTTATTGCTAGTTAGTTTGCTTTAATTGAATCGTGCTTTAGCTTTATCTATTAATTTTAATTTTTGTCACTCTTTGGTTAAACTTCTTATAATAGTGGGTATTTAACATGAATATCACATCCTTGTGGGTTCGACCCGTATTTGCTAGTTGTTATATCGTACAGTGCACTTGTATTAGTTTTTAATCGTAAGTTTTTGGCGTTCTGGGATGTTGTATATTGGTTTTGTTACTACTGTTTTTTTCTTTTTTTCTGTCGATTGTTTTATGTTCCTTTATATGGTCTTTATTAGTAGTAGTCATAATTAATATGGTTTACTAGTATTAAATTTTATGGTTACAGATGTAGTTTAACTATTGTTTTTTTAGTAGATAGTGTATTATGTTGTAGTTTATTTTTTTTACTAGTTATTTTTTAGTGGGTTGTGTTTTATTTTTATTTAGATTTATAATATATTTCCTAAAGGGGTTTACAATGGTATTAAGCTCTTTTCCCAATATGTGGTGAGGTGTTTTGGAGATACTTGAGAGACTTAGAAAAGTCATTATTAAGGTGGTCATAAGTTAGAGAAATGGGAAATATGCCACTAATTTATGAAGGTCTAAATGGTGAAACTAGGGCAAAGGAGTCAATGTGTGAAGGGTAATTTTTATCAAAAACCTTAGAGGAGGTGGAGTTTCTTTGAATAGTTAGCCCAAGATACGTATGATTGGGAAAATGCTTTAAATAATGGGCTTCTAGCTAATTCTTTTCTTATTGCTCATATTGTCATGCATCCGATCATAAAGTTAGTGTCTGTCCTTACTATTACTCTAACCCATATAGTGTTAATTGTCAACCTCATGCATATAATCATGGAGCATATACTCACCCTCACTATTTAGGAAATAATCGGTTTAATGGGATGAGCTCCTTACCTAATGTCACATCGGCCCTTTTAACACTACCTATTCTAATATATCGCCATGAAGTCGGTAGAGGAGAGTCATATCCCACTATTGAGTCACACTTTTCTCCTAGTAACAATATGGATGAAAGATTAAATTCTCTTGATAATTTGATTCAAGATCTAGCAAAAGACATACATAAGTTGAATGAGATAAAGAAAAGTGAACATGATGGAGAAGGTGGTAGTAGAGTAGACCAATATGATGTGAGTAATGAGCCTAATTCTTTGTTTACTCCTTATTTGTCGGATCACTTAGTAGAGCCTATACGATTAATGAACCTCAAGTATATCTTACTTTTAATGAGAGTTGTTTAATGAATCATATGGAAGAAAATATTGAGGTGGACCGACCTAAGTCATTTGTTTTGGAGGATTCAATAGTGAATGAAGCTTTCAAGAATGATTTTCCTACTGTGATTACACAAGCGAGGAGAGTTATCGAGGGCATCTATACTTCTGTATTACTCTTGAGGATAATGAGGGTAACACTAATGATGCTTTAGAAGAAAATTGTTGGGGTTTGTCTTGTATGACCCTAAGCATAATGTTTTAATTAACGACTTTGGTGAACATGGAAAATCTTTCACTGAGATTACCCTCAAGGCCAATGCTTCCAATTTAGAGCGGATAGACCGATTCATTCGGAATACTAAGTTAGTTCCTACTTGGATTGTAATAATTCCTTTATCTAACTTTAGCCATATTAATGCCCACCTAGCTCCTTAAGCATTGTATTTTGTCACCTAAGTTCTTAAACTCTTAAAACATAACTTTAGTTAAAGCAAGAACGAGTGTAAACTACAACGGGTCGAATGATGATAATAAAAGTGATATATGTGTTTTAGGGGACATTATATGCTTAAAACCTTCTTACGCTTTGTCAGCTGTATTCCCAATATGAATACCTTATGATGATTAAAAGAGCACATCTTATGGCGGTCAATATGATTACTCTAAAGCTTTTGAAGTGAAAAGAACATTAACTGCTATCTCTATGTTTATTTCATTATATGCTTATCTCCGTTCTCGAGTTTTGTGCAGGGCTTTTGTAAGCTTCTCCGAGCTCTAGCGACTTATGATTTGGAAGCTAAATGGAGCTGAGATCGCTGTCACCTAGAAGAATATGATAATTCGTCAGATTATAGTTTCATTGTGAATGACTACGGGGAAGAGGCTTATAGAATATCTTAAGATGTTCCTCCAAGATCGAGCTTGTCGGAGGACGATGTCAGTATGATTAGTACCGTTGATTCTTTGACGTAGACTATGAAGGCTAAATGGCGGCAAAAATCTACAAGTATGAGAAGAGCCACGATCTTCACATATACCCTTGTAGATAGTGTGTCACCGCAAGATAACCTGTGACTCGCATTATTTGTTGGTGGTGACTTCCGGGGCTCTTGGCATTATACGAACAAACGACATGACCATGCACCATTATTTGTGTGTTTTATTATCGTTGATAACGAATCAGCGGGCGATCTGTCCTACTATGTCGCTAGATTAAGCTTCTCGACAACCAACGATAGCGGAAAAGAGACATTATCATCATGGTTTGTTGGCATAAAGATTGATACAAGTGTGGGGGACTAGTTGGGCTCTCCATCCTCTACAGGCTAGAATTGTAGTTTGAAGGGTGATGGCGTAAGTCTCCTTCCCATCCGTCGGGGTATACCTTGGTCCATGTTACGACTCCTCACCCACCGGTTGTGTCTTTCCTTTCTTTCTCCTTTATTTTATTTTTTTTTTCTTTCTTTTTTATACATTGAGGGCAATGTAAGAAATGTGGGGTGGATTTTCTTTTTTTGCTTGTTTTGGTAGTATTTGAAGTAGCTTGTTTTTTGGTATTGTTTGGAACTGGATATATGATTTTGGTTAAAAAAATTTTTGATTAGTGAATTTTAAGGGGAGATTCGGAAATTTCTACAACATACTCTTGCTTATTAGTTTGTTTAAGCTTAATTTAACTTGCATTTATTCGTTTCTTGTATCTCTATCTACTTGTGTGAACTAAATTTTGTTTCCACTGGTGCTTTTATGAATTTAAGTGCTTATATATAAGCATTAGTTACCACCTCTTTTAAGAACTAACTAATATGATTATATGCTAGACTCTAATCTAACCTTGTTCTTTAAAAAAAAAAAAAAGTTTTCTTTCTTTATTGAAAAAAGTATTTGAAGTTATGGATGTGATGACATTAACTCTTGCAACCGTTAAATATACACTAATTATGATATGCTCATATGTAATCTAGCACACTTTTACTCATTGGCTTAGATGTGGGGTTGGAGGAAAGACTTTTATAATTTAATCTACTTAACTAGTACCTCTTACTTTCCTTGGTGACTTTTTTGCTCTTTTCTGGAGAATTACTTGACTTTGTTAAAGAACAGAGAACAATGGTTTGAAAGAAAAAAAAAAAAAGTGGATTAGTAATCCCAAAGGTGGATGTTGAACCATTGTAAAACAGTGATATAAATCGGTTCTTGAATAAAAGAACTTGGAAAAGCAAATTGAAAAGCCTAAAAAGCAAAGCAAAAGCAAGTATCGAGTACTCCTTTGAGACCAATGAGTGGAAAATGCAATGTCATATGAAAGGACGATCCATGTACATGTACTAAGTAGTAAGTACTAATGTACGGAAAGTGAGGAAATCACTCAACAATAATCAGTCGACTAAAGTCCTCGTATTGATGTCTATACACTTGCACTTGAGCACCTAGATTACATATGAGATCAAACTAATTATAAAATGTTGCTTGAGTATAATAGCTCTTTGTGTTCATACCTTGCTAACCTAACAAAACGTTTTTACGACTAACTTATGATTTTTCAAATAAAAATGTTTTAGTCTATTGTCTTTATTAGTTCGTTTCTTTGAGGTTGAGTGGTTAACTAATGTCTTGTTCTATGTGATACATTTGGTTTTAATATTATTTTGCTCGAGGCGATCAAAGAATAAGTGTGGGGAGTTTGATTAGTTATTTTATTGCATACTTTTACCCCTATATTTTAGTTATTTGAATATATTTTATATTTATATATGGGTTTTTAGTATAACTTTTATTATTGCGTACTTATTCCTTTTGCTACTATTTTTATCACCTATTGAGTTTAATTAGTGTTTTATTTTATGATAGGTGTTCGGTTTGGGAAAAGTAAGTACGAGCCCAAATAACAAACAACCCAAAGCAAAGGCTACAAGGAAACAAGAGCCCAAGTTTAAGAGTTTACACAAGTCAACTATATTTACCAAAGGAGAGTTTACTCCTCCTCAAGCAAAATCCCAGATACAATCAGCTTATATTAGGAGATTTTTTTTTCCTTGCGATGAGATCATGAGTTAGGATATAAATCTCCCTATTTTCATTCAACGGAGGGGGTCTCATCCCTAAGCCTCCGGAGGTGAAACAGGGCGAAAAAGTGATTTGCCAATAGTTTAGGTTTAGTTTTGAATTGTCTTGTTTGTGAATCGATCCGCCGGTGCGCGACTATCGACTACACTTGGTCGATTTTCTTTTTGTTCTTTGTTACGAATTCAATTTCAAGATATGGTAATTTTCGTTCTTCAATTACCATTTTTTTATTGTTTCTAATAGTCAATGTGTTCAATTTTGTTAGTTCTCTATTTGACAATTTTATTGTTTGATTTAGTATCTTGTTGAATGAATTTTATCTTCATTGGTTTGATTATCGTATTGGCGTTGAAGTTCAATTCATTATTACAATTGTCTTATTCAATTCATATATGCATCTATCCTATTAGTGTTAAGTTCTCATCCAAAGAGATTTACAATTTCTAATATCTTAGTTTAGTATTTGATAAAGTTTTATCTTAGCTTTTCGTTTTTAATAAGTTCTTGCTTTTTGATGATGTTAGATGGCCTTTGTCATGTTAGTACTCTATGCTCTTGATTAGGAGATTTAGATAGTAGCATTAGCATTATTTCTTCATAATATTTATATATTGATATTCTTAGTCTTATTGCTAGTTAGTTTGCTTTAATTGTCGTGCTTTAGCTTTATCTATTAATTGCAATTTTATGTCACTCTTATGGTTAAACTTCTTATAATCAGTGGGTAATTTAACATGAATATCAACATCCTTGTGGGTTCGACCTATTTGCTAGTTGTCTATATGTACCCGTGCTTGCGTTTGTTTTTAATCGTACACTTGATATATTCTGGGTCACGAAAAGGTTAAGGTGAAGAATTTCAAGAGTAAGTATTGCTCGGGAGATGGTAAGTACACTACACTTTATGATTTAAGATATATACTTGGGATCTTATGATAACTATTGAAGTTAGCAAATAAATCTTTTGGGATATTAGACAAAATGTGAATTGGTGAAGTTATAAAGTAAGCTTTATGATTATACTTTTGTAAGGAAGATAAGTTCATATATAAGAGTTAAAGTATTTACATGTATCTTCGGAAAATCTTGGAGCTGGGTTTTATACAACGGAAAAATCCATGTTGGGATGGTTGTAGGATAAATTGTTTATTTGAGGAGCTCTTTTGGAATTTAAGTTGTCATATTAGAAAGGTAAGTCGAGCAAATAGGGTGTATTATGGAAGTAAAACTGGATATGTGAAGTTGTAGCAGGGATATAATAGCTAAGGAAAGGAGTAGCAAATGGTGTAATAAAATTATAATATTAAGTTGTGAGTACTACTATATCCGAATTAGCAATTTTATATTATGAGTATTAAACTAGGCAAAATAGAAAAAGGCTATATATTTTACTTTCTAAGTGGAAGAGGTAAATAATGTAAAATTGAAAGGTCGGGGCGTATAGATCTTGTGCAATGAAGTCTTGGAAACTAGGCATATGATTTAATAATGATACTAAAAAATAGATCTGAGGTTAATTTGGATGTAAGTTTATATAACTGGGATTACAAAGTTCAAACAAGTAATTGAGTCAGGAAAAAGGAATAAGGTTGGGAATATAAACAAGATTTATTTGACATTAAACTTGAGGTAATAAAGTTTATTTCCAGATGTTATACTAGTTGAGTTACTAGAAGATCGGAAGCTTAAACATGACGGGTTCAATCATTAAGATGTGGGATTAATAAGTAAGTCGTGTTGGAGGAAGCATCAACTATCATTATAAATACAAGTTAAAGCTCAAGAAGCTATATATTCTTGTGTATCTAAATTACATAAACGGATCCTAAGATGTTGTACGTCGTAAGCTTTGGGTATATATATGATATGTACTTTGAAGACTTTGGATATGCGCAACTTAGAATTTGATGCTTCATTTTAACTTCATGACGGTTATTGGAAAAGGATAATGTTCTACTAAGGTATGACAAGGATATTATAATTTGCGTGATCAATGTAAGTATGAACATTGAGATTTGCTCAGGTTATGAGTTGTGTAGGTTGTTTGATAAGATTTAAGCGAAAGGTGTTTCACAACATAGAATTTCGTAACAAAAGTATAAAGTGTACAAGACTTACATTCCAATTTGAGACTTTGATCAGTAAGCTATATTTTGGACCATATCTCTAAAGTTTAAAGTTAAGTAATTTTTGTCAAATAGATTTTGTCAAAGCTTGATTTATGTTAAGTTGTCGAAAACTCTAAGTATAATATGTTTATCAAGTAATCCAAGTTTTTTTATGGAGTACCAGAATGCAATTGTGTTATGAGATCTGATTATATCGCATTTGAGAATAATGAATTTGAATTTCGGATTATATGAAGTTATAAATTTTGTATTTTGATTCTGTTTCCGTAAGGGGAAGAAACTGCTAGAGCAGTGATGAACAACATTATGTATTCTGTATATCTGTATTCTGGGGACATGTCTTGAAAAGTCTTGCAAGCAGTACATAACGGAAGAGGGAGACGTCCTTTGTAAAAGTTTAGAGAATTTGCCTGGAAGGCAACTCTATTCGTGTTCTCTTCCCCAGTATAATATGATTTCTTATGATTTCTGAAAGAAAATAGAATAAGTATTTGAATACGTAAATGGTTTCATGGAAAGTTAGTTCAAAATTTATTATGGAGGTAATGTTTTACTCGCCCAAGTTTATGGAATTTATTCACTGAGTATAAGAATGATTTACTAAGAAAATCGTTAAGAACTCATGGAAGGAGTTAGCTATGTTATACATAATTGGATTAAAGATTTTTATATTTGAAATATAGAAGTGGGAGATATTGTTATGTCATAGAGTATGTCAGACAAAATGGATTTTGGAATATCGTATTCGATCCTATGGAATCCTTATGAGGTCTCCTTAGGGATTCGTGGAGAGCTTGTGTTAGCTTAATACTTTTGTTTACTTTTAATTATGGTTTGAGTTTGACTTTATGTTGGGTTGACTTTTAGTTTGGTTTTGGAGTTGACTTATGGTTGACTAAGTTATTGTTTTCAAAGTTATTTATTGTTTTACGCTACAAAATTCTGAATAAGCTGATACGTTATCTCATGGGAGATAATACTTTGATAATTCTCTAAGTTTTATAATAATAAGGTATTTTGGAAAATAAAGGTTGTCGGGATATTACAAAGTGGTATCTTGGAGCTTAGGTTTTTATTGGCCTTTCGTGCCAACCTTAAATTTTAGGCGCCTAGTTACTTAAAATGAATTTCATAGAAAACGACCTCCTACTTATTCGTTGTGCTTAAATCTTTTTTTCGAAACATGTTTCAATTTCAAAAAGGATTCGAAAATATATTTTTATAGGTTCGAAATTTTTATTGGGTTTGAAATTTTTTTAAAGCCGGAAATTATTTTTTTATTATTCTTTTCGGTTCTTTTCATATTTTCGAAATTATATATATTTATTATTTGTTTATTTTAGTACTCTTAGCTTATATTTTATTTTACTTAATTAATTTTGTGAGAGATGGGTAGTATAGGAAGGGCATATAGGATAGAAATATTACATGTCTGCTTAACTGTAAAATGTTATTCCTATCTTTAAATTATTTGTTTATTTTTGCTTATTGTCTATTGTTGGGAATATACGCTAAGTGAGGGTATTATTTATTTCTAGATGTCGTATTCATCAGTTAAGGGACCCCTATATATGACTGATAGAGAAGCTACTCGAGGAGGAAGCTACTCCAACCCAATTGTATTGAGTGATGATGAGTATGATGGAGAGTCTGATAGCGAGAGTTACACTAGCCTATAAGTCATCATGCGCCATTTTGAAAAGTAGGCATCCCTGATAGTGATGATGAGGTCATTCAGGAGTTTGATCATGCTAGAGGGCAGACCATAATGGACATCTACTATGCTGGTTTGAGGGTTGAGAGTGATTCTGAGTCAAAAGAGGATGAGCCTCAACCTAAGAAGATTCGAAGATCTACTAGAGCTAGAAATTCAGGTTGCTTCTACTATGACAGTGAGGACAATGAATACTTTGAAGATGAGATGTTCACTCCAGAGAAGTACAAGGAAACTAAGGATAATACTGACAATGTCACTCCATAGATTACTTATGTATGTTCTAAAATTAGTTGTTGGATAAGTAGCCAAGTTACAATGGTTTAAATTTCTTTCTTTAGTATCTTTACCTTTGTTGAGGAATAAGTTTAGTTATTATGGATTGGAAAAAATATTATCATCATCATTTTGAGGAATAAAAGTGATTATTTAACTATTCAAGTTGAGTAAGAATTTAATTTAGTACGCGAATGGGGAAAATTTTATTCTATTATTGTGATTAAATTTTTATTTAGTCCTCATATATATTATTGATGTGAATGCTATTTATGAATGAGTATATGACTAATGATGGTTTATAGTGATTGGATTTAGCACTATTATAATTCCATAGAATGTTATTATGATGCGATCTTATATGATCAAGTCGAATTGATGCCTTTATAGTAAATGGCAAGTAGTTGTGAGTTGGAACCTAAACTAGAGTTACTTTAAATTTCAGGTCGCGCAGTAGAATGGCCAACAACGATAACGCCTTAGCTTCTGCCATTCGCCTATTGGCAGAGAAATCGACTCAAGAAAGAGTTGAGCGTCCCGATCCTACAGGGGACATGTTTGAAAGACTAGCTAAGATTAAGCCATCGTAGTTTAAGGGGCAAGCTGACTCTACCTTCTTAGAGAGTTGGATTAGGGAGTTTGAAAAGATTTTTGGGGTTTCACAGGCTAAAGTCGTATCACCTTATCAAAAATAACCTAAAGTCCACTAACAAGTAGTCAAGGAAGTCAGGATCGAATCCATAGGGAGAAAGTTATACTATTATATCTGAATTCTAATATTATACTAACTAGATCAGATGAAGATGGATGTGTGTGACTAATCTAAGCAAATAACAGAACTAATACAAAGGTAAGAATCAATTAATGAAGAACTAGGACTATGGATCACTATGCATACAATTCGGAAAATCAGAGACGAATAATAACTACCCAATAAGTCAATTTATCTAGGGCACATGTAATTTCTCTCGAACATTACCTCCCTCAAAGATCACCTAGCCGCTCTCGCATGGTCAAGGATCACTATGCCTAATGATTAAAAGCCTATACGAAATCTCTCCCCTCGAAGTAGATTCAATATTGCGATAATAGAAATACAAATCAGGCCTAATTCATAAATCTAGCATGAACGATTCAATCACAGGAAACAATTGAAATAAAGGGTAATTATATTAATCTATTAATCCCTCATTGCATACATAGATCCCCACAATCCTAGAAATAAAACTACTCACTCATGTTTGAGAATCCAATAACAAATTCCATATAAAAATCCATACTTTCAACTATTGCAAATAACTAAGAAATTACTCTAATCAATAATAGAGGAATCAAACAATAATGGAGAAAACAAGGAAGAAGATTACCAAATTAATGAACTATATTGAACTTGCGAATAATCCAAAGGTTTGATCTTGAATCACAAAGAAGAGTAGTAAAACTAGGGTTCTTGAGAGAAACTATGAGAAATAATGACTAAAAACAAAAGATCCCTAAAAGATGTTCTAACTTTTCTATTTATACTAAATGCCCGAAACTCATTAAATGAGCGCGCGGAGGCGAAGCCCGATCGGGCCAAGTCAGCCCGATGAAACCGGGCGCAAAAGCAGCAGCTGGGCTTCAAAACAGGACCCGCCCGATGACATCGGGCCGCACACCAACGCTGAGCAACACAACACCAAACACGCCCGATGCAATCGGGCCGAACCTCCCGATCGGGCTCCTCAGCGTAATAACGACCGGGTGACATAGCCCGATCGGGCCCGCAACAACACCTCTTAACTCCTTATGATCGCCCGATCGGGCGAGTAGGGCCCGATGGAATCGGGCTGTGCTGCATATCCTCCTTCTTGGCTCTAAACGCTAAGACATCCATTCTTCTTTGCTCAAGGGTCTCGGAAAGTGTCCTCGGGACTTTGAAACTCCGCATGAAGCCTCTCCAGTCCAGTGTAATGGTCAAATAATAGTAGAAAATAGAGAGATAACTCCCTAAAACCTGCAATCAGACACAGAACAGAAAACCACAACTAGATGGAGAAAGTTAGCATAAAATGGCTCCTAAGAGCACCATTGATACACATTTTGGCTCAAATATAGGGGGAAAAACACTATATAAAACCATAACATCAAACTCCCCCAAGCTAAACCTTTGCTTGTCCTCAAGCAAAGCATAACATGAATAAGAATAGGATTGCTTCACCCCTCAGATGGAAAAGTTTAAACTCAATTATTTCCAACTCAAAATCATTCAAGCAAGCAAAATTCAAGTTCAGTTGCTCAGATCACCTGACTACCAATCACTTAAGTTAACCATCAAAAGCAGCTGCCCTACATATCATGCAAATCTTGAAAAGGTGCTCACCGAGGTGTCACTCCTCTCAATTTTGTGGCAGGCAAAATATGTGCCCGATCTCTCACCAACCCAACCATAATAACCCTTCCCACTCACACTCTCATGTGTTTAGAAAGGTATAATATCGCTCATCCTAATTAGGTCGACTCAAATAACAAACTTAATCTTCAACTTGGGCATATTGACTCAGTGTTATTCCAATAAACAATCACACACGTGCTCAAAAGGTCTTTTTCAGGGTTGTAATGGGGCTCGGGTAAAGGTACGGAAATTATTTAGGAAATGTGGTGGAAAAGCCAAGAAAGGGGAGCAAAAAACACTAGTAGGACTAGGTGTGGTAGAAACAACTCCCATGGCATCAACAACTTAACCAAGATAATAACCAACTTTTGAAATTTCACGAACCAACCAATAATTGTCATTTTCAACATAATTTCCAACACTTTTGAAAGTTAACGAGTAAAGATCATAGAAATTTTTCAGATTTTTCACTATCAAAATTTTGTTTTCTTTCTTTCTTTCACTTTATTTTTCTTTTTCTTTCTTTTCTTTGTACAAACATATCATTATTTTCCAACCGCCCTACGGAATCAACCACACAATATGATATAAACTTAACAAATGCTCCCCCAAGCTAGGCTTGGGACAATAGTCATTGCAAAGGCTCAAGGTGTGTAATGTGGTTTAATATAGATCCAAAAAGAAGTCATTAGGCTCAGCGGGGCTAGGGGGAAAAATTCATTAAACAACTCTGAGGCTTAAAATTAAACAAATGAACGCCTCTATCACAGCACATGCCTAAAGTTACCAGAACTCAACGAGTACAATGCCAAAACCAAGATAAGAATGCTACGAGGAACTAACACACAAGAATAGATCGGATATAGAGATAAATCCGAGGGCTAGAATGAATCCTCACAATCTAACCAATTCAAGCATGCAGTTAAAATAGGCACTTTATCATCAAAATTCACTCAAGATCAAGGCAATCATAGATCACATCACAACATCCCAATCACAAATGCCCAACTATCCAGTATAATGAGTTAAATCATTTTTTTCAAAGCAAAGTTCGGGGCACAGGGAAGCAATCAATCTATTCGTATTCAACTCGTATTTTTGTGTGTTTTTTTCAGCAATATTTCATTTTTTTGTGATTTTTCATTTTTTCAGAGTAATTAAACTAACTTAAATAACCTAAAAAGCAATAAAAACAAAACTAATACTTACAGAAGTTCTCCCCCAAGCTGAACGTGGCAATGGCCTCATTGCAACAAGGGAAAGGAACGCATGGATATCAGGCATCCATAGAAATGTCCTCACCATCATCATCCGCATCTCCATCATCCTCACCTCCATCATCCTCACCGCCATCATCCTCACCTCCATCATCCTCACCTCCGCCACCCCTACTACTGGACCCTGGCTGGCTGTAATTCGGGTTCCAAGTGTACCAAGACGGGTGAGCATCTGTTTCTGCAATGGTATGCATTCTGCAGTAGTCATCGTACATGGGATACAGAGCGAGGTGTTGATCATTGGCCAATGTATCAACACGCTGGCTAAGGCTCTGGAGAAGTACAGTGTTGGCATCAACATGCTGACCGATGCTCTAGATGGCGGTAGAGTTGGCAGTGATACCAGACTCCATCCGCTGGAGCATGCTCATCATTCCCTGAAAATCAAAAGAAGGAGGAGGAGCAGCAGAATATGGGGGGGGGGGCATCAGAAGTAGAGGCAATATCGGCAGGATGAGGGGGCGGCGGTGAAATGTGCGCGCTGGGGAATCTCGGGGATGGGGGTGGGAAAGTCGGAACCAAAGAATGGGAAGGTGGTAATGGGGCTGGCTCTGGTCGGATTTTTGCTAAGGGACTAGGCGGCTCAATAGAGCGCCTCCCGTTGATGCGCCACTGATATTTATCCCCAGCCCTCTTTAACCAATGGAGGCGATCTAGGAAAGCATAATCCATGAGGGTGGATCCTATGGCTGGCTGGTAGCGAGATTCGTCAAACCCGGGGATTTTCCTAGCAAAAAGAGTCACTAACCCCCCATTTACAATGGCACGAGAGGTCAAGGTACCATCTGCTCTCCTCTTGGGGTAAGTGGTGGCAATACGCTCCATCTGGAGCGCAACATGATGAGGGATGTTATATTGAAAATGGTCAGGCGTCCCTTTAAGCATGTAGTCGCCAATTAGGTACGATTCATCCCCCTTATTAATTGTCCTTCCACCCTCCCAAATAGTGTCTGCGACATAAATCGAACCCAAATTTTAAAGATGGGTTGGTGGATGTATTTGCCCTTGCAGTGTTGTAGGGTGAAGTCATTACCATCACCTGTGATGGCAAAGTACGTGCTACGATGGTGGTAGTTAGGGGGGTGCCCAATCTCCCCACCACATTGTACTCGAAGTACCCGTGCAAATTCCGGTAAAGTGAGGTGGAAATCCTGATTGAGCAATCTAAAGGATACATATGATACAGGTCCAGTTCGGGGTTTGGTAACCTTAAGACTGCTATAAAATTCATAGACTAGTACAGGATAGGTATTAACATGGACAGAAAAGAAAGATTCCATGCCGATTATTTTCATGAAATCTTTGAATTCAAAAGCAATACCCAATTTATTCAAAAATTCAATATCAAGAAAATGGGTAGGACTCACGTCGCGCCCTTTTAGGCGCTGAAACCGTTCACGTTGCTCTGGTGACGAAAAGATGACATCCGGAAAAGTCTCGTCCCGTGGTGGTGGTGGTGGTGGTGGTTGTGGTGGCCCAGTGCCGGATCCGCGACGCCTCCTTGAAGTCATGATGCTTGGAAAATGTAGAGATTTCACACTCACTCTAATGGGGGATGATGGGAAGGGGGCTTTTCTCTCACTTTAATGGTGGAATGAATGTGGAAGAGGATGGATGGGAGAGATGGAGTGAAAGAAAAATGAAGAGGATGGAGTGGGTAATTGGTAGGGGAAAATGAGAGGAGTGATTTTTGTCGAGATAGAAGTAGCTTGGATTGGAGGTTGTTAATGGTGGATGGAGAATTTGGGGAAGAAGGTGAGAGATGGGGTTAGGGCTTGAAGAAGAGAGAGAAAGAGATTGGGAGTGAATGAGGAAAATGAGTAGGGAAATCCGGATTTAATGAAAGAGCCGGATACGCAGCCCGATCGGGCGTGAGAAGCCCGATTTCGTCGGGCGAGAAAATGCATCAGGAACTTCAAAAATCTGTCACGGGCCCGATCGGGCGTGCACAGCCCGATGCAATCGGGCGGATTTCTTAATCTTCCCAGGTCTTGACGGAATGCGCCCCGATCGGGCGATATGAGCCCGATTACATCGGGCGAAATTTTTCCTTCAGGTGCAGAATGCTTGTTGCGGGCCCGATCGGGTGGTGTTGCCCGATAAAATCGGGCGGTTCCGGTTTTCGTTGACGGACGAACGCCCGATCGGGCGGAATGGCCCGGTCGTGTCGGGCGCTTTTCTTTTTTCGTTCTTGTCATATTTCTTCGCGGGCCCGATCGGGCGGTTGCCCAGTCTCCTTTTTCTCGGAATTTTGCTATCTTTTTCATGGGAAGACGGACTTGGCTATTATGCGAAAAATTCCTGCACACATATAACCTCAAGGTAAAGGTTAGTACCCTCTCACTCTCTCACCAAGACTACAAAACTAGAAAAAATAAAAACAAAACTATACTAAAAAGAAGAAAAGGAAAGGGAAAATCGGGTTGCCTCCCGATTAGCGCTGGTTTATGAGGGTCCCGCACGACCATAATGCTGCATCCCTCAAACAGAAGGGGAAGGGGGTTGGAGGTATAATTCCTCCACAGATCCAGCAAGAGCTCCTGTATGATAAAGCTTTAAGCGTTGGCCATTAACCTTGAATTTTTCACATGTTGCATTCATCACCTCAATAGAACCAAACTTGTTAACATTAGTGACAGAAAATGGACCAGACCACCTAGACTTCAACTTACCAGGAAAAAGTTTTAATCTAGAGTTGTACAATAAAACCTTGTCACCAATTGAGAACTCTCTACTCAAAATTTTCTTATCATGCCATCTCTTAGTTCGCTCTTTGTAGAGACACGAACTATCATAAGCATTCAACCGGAGTTCATCAAGTTCATTAATCTGCAAAAGGCGTTTTTCTCCTGCTAACTTAGCATCAAAGTTCATCTCCTTAACAGTCCAAAAAGCCTTGTACTCTAGCTCAACAGATAAGTGACATGCTTTCCCATAAACTAACCTGTAAGGGGTGGTGCCAATAGGGGTCTTAAAAGCAGTTCTGTAAGCCCATAAGGTGTCATCTAATTTGTCACTCCAATCCTTCCTAGATTTAGCTACCACTTTCTCCAAGATAGTCTTTATCTCACGATTAGACACTTCTACCTGCCCACTTGTCTGAGGGTGATAAGCTAGGCCAGTTCTATGGTAGACACCATACTTCTTAACCAGAGCCTCGAAAGTGCGTTTGTGAAAATGAGATCCACCATCACTTATGATGTACCAAGCCTTGGAAATATAATCTTTTTAAACATGTTCATAACGACTTTGGAGTCGTTCGTTGGTGATGCAAGGGCTTCTACCCACTTAGACACATAATCAACAGCAACAAGTATAAAATTATTGCCAGATGAAGAGGGAAAGGGGCCCATAAAATCAATACCCCATACATCAAATAGTTCAACTTCCAAAATGGGGGTTTGAGGCATCTCATGTCTTCGGGAAATATTTCCCGTTCGTTGGCATGCATCACAGGACTTAACAAAGGTACTAGCATCATGAAATAAAGTGGGCCAATAAAAACCAGATTGAAGTACCTTAGCAACAGTTTTGGAGGGCCCAGCATGGCCTCCACATGGCAGGGAGTGGGAGTGCTTCAGAATGTCATGCACCTCCCATTCTGGAATACATCGCCTATAGATGGTGTCAGCGCAAAGTTTGTACAGTAGAGGGTCGTCCCAAAAATACTTTTTAGCCTCATGGAGGAATTTCTTCCTTTGCTGGTAACTCAGCTCTGGGGGAGTCTGTCCACTCACACAAAAGTTGGCGAAGTCGGCATACCACGGGGAGACAGAAGTGACTGCCAGGAGCTTATCATCAGGAAAGGAATCATCAATGGGTAGTCCTTCTTCCATATCTTCATACGGCAATCTGGACAAGTGATCAGCCACTACATTTTCTGCTCCCTTTTTATCCCTGATCTCTAAATCGAATTCTTGGAGCAGTAAAATCCACCGAATGAGTCTAGGCTTGGCCTCCTTTTTGGCTAGGAGGTACTTAAATGCAGCATGGTCAGTATAAACAATGACCTTAGACCCCAACAAATAAGTTCTGAACTTGTCCAGTGCATAGACCACAGCTAGAAGCTCTTTCTCAGTTGTGGCATAGTTAACTTGAGCTTCATCTAGTGTCTTACTAGCGTAGTATATCGCATGGAGAATGTTGCCCTTCCTCTGACCATGCACTGCTCCCACAGCATAGTCGCTTGCATCACACATAATCTCGAAGGGAAGGTTCCAATCCGGAGATCGAATGATAGGAGCAGTAATCAAAGCTTGCTTGATCCTGTTGAAAGATACAAGACAGTTATCAGTAAACAGGAACGGGGCATCCTTGAGGAGCAACTGAGTAAGTGGTTTAGCAATTTTAGAGAAATCCTTGATGAAGCGGCGATAAAACCCCGCATGACCAAGGAAACCTCGCACCCCTTTTACATTCACAGGAGGGGGTAATTGCTCAATCACTTGAATTTTTGCTTTATCCACCTGGATGCCTCGTTCAGAGATAATATGACCAAGTACCACTCCTTCAGTAACCATGAAGTGGCACTTCTCCCAGTTCAGTACAAGATTGACATCTTCACACCTTTTCAAAACTTTAGCCAGATTTAGCAAACATGCATCAAAATCAATTCCATACACGCTAAAGTCATCCATAAACACTTCCATAAAGGACTCAATGAACTCAGAAAAAATGGCCATCATACAACGTTGGAAGGTGGCGGGGGCATTGCATAATCCAAATGGCATCCTTCGATAGGCAAAGGTACCATAAGGGCAGGTAAAGGTGGTCTTCTCCTGGTCATCTGGGTGGATAGGGATTTGGAAGAAACCGGAATACCCATCTAGATAACAGAAATAAGAATGACAAGCTAGCCTTTCCAACATTTGGTCAATGAAGGGGAGGGGAAAGTGATCCTTCTTGGTGGCAACATTTAAGTTCCTATAGTCAATGCACATACGCCAACCAGTTACTACTCTTGTAGCAATTAATTCATTTTTTTCATTTTTAACAACAGTAGTACCTCCCTTTTTAGGAACTACTTGAACTGGACTCACCCACTTAGAGTCGGCAATGGGGTAGATGATTCCCTCATCAAGCAATTTCATAACCTCTTTCTTAACCACTTCTTGCATATTGGGGTTCAAACGACGTTGGCCTTGTATACTAGGACGATGATCATCCTCTAAGTGAATTCTATGCATGCAGAAGTCAGGGCTTATGCCTTTCAAATCATCAATATTATATCCAATGGCGTGTTTGTGTTTTTTCAAAACAGATAAAAGTTGAGACATTTGACTATCATTCAATGAAGCACTAACAATCACAGGATAGTTTTCAGATTCATCCAGAAAAGCATAGCGCAGAGAAGGGGGAAGGGGTTTCAGTTCAGGTTTCGTTACCTCTACCGGTTGAGTATCATATACTAACCGTTCCTTATCATGAGTGGTAATACCGTCAAGCTCTTCACATGCTAGAACTGCTTCCCAGTCATCCACTGCAGCACTCAAGGGATTACCATCACCTGTAGAAGATGCAAAACAAAGCAAAGCCTCCAGAGGGTCCCGCAGAAGGGATTGAGGCATATCATCGTTAACTAGCACATCAATGACATCAATTCTATAACAGGCTTCCTCTAGCATGGGACTTTTTAAGGCATTGGTTAAGCTAAAGGTCACCTTGTCATCTCCCACAGTTAAAGTTAATTTCCCATTCTTAACATCTATGACAGCTCCAGCAGTATGAAGGAATGGTCTCCCTAAAATAATTGGGATCTGAGTATCCTCTTCCATGTCAAGCACAACAAAATCCACAGGAATAAAAAATTTACCTACTCTCACAGGGACGTCCTCTAGGATACCTAAGGGGTATTTGATGAACGGTCGACCATTTGAAGAGTAATATTGGTACATTTTAAATCTCCTATGTCAAGCTTTTTGCATACAGTAAGGGGCATGACACTAACACTAGCACCCAAATCACATAAAGCCTTATCGATAAAAATGGTGCCAATGTTACAAGGGATAGAGAAACTCCCCGGGTCTTTCAATTTAGGTGGGGACTGGTTTTGCAAAAGAGCACTACATTCTTCAGTGAAAGCTACAGTCTCAATTTCATTAAAGGCTCTTTTCCTAGTCAGAATTTCTTTCAAAAATTTAGCATATGGAGGAACTTGAGTAATAAGTTCATTAAAAGGGACAGTTACCTGCAGATGTTTCACTATCTCCAAAAACTTACCGAGCTGATGATCAAGCTTAGTCTTCAATAATCTATTAGGGAACGGTACCTTGATCACAGGAGTGGGAGGTGGAACTTTTTCAGCTACTGTTTGCTTCTCTGCATTGCTGGCCTCCGTAGGAGCTGTGGAATTGTCAGTGACAGCTTCATCCTTGTCGGACCCAACCGGATCATCTTTAGGCATCTCTGGACTATCATACCGCGTTCCACTCCTAAGAGTGATGGCATTGGCAGTATCTCTTGGTTGCATGGGTTGTGAAGGTAATGACCCAGGTGGCCTACTAGCAGAAGAACTAGCCAATTGAGCTAGTTGAGTCTCCAACATCTTGTTATGCGTACCCAAGTTTTCCAACTGAGCCTTTGTGTCGACTTGAAAGGCATTAAAACCTTTCTGCATCTGAAACATCATATTCTTCAGCTCTGTCATGGCTGGGTCAAGAGGAGAGAGCGGTGGTTGTGGAGCTTGATTTCTCTGAAAGCCGGGAGGAGCTTGTTGTTCGAGGTTGATATTGTTGAACCCGATTACGTGGGACATATGGTTGTTGAGGTTGAGGATTCAACACATTATTGCTCCGATATGAGAGGTTGGGGTGATTTCGTACCCGGGGTTGTAAGTGTTAGAATATGGATTGAACTGGGCCCTAGGTTGTGGCCCGAAACGCATTAACCGCCTCCACGGTTGCTCCCGACATTAGAAGAGAGGAGCGCAGGGCACTCTTGACAGTTGTGCCCAGGTATCCCACAAGCATCACAAATGGGAGCAATATAATTAGAAGCACTAGCCATCGCATTAACACTCATATGGGAGGAGTCATTACCTAGCTTCAAGGAATCAATCTTCTGGTTTAGAGCAGCTAGTTGCCCGGATAATAAAGAAATGGCCTCGACATCATGTTTCCCTCCCTTCTTCATGGAGGAACGAATGGTAGATGCTTGATTAGAAGCGAGTTTCTCCAGAAGTTCATACCCCTCATCGATGGCTTTATCCATGAAAAACCCACCGGATGCTCCATCAATTACTCTCCTTGTATCGGCATCAACTCTAGTGTAGAAAATCTGACACAAATACCACTGGTCTAAACCATGATGAGGACAAAGGCGTTGCAGATCCTTGAACCTCTCCCAAGCTTCATATAATGATTCTCCAGGATCTTGGGTGAAAGTTACTATGGCATGACGTATATCTGCAGTTTTCTGGTAAGGATACCACTTGATGAGGAAGATTTTGGATAGTTCTGCCCAGGTGGTGATGGTAGAAGGCAGCTTATTATACCAAAATAGAACTTTGTCGCGCAGAGAGAACCCAAATAGGATGAGTTTCATATCATCGGCAGTAACACCAACTTTTTTCTGAGTAGCACAACATGTAAAAACCGCTGCAGGTGTTGATTTGGGTCTTCAGATGGTAACCCAACAAACTGATTATTCTGAACCATATTCAGAACATGAGACTTGATTTCAAAGTTTGTAGCAGCAATGGTAGGCATCGGGACCCCAGTGGGTACATTGTCGGGCGAAGGTTGTGCATAATCTCTGAAGGTTGGTTTAGCTTCGTCACCCATTATAGCAGTAATAGGTGAAGATGGTGGAGTAGGTGTCTTTTGGGATGGTGTCCCTGCAGACAACTTCGCTTGCTTAGCTTGCTTTCTGAGTCTACGAGCAGTCTTTTCAATCTCCGGATCAAATGGAATGAGATTTGAGGATTTCAATTTCCTGCTCATACACCAAAAACACTAAAACAAACGTGAGATGCTCCAAAGAACAGGTGTTCTTCAGAGTAGAGGTTAGTGTAATACTATAATTCAGACAAAATAAAAACAAACCGTCTCCCCGGCAACGGCGCCAAAATTTGACAGGCTAAAGTCGTATCACCTTATCAAAAATAACCTAAAGTCCACTAACAAGTAGTCAGGGAAGTCGGGATCGAATCCACAGGGAGAAAGTTATACTATTATATCTGAATTCTAATATTATACTAACTAGATCAAATGAAGATGGATGTGTGTGACTAATCTAAGCAAATAACAGAACTAATACGAAGGTAAGAATCAATTAATGAAGAACTAGGACTATGGATCACTATGCATACAATTCGGGAAATCAGAGACGAATAATAACTACCCAATAAGTCAATTTATCTAGGGCACATGTAATTTCTCTTGAACATTACCTCCCTCAAAGATCACCTAGCCGCTCTCGCATGGTCAAGGATCACTATGCCTAATGATTGAAAGCCTATACGAAATCTCTCCTCTCGAAGTAGATTCAATATTGCGATAATAGAAATACAAATCAGGCCTAATTCATAAATCTAGCATGAACGATTCAATCACAGGAAACAATTGAAATAAAGGGTAATTATATTAATCTATTAATCCCTCATTGCATACATAGATCCCCACAATCCTAGAAATAAAACTACTCACTCATGTTTGAGAATCCAATAACAAATTCCATATAAAAATCCATACTTTGAACTATTGCAAATAACTAAGAAATTACTCTAATCAATAATAGAGGAATCAAACAATAATGGAGAAAACAAGGAAGAAGATTACCAAATTAATGAACTATATTGAACTTGCGAATAATCCAAAGGTTTGATCTTGAATCACAATGAAGAGTAGTAAAACTAGGGTTCTTGAAAGAAACTATGAGAAATAATGACTAAAAACAAAAGATCCCTAAAAGATGTTCTAACTTTTCTATTTATACTAAATGCCCGAAACTCATTAAATGAGCGCGCGGAGGCGAAGCCCGATGAAACCGGGCGCAAAAGCAGCAGGTGGGCTTCAAAACAGGACCCGCCCGATGACTTTGGGCCGCACACCGATGGCATCGGCCGACCAACCCGATGGCACCAAGCACGCCAACGTGCAAGCAACACAACACCAAACACGCCCGATCGGGCTCCTCAGCGTAATAACGACCGGGCGACATAGCCCGATCGGGCCCGCAACAACACCTCTTAACTCCTTATGATCGCCCGATCGGGCGAGTGGGGCCCGATGGAATCGGGCTGTGCTGCATATCCTCCTTCTTGGCTCTTAACGCCAAGACATCCATTCTTCTTTGCTCAAGGTTCTCGGAAAGTGTCCTCGGGACTTTGAAACTCCGCATGAAGCCTCTCCAGTCCAGTGTAATGGTCAAATAATAGTAGAAAATAGAGAGATAACTCCCTAAAACCTGCAATCAGACACAGAATAGAAAACCACAACTAGATGGAGAAAGTTAGCATAAAATGGCTCCTAAGAGCACCATTGATACACATTTTGGCTCAAATATAGGGGGAAAAACACTATATAAAACCATAACATCAGGATTGTACGAGGCTATGAAAGTAGGCCAATTTGTGTTATATCTGAAAGATGAGGCTGACTTATGGTGGAAGGAAAATGGAGTTAGACTTAGTGCTGTGGAAGGGTTTAATTGG
This sequence comes from Beta lomatogona, assembly GCA_947646795.1. NCBI lineage: Eukaryota > Viridiplantae > Streptophyta > Magnoliopsida > Caryophyllales > Amaranthaceae > Beta > Beta lomatogona. The sequence goes on from CANSNZ010001150.1 coordinate 347,196, forward strand.
GATTCCTTTATTGATGCTTTAAGATCGAAGAAAATTTTACCCTGCTTTTATGAGAAAACAAAAGGCTCAAGAGTTCATAAACCTTAGGATAGGGAGTATAACTATCTCTGAGTATTATAGCAAGTTCATAGCATTGTCTAGGTTTGCACTTAAGGTAGTAACTACTGAAGAGCTAAAGGCTCAAATATTTGAGCAAGGTTTGACTGAGGAAATCCAATTGGGGTTAGTTGGTGAGACTTTTGCATCCCTATATGTTGTTTATGGAAGAGCCGCCCATATTTATGGTCTTCAGTCGAGGCGTGACAAGAAGAATGTTCTAGTGGGTGAGAAAAGAACTGGAGGAAATCAGGGGAACTTTAAGAAGAATAGAAATGGGAATGGAAATTTCCAAGGAAGGAATGGTCAAGGCTTTAATAGTAAGATCCAGTCTAAGAGGAGTTACAACTGTAAGAAGTGTAACAAGAACCACCCTGGTAGAGACTATAAAGGAGATCTAGTAACCTGTCATTACTGCCAAAAGAAGGGGCATAGAGAATTTGAGTGCCTCACCAAGCAAAGGAAAGAGCAGAATGGTAATGGGAGTGGTAATAAGGGAAGGTCCAGGTTCAACCAATTAGGCAACCAAGGGTCGAAGCCTATAGGGTCGCAGGACAACCAAGAAAGCTATAGTAAGCCTGCTAGTGAGAGCAACAACAACAACAACAACCAGAGTAAAGCTCCGGGTAAGCTGGTCATGATGAGCCGCAATGAAGCTAAGAGATCTGTCGGCGTAGTTTCTGGTACTTTATCTATTAACTCCGTTCTGGTTAAAGCGTTATTTGATTCTAGGGAGACTTATTCTTTTATTTCGTCGTCCGTTATTAAAAGTTTGGGGTTGGTAGACTTTGAAGTAATTGACCTGTCTATTAGTATACCTACTGGAGAAGTCATAAGGTGTACCAAGTTGTTTAGAGACTTGCCTCTGAAGATAGGAGACTGTGTTTTTCCTTCTAATCTGATAGAGTTCAATCTGGGAGACCTAGACGTTATTCTTGGGATGAATTGGTTAGGTTTTTATAAGGCCAAAATAGACTGTGAAGCCCAGAAGGTAGTGTTGAGAAGCCCTTTGGGGAAGTTGACTTCGTATCGACGTTTTGGGAAGCCTAAGAACTTTGGGGTCATTTCTGCAATGCAAGTGAAGAAGTTGGTGAAGAAGGGATGTGAGCTGTTTTTCTGTAGTGTGCAAGATGTAAGTAAAGAGGTTGAATTAAAGATTGAGGACATACCAATTGTGAATGAGTTTATGGATGTATTTTCAAGCGACATTTCTGGTATGCCACCTAAAAGAGTCGTTGAGTTCACCATAGACTTAGTTCCTGGTACTGCACCTATTTCTAAGGCACCATATAGAATGACACCTCCTGAGATGAGCGAATTGAAGACGCAGTTGCAAGAACTGTTGGATAAGGGTTATATTAGGCCTAGTGCGTCGCCTTGGGGAGATCCTGTGTTATTTGTGAAGAAGAAAGATGGAAGTATGAGGTTGTGCATTGACTATAGGGAGTTAAACAATGTGACCATTAACAACAAGTATCCTTTGCCTAGGATAGACGACCTGTTCGACCAGTTGAATGGAGCGAATATGTTTTTGAAGATTGATTTGCGTTCGGGGTATCACTAGTTGAAGGTAGCTGATAAGGATATACCTAAGACTGTGTTTAGGATGCGTTATGGTCATTATGAGTTTACTGTGATGCCGTTTGGATTAACCAATGCTCCGGCTATATTTATGGATTTGATGAATAGGATATTCCATGAGTTCTTAGATAAGTTTGTTGTGGTGTTCATTGATGATATTTTGATCTATTCAAAGAGTGAAGAAGAGCATGATGAGCATTCGAGGATAATATTGGAGATGCTTAGGAAGAACCAATTGTATGCCAAGTTCTCTAAGTGTGAGTTCCGTTTGGAGAAAGTAGCATTTTTGTGTCATTATGTGTCTAAAGAAGGAGTTTATGTGGATCCTGCAAAGATTCAAGCTGTTAGTGAGTGGCCTACCCCAAAGAATGTGTCAGATATTAGGAGTTTTCTAGGATTAGCTGGCTATTATAGGAGATTTGTGAGAGATTTCTCGAAGATAGCAAGGCCAATGACCAATTTGATGAAGAAATAGTCAAAATTTGAGTGGAGTGAGAAGTGTCGAGGAAGCTTTTCAGGTTTTGAAGGAGCGTTTGACCTCTGCACATGTTTTAACCCTACCTGACGGAAATGAGGGATTTGAGGTGTATAGTGATGCTTCTAAGTATGTGGGATATGAGTTGCAATAGAATGGGAAGGTGATCGCGTATGCATCGCGTCAGTTGAAACCGTATGAGTCTAATTATCCTACCCATGATCTAGAGTTAGTTGCTATTGTGTTTGCCTTGAAAAGTTGGAGACATTACCTATATGGGGCAACTTGCAAGATCTTTACCAACCATAAGAGTTTGAAGTACATTTTCACCCAGAAGGATCTCAATATGAGGCAGAGGAAATGGTTAGAACTGGCCAAAGATTATGACCTAGATATCCAGTATCATGAAGGGTAGGCGAATGTAGTTGTCGGTGCTTTGAGTAGGAAATCAAGCCATAGCATGAATGCGTTGGTAGTTTCTGAGGAATTGTGCCGAGATATGCAAAGGCTTAGCCTAGCAATTCTAAATCCTAGGGAGATCGTGGCAAGATTGAGTGCTTTGTCATTGGGGTTGTCAGTTATCGATGAGATCAAAGAGGGTCAAGTTGGAGACGAGCACCTAGATAATATTAAGGAGAAGATGAAGCAAGGCAAGGAAGTTGACTTTAAGATTCATGATGATTGAAGCTTAAGGTTCAAGGGAAGATGGTGTGTACCACAAAAATGTGAATAGCTTAAGAGAAGGCTTATGGATGAGGGGTATAATACTCCATATTCTGTGCACCCTGGGGGTGGTAAGTTGTATAAGGATCTTAAGAAAATTTAGTGGTGGCCGTATATGAAGCGTGAAGTCGCTGAGTTCGTGTCAAAGTGTCTAACCTGTCAGAAAGTACAAATCAACCATAAGAGACCAATGGGGAAGGTTCAATCCTTAAAAGTTCCTGGATGGAAGTAGGATTATATATCCATGTATTTTGTGACTGCTTTGCCAAAGACGAGAAATGGCAATGATACCATTTGGGTTATCGTGGACCGTCTGACAAAGTCTGTCGTGTTCGTTTCGATCAAAGAGACATGGAAGAAGAAGCAACTTGCGAAGACATACATCAAGCATGTAGTGAGACTGCATGGAGTCCCGACGGACATTATTTCAGATCGTGATTCGAGATTCCTCTCGATGTTTTGGCAAAAGGTCCAGTTGAATCTTGGAACAACGTTGAAAATGAGCACTGCTTTTCATCCTGCGACCGATGGTCAGACTGAAAGGACCAACCAGGCTATGGAAGATATGTTGAGAGCGTGTGCAATTGATTTCCAAGATAGTTGTGAAGATCACTTGGACTTGATTGAGTTTTCGTATAACAATAGTTACTATGCGAGTATTAAGATGGCTCCTTTTGAGGCGTTTTATGGGAGGAAGTGTAGAAGTCCCATTTACAGGAATGATTTTAGTGAAAATATAGTATTGGGGACGGAATTTATTAAGGAGACGATTAAGAATGTCAAGTTGATTCAGGCTAGAATTCAAGCTGCTCAAGATAGGCATAAGAGTTATGCTGATTTGAAGCAAAGAGAAGATGAATTCGCAGTTGGTGATAAAGTGTTTTTGAAAGTGTCACCAACTAAAGGAGTAATGAGATTTGATAAGAAGGGCAAACTAAGTGCTAAGTATGTTGGCCCATATGAGATTTTGCAAAGAATTGGGAAGGTAGCTTATCAGTTGGCTTTGTCAATGGAATTTGAGAAAATGCACGATGTGTTTCATATTTCCCAACTCAAGAGATACATCCCTGATGTGAATCTCCCAACTCAAGAGATACATCCCTGACGAGAATCATGTCTTGGAGCCCGAAAGAATTCAAATTGATAGTAGCCTCACATATGAGGAAAGGCCTGTGAAAATTTTGGATAAACAGGTGTGTAGTACACGCAATAAGGATGTGAATATTATAAAAATGCTTTGGTCTAACCATGAGTCTGAAGAGGCAACGTGGGAAACCGAATATGAAATGAAGAAAAAGTATACTAAGTTATTTATAGAGGTGAGTTACGAGGGCGTAACTCGTTTTCTTTAAGGGGGTAGAATGCGATATAATTTCGCACTTTTTGCTTTATTTTATGGTACTTTTATGCATTTTTATGCTTTTTTGGCGATTGGCACATGTTGGACCAAAATAAATTGGTTCCTCGCATAGAAAAATGTGTTCATGAGTAACACAAGTGGTTTTACAGTTGGTAAAAGTGTGTACACGTTGTGACACAAGTATTTCCAAATGGAAGTTTGAGTCAAAAAATTAAAAACTGTGAGGGTTTTCGTGCCAAGTTTCGGGACCAAACTTCTTTTAAGAGGGGTAGACTATAATCCCCCGTAATTTTATGAATTTAATGAATGTACTTTTATATATATTTTAGTATTTAAATAATTTATTTCTTAGAATGTTGACTATTTGAAAGTCAAAAGGATTATTTAATGATTTTAAGTAATCAAATATTTTATTTAGTCATACTTTGAAAATTATTTAATAGTTTAAACATCTTTGAATTGTAGTGTAAAGGGTTTTAAAATGGGTTAGAGGAACGCAACTCAACTCAAGTACCCAATCATTAAATGATTATTAAAAGCCCAAACACATATTTCCCTAAGCCCACAAGGGTTACCTATATAAACCCAACAAAACCCAAAATCCCCACACATTAAACACTCACCCTAAAATTTCTCTCCTCTCTTTCTTTTCACTCTCCTCCCCCACGGTTATGTCTCTCTCTTTTTCTTATCTTATCTCGACCAGCCACGCCGGCTGCCACCACCGCTAGACCGCCGGCCAGCAGCAGCAGCGCGCCACCGCTGGTAGCCCAACCTCCTCTCTCTCTCTCTCTGTCGTGCTTCCCGTCCTTCCTCTCTTTGATTTATTCCTCTTCCTCCTCTATTTTATTTAATGTTCAGTTTATGTTTTTTTAGGGATTAATTTAATGATTTCATGATGAAGGTTTATAGTTTGATGATTTAAATATAAATTTCAAATTATGTAATTTGTATAGTAAAATAATTAAATTTTAGATTTATTAATTATATTTAAACTAGGGTTTTAAGTATCAAAGCATGGATTTTTAGGGTTTTATGAGTTAGAAATTGTAGTACTATGTAGTACTATATTATAGTTTATGAAAATTGAACACTCTTATGTGTATGATTATGTTTAAGCATGTTTTAAAGGGTATTAAACACATTATAAGTTTTTGGAATTTTTATTAATATGCTTATGATGGAGTTTTAATTGTCAAAGTATGTGTTTTAATAGTTGGAGTTTTAATGATTAAAAAGGATTTGTAAACACTTTTAAGGTTGTTAAAGTGGCCTTGCATATTGTCTACACAAGGTGTGTACATACCTATGTGTTGGTAGACTGGTATCATGTCCTAAGAATAGGATTGATATAGTATCATGTATAGGGAACTATGTATAGTTCATATGTCATTTATATTCAAGTGGAATTGCATGTTTTATGCCGTTGTGTGAAGCATGTTGCTTATGTTGGTTATACTATGTTTGTATGGATGATTGATGCAAGCATATGGGATTGGGAACTTTATTTTATTAATTCACATGAGGGATTAATAATTATGTTGTTATTGGATCATGAATTGGATCATGTTGTTCCCTTTGAATTATTTTATTTACTTTATGAGGACCGAAAGCCTTATTTGGCAAGTTGGGTATTTACCTATGAAAGGTTGGTTGATTGTTGACTTAGATCAACAAATAAATAATGGTTATGGAACTAATAATGGATTTATTCTTAGATTGTTAAGTTGTTGATCACCTTACCTAATCCTAAGATAAAAATGGAAGTATCATGTATCCTTGATGATCATATTATTTGTCTTACTTTGTGGGTCATAACAAGTAAATAATTTAATAATAACTTAAAGTAGAAAGTGAATAGCAATAAGCTTTAGACTTGTGCACGTTTGAAGTGTTGGACTAGTATGAGTTGGAGTACATGGTGGTAGCCCATGGCTTTTCTTGGGACCGGATTGATCACCGTGTCCTATTTTATTTATTTATAACCTCGATATCGTTGGTCATGGGAGTACGGAGTCGCACCCTACTTCGTCTTCTAAATTGAAGACTGGTTTACTTTGGACAACTCTTTCCATTGCCTATTCAATCTAAATTTAACTAACTTATTGGTTGTAGAGTCAAGTTCAGTAAAGTTAGTATGTCATGTTATTATATTATTGTTTAACTTTGCTTAAATGTTCATTAGTATCATGTTAGGATTTATTTATTTATTATGTAGTACTCAGCTTTGCTAATTACGTGCTTTTGTGTGTATGTCGACCATGATTGTGCCTTATTGATCCTGTGATGACCCATTTGGTGAGCAGTCTCTTAGGACCAATAGAGCATCGTCCATTTTAGGTTTGAAGATGATGCATCATGGGTTCGGGATTCATGGAGAGCTTGTGTTAGCTTGATACTTTAGTTTACTTTTAATTATGGTTTGAGTTTGACTTTATGTTGGTTTGACTTTTAGTTTGGTTTTGGAGTTGACTTATGGTTGACTAAGTTATTGTTTTCAAAGTTATTTATCGTTTTCGCTGCAAAATTCTGAATAAGCCGATACGTTATCACACGGGCGATGATACTTTGATAATTCTCTAAGTTTAAAAGGTATTTTGAAAAATAGAGGATTGTCGAGGTGTTATAATAACCCGGTTTATGAAAGACTTGATAGAGGATGGGCGAATGTGGAATGGTTAAATGCTTTTTCCTAATTATAGTTTATGGCACTTTCCTAGGATCACGTTGGATCACTGTCTCATTTTGGTTAACTTACAAAACCCTAAAAGATGGGAAGGCCCTAAACCTTGTCGGTTCGAACCCATGTGGATTCTTGATGCTAGATATATAAGTGTTGTTAGGGAGGCCTGGCCTAGGACCAATCTCGCTCTTGGCAGGAAGATAGGAAGAAGAACTATAATTGCTTTGGGAATGTGTATAATAAATAAATATATCCTAACTGGAACTATAATTGCTTTGGGAATGTGTATGCTAGGAAGAAGAACATTTTAGCTAGACTAAGAGGTACTCAATCTCATCTCCAAAACTTCCCGTGATCCTTATTTCACCAAAACATAGAAAAAAACCTTCAAGTAAATGAGCTTCTGTGTATTCTTGACCAGGAAGAGCTTTTATGAAGATCAAAGAGCAGAATGGAGAGAATAGGGGAGGGGGATAGGAACACGAGATATTTCCATAGAAGTGTGACCATTATAAGAGCTTCTAATAGATTATGTGTCTTAGAGATGAGGTAGGCAACAACATCTTTGAGACTGATGGTATTAAGAGCCATATCCTTCAGTTCTACAAGAACCTGTACTCTTCGGAGCAAATTTCCTATGTCAAGACCTCTATTTGATGAAGGCCTCAACCTTAAAGACATTTAGTATACCCCGTTAAATGACAAGATCCGTCGTGCTTTGTTTGAGATGAAACCCTTTAAAGCCCCAGGTCCGAATGGTGTTACCCTATATTTTTTCAAAAGACATGGGAGACTATTAGAGGTGATATATGTGAGCCGATCGTAATTGGTTTAGGAGGGGGCGGATTCCGGATAATTTAAATGAAGCTCTCATTTGCTTGATCCCTAAGCAGCCATCCCCCGAGACAATTTAGCAGTTTCGACCCATTAGCCTATGTAATACGTTATAGAAGAGGCTTAAACCCTTTATTCCCTCCTGGATATCAGAGCACTAGAATAGTTTTATTAAGGGAAGAGGGTCGGACATGAATCTAGTTGTAGCGTCTAAAATTCTTCAATCTATGAATAAGAAAAAAGGAAAATGGGGTTGGTTTGCTCTTAAGATTGACCTAGAAAAGGCCTATGATAGAGTGAAATTTGTTAGAGATTGTCTCATGGATTGTTAGCTTAGCCTCCCCTCTATTGATTTCATCATGAATTGTGTATATTCCGCTTCCTCAACTGTGCATATAAATGGTAGGAAAACATAAACTTTTTGTCATTCCCAGGGCCTCCGTCAACGAGATTTCATGTCCCCTTACCTTTTTAATAGTTGTCTAGAAGCGCTCTCTAAGGCCATTTTGAATAGTTGTTTGGGGAAGAAGTGGACCCCGTTCTGGGTTGGTCATAAGAAAGTGCCCATATCCCACCTCTTATTTGCAGATGACCTTCTCCTGTTGGTCGGGTGGATGAGAACACTGCCTTTGCTGTTCGCCAGACTCTTGAGAACTTTTCCAAAGCGTCTGGTCAAAAAGTAAATGAGCTCAAAAGTAAGCTTATGTTTTCTCCCAATACATCACCTGATCATAAGTCGCTTTTCCAACAGGCCATTAATATTGAGGAGAATGAGAGTTTAGGTACCTACCTTGGCATTCCTATCTCACACAAAAGACCTACTAGGACACAAGTTCAATTCGTGGTTGATAAGGTGCGTCAGAAATCGGCTATGTGGAAGACAAAAATTTTGACGAAAGCAGGTCGTCTTTGCCTAATTAAATCTACCTTGTCCACTATCCCAGCATACTATATGCAGGCTTCTTTCCTACCAGCTGCTACCCATAAAAACTTGGACTGCATCTGTAATAATTTCCTTTGGGGGATTCTCATGGGAACAAAAATATCCATTTAGTAGGAAAGGATAAGACCTTTGTCCCCAAGGAAAGTGGGGGGTTGGGATTCAAGCCCAGCAGCTCATTAATCAAGCCTACATGGCGAAGCTAGGATGGAAAGTCTCTCAGGGTCCCCCTAATCTGGCTCAGGACTGCATTAGATCAAAGTATATCCATAAGGACCATGCGACTAAATTTAAAAACGGTTCTCACATTTGGAAAAACATTGGGCGGGGGCCGGGTGGGACCTTTTTGGAGTGCATAGCTCCCGGAGTCTGGGTAATGGTCATAGTATTAGGTTTTGGGTTGATAATTGGTTGGGCATGGGTCCTATAATAGAATTCATTTAGGGACCGTTAGTAGAATCTGAATGTGATATGAAGGTTAATGAGGTTATTGTACGGGGTAAATGGGACTTTAGTAACCTCTCTTGCTAGTTGTCGGAGTATGTCCTAGATTGGATTTGTAGCAACCCTCACCCCAGATGGGTCCCAGGAAGATATTCTCGTGTCCAATTTTGTTACCCACAAGGGCTTCTCACTAGGCCAAGCTTACAAGGCTCTTATGCCGTTGCCGGTAGTTGATACTGATTGGTTTTGAAAGCACAAAATGAAGCCCAAACTTAAGTAATTCTTTTGGCTTCTTTGGTGGGACCGCATCCCTCACAAAGCCCTTCTAGCCATTCAACATTTTGCCTCGGATTCGACCTGTCCTAAATGTAACCACCCTTTTGAGAATTCCTATCATGTAATCAAGGAATGCCCTGAAGCCAGTAAGTTATGGTCCGTCGCTATGCCCATATGTGTGCTCAAGTCAATTTCCCTTCTTGGCTTAGGTATAATTTGGAGTCAGACTTTCAGTTTAATGGGATAGATTGGGGAGTGGTCTCCCCTATTTATGCCACGAGCTGTGGAAAGACCGGAATAATGTCTCATTTCATAAATCCAAACCTCCCATTACTTCTCTCATTATCCAAAAGGCACTTAATCTTGCTAAGGAATGGCTTAGCAGCTTGAAAACCCATGCTTTTGGTGTGGGGAGTATTGCCCCGACTTTTAACCCAGACCCGGTCAGATTCTCACCCATGTAGATGCTTCTTTCTCTAGTAGCCCCGATCATATAGGCCTTGGGGGTGGTCCGTGATCCCAGTGGGAGGTGGATCCTAGGTTATGATAGAAAATACTTTGCGATTGATATTCTCATGTCTGAAATCTTGGCTAATCATGGGTTATGTGTTACGTTAAGTCATAAGTTTACTAAAGCTACGTTATATTCTGATTGTCGAGTTGATATAGACATGCTTTGTGCCTATGAAGGTAATGCTAACAAATATTCAAGTATCTTAAACCATTGCAGAAAGTCATGGAAGCAAACTCCGGAAGTGAAGATTGAGCATTGTGTTAGAGAGTATAACAAGATGGTGGATGCTTTAGCCAAACATAGAAGGATTACGGATAGTTATAGTAATGTAACTAGGATGTTTCCCTCTCCCTCTAATTATTGTATGGATATTTATGTAACGGATTGTAAGGATATTTTTAATATGGAATTTAATTTCGGTTGCGTTGATCACCAAAAAAAAAAGTTAAGTGAATTAAATTTTGTTAATCAAGTCGGTTTCAAGTTAGATGAATTTGATTTCAGTAGAGGTTCATTTTGAGCTACATCAAATTTCCTTAATATACCTTATTTTTTAATTATATATGCCAACTATATTTTAGCCTAATTTGCAACCGTAGTTTTTAGTTATTCATTATTTCACTTGTGGAATTAGGCGTTTACATTGGTAGTCCATATATTTTAAGTGCATCTTGGATGCAACATATTACACCACAATTGATTGTGTAACAAAATCTCACATTTGCATTAATATAACTGTTTCATGTCATTATAAAAAATCTTTCAAGTCATTATTGGTGTGTCTTTTATCATTTTACAGCAAACTTTTATCATTTTCATTTGTCAACTCTTGATATATCTTATCATTATTACACAAACTGATGCCATTTATAACAGAAATGATACCATTATTACTTACTTTTATGTCAGTGTTCAGCAAACTTATATCATTTTCCCTTTTTTCTTTATCATTTTTCAAATCTTTATATAACCTATCATTATTACACAAATTAAACTAATATCATTTAAAATAATAAAAAAATTGATATTCTTGTTCACTTTTATGTCATTTGTCAACAAACTTGTATCATTATCTTTATTTGATTACCATTCTCAACTCTTTATATACCTTATCCTTATTACATAAACTAATATCATATATAAGAGAAATGACATGGTAAGTGATGGACTCTAGGAATGCTCCAGTTTCTTGGAATACTTTTTATAATCCTAAGACAGCAGGTGGATGGAACTTAATTAACATGGTCAATTGGAATAAAGCTGCTACTTGATGTGGTGGGGAATTGGAAAATCATCAACTCTTTACTTCAAGGAGATGTACATAAAGTGGAGTGGAGAATAATGATTTGCAACAATAAAGCAGGTCCTAAAAGCAAGTTTATGCTTTGGTTAGCCATCCAAAATCGTATGGTTACTACTGACATAATCAGTAGATGGAATATTAATTGTAGCTTACATTGATGTCTCTGTGCTGATGCTAATGAATTTGTACATCATATGTTCTTTGATTGTGCTTATTCAGCTGAAGTCTGGAGTGGTTTACTATAACAAATTGGTTTAAACAGAAGAGCCTTCCAATTGGAAGCAGAATGCAGAATGGCTAGCAGGAAAGCTCTTGGTAAAAGTATTAGCTCAAGAGTCTATGTTATGATGTTTTTTGAAGCTCTTCATGCTATCTGGAGTCAGCGAAATAGTAAAATTTTCGCAAATACTTGCATTGATCCTCAGATGCTGATGAAGAAAGATATCTTTCAGGTTGCTTGCAATTGTATTGAGAAGGAGAGAAGCATACTAGTTTAGTAGAGTTTTGTTATGGGTTGTTGCTCTTGTTTGTTTTGGCTTGTTGTGGATCTGTTGTTTGTTTATTCCTAGTGATAGGTTGTAACTAAAACACCATTTTTTTGGTTATCAATAATTACTTTGAATTGCCAAAAAGAAAATATCATAATTACTCGCTTCTATGTTATCTTTCAGCAAACTTGTATCATTTTCCTCTATCTCATTATAATTTGTCAACTCTTTATATACCTGATCATTATTATATAAACTGATACTCCCTCCGTCCTAAAAAGATGTTTTCATTTCTCATTTTTCACGGAAATTACGGAAGTGGATTTGGTTTCATAGATGTGCATTTAACAATAAATTTTTTGGAAAATTCTAATTTTCGGAACAACAAAAATACAAAAAAAATTAATAATGCTTGGAATGTCATGCTGAATAAATGAGGATTTATTGGAAGTTGTTGAAAAAAAAGAAAATGAAAATTATAATTAAATATGGGGATAAATGTCAATTCATGGTGAATGAGAATTAGATATGAGCATAAGCTTTCAAATAAATGCTAAAAGAAGAAATCTTAGAAATGAGAACATCTTTTTGGGACACCTAATAGCTAATTAGAAAATGTGGACATCACTTTGGTATGGAGGGAGTATCATTTATAAGAGAAATAATATCATTATTACTTATTTTTATGTCATTTTCCTGCAAACTTGTATCATTATTATCTCTTTCTCACCCCCTCCCCAACCCACAATCCAGATTTTCCCAAATTTGACATCCAAACCCTAACTCCTACCATACTTACCTAAAATCAACAAAATAAAAACATAAACTACAGGCATCGAAAACCTTGTGTTGAAGCATTTTAACTTTGAGTTTGTTTTCGAGTTTGAGTGTTCCCTTATTACTTTGAGTGTGTCTAATTGAGTAGCAAGATTAGGAGATTGAGTGAGTCTTATCTTTGGCCTTAAACCCCAAAACTTTGAGTAAGTTCTTGATTTTTGATTATCTATCCATTGTTTCGAGTTTCCAAGTGGTTCAAGTGAGCATTCTAATTCCTTTAAGTTTAAGATCATCATTCTTACTTGGGAAGAACACGCTTACATCATCTGGTATCACTATCTGAAACCATACCTAGAAGTGGCGGTGTGGTTGTAGGCTGCGAGGTGGAGGAGGCAACGGAACACCTCTAGGAACTTGAATTTGAATGGTAGCACCTTCCTTAACCCAAATTAACCATGGATTCTTGCGAAATTCTTGATTGTCCACCATTGAAGCTACTGTTGTTGTCCGCCATTGAAGCTATTACTGTTGTTCAAGATATTGTTGTTGTTGCCGCCATTGAAGTTGCAGTAGAGAGGCGGCTCTCTCCTTCATTGTTTGCCACTGAAGCTAGAACAAGTTCTCTGACACTGAGTAAAAAGCGCACAAACTTCGAATGTTTGAAGAACTTACCAGGAAAGAAAGCAATCCAGATGAACGACAATCAAATTGTGAGAGAATTCCAAACAAAAAAACGAATTCAAAGTAATTATTCTTGTTTCAACAACAAGATCAAGTTCCTAAATTGAACAGCGAGATTAAACGAACAAAATTACATGTTGAATAATTATCCAGGAATTGCAACAGATTATGCGATTCAATTTGGGAAAAATTTGATCTTCTAGGTTAGAAAATATTTTAAAAATCAAACCATAAAAGCTATTCAATTCGTGATACATTGAAGCACAATTTGAGCAACAAATGTAGATCTTGTAGGTTTCTGCGTTCTTCTTCGATCTCTTCTTCTTCGATCTCCAGCTTCGGCGGCTTCGGCTTCTTTTGGCGCCATTGATGAGATGAGAGAGAAAGCTTGGATGTTTTTGAGGTATTTTAGTCTTTTTGGGATGCAAATATAGTTGGATCGAATGTTACACCATAGCTTATAATGTAACAGTTACAACCAAGAAATTCTGATATTTACTCTTAACTAGGGTTGTATAAAGACCAGGATCGGACCGGAATCTGGACCGGACTGGACCGAAGATCCGATCCGGTCCTCGATCCATAGAAAATTCCGATTCCTAGTTTCCGGTCCTGTCCGGTCCAAATCCAGAAAATTTCGGTCCGGCTCGATGGACCGAAATTTCTGATTTTTTAGTAAAAAAAGTTTAAAAGGTGGAAAGTTAGAAACCTACTATTTATTACCTTAGGAATATTGTCCAGGTCCAAAAAATTCCAAATTTCGGTCCACCGGTCCTGCCGATTCCGGTCCGGTCCTTGACCGGTGAATACCCCTACGAATCTTAGCATTAGCTGTTTATAAATATGTGATTATTAGTTATCGGCTCTTAGTTGTACTATGTAAATTGATCATCTTTTTAGATGACACAAATTATTAGAATAGGCAGTCTAATTTTGACATAAAATTAGACAAACTCAAGCCTACATTCTTCTAACAAGTCCATTCATCTCACTCTAACCCAATATTATCCCTAGACATTTCACGCCAAGTTAGTCGTCCCTTCTCTTCTCCTTCCTTTGTTTCCCTTTGAATCTCGAACTACAACGAACAATTTTATAAACTAACACGCCAACCTTACCAAATGGTTTAAACTAGTCACTAAAGGGATTAAACCAGTCAATATAATTCTTTATATACATTTGATGTATATTTCAGTATACCTTTTATTATTTCAGTATACCTGTAGACACCTAATCGTGTCTCCCCATTTAAGGATCCGATGGTCTTAGTTGGTCCGATCTAAGGGCAGAGCAGTCCGAAGAGCCATTCAAAAACCATTTCGAAAAGTATTAAAATCCTATTTTAAAGCCCAATTAATTATTCATGAAAATTAATTGTATTTGAGCTCAATTATATGAAAAGCCCAATTAATTGATAATTAATTGATTTATTTTAATAAATAAATATTTTCAAAAGATATATATTTTTAAGTCAAGATCAGATTTTATCCCGTAAAATCAGATTTTCGTAATTAAAGGATAAAAGAAATCTTCTTAAACGCGTTTTAAATAAGGCTGGCAAAGGCACGGCAGGAGCCAGACTGGTGCGCCTGGCGCACCAACCTGCGCCTAGCGCAGGACCTTGCGCCAAGCGCAACTCTGTCCACGTGTCAGGTGCACTAATCTGCACTTGACACGTGGATTTCTGACTCATTTAGAGTCCTGCGTCAAGCGCGGCTCTCTGCTTGAGACGCGGATTTTCTTTCTTATCTTTTTCAAAGCGCGTACCACGTGTACACTTTTTACTGGGCATGTCGCGTCATACACTTGCCACGTCAGTTGCGCTAGACGCAGCTAGCGCGTGAGGCGCAATGCTGTTTTCCCTATAAATAGGCCTGGTTTTCGTACAGAAAAAGGACGGATTTTTCACATAACACTCGACGAATATTTTACGAATACCTCTCTACGAATTACACAACTTCCCTACAAAAACTCATACCTTTCAAACACAAATACATTCAATCTACATACTTTCATAGACTCAGATTTTCAGGCTTCACGATTGCTCGTCCCGAAGGTTGTCAATCTCTCAGACCCAAGCCACGGTATAATCCTAAGGGTCCTTAAATAAATTATTTTTATATTGAAGTTACTAACAGTTTTCTTTCCTGATGTAGATCTTTAATATAGTGTCGTTCTACTGTATATTCTAAACCTCCTTCTTTCTTTTTTTATTTTATTTTCATACATTATATGCCTGCCTGATCACTCCGTTCATATTATGTGATTGTCCTGCTTTATTGCTTTTATCACCCACATGTTATTTTTGCTAATCAAAGACCTAAAGAACTGTTCTAATATTAATCAGATTAATTTGGACAACCTGCTAGGTTCCCTGTATATTGATTGCATAATAACTTGTCACTAAAAATTAGTCTTTTTATGTATTTCCTGAACCAATCTAAACTAAATATTTAATTTTTTAGGGTGTTTAAAACGTTATATGATTATACTTTGGCATAAAATCTATTATGAATCGATATTTAGTAGAGGCCAACTTTGGGCGAATGTGGTTCATTATGACTATATTCGTACCCTCACCCCCGAATTCAATCTTTGGTTCATTTTGACCTCTATGGAGTCATGACGGGGAAATCTACATTGGATAATTTATCCCTATGATTTTCCTATATCCAATTAGATTTATGATTCTTCCTAAAAAGAATTGTTGGCGACTTCTTTCAATACAAAACAATTTTCAATAAAACCTTTACAGTGGGGTAGTCAAATCTAATACGCGCTCACACCGCGTAGGCGAAATAAAAACACGCCTACAATTTGGCGACTCCACTGGGGAGGATTTTAAAAAAAAAAATTTAAATGAGCGGGTGAAACTTGAAAAATACGATTCATTCTTATTTTTATGCCTATGAATAATATACTGTTTTTCATATGCATGGCTATTGTTCAGCCACCATAAGGACAATCTACCTTGCCTCATTAGCACATGTTCTATGTGTGAGGTCACCCCCAGGGGGTTTGCGCTTTGTCCTTCCAAAAAGCTTCTTGAGCGATAGTGTTGGATCTTAGTCATAAGCAAACTTACCCAACCATGGCATTGTTCTTCTTGTTCATGACTTGAGACTGGAGTGCGTCTTACTCTTACACATGGCCACCTCTTTAAGCAGGGGTACGAAGCGTGGGATCAATCTCTTAGTCATGGACCCTTTTCAGACTGAACCTAAACCTGACCAATAGTTTCAAACATAGAACTGGACTTTAGGTTGAAACTTTGCATCCATGTTATATGACATTTGCCTGTGATTGCAATTCTTGCCTGCTATTATTTTGTCAAACTGTCATTATTATGCGTTCCTAAAATCACGTCTAACGAACAAAAAAAAATCGTCAATAGGCCAATTCGTCGCCTAAATACCCGAAAAACGTGTCGGGGAGTAGTGCGCCAAGCGCATTAAGTTGCGCCTGGAGCACCACTTCGGGCCAGACGCACGGTTGTGTGTCGCGCGCAGCAATGCTGCGCGGCACGCAGTCTGTGCATCGCGCGCTTTTCGTCAATTTAACCGTCGTAATTGTCGATCCTATGTTCAGTCCTATGTGCGTCCGTCCGTCTGCATTCGCGTAATTTGGTCATTTAGGCTTATCACCTAATTCAACATATAAAAATCAGTCTTTTCATGCAAGGTCAAGTATGTCCTAAAAAAAATGCATCCAAAGGGTCATTGTAGAGTTAGAGTTGTCATGCATGTCTACCTATTCCCATTTCATCCCTGCTATCCCCGTCAATCTTATTCATGAGTTTCAAAAAACTTACATTTTTCAAAATCAATCCTACACCTCCTTCTACTCTACTGTTTTTCATAAACATTTACTAATCGTTATCATGCCACGACATTTCAAAATAATTTTTTTTTCAAATCAATCCATCATCTTTTCCTAACAAAAGATAAAACAAGGGGTTCCTTTCAAAAATGAATTTCGAAAATTCTAAGCCCATTCCAAACACCTTCAATCCAATCAACCAAACTCGATCCAATTCACTTGCTTTCATTTTAGGCCCATGTGCATTTCAGTCCATACATTCACTAGCATTAGAGTCGATCTTAGGCCTATATAAGTCTATTTCATTTCAAAATCTAGGCCCATCTACATCTTTATGTGAAGTCTAGTCCAAATCTATCCTTAGTCGATTCCAATCTAAGTCTAAGTCTAGTCCAATCCAATTCTTAGGTCCATTTAGGCCCAATTCATTCCCTAGGTCTAGTTTATATTATATGCAAACCCTAGTCAGTCTTCGGACTATAAAGTCATTCAATGGACTATAAAAGCCCAGTCTTCAGACTATAAAAGTCAGTCTGCGGACTATAAAAGCTCAGTCTTAGGACTATAAAGTCAATCTACGGACTATAAAAGCTCAGTCTTAGGATTATAAAGTCAGTCTACGGACTATAAAAGGCTAGTCTTAGGACTATAAAATTTCCCGACATCTAGTCTACATTATATAAGTTAGTCTTAGGTTTATAAAATTTCCCTAGGTCTAGTTTGCATTATATGTAAACCCTAGTCAGTCTTCGGACTATAAAAGTCAGTCTTAGGACTATAAAACTTCCCTAGGTCTAGTTTGCATTACATGTAAACCCTAGTCAGTCTTCGGACTATAAAAGTCAGTCTTAGGACTATAAATTTTCCTACATTTAGTTTGCATTATATGAGTTCAGTCTTAGGACTATAAAATTTCCCTAGGTCTAGTTTGCATTATATGTAAACCCTAGTCAGTCTACGGACTATAAAAGTTCATCCCCTAAGTCTAGCGAAGCTAGCATAGGCAATCTTTCAGTCTGTTTGCATAGTCCAGTCCATGTCTGCATTTACATATAGTTGGGCCCATGTCTCCATCATGGTCAAGTCTACACTAGTCCAAACCATGACCATTTCCATTTCTATTTCCAGTTCAATATCATTTCCCATTTTCATTTCCACTTTCGTTTCTCATTTCTCATCTCCATTTCTCATTTCGAAAGCATCATTTCTAAAAATTTACGAGGTCCATTCGATTTCTGTTCAAGACAGGTCGTGAGATTATAACTTGGGAACGTCCAACAGAGAGGCAACAAGGTCGATCTACTCCTAGACTCGTCAAGCGCATCCTCACTTTTTCAGACGAATCCTCCGATTCTTCCGAATCGTCATCTGAAATGGGGGACACTAATGAACAACTCAGTGCCATTATGGCTCAACTCACACTGATGAACTCTCGTCTTGAGGAACAAGATAAAGAGATTAAGGCACTGAGGGAGAAGCGAACTGAAGAAGACGAGCAAGGCGACACTCTATTACCAATCAAATCTGAGACGGAATTGAGATTTGAAAAATTCGAGCAATTGATCCAGTCAATTCCTGCACTCGAGAGTTAGGCTCATAGCCATGACATCATTGATCCTGAACTAAGGGAAAAACTCCCTAAAAAGGTAACATTGGGTGACCTCCCAAAATTCAAGGGGGTCGAAGACCCAGATGATCACTTGAGAGTTTTCTCCATCTCTATGGCTCTCAAGGGCATGAGCAAGGACCCGTTTGCTTATGTCTTTCCTTTAACCTTGGATGCACATCCATCCAAGTTGTTCAGATCATTGAACAAAGCTAAGCTGAACGAATGGGACTACATCAGAGAAGAGGTCCACAAGCAATACATCTACAATAATCAGCTTCCCATTAGCCTTCGTGAGTTGGAATTAACTAAGCAGAACTCCAACGAAGACTTTGTCACCTTCCTTAACAGGTGGAGGGAAAAGGCTGCACAAATGACTAACATGCCATCCCAAGAGGATCAAGTCCGGTTGGTGATCCGTAACCTGCAGCCCAAATATGGGGATCATATCAAGTTCCAACCTATAGAGTCTTTCACGAAGCTCTATAAGGTAGGCCTGTTGATTGAAAAGGAGGTACAGGCCAATAAGAATAAGGGTTTCAATAACAACAACAACTCTTTCAAGAAGAGTAGTAACAACCCCTCTAGCTCTAATGTCAATGCCTTAACTACTGAAGAGGAAGGATATCAAAAGCCTCAACGAACATTCACTCCATTGGGCATGACTTTGGAAGAAGCCTTCACTAGGCTTCATGCAAAAGGAGTAATACAGCCTATCGGTCCCACTCCAGACCCGGCACCTGAAAATAGGCACAAGAAGTGGAACCCTAATGCCTATTTTAAGTACCACCGAGGGAATGGACACCCAACATCTGCGTGTTGGGCCTTAAGGAATACTCTGCAAGACATGGTTGAAACTGGCAGACTTTTGATCCCGCCGGCAGCAAAAGTCAATAACAACAGCAACCCCTTGGAAATCATCTCAACAGTGCAGGAGGCTTAGTCATTTAACGCTAGTTTTCTAGGTTGAGTCGGAGAGTCCCTCCCCTAGCCCCTTCATTTTATTTTCAGTCGAGTCTATGTCATTTAGGATTTTTTATTTCTAATAAGCCTTGTTTCATTCATTTTCAATTAATAAAATAATCGCATGTTCTTTTCATTTTCATTGGCCTTCCATCATTTTATTTATGCTTCTAATTCAATGATGAAACTCGAATCACATAATGAACTTGACTAATAATAACAAAAAGAGATCTGAAATAAATAAAAAAGAAAAACAAAAAAGAGGACATATTTTGGATCAGGAATTATCCCCCTCTCCCTTCCTTTACCCTTCATAAGCCATCATTCTTAAACTATCATATCAATAAACCAAACAATTAACCAAAGCTCCACAAATATCCTTCAAGCCTTTTAATACCCTAAACCAAACTTGTGTGCAAGCCTTACTACCTCAAAAATATATCAATGCCAGACAAATACAAAAAGTGAATAAAAATTTCAAAAAGCGAAAAAAAAAGCAAAAGCAAAAAAGCAAAACACACAAAAGTGATAAAAGAAAAAGGCGAAGGCAAAGCAATAAAAAGTCAAGCTAGGGGGCTTGCACACAAGTTATACCCCTCAGTTAAATCCCTTCGATTCATCAAACCTTTAATCCATACAATCCAAATCCATGATCCTCCATTAGCCCAACCAATTCAAACTTCATCTAAACCTCAAGCCTTAAACCTTTCAACCTTTCAACCTTTCATCAATCCTAACTCCTTCTTCAAGGTATGTCCAAGCCCGCTAGGTTGAAAACCCGAAAGGGCGCCTAGGCAAAAGTCAGGGCACAAAAAAATATAATAAAAAAAGAAATCAGATCCAGAACTATGAATGGCCTGATTCCGCAAGGATACGTAGGAATCCTCATCTCGAGGTCCGACCGCTTCAATAAAATAAAATTAGTCATGGTCTAATGATTTGACTTTCTAGAATTTAGGAGCATACTTTTTCGAGATCCCGACATAGACTCGAGTCTGAACCTAGCCTCGTTAAAACCTTTCCCACCTACATTCGTTTAAGTCACAAATTTCAACCTTTTTATTTTTCAATCCAAGCTCTCCTTTTCCTTGAAGGACTCTCCGACAATTCCATGGTTTTTGGCGATATTTGACTTTGCCTAATCATCTTCCCAAAAAAGAATCCCCAGTACAATCCCCAGCGACAACTTGCAACGTTCAAGACAGATTAACTACATTCCAATATCAGATCAACTACATTCCAATATCAGATCAAGTACTTTTCAATCAAGGCTCATAATGCCTAATTCAAGGCAAGCTCATTCAAAGTGGGGGCTTCCTACGTGTGGTGGTTCCTCCGATTCAAATCAAACTCCCGAAGAGTTGTAATCCACGGACCTCGTTTACGAACCCTGATTGTTTACTAAAAACGATTTTCAAAAATCATTCTATCTATTTCTGATCATTCTATCATTCTACATATCCACATCCTCTAGCTTTGCAAAACCCTGACCTTGCATTGCATTTCATACATTCTAATCCTGCATAACCCTGACCTTACATGATGTGCCATCCCTTAGCTTTGCATAACCTTTACCCTTGCATTGCGTCTCATGCATCCTTAGAGAGTCTAAGTTTGCATTATTGCATCACTATGTGCTTATGTGAGTTGTTTGCACCTATCTGCTAACATCTTTCCCTGCAGGTAATCAGATTGCTTGCAGTTATTGTCCTGCATACTAACTTTGTTTTGCAGAGACTGGCGGTTACAGATCAGTTCTAAACTACAGAGCGTTTAGAATCGTTCTCCGTCTCGACACCGTATACTTTGACTACCGGTTTCCTGAACCTCAGTCAAAGTGGGGGCTTCTGTAGACACATAATCCTGTCTCCCCATTTAAGGATCCGATGATGAAACATAACGTGGTCTTAATTGGTCCGATCTAAGGGTAGAGCAGTCCGAAGAGCCATTCAAAAC
This sequence comes from Beta lomatogona, assembly GCA_947646795.1. Lineage (NCBI taxonomy): Eukaryota > Viridiplantae > Streptophyta > Magnoliopsida > Caryophyllales > Amaranthaceae > Beta > Beta lomatogona. The sequence continues at coordinate 368,715 of CANSNZ010001150.1, forward strand.
CATTTCGAAAAGTGTTAAAATCCTATTTTAAAGCCCAATTAATTATTCATGATAATTAATTGTATTTGAGCCCAATTCTTTGAAAAGCCTAATTAATTGATAATTAATTGATTTATTTTAATAAAAAAATATTTTGAAAAGATATATTTTCTTAAGTCAAGATCAGATTTTATCCCATAAAATCAGATTTTCGTAATTAAAGGATAAAAGAAATCTTCTTAAAAGCGTTTTAAATAAGGCTGGCAAAGGCACGGCATGAGCCAGGCTGGTGCGCCTGGCGCAGGGCCTTGCGCGTGGCGCACAGCTGTGCGCCAGGCGCAACTCTGTCCACGTGTCAGGTGCACTAATCTGCACTTGACACGTGGATTTCTGACTCATTCAGAGTCATGCGTCAAGCGCGGCTCTCTGCTTGAGACGCATATTTTCTTTCTTATTTTTTTCAAAGCGCGTACCACGTGTACACTTTTGTTTGGGCATGTCGCGTCATACACTTGCCACGTCAGCTGCGCCAGACGCAGCTAGCGCGTGAGGCGCAATGTTGTTTTCCCTATAAATAGGCCTGGTTTCGTACAGAAAAAGGACGAATTTTTCACATAACACTCGACGAATATTTTACGAATACCTCTCTACGAACTACAAAACTTCCCTACAAAAACTCATACCTTTCAAACACATATACATTGAATCTACATAATTCTTATACTCAGATTTTCAGGCTTCACGATTGCTCGTCCCGAAGGTTGTCAATCTCTCAGACCCAAGCCACGGTATAATTTTGAGGGTCCTTAAATAAATTATTTTTATATTGAAGTTACTAACAGTTTTCTTTCCCGATGTAGATCTTTAATATAGAGTCGTTCTACTGTATATTCTAAACCTCCTTCTTTCTTTTTTTATTTTTTTTAATACATTATAAGCCTGCATGATCACTCCGTTCATATTATGTGATTGTCATGCTTTATTGCTTTTATCACCCACATGTTATTTTTGCTAATCAAAGACCTAAAGAACTGTTCTAATATTAATCAGATTAATTTAGACAACCTGCTAGGTTCCCTGTAATATTGATTGCATAATAACTTGTCACTAAAAATTAGTCTTTTTATGTGTTTCCTGAACCAATCTAGACCAAATATTTTTTAGGATGTTTAAAACGTTATATGATTATTCTTTGGCATAAAATCTGTTATGAATCGATATTTAGTATAAGCCAACTTTGGGCGAATGTGGTTCATTATGACTATATTCGTACCCTCACCTCCGAATTCAATCTTTGGTTCATTTTGACCATCTATGGAGTCATGACGGGGAAATCTACATTGGATAATTTATCCCTATGATTTTCCTATATCCAATTAGGTTTATGATTCTTCCTAAAAAGAATTGTTGGCGACTTCTTTCAATACAAAACAATTTTCAATAAAACCTTTATAGTAGGGTAGCCAAATCTAATACGCGCTCACACCGCGTAGGCGAAATAAAAACACGCCTACAATACCTTTTATTTCTAGGTACACTCAAGGTTTATAATATAACAGTCACATTGAATTAAAGTAACTAGTTTATTTTTAGTGCCTCGAAAACAAGTTACTAAGAGCTCGAACCATTTTAAATTGACAATAGAAGTCTGAACTTTGGGTGATAATTTTTAAAAAGTTTGAACTATTGATTAACCTGTGTAGGTCCCAACTTTATGGGGTCTTAACTTTTAGCGGGCATCGGTGACTTAAAACTGACGATATTTTTTTTTAAAATCTCACCTAGTTCCTACTTCCCTCCCTCAATTAACCCTTCTGGTGTGACCCAAGTTTTACAAGTTATGACCTATTAAGCCAGTTTCAAGTCACTAAGGCTCGCTAAAAGTTAAGACCCCCTAAAGTTGGGACCTACACAGGTTAATCAATAGTTCAGACCTTTTAAAAATTATCACCCAAAGTTGAGACCTCTATCGTCAATTTTTTTTTAATGATCCACTTTGACTTTATATTCACATTTTCTACTTTGACTATATTTTTCTTTACTATTTTATAAAATCTAATATTATGATGTGTAATGTTGTAGGATTGCATTTATGTATATTTTCCAAGTATTTAAGTTTCATAATTTTAACTACTAATAGAGAATGATACACCTCGGAACGACATTGGCCTAGCCATTAATTGCTAAATGTAAAGATAACCTTACTATCAATATTTAGTACGAAAAATCTCAATTTTCATGGAAGCTCCATTCGATTATTGGATGATATATGATTGCTCCTTCAAACTTGAAGATGGTCAATGCCTCTCGTAGCTATAGATAACCCCTTTATGCTTTAGACTACCTAGCTTATTTTGGACGATCCTTACTTTTTCTGATAGAGCTGGCAAAAATCGACCCAACTCACACTAACCCAACCCAACCCAATAATAATGGATTGGGTCAAAATTTTCAGCCCATTTAATTAAATTGGTCAACCCAACCCAACCCGTTTAATTAATGGGTTGGGTCAAGTTGAAATTTCCAACGTGAAATCAACCCATGTAACCCGTTTACTTAGATAGGTCAGGTTTGGGTTGAGTTGACCCATAAACCCGATTATTTTTCCATCCAAAAAACCAATTTTCTAAGTTAAATGAAAAATAAAAAGGGTTGTATTGTATTTGGATTTGTCTTCTTGTTATGTATGGACTCTTTGTACTTCAAAGTTCTTAGAATGTCAAGTACTTAAGTAATTACTAATCTTGTCGCCGTTAATGGAAATTGGAAATTGCTATTAAAAAGATTTGCGGGTCGATTTCAGGTTGGCGCATTTATTATCAGGTTGGGTTGGGTTGAGAATTCCAACTTGTTTAACTAAATATATAGGTTTGGTTGGGTTGAGAATCTCAACCCGTTTACGCGGCCGAAACCCAACCCAGGTCGACCCATTGCCAACCCTACTTTTTCATATACTCCATATTTCTTTCCAAAAAAAATGTTGTAAATGAAATCGATGTTTAGCACTAGGTATCGCTTTACAAGACATCAGATAAGTTAGCTGACATCCACTCCATCAGTGCTAATAATAGTTGCATATCAATGTATAAGCAAAAAAAAAAAAAAAAAAAGAATGTCTCTAAGTTTTACATTTCATAAACCAAATTTACGAACTTCCATGAATTTTTTCCAAATTTACGAACTTCCATGAATTTTTTCCTTAATGAAATAAAGAATTTCCTTCATTTCCAATTGTCTTAGTATACTTTATTAATTTTGGCGAAATTAGTATATATAGTTTACTTCCTCTGTTTCTAAATAAACGTTATCCAATCCACTACTTTGTTACTTAATATCTTTAATTATGTATAAGTAAAACTTATAAAAAGTTATACTTCATCTATCAATCCTTTCTCATATTTTCTCGCCAATGTATAAGAAAAATAGAGTCAAGTGGGATCTTATTTGATTCGTCTTTATCTATATTTTCATAATATAAATTTTTTATTTATACGAGTCAAATATATTAAGGATCAAAGTAGTGTATTGGATAACGTATAACAGACAAAGGTTGCATCCTTTCAAAAAGGAGGAAGTATTATGAAAAAAATATGCATTGAGACGAATCAAATAAGACAACACTTGACTATATTTTTTCTTTACACATTTGTGGAAGAATATGAGATAATGTTATAGATGAAAAGTGAAAGCTATGCAAATGTTGCATCTTTTAGAATCGAATGAAGTACATATAATTTCCCTTCCTATTAAAAACATCAAAAAAATTTCTCTAAATAATGTCAAAGGGAGTATTAATTCCTCCTATGCGCTGAACTTGAAATTAAGTTAAGTCGCTACTAATGGTAGCGGTTTACGAGGTAAAACCGCTACTTGGTGTAGCGGTTTTTACCGATAAATGGCCACGAGGACAATAGAGAAAATGCACGCCACACAGTATCTGTGAATTCCGTTCACTTAGCGTGCGTGGCGCGAAGAAAACATGCGCCCAGCGCAGGCCTGCTGCGCGTCCGGCACGCTACGTGTACTGGGACGCACTGTGCCGTGCATTTTCTCCTTTTCTCTTGCGTTGTTTCTGTTCTGTAATGAACAACTACTCTCAGTAGTGGTTGATATGCGTGCATTACAACTTGTCTTAGGGACACAATATAACCGCTATTTGAAGTAGTGGTCAACTTCGTTGAAATATTATTGGTACTAACCGCTACTTGGAGTAGCAGTTTTATTAAAAAACCAAAATTCTAGCGTGCTGTCCTACGTGGACGGTATCCATGTAATTAATTTCAAGTTCAGCGCATAGGAGGAATTAATACTACATTTGACATTATTCAGAGAAAAAATTCAAAAACATCACCAAAAAAATAGAAAATTCCGTAAAAATTTCCAACAAATTTTTATGTTTAGGCGTCGTCGTTTCACTTACGTCAATATTTCTCTTTTGGTGGGAAAATCCTTAAACCCCTTCTGCCAATTCCTCCCTTTTTAGGTTTTAAGCCCCCCAAAATTCCACTTGTAACTCTCATATTTCCCTCAAAATTTCTTGACAAATCCCCTGAAAATGGCTGCTAAATTCAGGTTTTCTAGAATTTCTGCAGCTAAAATTAACGCTTCCTCCCAATTCTTAAACCGTCTAATTCAATTCCCTGCTTTTTCTTCAACTCCATTGTCATACCATTTCCTCCGATATATTCACACTTCATTTCTTGAAAATGCATATAACAAAAAACCCAGAAATTATTCAAGGAGTATGGCATCAATCCCTGATTATAATCTTCAGGATTCCGCTTTTGGCGTCGATTCTCGCGTTCCTGCTACTATTATCACTGGCTTTCTTGGCTCTGGCAAGGTTTATTTATTTCTCTCTACTTATTAATATAATTTGTGTTTGCTTTCTTAACAGTTAGTAGTAAAATATTTGAATACGTTAGTAAAAAAGTTTAGATTCTTCATTAAGCAAAGACATTGACTTGCTTGATTAATGATTATTCTCTTAATTATGTGATTTTTAGTTTAATTGAATGATTTATGCTTTGATTGTGGAATTCATGAATGAATGTGAAAGAGTACAATATATTCTAGGGTTTTCCTATTTACAAGTCCCCATTCAGAAAAATTGATGCTGTTACTTTGTTTCATATGAGTAAAATATTGTTTTGCTTTGTGTTGATTTGGCAGACAACTCTGCTGAATTATATTCTGACTTCTCAACACGGAAAACGCATCGCGGTCATAGAAAATGAGGTATTAATCATCCATATCTCTTGAGCTAAGCGCTCCTTCTTACAGATTTTGTAGGGAAACTACTTGACGCATGTCATCTCAGAAATAGGTAGTTCGTTTTTTGGATAAGAAATATAGTATTGCAATGACCACCAAAGAATTCATCGTATAGATTAATTCATATCTCTTGAGCTAAGGCCCCCTTCTTTCAAATTTTTTTGGGAAAAAAATTTAACGAAATTAATTTAAAAAAAAGGAATTTTTTTTTGTAGAAATATGATTGCAATGACCAAAAAAATGTATAGTTAATTCGCCTAATATTGCAATGACCAAGAAATAATTCATCCTATCGATTAATTCGCCTAATATTGCAGTGACCAATAAAGCTTTTATCCTATTATCTCATCATGTTGCTGAGCAACCTTTTTTTCTTTGTGCCTAGAACCCTTTATGGGAACTACATTTCAAATCTAAAATATGGACAAACTTTTGATATGAAAGCCATTACAACATTTTTTAATTAATAATGATTGAAACAAAAAAAAGTTCTCGAGACTAGATTGCTATTTGGTGAGTCTCTAACTCTCTATCAAATGACCACCGGTGGTATACTTGAAATGTTTTATTATGGTCATGCTATTCTGATAGCTAACTCATGTTTTCTTCATTCAGTTTGGGGAGGTAGATATTGATGGTTCTTTGGTTGCTAGCCACGCGTCTTCTAACGAAAACATTGTTATGGTTAATAATGGCTGTTTGTGCTGTACTGTACGTGGAGATTTAGTGAAAATGCTGCTGGAGTTGGTTGAGCAGAGGCGTGACAAATTTGATCACATAATCATTGAGACAACAGGTACTTTAATCTCGCCGTTAGTTTTAGTAGTAGGGGTGTAAGTGGATTGGACTGGATTGGACTTTGCCAAATCCAAATCCAGTCCGAAGTTTTTTGGACTCGAGAAATTGAATCCAAATTCGATCCAAACTTTTTTTTGAATTCAGTCTAGTGTGAAACTTTTTTCTTGAGTCCGAATCCAGTCCAATCCGATTAATATAATTTTTTTTTTCCTGATTTAAGTTCACAATGTTTTCTCATAATTGAATCATTAAAATTTGAAAATTTTGACTCACCACCTCCATTCCACAAAATAATTTACATATAATTTACATACATCTTTATAGTCTTATAAAACACAAATTGCACAATACAAAAGGTTGCCAAAAGGGTTAAAGTAATTTTTGCCTTTTCAGTGCTCACTTTAGACTTTTGAATTGTAAGTGAAAATTGTGGTGCCAGGTAAAAGAATTTAGAGCGAGAATAGGTCCAAAATTTCAACAAATATGTTAAAGAAACTTTTATATATATATATATATATATATATATATATATATATATATATATATATATATATATATATATATTATAAGCTTAAATATTTTTTGGACTGGCTTGGACTTATTGAACTCCAAAAGGGTGAGTCCAAATCCAGTCCGTAAATATTTGGACTCGAAAATTTGAGTCGGAGTCAGTCCAAACATTTTTCAGTCCAGTCCAATCCAACAAGTTTGGACTGGATTGGATTGGACTCTGGACTTTTCGCAGTCCATTTACACCCCTAGGTGGTAGCACTGCATGCCCTGTTTTGTGACATGTATGATTAAGTTCTATAAGTATTAGGATTTAACAAATTATAGTTTCAGTTTATGCCTTAACATTACAATGGTAACGCTCCCTCTGTCATTCTGTCATGTTTTGCAAACATGAATCAAGCCACAAATGCCGAGAGCCTTCTCATGAGGACCTTTGGTGGCTTATATATGCTTACATGGATGCCTTCTCAGCATTTTCAGTTTCTAAAGTTGCAAAGTGTGTTATGTGTGAGTGATGGCGTTTATGACTTATCATCTCTTTAAACAGGGCTTGCAAAACCAGGACCTGTAATTGAGACATTTTGTAGTGATGAGATGGTCTCACGTCATGTAAAACTTGATGGAGTTGTAACATTGGTGGACTCTAAACATGCCATAAAGCATTTGAATGAAGTTAAACCAAGATTTGTTGTGAATGAGTCAGTAGAACAAGTTGCTTATGCAGACAGAATCATTATAAATAAGGTACGTCATGAGGCTTTGCTACATGTTTACTGTTTAGTAGCTACTGTATTCTTATGCCACATTTCTTTTCAAAAACTGTAACTGTTTTGCAGACAGATCTGGTCACTGAGGCTGACTTGGAAGTATTAACAAAGAGAATCAGTGTAAGATTTCTTATATGCATTCTCATTGTTTAGTGTCCTTCGGAGAGAGAACTTTTTTCCTTCTTAATTGTAAATATTGCTTCATCCACAAGTTTCTCAAGGAACTTTTAGTCTTCGCAAGCATGCTTCTATAGATGATGCAAGGTGAAATCACCCCAAAATAATTTCTGGTGCTTTGCTGGAATTTCCAAGGCCCTTTTAGTCTTTGATTGTATCACATATCTTTTGTAATTGATTGCTGAGGGTATTGGGTTTTTGATTTGATGCCCTCTTTCTGGAAACTTGTATGGAGATACTCTATCTATGATCTTTCTTTTGCCTCCTTGCAGCATATAAATGGGATGGCACAGATAAAGCAAGCAAAATATGGAGTTGTTGACATTGACTTTGTTTTGGGAGTAGGTGGATATGATCTTGACAGGTAAGGTTTTGTTGTTTGCCAACAGTGATCTTGAAGATTTATGACTCAAAAGTTGTAATTGCATGCTTAATATTGCTTATATCTAGCCAATCTAAGCAAACAGTGTGATATTTTGTCCACCTTGGATTTCACAGGGTTGAATCTGCTGTTCGATCAAATGATTCACAATGTGCTAGTCATGAACATGCAGATGACCATGGTGAGAAACTCATTTTGTTTTTTCGTCTTGCATTAAGTTCTGCCATTAGTCTATCTGTTTCGGCTTTGATAATGGAAGCTGGTCTATCATAGCAACTCGTGACTTATGATTCAAAGATGCTGTTTGATGCGTAACTGATGCAGGGACGGGGTGATATACCAGTTCCTTGACTAACAAACAAAAATTTAAATACAGAAAGATCTGGGGGTTTTTTGTGTTTATTTGTATTAAGAAATGTAAAATAAAAGGGTCGGATATGATTAGTTCTAAGCACCCTTTACCTAAAACATAGATGATCTCTGAAGCTTACAAACCTCTTTTTCTACATTATTGGTTTTGGGTAAAAATATTGGGATGAGGCTGTGTAATGAACTGACATAGCTTGGACTAGATTTAAGAAATTGATATGAAATGAGATGAACTTTGATTGATAATTTCTGGAAAATAGTAAAATAAGATGATAACTACAAGCTTTTGCAAGGCTTGTTCTCTCCCATTGAACTCATGCAAGTTTACCCAAAATACTACTCAATATTCAACATAATTTCTTTCTCCCTAATGTCCTCTGTTTATAGAGTTACTTCCCTTCTAACCCTCTAACTTATGTCTTAAGCTACTATTAACACTAACTAATTGTGCAATACCAAGAGTACCCCTCTCCTTAGGTTGATTCATTACAGGCTGTTGATCTCTGAATCACCATTAGGAACACTAGAGTTCTCAATTTTTGGGAAGCCGCTAAAACATAGATTTGTATCACAAATAAATAATAGGTGCACTTTGTCACTAATGTTCACTACTACAGTTGGACATGGGTATGTCTCTTGGTGTCAAAATTGACCATTTTTTATAGAACTGCGTGTTTTTATTGTTAAAAAAAAAAAAGAGCCACCAAGTGTCCTTACCCATCTCAGAGCGTTATGCATCCAACATGGGTACTTGAGATGAAATAAAGTATATGAGAAACATAGCAGTTGTATTATAACTACATGAGGACTAATGTGGCAGGCTAAGAATGTCTAACGCTACTGAGAGACTATTTATCACTTCTCAAGCCAAGGAAGTCAAAGTAGCGTTTTCACTTGTATCTTTGCACCTTTCTCTCAAAAGGAATTTTTCTTGTTTCATATGTTTTTCTCTCCTATGCTATATATACTTCTGCTGTGTCTTCATGATGCTGCTATGAACAATCTAAGTGTAATAACAAGTGCAATAATAATCACCTGCCTTTTCCCTCTCTGTTGTGTTAGCAGAACATCACAAAGGCCATGATCATGATCATGATCATGATCACGATCACGTCCATGATTCTGCTGTGTCAAGTGTCAGCATTGTTTCGGAAGGAACTATTGATCTTGATGAGGTAATGAGTACTGCTATTGATGGTAAAAAGCATCTTCCTTTGATGTTAATGATTAAAGTGAAATGAAAGTTATGCAAAGACGTTCAAGAGCTAAATTTATGATTCCTTAACTATTTTTTCATAATAACACATGAAACTCGTGATTATTGGAGAATGGAGATGCCTTTTTTGCCAAGTATGGTGAACTCCGATCACCTGAGTCAACACAAACACCCAAGCAACTAATCCAACACAATAAGATAATCAGGAAAGAAGAATTTGAGAAGAAAGATCGAGATAGAAAAAATCATAGACAACAGTAGAGGAAGATGGTGTAGTGTAGTGTAGTGTTAGTATTGCAAAGAAAATGAGAAATAAAAAATAGTATGAGCTTTGGAGAGGCTCACTCTCTCCCAGCCAAGTTCCCACAATTTTCCAATACCTCTTTCATTTCTCTCTTTCTGTATTTATTGCTGCACTACAGAGATTCTTTTTAACAAAATCTTACGCACGCACTATTCCACTAACTGCTTTTGGTCCATTCCCCCAATTACCCTTCTTGTGCACCTCTTGTAAGTGATAAGCTGAGGTGTGTGATTCATCACATTACCGTCCCCCAAAGATTCACCTTGTCCTCAAGGTGGAACCAAGGAAATCTGTGACAGAGTCCAGTCACATCTTCTCAAGTAGCTTCAAAGGCAGGAAGACCTTTCCACTTTATCAAAACTGTTAGACAAGTGTTGGAGCCTTGGGTGATCCTCTTCACGTCCATTAACTCTTCCGGTTCAACCATGAGCTCTAAGTCAGATGAGAGTTGTTCCGGAATAGTAGGGAGCAGCGGTGATTGACCCACTGCTTTCTTGAGTTGAGAGACATGGAATACGGGATAGATTTTGCTTGCTGCAGGCCAACTAAAGTTTGACCAATGCACTGTAAAAGGACCATCGAAGTGTGCAGCAAGTTTCTCATAAGGCTGTTTAGCCAAAATTTTCTGGCAATACGGCTGTAACTTCAAAAACACCTTGTCCCCTATATTGAAGTTAACTTCCCTTCGCTTCTCATCAGCTGCCAGTTGCATCTTCTGTTGTGCACGCATCAGACCAGTTTCATCTTCTGTTGTGCACGCATCAGGTTAACATGAAGGTCATCAAGTATCGCAACTCGTTCTTGCAATAAGGCTTCCAAACTGTCAGCTTGTGTGTGACCTCTCGCAACACGGAGTATATGTGGAGGATTTATGCCATAAAGGAACTTAAGAGGGGTCATCTTGGTAGATAGATGAGGGGAAGTATTATAAGAGAACTCCACCCAAGCCAACCATTTCGCCCAAGATTTGGGCTGTCCTCCAATAAAACAACGCAAATACGTCTCCAAACTTCGGTTGACAATTTCAGATTGTCCATCCGTTTGTGTATGGTGTACGTTACTCTTCTTAAGTTCTGTATCGTGGATGCAGAAAAGCTCCTTCCAAAATATGCTCATAAAAAAGTGGTCTATATCTGAGACGATAGAAGTGGGGAACCCATGTACTTGAACAATCTCAAAGCTGATAATGGATGCCGCAAGGCTAGAAAATGAGTATATTTAGACAACCGATTAACCACCACCAAAATGGTGTCAAATCCCTTCGATACCAATAGTCCCTTAATGAAGTCTGTGGGAAAGTCGTCACAAAAATTAGAAGGAATTGGTAAAGGTTGTAAGATGCCTCCTGGGTGTTGGTTACTCACTTTTTGTTGCTGCACATGGTTGGCTACATCCCGACACATACCTTGCCAATACCACTCTGACAGCTACCCTCGAGTATGTCTTTAGATTTCCCGCATGTCCTTTCATGGGGGAATCTTGGTATTTTTTAAGAGAACTGGAATGAAAGGGGAAGAAGTGGGAATGACATACGACCCTTTGAACTAGAGCACATTAACCACTAGAGTATAGTGCTGGTGGAGTTTTTCCCAGTTTGTATGTCCTTAATTTTGGCAAGCCAAGAATCGTGCTCCACCATGATCAGAAATCATGGCCCCTAACTCCACTTCTCCTACAGTCTTTCGTGACAAAGTATCAGCTACAGCGATTAGGTGGCTTGTATTATATCTCAAAGTCGTAACTCATTAATTTACTTACCCTCTTATGGAATTCAGCACCCACTTCTTCATGTTGTTGAGTGATATAACGTAAGATTTGTTGATGGGTGCGAATCGCAAAATGCCTCCCAATAAATAGTGCTTCCATTTTTGCACAGCAAGACAAATGGCTATAAGTTCTTTCTCATACACCGACTTCAATTGTGCCTAGAAACCCAAAAGCTTGCTGAAAAACGCGATAGGTTGGTGTTCTTGCATTAACACCGCTCCTACACCATACCAATGCATCAGTCTCAACCACAAAGAGTTTATGGAAATCAGGCATCGCGAGTTTTTGCTCGATACAACCAACCGTACCTGATCCGCCGATTTTTCCGGTAAAAGCACGAAAAAAAGAAAACAAACTTGAAAGAAGAAGAGAGAGAATTAGGATTAAAACCAAGAGGAAAGCAACAAATCCTTCAAATTAAATATTGTGGTGGTTGTCGCCACTCTTTGGGGAGGTGGCCGTCTCAGGTGAGAAGAAAGATCGAGATACGTAGAAGAAATCACAGACAACAGTAGAGGAAGATGGTGTAGTATACTAGTATTAGTATTGCAAAGAAAATGAGAATACAAAATAGTATGAGCTTTCGAGAGGCTCACTCTCTCCCAGCCAAGTTCCCACAATTTTCCAGTACTTTTATTTCTCTCTTGCCCTATTTACTGCTGCACTACAAATATTCTTTTTAACAAACTCTTGACACACCCATTATTCCACTAATTGCCTTGGTGTCCCTTCTCCAAATTACCCTTCTTGTGGCGCCTCTTGTAAGTGATTAGCCGAGGTATTCATCACACCAACCCAATTCTGATCAATTGCATTCGTCTTGTTGCCTTTGGTCAAGAAGGGGTTAAATTGACATCTCAAGGGTGTGTTAGGAATCGGGGTGTTGTACTTTGATTAATGCGGAACAAAATCAATGAAATAATAAGGATGAGAAAAGCAATAAAGAAGATAAACAAAAGAACACAAGGATTTACGTGGTTCGGTCAAAATAGACCTATGTCCACAGGTGGGGGATTCGAGCTTCTTCACTATGATGGAGAAAAACAGAGAGAATAATTACAAGGAATCCTAAATTCTAGAGGCTAAAAGTGTTTTATAAGTTGTGTATCAAATAATGAGCACTAAGAGGTCCTATTTATATAATAAGGAACCCCGTACAAAAAACCCTAGAAAAACTCCATATAAACCCTAAAAAGAATCAAATTCGGAAAATCGCAAAACCGCGTCAAAACCCAGCAGCCCTACCGGGAGGTCATTAAAATTAACTGACTGACTTTTCGCACCCGATCGGGCGGAATCCCAGTTCGACAACGCTTCGTAGAACAACCATAACTTTCTCGTTTTTCAGCGGAATTGGGCATATGACCTGTCGTTGGAAAGCTCTTTGAACAAGCTTTCACCTCCAATTTGAATCACATCAAAACCATTTATAGATTGAAAGATATGTGCATTCAAAGTTAGCCTTATGCCATTCATAATATTTCAAGTCACAATTAACAATCTCCACCTTGACTTGAAACCAATCAATCAAGATACCTCCACCTTGAACCAAAAGTGATGCTCACCCAAAACAAAAACCGTAAAACCTCCACCTTAAACACAATTCCATAAGCCTACTCACTTTAGGCAATCCAGAAAACGGACATCTTCTATAATTGTGTACCGATGCGTCTTCGAACACAAAACTCCGTATACGAAACCATCACATGGCCTAGATTAAGAGTATAAAGTCACCAACGCCAAACATGTTTACTCAAATTGACCAAACTCTCTTCAAACATTTCTTCATCTCAACAACAAACTCAAGCAATTCTAGAAAACCAATTGACATCAATAGCTTCTAAATTGCAATTGTACTTAACAAAACACAAAAGTACCAAATTTGAGATAAGAAATAGCATAACTAGAACAAAATCTAATGCATAACCAAAATTGTTACAAAAACTCAAAAACAATCTATCATAGACTCCATAGCAAAATCCACACGGTTTATCGTTTCACCAAGAGATCTCAAAGGGCACCAATCATAAAGAGATCGTAGAAACCGCAACCCCAAATCCTGTAACCTTAAAGTGCAGCATCATCATCAAAGACATCGTTGGCAATATTTGCGGATTGGTCCTCATTGGACTTTTCCCCATTCTTCTTCTTTAATTTCCAACACTCAGCTTTGATATGACCCTTCATATGACAATAGTTACAGATTTTATTCTTACCAAATTTTTTTCCACCATGAGCAACCAAAGCATTCGTTTGAGCATATTTATTAACCAACTTATTGTCAATTAAATCTCTTTGAGTTAATGCATCCTTAACATCCTGCAAACTCAAATCATCTCTACCATACAATAAAATATCTCAAAAATGCTTATACGAAGGCGGTAAAGAACACAACAACCTAATAGCCATATCCTCATCATCGATCTCAACATCGACGTTTTGCAAATCCATAATAATAGAGAAGAATTCATCTAAATAAGACTCAGGCGCTTTACCTTCTTCTAGACTGAGATCATGAAGTCTAGATTTGAGTAGTAGACGGTTGGTCACATTTTTTGTCATATAAAGTGACTCCAACTTCAACCACAAACCCGCATCAGTTGTCTCCTTGGCAACCTCTCAAAACTTCATTAGATAGACTTAAATGAATCGCCGAGAGTGCCTTTAAAACGATCTCCTCCCACCGATCATCCGTCATACCCGAAGGCTTTTTGGATGTACCTTCAAGAGCCATGTGACAGCCACTTTGAACCAAGATGGCTTTCATCTTCAACTGCCATAGGCCAAAATTTACTTGCCTATCAAATTTCTCAATATTGAATTTCATTGACATAATTGAATCAAACTCGTTCTATAAACACCTAAGATCTTAAACAACCAAGCTCTTGATACCAGTTTGTTAGGAATCGGGGTGTTGTAGTTTGATTAATGCGGAACAAAATCAATGAAATAATAAGGATGAGAAAAGTAATAAAGAAGATAAACAAAAGAACACAAGGATTTACGTGGTTCGGTCAAAATAGATCTACGTCCACAGGTGGAGGATTCGAGCTTCTTCACTATGATGGAGAAAAACGGAGAGAATAATTACAAGGAGTCCTAAATTCTTGAGGCTAAAAGTGTTTCATAAGTTGTGTATCAAATAATGAGCACTAAGAGGTTCTATGTATAACATAAGGAACCTCGTACAAAAAACCCTAGAAAATACTCCACATAAAACCCTAAAAAGAATCAAATTCGGAAAATCGCAAAACCGCGTCATAACCCAGCCGCTCGACCGGGCGGTCATTAAAATTAACTGACTGACGTTTCGCTCTCGATCGGGCGGAATCCGCCTTCTAGTTCGACAACGCTTCGTAGAACAGCCATAACTTTCTCGTTTCTCAGCGGGATTGGGCATATGACCTGTCGTTGGAAAGCTCTTTGAACAAGCTTTCACCTCCAATTTGAATCACATCAAAACCATTAATAGATTGAAAGATATGTGCATTCAAAGTTAGCCTTATGCCAGTCACAAGATTTCAAGTCACAATTAACAGGGTGCTTACATACAACTCGACCTTATAGTCCATATGGTAGCCAATAATAAATTATAGTAATGGTTGTGAATTTATATGCTTCTTTATATTAAAAAGTCTTATATCGATAGCCACGCTAATAGGACTTCTTCTCCAAACATGAAAACTTCATGACCACAATTTGGGGCGCATGCGGGAGTTTTGATGGACATTTCATAATATAACAAAATTCCCTTTTTATTGATTACATTCATAAGAATCGTATAACTATTTTTGTGGAAGTCTATATATCTCTCACTTATCTCTTATGATAGAATTCTTGTTTCTACCCTCCAAAATATTTTGTGCGAGCTCTGTTGATTAGCTCACCTTTCAACTCATGTACATACAACATATAATTGATGTATCATAGTTTCTAGATTTCTCTACACTTGTCTAATATCTTTGATTTTTACAAGATATTTCTAGATACATCATCACTTGATTTTTCTAGACTACACACTATATTTTTCATTAAACATCTAAATTTTTCTAGATTAATCTCTAATACACTCAATATGACCTCGAAATTGGTAATGGATGGTAATGAAATATATGAAGAATAAAAGGTATTTTTGTAATTGATGATAGATTAGCATTACCATGGATATTGACTTGAAACTTTATAAATTCATTACCATTACTATTATTTGGTGACATGTTTTGATCCTAACTTTTGTGCCAACTTGGCACATCTTTTTTCTTGTAAAACTTGAAAACTTCATATACTTTTTCATGGTAAGCTCAGTGGCGGATCCAAGATTTCACCCACGTGGGTTCGAAATCGATAAGTCGTTAAATAAAAAGGGACCAATTTAAATTGATTAAAAAAATAAAATACTTCAATTCAAGTAAGGAATTACAACCGATAACTATGGGAACAACTTCTTAGATTACATGAAAAAAAAAAACTAAAGAACCATTCTACGAGTTTTCATACTTTAAAAGCGTTCTAATACATTATCATTGCTTACTCGAATGAAAAGATATCTCTTAAAAAATGTGACTAAACTATACATGATCGTCGCAATTAGGACAAGCAATACTACCTACTAACTAATTATATTCATTAATTCACCCGTACCTAATTAATCTCAATTCTCAATGCTAATTCAATAATTTCTATTTATTCAAGCACTACAAAATCCAATATGTAATTAATCCAAGCATTACTATAATAATATATATTGTAATTGACCATTTATTATGTACAACCAGCATACCTCATGAGTTAGGTAATTGTATAATTGATAGCCTAGTATTACGCTAACACCTAACAGTAGCCTAGTATAGGGCTATAGGCTAACAGCATTACTTCAGCACTATATATATGGACTAGGCAAAAAATAAAAGCGTAGCCTATATACGCTAAAATGCTGGGAGCATCCTCGAACCCCGTCCCGCGCATCAAGAGAAGCATCAATACTTGTCAGACCACTGAGCCAATGTTTGTCTGACTGAAATATTATGTGCGATTTCAACTTTAACTTATGTTTATTTTAACTTTTCTTCCAGATTTTTTTTCTTTTTTTTTCCAAATTTTCGTGGGTTCAGCTGAACCCACTGAACCCACGCTAGATCCGTCCCTGGGTAAGCTTACTTCTATTTGTGGCTCTGTGTGACCCTAGCTTGATGACTGGCTTGAAAGACTGATCGAAGAGAAGGGAGAAGACTTGTATAGGTACAAGGGAGTCTTAGCAGTTGATGGTTCTGATGAGCGCTATGTTTTACAGGTACTTTATAATTGATGCTGCGTTATATGGTTTCTGGTCGTCATTGCACAAATATTGAATATTTGTTTTTGGTTTCAGGGTGTACATACTATGTTGGACGGATGTCCAGGCAAAACATGGGCTTCGGATGAAAAGAGGATAAGCAAACTAGTCTTTATAGGACGCGATTTGGATGAAACAAAGCTAAGAAAGGGATTTAAAGGATGCTTAGTGTGACAAATTACGTCTTCATTTCTAATGATATTAGCAGCTGGTTTTGGCATTAACAATCTGATGATACATGAAGGTTTGACATCCTGTTCTTGTTGAAGCTTTTATGTTAATATAGAACTTCTAAAGTATCGCACAAGATTTTTTTATTAGTGTTAAAGAGCAACTAAGCATAGTGATATAGACAAGATTCGATCCTAGGTCGGCTACCACCTCACAAAACTGTACCAACGGAACTAGATGACATCTACATTACACAAATAGATAAGTCCATTGTTAAAAACAAGCAGTTTATGATATCATAGGTTAAGTGATGAATTAAACCAAAAGCGCAATGTGCATTAATTTTGGTTTTACATTAGTGTATTTTACCCTCTTTTGCTTTTCCTCTCACTACTACCCATCTAAGGCTCTGTTCTTTTGGATTGAATTGAACTGAAATGAATAAACTTGAACTTAACTGAACTGAACAAACTTGAACTGAACTGAATAAACCTGCACTGAACTGAACTGAATAAACCTGAAATGAACTGAACTGAAATGAACTGAATAAACCTAAACTGAACTGAAGTTAATGAAAACTGTGAGAGGAAACTAACTGAACTGAATAAACCTGAACTAAACTGATAAACTTGAACTGAACTGAATAAACCTGAACTGAACTGAACTGAATTTTCATTAATTCAGTCCAAAAGAACAGAGCCTAACACTGCGAATTCACTTCTTTTTACTGTTCCTTAGTATGTGAAAGCAAATAAGGATAATAAAATGTAGTGTTTTTGTTTTACTTTAAATTTCTTCTACGGTTTTTTCACCAAATATCCCTGACAAATAAATTTATTCACCAAATACCCCCACTTTTTTCAAAATTCACCAAATACCCCTGACCTTTAAAAAAATTCACCACATACCCCTGACATTTCAAAAAATACCAAAAATGCCCTTTTTGGCTAACGGACGTTAGTTCTCCGTTAATTAATTAACTAATTAACCTAAAAACCCATAATTAAACCCTAATTAAACCCTAATTAAACCTAAAAACCCTAAAACTCAAACTAACCCTAAACCTAATTAATCCTACAACCTAATTAACCTAACCCCAGCCCCCCTTCACCCCACCCCAACCCCAACCCCCCCACCCCCTCCCCACGCAGCCCCCAGCGCCTCCCCCATCCCTCATCTCGCCGGCGCATCGTCCCCCTCCTCCTCCCTCCCTCACTCGTCGGCAGCCCACAACCCCCTCCTATGACGCGTCCTCCGTTTCTTTCCAGGGCGAAACGACGGTGGGAGAGTGCCGCCTCCTCTGTTTCTTTCCGGGCGTAAACAATGGTGGGGAGAGTGTCGCCTCCTCCGTTTATTTTTGGGCCGAAACGAGGGTGGGAAAGAGGGAGACACGAGATTCGCTTCGAAGGGGTGGGGTGGGGGGGAGGGGGAGGCGCGGATTCGAGGGGGTGAGAGATGGGAGGGGGACGCGCGCGGTGGTTGGGGGTGGCGGCGGGGAGAGGCGAGGGGGAGCGATTGAGTTCGCGGGGGAAAGGGGGTGGGGCAACCGATTTCTTGGGGGAAGGGGAGGGGGATGCGGGGCCGGGTGGTCGGGAGGGGGAGGCGCGGCGGGGCCGGGGGTGGTCGGGAGGGGAGGCGTGACGGAGAGGGAGGGGGGGGGGGGAGGGGGGGGGGGAGGCGTGAGGGAGGTCGAGGGGAGGGGGCCTGCGTGGGGGCCGGGAGGGGGGGGGAGGGCGTGGTCTTTGGGGTTGGGTGGTGGGCCGGTGGCTCTAGGGTTGGGGGTGGGGGTGGGGTTGGGTTAGGGAGAGAGAGAGTTAGGGTTTTTAGGTTTATTTAGGGTTTAGTTAGGTTTATTTAGGGTTTTGTTAGGTTTAATTAGGGTTTTTTAGGGTTAATTAGGATTTTTTAGGATTAATTAGGGTTAATGACTAACGGAGTTAACTTCGTTAGTCAATAAGGGTATCTGGTGAATTTTTTTAAAGGTCAGGGGTATTTGGTGAATTTTGAAAAAAGTGGGGGTATTTGGTGAATAAATTTATTTGTCAGGGGTATTTGGTGAAAAAACCGTTTCTTCTATATAGAAGAATGCAAGAGTTCAAATTATTTACTCTCTGTAATATTATAGGCTATCAATATTTTTCACTATGTTAATGTTATGAAATATAGGAAGTTATACCTGACCTCAAATTTCTAACACATAAAGACACTAATGTGAAGTCAACAAGATTTGACTTTAAAAATTCTTGTGCTTCCTTGATAAAAATTGGATCCCGAGGACACTTGAAACGTTTCTTTATTGGTGGCGTGCTCTTCAGTGTTTCTTGTTTTATGTGTCCTTGTGACGTTTCAATTAAACTCTTAGGTGCCGTTTCGATCTCTAACCATATTTTCTTAGGCTTCAAAACTTAACGGGTAATAACCAAAAAACCACTACTTCTTTTGTAAAAAAAAAAAGAAAAATTCAATTAAATGTTATGAAATAAATGACAAAATGACATGATATTCCTGTCATTATTTGTATAGTTCATGTCATAATTTTAAAATAGAATAATCAACATTGTGTAGATTAAAAAGAAACGGACCAAAAAGGAAGTGTGTAGATTAAAAAGAAACGGAGGGAGTATGTCATTACATTATGTTATACAATAAATTATAGTGTAACATGTTACAACGTACTCAAAACTTACCGTCTCTTCCAATCTCGTCAAAACTTCTTCATATTTGGATTATGTCAATTGTTGTTTATCGTGATCTCTTTTCTCTAAACCACTTTACGTCTGTCATTTTTTTCCACTTAAATCTCTTACACAATTTGTATGTCAATTATGTGCAATATCGTTTTTTCTCATTAGTTGATTACAATTTCTTCCTTAATTCTGATCAAACACTGATGACTATAGTAATAATAAGTATATAACAATCAACAATATAAAGTGGTATAATGGAGTCAATATAAAGTTAATATGTTAATTTATATTTCATTACGTTAATATATATATATATATATAACAAAAAATTCATATACACTCAAAAAAGTTGTACCAAACCAACACCTCAAAAAAAAGAAAACTGTACCAAACCATGCACCCACACCGCTCCACCATTTTTTTTCCAAATAAATTAAAGAAAACAAAAAGGTAAAACACAAGCGATGCCCTCCCCAGACTTCGCCTTGGAAAAGGGTACTTGGCAGCAAGCAACTACTACCGCTCCTATTTAATTTACACGATTTAGAAAAAGTAAAAAAGGAGGAGAGGAGAGGAATTATGAAGAGTTGGGAGTAAGAAGTCAAAAAGTAAATAAAAAAATAGAGGAGAAAGAAAAATGGGGTAGGTGAGAGGTTTTAAGTGGGTTACTTTATTTGGTGAGTGATCACATGGGGAACAAAAGTGGGGAATAATGATTGGACATTTTACATTATATAGATAAAGTAACAGTGTAACCACTAAAAAGGAACGGTCCAAAAAAGAAAGTGTGTAAATTAAAAAGGAACGGAGGTTGTACACTGGATCTACCTGAGAGATTAATCAAATTGGTATAGTTTTGGAGGCAATTTTTGTTGCATTTTCAATGCACTTCAAAACTTTTTAGGGTTGTATCTTTTTTTTTTTTTTACTTAATAAGGACTCTTTTAGGATACAGATACTACAAGAGATTTTATTGACAGCAGATCAGATCGTGTATAAGCTTGATGCATCCTACATAAATCCCTCGTACGTCTAGTCCTCTTTAGGTAGCTTGATGAGTGCATACACAGCTGCTCCAGAAACAGCACCCATGGGTGGAGCCAACATGTATATCCATATTCCAGTGTACCTTCCTGTAACTATGGCTGGTCCTAGTGTCCTTGCCGGATTCATCGATGCACCTGTTGCTGGCCTGCAACATTTTTTCTTATGTATGTAAGTTTACATAATTAAACTTTTAGCCCATAGTTTTCTGATATTGTAAAGATGCAGTATTTGTTAGCTTAGTTGTTTTTACATCCATTTTGTGTTTGATTTACATTTTTTCCCACTAAACTAACTACTTTGGATAATACCAAATGAGGTAAGAGATCCTCTTTGGCGAAACATTTTCCTGAAACTTCTCATACTCTTGGGAAAAGCTCTAAACTATTAGATGCACTTGAGAGCACAGAGGATGGTGTTCGTGTTGGTGCATGTGAGATACATAAAGTATGTAGATCGGAGTGGACGAGTATCATGCACATGTTGATGCATGGAGCACTATTTTACTTGTCTGTAGGTCCATGGTGCAAGTATATATAGTGGAAGAGATGGACAGATGGTACAAGGTTAAGAACTCACCCAATGATGAGAATGTCAAGCATGACAACGCCTCCAATTGCAACTCCCGCTAAGTTGCCTACCTATAAAAGAATAAGGTTTATAACTTAATATGGAAAAACAATTGACCCCTTAATTCCATGTTTAGGGCAACCACATCATACATGGTCTTGGCTAATTATTATTACCTTTATTTCTTTTTAATCTGTATAGTTTGATTTTTATGTTTGTCAATGTAGATTTTTGACCATTAATATATTTAATTACACAGACTAAAAGTTAGGAAAAGTTGATATTTGGAAAATATATATTGATGCGAATCTAACAAGATTCTATATGACTATTTTTCTTTATGCAAAAATCACCAACGATAATAAAAGTGAAGTATGTAAATAATGATAAAGTACAAAGTCTATAAATTTAAAAGAAATGGAGGAAGGTTTCCCCTGTTTGAAAATAAAAAATCTACATTACTTACTGCAGTATCGTCGGTCGCAACCGGGATGATGACGAACATGAGGAAGAACGTGGCAAGAAACTCCAACAGAAAAGCCTGCCCAACACTAACAGAAGGAATGGTAACACCACCAAACATGAAAGGGTGGTAAGCAGCCTTGACCAAGAGGGAAGCTGAAATAGATCCAACAATTTCTGCCACAAGAAAAATGGGTACTTGCGCCCAAGGAAAATGGCCTAGAGCCGCATATGCTATTGTTACAGCTGGGTTAAGATGGGCTTTAGAAATGTGACCGATTGAATAAACTATTATCATCACTGCAACGCCAGAACATGCTGCACTACCTAGTAGAGTTTGGATCCCATCATATTTTTGGTCCAATATAGCTCCTGCTGTTGCTGCAAATACCAAAATGAAAGTCCCTACTAATTCTGCAACTGCCTGTAGTTTTACATTCACAAAATTAGGGTTTGTTAGAACTTAGAAGGCAGGATTGTTATGAAAGAACATTTCTACTTTTTTATATTTTTTTAGTGATATAAATATATGATAGAAAGAAATTTAAATCAATCTTCAAGAATGTGCGTGTAGATATGATATGAAATTATAATCCCTTCGTCGCTTGTATAATAGATAATTTAAATCAATCTTCAAGAATGAACATTTCTACTTTTACTACCTACTAACTTCTATCACATCTACCTTTTCAATAATATAACAATTGATATTCAAACAACAACTTATCATCTAAAACTACGTCCCCTGATAAGTGTCAAGAGTGTTCTGGGACGGAGGGAGTATTTTGGAGAAAATTTTACAACCTATTCATTAACATGGTAATGAATCTCATCCTTAAACATGTAATCTTTATTTTGCAGATTATCATTGCCACTTAATGTCGCATCTAAAGTGGTAATGGATGGTAATGCAAATAAAAAAACATATTCTTAACTTGGACACAATAGAAAAAGCTTGGGAGGTAGATTTTCAATTTCTCATCACCCTGCACATTGACACGAGGGTTTTTCTTACTTCTATAAAACTACTTTAACATATTACTTGCCAAGTTGCCATATATTATCTAGAGCTGGCAAACATTGACCAAAACCCACCTACCCAACCCGAACCCCTCCCATCAATAACGAGTTGGGTCAAAATTTTCAACCCATTTAATTAAATGGGTCGACCCAATCCAACCTGTTTAATGAAATGGGTTGGATCAGGTTGAAATTTCCAACCTGAATTCAACTCATCTAACCAGTTTACTTAGATGGTAGGGTTTCAGTTGGGTTGACCCATTAGCCCGTTTTTCCATACAAAAAAAAAAACTAATTATCCATGTTAAATGAATAATAAAAAGGATTATATATTTTATTTGGATTTGTCTTATTGTTATGTGTGGGCTCTTTGTACTCAGAATTTCTTAGAATGTGAGCTACTTAAGTAATTGCTAATCAAGCCGCTGTTTAAGGAAATTTAAAAGTGCTATTAAATGGATTAGTCGGTCCATTTCAGGTCGACCCATTTATTATCACTTATCAGGTTGGGTTGGGTTGGGTTGAGAATCCCAATCCATTTAACTAAACAGGTTAGGTTGGTTGAGGATCTCAACCCGTTTAAGTAAATGGGTCAATTCATACCCAACCCAGGTCGACCCATTGCAGCCCTAACATTATTATCGCCTACCAAAGTAACCACACGAGTCGTCAAAGTTTGGAGGGCTTGGTTGCCCACCATTGCTAAAGCTCCAAGCACTGGCGGATGCAGCTGGGTCATTGGGGGTAGTGCAGTACCCCCAAGTGTTTTTTTTTTTTTTGTGAAAATATATAAAAACCTAAGTAAGAAGACTCAGGAAATTGATGATGCCTGGAAGTTGGAACTGGGTATAAGAAGAGAGAGAAAGAACTACTCATCTACTTAAGTAATTGCAAGTTGAGCTTAAGGCTATTAGTTCCAAGACATGTTGGGCCCATAAATTTATCTTGTTTAATGATGTCTTAACTCATCATCACCCACAAAAAGGATAGAATCACAATCCAATTAGATCATCAAATCCCTAATACTCTCTTGGTTTTTAATTTGATTTCAAATGGACTATTTATTAGATAAATACTAGTTTATTTGTTTATTGGATATAGAAAATGATACAAGGGTCAAAAAATTAAAGGGAAAACAACTCGATCTTCGATAATTTGTGTAATTTTACTTACTTCCTCCGTTTTAATTTAGTTGTGACACTTTTTAAATCACGGACTCCTAGGCAATTTTTGGAGAGGAAAGAGAAGAGAAAGAAAACAAAAGGGTCCCATGTGATAGGAGAGAGATAGAGAGAAGTTATTACCCAGCATGAAAGTGTAACAACTAATATGAAACTTTCTAAAATGGAAAGTGTCACAACTCAATTGGAACAGAGGAAGTATTTATTTTCGTATTTTGAGATTTATGACGTTAAATATTAAACAATATTTTGGATTGTAATATTTTTGACGTTAAATATCGAGCAAGGTTTATTTTATTAATCACAGTACCCCCAATTTGAAATTCCTAGATCCGCCACTGGCTCCAAGTACCATAGTCCATAACTAGTTTCAAAGAAAATAAGGTGTTCCTCCCTTTTCAAATGCAATATTTGATTTCAGATTGTTCATAAAAGGAGGAGGAGATTTAGACTCTAGCTGTTTCAATTCTTCAAAGTTCAAAGCAAGCGTTATGCAAAAAAAAAAAAATCTTTTAATAAAAGACCAACCTAATATATCTTTTGATGATCAGATTACATAAGAGAATCATCAGTTAACCATCTCAAATCATCCTTAGTATGGAACATGAGCTGCATTTTAGCCAACCAAAATCATATATATAAACATTTTAATTTCATCATAAAACTATGATTTCTTTTTTGAAGAAAAACAATGAATATTTCTAAAACAAATACTTACAAGTTTACTATGACCTTAAGAATAAAGATATGTTCTCTTAATTTCAATGCATTTATCATCATAATCACTATCACGGCGTAAATCAATATCTAAATAAAAAAAAAAGTAGCATTGAAAAAAGCTTCCAACACAATAATGACCAACAAGTATCTTTAGTCTTATGACTAATAATTTGCACAATTTCTATCATTCACAAAAAATGACTGACTTGTATATATAGATGAAACTTAAGATACAAGAGGAACCAAATTACGTACCTTCTTAAGAACTATAATATGGGTCCGCTTAGATGACTTTTGCGGCGGACTCAACGGCGGGTGTATGGCGGAGTCTGGTGTTTCTGCTGGTGGCGAGGTCATGTTACTTGTCGACATATTAGGACAACTTTTAATTTGTGTTTACATCAATTAATTTGCTTGATTTTTTTTTCACTTTCTAATATTTGAATTCTGCCTGTTTACAATTACATATTACGTATATATACAGTCTGTCTAGTGTCTATACTTCCTTTTCTTTTATTTATGTTCATTCAGGTGCCTTGACTTGATCAAATTAAATGGGAGACATGAGATGTACAGTACATCCATTATAATATTAACTGTCTTAAATAAAATTTTCATTTGAGCTAGAGGTCAGCCTAGCTATATTCTCTTTCTTCATGTTTTTGGTTGGTAACTTGAGTGGAAGTTCAATGATGGAATAGGAAGTCAATTTATTCTAAATAAATGTATTTTAAGTATCAACTATCAAGCTTGAGTTTTAAGTAAATTTTTCCTAAGTTAGTAAGTTACTTTGTCCTTTTGTGTGTAAAGTACTTATTGTAGTTATTTTTTTTTTTTTTTTTTTTTTTGACAACATATTGTAGTTATTTCTTACAAAAGACAAAAGTCTTAAGAATTAGTTACCCAAATGCCTTGTTAATTTTATATGTGGAATAAACTTATCCCAATGTTGATGGTGGTATAACTTCACCCCAGATATGTTTTTTTTTTCCTAGAATTTTGGTTACCTGTCAATATTTTCTTTATAATTTCTTTAGTCAATGGTTATAAATGGTGATAATAGTAATGAATAATATTAGTGAAATTAGGTATGAAAATCTCTTGTTCATATCCATGGTAATGAAACTTACCTCAAAATCAAAACATGTAATTTTACTTCAATAATATTGATTACCATTTACTACCACCTTACCAAGTGGTAACGGATGGCAATAAAATTTTAGGAAGGAAATAAATGTTTTGGGATAAAGTAGCCTTACCATGATATTGACATGAAAGTTCCTTTAAAAAATGTATTAGCATTACCACCATTTAGACATTTATAACTACTAAAGAAACAGATCATAAGAAATTTTAATAGATGATAATGAAAACTACGAAAAAAAAAAGATACGTACTTGAAGATATAAAAAATACCATGAGTATTGGCAATTTCGGCATAGATAATACTCCTATGAAATTTCATTTAAATTCAATACCACCATCTTGTTTTATAGCCGCATGAAAAAGGGATCATAAGTTGTTACTATTGTGAGAGTGGAATTGTTTCTACACACATGCGTGCACACACGCAAACGCATACACGCACGTACACACACGTGCGAGCGTGCGCACGCGCGCACACACCACTACAAGAAACACTAATGTTATTAGCAACTCACAATATTTAATTACAACTTTAGTAATTATTATTAATTAGCCATGATTTCATATATGTATCACTGGTATCCATCTCTATATATACTAATTAGTAAGACATGTTGCACTAATTAGTAAAAATCACATATAATTAGTACTTAAAGGATCAATGTTGGCCTAGTGTTTGTGAGACGATTCTTTAAATGTTGATATCTCGAATTTCTTATAAGTAAAAAATTATACAAATTTGATATTTAGAATCCTCGCATTGAGACGAATAACAAGACCGCACTTGACTTTTTTTTTTTTCTTATTTAATGATGCGAGATAGTTTAACAAAGTTGGTTGATGAATAGTGCCAAAAAGCAAATGGTGCAACTAAAAAAGCAAATGGTACAACTTAAAAAACGGAGGAAGTATATATAAAGGTATTATTTGTATATAACTTGATAGGTTAAACATGAAAACTATATTACTCTAAACTCTTGATTCACTGGCAAGTCTGGGAATATATTTTCTGAAGGTACATGATCCCCCCCCCCAACCCAAATACCAAAGGAGATAGAGTGAGGGATGGTTGTGTAGTTAGAGTATCTCTTCCGTTTCCTTTACTTCCACCAACTTGTTAAGGTTTCTTCTTAGGAAAAAAATAAGAAAAAAATACCAAAGGAGATATGGAGGTTTGACTCTACATGCATCTCAATGGATTCATCCAACACTTGCGGATGCTTCGGCTAATATTGGTATATTCATCGCTTTGTTATTGCAAGTGTGTCTTGAGGCATGGATTGGCTCTCGCAAGTCGCATGTAATTACTTTACTAAGTAATTAGTCCTCTTTCAAAAAAAAAAAAAAAGTAATTAGTCCACTCATTTTTAAATTGTTGATTCTGAGCCAAAATGTTGCTTGGTACCAAAACGTACTCGAAATAGTCGAACTCTATGATAACGCTCTGTATGTGATGTGTGCAAGTTTCTAAATACGAAACGCTTCTTATGCTAGCTAGCTAAACAATGTTAAAGTACGGCCAGCATGAAACGTTTCCCTTCGATCATGAGAAACGTCATAGTATTATATTATAGTATTGATTGAAAACTTATGATGTCTATTCTAATATATCCACTTACGAGCCACGAACCTGAGCTTAAGTTTTTTCCCATTTTGGGAACCTTGAAGTTCGTCAAAAGGCAAAAAGTGATTAGTTGTTTGACTACTTAGCTCTGTTCTTTTGGACTGAATTATTAAAAATTCAGTTCAGTTCAATGCAGTTCTTTTCAGGAAAATTTAGTTTAGTTTAGTTAGTTTCTTATCACAATTTTAATTCAATTCAGTTCAATTCAGACAAATTAAGTTTAGTTCAATTCAGACAAATTAAATTCAGGTCAGTCTAATCATGTTTAGTCTATAAAAACATAGCCTTATAATAACAAGATCGGTTCAATTATTAAGGAGGCTCCCTGTGCAATAAAGATCACATGCATTGAGTTCTTAATTGATAAATTAAAAGTAGAAAAATATGTTAAAGTTTTAATTTATATTATAAAAAAATAATAATCACACAATAACATCATATATATCTATATATATACTTTTAAAACCCAAGTCAAAGACTTGTGATGCTGCTGTATGTATTCCCCCCTTCCGAACAAATGACACAAAGTAAACAACAAAAATGTGTATAGAAAGACCCAAACCCCAACCTCTCATTTGAATTACAAAGACACTAACGAACTAATTTCCAATCTCATATCGGTTTTTGTGGAAAAAATAGATATTGAAAGACTAGTTAACATACACCCCATAATTATTGAATTTAGCAACTCGTAAACAAATAGAAAACTCACAATTACATCCCATTATCCCAAAACCAAATAATTTGAATAAATTAAAGTTATGATGAATCTTTTTTTTTAAAAAGAAAGTTTGATGACTCCTTTATCTCTTGTATGAGTATTGTTCTTTTTAAATGACCATCAATCGTATGTTTAGCTTTCATTATCATGTTTAACAAATTTTTTGACTATATTTGCTAGTAACAAAAAAAAGGAAATAGCCTAAGATACAAGTGATTTTTAACTACAATTATACAAGTGTGTCAATTGAATTATCTGTCATTTCTTTATTCTTGAAAGGTTTTAGTTAAAAATACGATTTGATTTTTCTTAGTAATGTAAGATGGCTAATTGGTTCAAATTAATCTATTACATTACTACAACTATCACAAAATGTGATATTTCGGTATTATTTTATAATGGTATGAAATCTAATCTAATACGTCAATAAATAAAATGATCCGGGGGATTACCCGGGGCAACAATTAGTTTCTACAATAAAAACTATATATATATATATATATACTTCCTCCGTTTTATTTTACTTGCTACACTTCTCAACTCACGGACTCCTAGGCAATTTTTGGAGAAGAGAGAGGTAGAGAGTAAAAAGAAAAGAGACCCATGTGAGAGGAGAGAGATGGAGAGAGTTTATTGCCCAAAAAGGAAGTGTAGCAAGTAATATGAAACTTCCCTATATGGAAAGTGTAGCGAGTAATTTGAAACGGAGGAAGTATATATGATAGATGAGTCCAATACCAACAATGAAAAATGTTTTATATAATAAGTCAATAACTATTAATATAAAAATATAGTATACGCGGGGACCCTATATTTTCGGGGGCCCTAAGCGGTCTCCTATATCGCACATGCTCAGCGTTGTCCCTCATAAATAACTACCTCATTCTAGGTCTTGGAATACCCAGGTATAACTAGCTTATTCTAGTATAGACGTTTTGATTGTCAGAATATCCATTAGTTAAACTAAAATAATAGAAGTTAGGTCAAAAGTTCAATACCCTATACAAAAATATTTAAAACTTTAAAAGTTCCAAAAAAATGTACTAAAAAATTAAGGAGAAAAAGGTAATAATAAGTTAAGCTATATGACAAAAAACTTTTAGTCATATCGTTTTATATAAGAGCAACTCATCTTATGATTATCAAGGTTGTACATACAAGGTGAAAACCATCAAAATAAAAACTTTTAGTACTCCCTCCGTTTCACAAAAATTAACTCACTTTTTTTTGATACATTTCATAAGGATTTATACACTTTTCTTAATCTATTATAGGACATAAGGCCCACCATTTTAATACTCACATTTCCTTATTTTATAATTGTTTTCTCTCCTACCACACTTTTTTCATTTTTCTTACTTGTTTTCCCCATTTTCTTAGTTTTAGTGAAAATCAAAATAAATAATGAAAGAGAGAGAGTATAAAGTAACTTTTTCATATGGCTTATTGCGTAATTGAAAGAGGGCGGGGGAAGAATCATTCTTTCCTTTATCTGTTGGAAGATATGATTTTCATTTTTCTATGTATTGGCATTCGATGCTATCAACCAAATTTTAAAAAGAGGTGACACTAACACATTAATCACGAAAATGACAATTTCTCCCTCTATTCAAATGAGTATATAAGATTAATCTTTTTATAATATTACAAATTGCGAAATCACTCGCCGTCGGTGCATGTCTTCTTCCATACGTTTTTTAGGCAGAAGTTTTTCCGTGAGTAATAAATACGTTTCTCTAGTGATAGTAATTTGGAAGCATAAACTTCAACATTTGGATACGTTTAATGTTTATGTATCTTTAAACGTTTCGGCCAACATTTACTCGTTTCTCATAATGTTCTTAAAAATGGAATTGGATGCATGAATCGTAAGCTACAGTTGCTCATTCTGGAAAGTATGTTGGATAAGTGGACTGACATTATGTATACCACAATGTTTTACAAGAATATCCATGGACTATGTTTCTGCAAATTATTTCATATTGCTACATCTTCCTACAGATCATTAACCCTAAAGTAT
The DNA here is from genome assembly GCA_947646795.1 of Beta lomatogona. Lineage (NCBI taxonomy): Eukaryota > Viridiplantae > Streptophyta > Magnoliopsida > Caryophyllales > Amaranthaceae > Beta > Beta lomatogona. The sequence goes on from CANSNZ010001150.1 coordinate 398,959, forward strand.
TCAAAAGATTTTCTACACATCACAAATATCTTGAAAAATAGAATATATAATATATATTCAAAATTTGCTAAAATATACCTTTTATATACCACTTTTTATGAGAAGATACCTTTTTAATTTGTCGGGCATCTTAAGACCTTGAAAAAGAATTTGTTCGTGAGATTCAACCTCAACCTATCTTCAAGTAACTAGTTTCTGGCATCGACCCACTTAAATACCTCATGTGTGAGAAGCACGTGCCTCGTGTTTTAATGTATCTATCCCACCCTTTTATCCTCACATAATCACCTTAAACCACTTCTCTTATGAATATTAGGTTGTTAGAGCTATTAATCTAGAAAAATCTTGTAAAAGATCTACAATTTAAGTTTTCTTATCAAGATAATTCTAAAAAACAAAAAGCCTAGATTAGCTTAGCTAGATGTAGAGTTATCTAGAAAAACAAGGAAAAGTTAGAGCATATAACCGACATAAAGCATGTATATATAGCTTTTATTGTTGCACTAAGTTGTAAGCAAAAAAAACTTTACAAATTAAAGTAAAGAAAAAAAAAAGAGAGGTCAAAGGTGAGACATGAGCTCACCATACATAATAGAGTGAGAGATATGTGAGACATGAGCTCACACACAAAAAGTATATGAGAGTTATTTTTATTTGTAAGGTGTAGAACAAGTGTCCCACCAAAATATATTGTTGTACGATTTTTTTGATGTAATCGATACTTTGCAATTTTATGAAATTGTAAAGTTATATTTCCGGGTCCATTACAATTCTGCTTGTGCCCAAATTTCTATCATGTAATATTAGACAAGTGTAGAGATTTCTAGAAATTAAGATACAACAATTATAAATACATTGTATGTGCATGAGTCGAGAGGTGAGCTAATCAAGAGAGCTCCCACAAAATATTTGAAGGGTAGAAACAAGAGGTTCTACCAAAGAGATAAGTGAGAGATATGGGCTCTCGCAAATATAGTTGTACAATTTATATTAATGTTATTAATGAAAATGCAATTTTGTTATATTATGAAGGGTCCATCAAAACTTCTGCGTGCGCCCCAAATTTCTATCATGGTATCAGAGCCGGAATGTGATTACGACGAAATTGAAGACCGGAGAATCGAGAGATGAAGGTTTACAAGATTTGAAGAAAGTATGGAATATAGCAAGAGAAAAAGAGGTAAGTACTAAATCTAAATTTTCTTAAAGAATAAATTTATGGAGGAAAATGAAGTAAAATAAAGTTGATAAAAAAATTAAGAAAGATGGAGAACAAAACTTTTGATGAAAATTTGGAGAAAGAAAGATTAAAAAAAAAAAAGAGAGAATTAGTTGGTTAGTGACATGAGCACTAACAAAGAATAAAATATTGAGGAAGGTTGATGACATTGAGCATCAACAAGAAAAACAATTTTGGAGAAATTTTACTAAAAGATTGTTGAAGAAAAATATTTGAAAATCGGCAAATTTTATTAAAAGTTGGAGAAAGAAAGATTAGAAAAAGAAAGTGTTTGAAGGATGCTAATAACAAGGGCATTAGCAAAGTATGTTGGTGACAAGAAAACCGACGATTAGGAAGAAGAAAAAAAATTCACAAAGAGGTTTTTGGAATTTGCTAATGACATGAGCATTAGCAGTGATGGGTGGTGACATGAGCACCACAACAAAAAAAAATTGGAGAAAAATAAATAAATATTTTCGGCGAAGGCTGGTGACATGTGCATCAGTAAGCTAGTTGATAACATGAGTATCAACGAGAAGATCATAAAAATTGAGAAGATGGAGGTTGGTAACATGAGTACCAACAAAATTTCAAAGAAAAATAGAAAATGGAGATGAGAAGCAATAAGAAGAATTTTTTTTGGAGAAAATTATGAAAAAGTTAAGATTAAGGGGAGCAAGTTGGTAACAAGGGAACTAACACAAAGAGTTGAAGATCTACAAGATGGGAAGAAGAAGCAAAGTTGAGGATAGTTGGTGACATGGGCACTAACAAAAACAATTTCGGTACATGGTCGGATCGTTGATGACAGGTGCATCAACATATTTAAGATTTTTTAAAGTACAAGATTTTTCGAGATTAAGGGGGAGTATTAGAGGTTAATCTAGAAAAATCTAAATGTCTAATGAAAAATAGTGTATGTAGTCTAGAAAAATCAAGTGATGATGTATCTAGAAATATCTTGTAAAACACAAAGATATGTCAGGTAGAAATGTGTAATATTAGACAAGTGTAGAGATTTCTAGAAATTAGGATACAACAATTATAAATATGTTGTATGTGCATGAAATCGAGAGGTGAGCTAATCAAGAGAGCTCCCACAAAATATTTGAAGGGTAGAAACAAGAGTTCTACCAAAGAGATAAGTGAGAGATATGGGCTCTTGCAAATATAGTTGTACAATTCATATTAATGTTATTAATGATAATGCAATTTTGTTATAGTATGAAGGGTCCATCAAAACTTCTGCGTGCGCCCCAAATTTTCATCTTAGGTCAACCGTAGATAGGCTAAGTTTGTATATCGGAAAGAAATATACATCCACTAAAAACTAGCCTTAATTAAGCTAAAAATAAGAAATCGGCCTTTTTGCTAATTTTACAAATTTTGATCATTTTATGTTTTTGTTCATTTTAAGAAACTTTTTTCTTATTTTATGTAATTTTTATTCATTTTACATTTTTTTTGTTGATTTTATGTTTTCGCTCATTTAAGGAAATTTTGCTCATTGTGTAAATTTTATATTCATTTTATGTTTTTGCTCATACCAAGAAACTTTTGCTTATTTTACAAAGTTTTTGTCCATTTTATATTGGTTGGTCATTTTATTTTATTATTCATTTAAGGAAATTATCATTTAAATTTAGCAAAAACTTTTTAAAGATCAAATAAGCCAAAAAAAAAAACAATACTGCTAAAATTTACAAGAATCACAAAAAAGTGGAAATAGAGTTTTCAAATATCAAATTTTTGAACAAATGAAAGAGGGGAGAATGATATACTAGAATATCCAAATATCCAGGTGCAATTTTTTTTTAATCTCATAAATGAATTTGAAATTTGCTGTGAGAACACAAGGAAAAGGAAGACAATGATTGATGCAATTAACATAAAGTTTAGATTAATCAATCGAGAAACTAGTGTTCATTTTCCTGCTGAGGTATCATCATTTGCAAGTGCTATTGCCGCCATTGTTATGGTTTGACTTGAGCTCTGTTGATCAATTAGTTTGATGACCTTTTGTGTGATTTGAAGTTTATGAACTCTAATTAATAGATTTTTCCAAGTGATGTCTGTTGAGAAATATGATTGATTGAATTCTAGGGTTTTTTTGGGTAATGAATGAGTAGAGAGGAAGCAAAAGACTAGAGAAAGAAGCTGAGAAATAGAGAAAGAGTGCGTGAGTGAGTGAGTGAGTGAGTGAGGAGAGAGTAAAGTGTGTTTTATTTTCATAATCAAGCGCCCAATTCCTTTCATTGCAGACGAGAATAAAAGCCCTTAATTAGATCATTAGCATGAACGATCTAGATTACATGTTTTCAGTTTTCAGATTTAGAGGGGGTTTTCACACGATTCCATTCCTCTGTGTGTGTATATTCCTCATTTGTTGTGCCATTACATAACTTCTAAAGTAATCTAATGGACAATTTTACAACACAATATGTGAAATTAGATATGGATCTTGCTTTTGGTCGTTTGTCTTAGGTTTTTCGAGGGCTCTATTCTAACGATAAAAGTCAAGCCCTAAATCACAAATAGAAATAAAACATAAACGAAAAATTTGTCATAAACCATTTTTTATAAAACAAATTGGAAGTACAATTCTATGCGTGATTTTTCAATATTGTAATAGACAAAATATATAGGAAGTACTATTTGGCAACGACAATCTAATGGTAGATAAACATATTATTATACAATTCAAAATTCACTCAACAAATATTCTTACAAGATGAGAATACAATTAACCAACCACATTACATTGGTGGCCGCACAGGTAGATAAATTACTAAAACAATCCCAAAAAGGAAGAAATTATAAGGTGGTAGCACACACAAATTAAATGTAAATAGATGGTCACTTGCATCATTTTATGACCAATTTTCATCAAGAGACAATGGTTTATTGGCAAGAACAATTAATAATGTTGTTGCTTAATTACATGTTTCAAGTCTAGTACACAACAATATGAACTACGGTACCCATCCCTCTTAGAATATTGTTACGTGCGTTGTACCTGTCAAAAGAAAACATTATATATTGTGGATTAGGGAGATTATTAGCGGCTGAAACTTTTAGCGCGCTGAGGTGATCCTTCACTTGTGTCATCCTTAAGCTTAAGAACTGAATAGATGCCTGCTCCAAGAATGGCTCCTATGGGTGGAGCCAACATGTATATCCATATTCCATGGTACCTTCCTGCTGCTAAGGCTGGTCCTAGTGTCCTTGCTGGATTCATCGATCCACCTGTACTTGGCCTACAAGTTTATATCAACAACAAAGTTTAATGTTCATTTCGTTATTGAGCAGCTCAACATCTTCGTAGTTTTACCAAACAACCCGTTTTAAAAAATAAGGAAAATTTGTCGAAATAGATCTTTTATATACTATTTTTTGCGAGAAATAATCTTATAGGAGTATTTTTTTTTCTACCAACTTAATACCTTAAAATTTTAATATTTTTCAAGAAACAATATTACTCTATTTTCCAGTGTTAACCCCCCAGTTTACGATGTTAAACCACTTAAATGCCCCATATGCTCTACACATGCATCGTGTTTTTTACTCTTTTGACGAGAAAATGGAGGGGAAATGATGGGAAAATGAAAAACTCGACGTACATGCAGCATCAATAGAAAAAGTGGTATATAAAACCCAAAAATCGATGTGTCAACGTCGGAAATAGGTGGGTCAAAGCCTGAAAATAGGATAAGGCTATATATCGCAAAAAAAAAAAAAAAAAAAAAATTGTAAGGTCTTAAGCTGCATATTGAAAAATTATCAAATATTTTTTTTCACAAAAAAGTGGTTTATATAAGGCTTGTTTTGACAAATAATTCAAATTAATATATTAAACGAATATTTTTCGCATATCACATTTTTACATTACTCTAATAATTATAGTACTAGATATTCTTGCAAGATTATCAATATTAACTCTTGCGTGTTGGCTATAAAAAGAAAAAAAACTCTTGGAAGAACTGTTAACTCACCCAATGAGAAGTATATCAAGCAGGATAGTAGTTCCGATCGCGATACCTGCTAACTCACCCACCTAGATCAAGAGAGCAAACTTATATTGATTATATAAATGTAAGATCTAGACATAATGAAATGTCACATTTCGAATAATCCGTCAGTAAAAATATATTGACATTGTAATCCAAATCATTGTAATTTGTAAACTACTTACAGCACGAGTATCTGTGGCAACAGCAGTGATGACGAACATGAGGAAAAAAGTGGCAACAAGCTCAAGCAAAAATGCCTGACCAAAGCTAGCCGTTGAAGACGGTACAGTACCCCCACCCGACATAAACGGGTGGTAAGCAAGCTTAAGCAAGAAGCTAGCTGATATCCCTCCACATACTTGGGCGAATATGTAAACGGGTACTTGGATCCATGGAAAATGTTTAAAGGCCGCAAAAGCAAGAGTAACAGCTGGGTTTATATGGGCCCCTGATATGTGGCCCAATGACAGGATTGCTATTATTGCTGCAAGCCCAGAACATGCTGCGTTTCCCAATAGACTTTCTGCTCCGTCAAACTTTTGGTTCACTATGGGCCCACCTGCTGCTGAAAATACTAATATGAATGTGCCTACAAATTCTGCTCCTGCCTGTACAATTTTTACCAATATGCATGCTTTATCAATTTACAACCAACATAATGTTTTTGTATATTATGGAGCAATTATAATCCCTTTATTCCTCATTATTTGTCAATAGAATCAACCGTATAGGAAGTATAAGCTTTAGAGAGGTTTTTTTTTATAAATCATTTTATCACTTGCACTACTTACTAATTACGTACTCCATATGTTTCTTTTTAATGGTTACACTTTGAGTTTTGACACTATTTACAAAATTTATGTTTGACTATCATTTGTGATTAATTGGTAAGGTTAAATATAGTCATGTGAGATTTTGTTTGATTCGTCTCGATATGTACTTTTGGAATATCAACTTTTTATAATTTTTAAAAATGCAAATTTAGAGTTATTAATGTTCAAACATTTACATTAGCAAAGGTGTAAATGTAAAGTGTAACTATTAAAAAGAAACGCAGAGAGTACAAAATAAAATGGTTTCTCTTCTTATAGAATAGCAGCTCTTATATAATAGTATAGATTAACATGTTGTTGGATTAGGTTTAATGTAGTATACTATTTTTTTACTAATTGCATATGTGTAGTGGAGATATTAATGGTCAAAGTATTTAATTTTCATACGTTTAAACTGAAAACATTGCAATTATAAAAGAACGGATGAAGTATATATATGAAACGTGTTGGTCGATATGTCAAATAAACTATTCTGAGAGGCCTTTTCATCAAGATATTAGAAAAATAATTATTTTCAGATATTTCTAATTCCATTATTAGCTATAATTTAGTTTAGGTTTAACACTGAGCCTCAGCGTATCACATATTAAAACAATCACCTTAGTACAATTAGGGTCTTAAACTGTGTATCCTAACAATATGTATCATTCATGCGAAAAATTGTACAAGTAATATATTTTTTTTTTTTAAGAATTTTGATTACTTCAACAATTACAGATGGTGCAAAACTATACTTCATCCGTTCCAAAATAAGTGAAACACTTGTCTCAAAAAGCTCTCACATAAATGAGAGAAGTGTTTCACTTATTTTGGAACGGAGGAAGTATAATGAAATATTTTCATCATACATAATTAAAAAATTAAGTACCTTCTGAAGCAGTGAAATCCTGGCTTCCTTCGAAGTGAATGGCTCAAGCAATGGTCGATTACTGACTGACGCAGGAGTTGCTGACGGCGATATGTTATCGTTCACGGGCATAATTAATTCTTTAAATTAGTTTTGCTAATTGATCACTTTAATAAAATATGGAGAATAGTAAACTTTACGCTTTGTTCTTTCGAATTTTGCACTCTTTTATGCGCATCTTGGGATGTTGCATTGACGCCCTCAATATTTATACACACGTAAAACTTATATGGTGTCTTGCATTACTCCAATATGAGGCATGCATGATTCGTGCATTACATGAATCAACTAAATATTAAGGAATGTATTTATTCTGTTGGTCCAGTTTTTAAATTTTAAAAATTTCTTTTTCCCCTAGCTTCGTGGCTCATTAAAGTAACAAGCTAAGCAATGCAAGAATGGTGGAAGGATTAAAAATTCAGCATCATATCACATATGTTTGATGTCATCACGCTATATATCGAATTCTTAGACACCATTTGTTCTCATGAAATATGTAATTATTTGTTAGTATCAAAATTGATTACAGAAAATTCTATGTCCTATTTTGTTTAACATATATTTAATTATTAATTAGTTTGTGCACATAGTGAATCATATATACAGCTGATATTAATCAATAAAATGAATGACATATATAGTTTTTTTTTCTAGGATAAGGAGAATTCTCTCACGAGAAAGGGGAGAATTTTTATACACAAAATGTGTGATTAATATTTTGGATATACTAGGGTACATAAGGCTATATCTTTATCAAAACATATACTCTATATCAAAAGATCTTACCTGATGGTGCAAAATCTATATACTACTTGATAGGCCCTATATTTCTTTGGTTGTACCAAAATGAAATGTTTACAAATAGAAATCAATTTCTTCAATTCACTCTAATTGATCGATAAGCCATATATATCTTTTGGTTATACCCAAATGAAATGTCATTTACTAGATTTAATAAATCACAATCTGAATTTTTCCATATTATCATTGATGATACCCTTAACTAAGAAATCCAAGAAACAAATTGAACAACGGCAGAGTTGTAAAAATTTAAATATTGAAAGGTAATTGTAATTGATTTTAAAACTTAAACCCTTAAAAAAAAAATGGATGTGATCAATGTGGTTTATTACTTAATCACATGGACAATATATGTAGTTACAAAATCTCATGCATATAAAACAATTTTATAATAATTATTATAAAATGAGGGTAACTTTCGCTCTTAAGGACTCATATATTGTAGATGTGACACGACCTCTTATCTAACTATATCCCGTTTAACTTCAAAAGCGATCTACTTCCTCCGTTTCAAATTACTCGCTACACTTCTCAATTCACGGACTCCTAGGCAATTTTTGGAGATGAGAGAGGTAGAGAGTAAAAAGAAAAGAGACCCATGTGAGAGGAGAGAGATAGAGAGAGTTTATTGCCCAAAAAGGAAGTGTAGCAAGTAATATGAAACTTCCCTATATGGAAAGTGTAGCGAATAATTTGAAACGGAGGAAGTATATAGTTTAAAAAGTGATGTGTTTAGAGCAAAAAGCAGAGTAGTCTGCCACTTACTTTATTATCAGGCAGTCTTACATAGACTTACTATTATTTAGTAGCTATCTTAATTTAATATTAAAAATAACGTACATGGAGATTATAGATCAAATGTGCCCATTATTCTCTAAATAAATTCCTTTTAAAAAAAGTTGACTTTCTTGGTGATGCATGCATTTATCATTTCTACTTTTAGTGAACTATTCTTTTCATTGGAGATTTTACATTATTCAGGCTCTTATAAGAGTACTCCCCATGCCTTTTTTGTCAATTAGCTAGTTAAGTACAATTAGTTATTTAATTATCCATCAAAATGCTCGTCTTTCCTCGCGTATTATGTAGATAGTTTTGCGTTTTAGTATAAGAGAGCCAATAATCTGGGATTATGATAGGAAGTTGACATCAACGAAATCTTTTACCCGAAATGAGAATATCGACTGTTATGTTGACCTTCATATAACTTAATAACAAGAATGTGCATGAACAGCGTGGCACCCGAGATGTCACATTAAGTAAACAATCATCCTTTTATTCCCTACGCAAATTCCATGTGATATTTGGAGTATTACGGACAAATCTAAGCATTATATCCTTCAAATATTCAGTTTTTTTTTTTTTATTGCTTAAAGTTATCCCTTCTATGTGATCACCAGCTTCACATTTCAACTAGCTTGCTTGCAGGTTGCCGTTTTTGCAGTTGAATATTTGCTTGCCTATATATGTTCCTTTTTTCTTTCGGATTTGTGGGATCCAGCCTTAAGTCATTTCTCATGCCTCTCATCAAACTAGTTTCTTCTTCTGTTCCAATAAAATTAAATAAAATAAATAAATATAACATTTTCTGCTCAATGAATAAATTCAGGTTAAACCAAATCAGAAAAAATAAGTTCAGATCATATCAGATTAGTAAAAATAAGGTGAACTAAACATAGCCTAAATTATACACCTATGATCCATTAGCTACCCCTAAAAAAACCTCTAGCTAACAAATTGAAGCATATTTAATCAGAATTCTGCACCGTCTTAAACAAAGAGCACAATATGTTATACTTCAAGAACAAAGGTATATATATAGGTGTTCCGACATAATCTTTACTTTTAAACACTTCTATTTGCTTTTGTAAGAAACCTTGGGTCAAATTTGTACAAGAACTTAGAGTTTGGTTCATATAATTTGAATGAAATGATTGAAAATTAGAACCTCATGAATATGAGTTGTAAATAATCCTTTACTTTTCTTTCAGTTATTTGTAATTACTTCACTTAAAATATGGACTTACAACCTATTACTGAATGAAGAGGTCTGGAATCTAAATCCATGGTGAGGTTGGAGGTATAATATTGAGGGGTCTTAGGGTTTAGCCTCTAGGAAGCCTATTAATAGGAGATTTCATATCTACATTACCTTAATCAGAAACCTATTAATAAATATTACATCCTATTCATTCCATTTCATACCCAACATTTTTTCTTTGAAGGGCGGATCTAGGATTTTGAATTTGGGGGGTCCTAAATCTCCTAACTAAACCAAGCAAATAGACAATGATCGTAATAATATATGCGAAATTTAGTTTTAACAGTAAGAAAACCAAACTTTATGTTATCTGAATCATATATTAGATATACCTTCATTATATCAATACTTCAAGTTATTTCCATTTTTAGTAAATTCAACAATTTGACTTTTACACTCATAATCAGGCGCGATTCTACTTTTAATATCTTCAATTATCTGTTCCGAAAGTTTTTAGGAAGTTGATATAAATTTGGTAAATGTAAATATTAGAAACAAATCCAAAATTTTACGTATTAAATTATTTGTAAATTTTTGTAAATAAATCTTGGTTATACTTTTTTGAAAGAAATAACTGGTCATACTTAATATAGCAATAGTGTACAAAGTCAAATTGTTGAATTTATTTGAAAAAGAAAGGAGAATAATCGTAATATCACAAAAAAAAGGTTAAAAATTAGAGCTAAAATTAAGAGAGATGTATAAATTTGAAGATAATGAAATAAGATCCAACATAGAAATGAAAATGTGCTAAAAGAGAAAAGAAAAATAGCAAAAAATAAAAAGTAAAATAAACAAACAATCAATAATGCATCAAGCAAATTAAGAAGAAAGAAAAAAAAAGGAAGAAAAAGAAGTTGGAAATGGTGCAGGGATTCGAACCGGCATACTGCATGCAAGAATTTGTTGGTAAGTTTACCACCAGACCAAAGCTACATCGTATTGATTTTTAGTGCGGGTATTAATTTTATACTATGTGTTTGTCTGACGTTAAAAGAAAAAAGAAAACTGATTTTCTTTGGTGGGGCGTGGGGCATGTGCCACCCAGGACCCTTAATAGGTCCGCCCCTGATTATTTCTATACCCAACATGCATGTAATCCGTTGATGGATCATTATCAACTGCAAGCTTATTTTGTTACTCGGTGTTGGGCTGCGTCTATTTGCACGTGCATCTTCATTGGGCCTAAGTATGAGTAGAAGGTGGTACATATGTGTACATGCTCGTTAGTTCATGGGCCTGCTTCTTGGGAAGCATCAAAGTCTATTTGTTGATGGGATGTGCAGAAGAAAATAAGGCAACGAGGGCTTTCTGACACCAACGAGTGAGATTCTTAACTGAGGATGTAAATTAGGAATTTGCAACCCGCCTTTTTATATGCCATTGCATGTTTAGGCTTTGAGTTTCTCTACTACTCCCTCCATTCTTTTTCTATTACAACAATGAGAAATTTACACTATTCATTCGCCATCCTTTAACTATCTATTATAAGTTTTACATAAGAAAAAATATAGTCATATCGGGTCTTGTTAGATTCGTTTCGATATGTACTTTCAAAATATCAAATTTGTATAATATTTACAAAAAAGTAATTAAAGATATTAATAGTTGAAGGTGTGCATGGGCAAGCGTGAAAACACAATTGTTGCAATAGAAAAAGAACGGAGGAAGTAGTTATGTAACATGTGAGTCGTGAGTCTAGAGTTGCTTATCAATCGAGCCGAGCCCGAACTCTGGTTAGCTCGGCTCTTGTTTATTTAAGTTTATTCAAACTTGAGCCGAGCTCGAAACTTGACGAACCGAGTTGTGACCGAGCCGAGCTTTGACCAAGTGTTGACCGAGCCATTATCGAGCTGTTCACGAACAAGTTTGACCAATTATTATCTTTAGTTTACTCGTCTTCTTTATATTTCGTTTTTGAAATTTTTTGTTTTTTGAGTTTATTCTTTGACAATAAAACTATTAGGCATTAGCTTATTATTGTGTAATATATAGAATAAATATATTTATGTATACATACATAATAGGAGTACCTTATTTCCATATATATATAAAAATAATCGAGCATGTTCACGAACTTTTGAAACCGAGCTTGTCATAACCCAGCTCGGCTTGTTAAGGTCTCGAGTCGAACTCAAACACAAGCCGAGCCACAACGAGCAGAGCTTAGACTGAACTTTGACCGAGCCGAGCTCGAACTATTCACGAACATGTCAGGCTCATTATCACTCTGTGTTATTACACTCGTTAGGTGGAGGCCAAAATATCTCAAAATTTATTAATCAAATCCTTTTCAAAAAAAAAATAAAACCCTCCCTCCATCTGATTATATAGTGCTTGTTTTCTTTTTGGATCATCGAAAATGCTATATATATGATCAAGATCTGGTGAGAATCACACTCTAAAATGAGAACTAAGAACCAATATGAACCTTAGATCATCAAAACCGGATGGTCTACATAATTCCCGTGTCATTAGTGGCAATTTCATAATATGTAAATTCTCAAATTGGTTCCTAATATCTTTACTTTTACAGAATTTTTCATTTACTTTTGGACCAGTTTTATTTGCCTTTACTAGTTTTTCCTAACTTTTAAGATTAAATTAACTTAAACTTATCCAAAATAGTACTTTCACAAAATAGATTGATATGCTAATTGTCAATAATGATATTTTATGGTCGTCAATGTATATTTTTCCTTAAAAGTTTAAATTATCAAGTATAAGAAGTTTTATATTTGGTTATTAACTTTTCAGTCAATATGATTTACTTTAATGTCTTATTGTTGTACTTTTAGGAGACAAAATTGGTTCTTATTCTCATTATAGAGTTGATTCTCATTGAACTTATCAAGTATCAAATTAATGCATAAATTAAGTAACAAAATTCTTGGGTGTTGGACCTACATGTTATGCACTTGTATTGTGATAGTCAGTTCGCATTGGACCTTGCTCAAAATCCTACATTACCATGAGTATATGAAGAATATTGACATGGTTTGTGAATTTTGCATGATGTTATTCAAGATGATACTATAAGTCATTTCCATGTCCTATGAACGGGAAATTGGTGAAATTTGATAGTGAAACTTAAGACAGACAACAATTTAATTATAATTATTTGACTATTACCTCCTTTAGAACTCTATTTTAGAGAGTATTTGGTTGGTGGAAAATATTTTTCCGAAGAATTGATTTCACCATTTTTTATTATTTCGTTTGTGAAGGCTTGGAGGGTGAAAAACTAATTTTCGGTCCAAAAGATAGAAAATTGTTTCCTCAAGTGTCGAATAAATTTTTCCTTCTCAAAGGAAGGGAAACCAATTTTCCTCGCTATTCTACACCTTTTTCTTTCTTTCCACTCATCCACCTCACTCATTTTCATTTTTCCTTTTCTTTTTGACTTTTCATACAATTATACAAATAACCAAACAAAGGAAAATTCATCAACTGTATTTTCCTTTAGATAATGTTTTTCTGTTAAAATTTGCTTTCCATTAAATTCATTTTTCCGTCCAACCAATTAACTGAATTTCAGGCCCAAAATGTGTATGATAGGATTATACATATTTTCTGTATTACTTGGATGGAATCTACGGGAATCTCCTATTATACTAATTTTTTTATCAGGTTCCAACCAGCCAAGACTTCAAGTGATCGCTGCCTCGCTGGTAGTCCCGTTGGATACTTCATATTGAGGCTGACCTTGGTCATGGCTCATGCCTCTTGAATTGGAAGTATTTGTCTGTTCATGGAAAGTTTAGGTGATTACTGATTAGAGAAGGGAATGTTGTTAAAGAAGAATGTTGTTGACCTTTAAATTTTATTCAATTAAATGCACTTCAATGTATCTGCTTACAACTTTTTATTAGAATAAACTATTTGCTTAAAATTAATATAATATTGTCATAAAATCTATGGTAGAATATCAGCTTCTATTTAATATAATTCTTGTATGGGAGTAATAATGACGCCAAATAGAGCGTTCTATATTCCCCATTACTTTAACAATAATATACCGGCCCAATACGAGTATGATCATTCCTCTATTTGGAATAACTCGTTATATGGTCCATAGGCCCTAAGCGGCTCATTTACTTCGTTTAACCTAACAAGTCACCATTATAAATACCCAACTAAGGGTCAAGGTAAAAGGAATATCTCTCCACTCTCTACAAATGACCCTACTTTCTCTATGATATTTATCCATCTTTGGGTACTGACTTGAGCATCGGAGGCTTCACCATGGGGATCCCACCCCATTTTTGGAGTTCATCTTGCAGGCACATCTTAGCGGCGAGGTTCAAGGACTGTTATACATGGCTGCCTTGCAATATCAGGTACCCTCTTGTTCAATATCGAAACAATTGGCGCTAGAAGGAGGGGCAATAATTAACTATTGCTCCGGAACCTCGGGGAGAAATAACAGGGGAGATTGGTGGACGATGATACGTTGAATACATGCTCATCTATGGGAAATTCTCACGCTAGTAATTAATTACAGTTTTTACTACTCAGAATAAACTACTCTAAAAATTGAAAACTTGGGAACCATCGATAATCATCACCATGATTAGTGAAATCTGGAGTCGTTCCCACGGCAAGCAAGAGAAATATGTAGCATCAGGTATATACTGGGTTCATTATTTTATCAAAATTCCCGATTACCCATTGAAATTGGATAGAAATCCATGGGAAATTTTGACTAAAACCGGAGCTTTTCACCTACTACACAAACAAATAAGGAGTATCTTAATATCTGCTTGGCTTCGCTATTTCATCATGATTTCGAGATGATTTATTGCTTCAAGTTTAAAAAAAAAAAAAAAAAGAAAGAAGAGAGGCATAACAACTACAAATTTCGTTTGATTTTCAATGGCTTCACTCCAGAGCAAGAATTAGTTACTTCACAAACAGAATCAGAAACTTCCCAAACAGAGGGCAAGAATTCAATGAAAAGATAAGTTCTCTATCTTTGCCATAGTTGTTGATAACTTGATATACAAGTTAGAACTTGAAATTGTATGCAATCAGGCCCGGCCCTGGGCCAGGGCAGGCGGGGCGCCCGCCCAGGGCCCATAAATCTGGAAATTTTTTAAGTACTGCAAATACATACTAGTTTTAGCATGTTGGCAATACAAGTATCTAATTAATTGGGCGCAGATGGTAGCTTCTTCGCTAGAAATATAGAGCTCAATGAGCTGTGAGTGTGCGGTTCGAATCTCAACATGACAATGCTTTCTTCTCCTTGTTGTTATTACTTTCTTTTTTTTTTTTTTTTTTTGCAATAACTTGAACTTACTTTTTGATTTTCCTTTCTACCTATTATCTCATTTTTATAGTTATAAGAAGTATGATTTTATATCTTATATACCTTCAAATTGTAGATTGTGCATGTATTATAAAATAATGTACACAACCTAAAGTCTGAACTTAGATTTCTAATTTTCAATTTAGGTGTTTGGTGATAAAATGCATTAATCGTTTAATTTAATTCTATATTTCGATATCCCGAGTTTATTCGTCTTGTTATTGGTTTGTCTGGTTAATACGGATTACTTCATCCGTCCCGAAATAGTTTGAATACTTTTTTTATTTGCCTAATTTGGTTTGGACCCTTTCTTTTTTGGCATCGTTGCACTATTATTATATTAGTTCTCTACCCTTTTGGCCCACAATCTATCTTTATCAATAAAAAATATACCCAACCTTTTATTTCTTTTTCAATAGAAATGCTCCACTAGCTCCTATCACATCTACTTTTAAATAAAGATAAAATTTGATAACCACACTATAACTTATCACGTTAAACTCCATGTTCCACAAGTGTTTAGATTTTTATGGGACGGGGGAGTATCAAATATTAATCATATGAAATGAAAAGTTTCTTCTTGTAAACGTGAGTTAGTCAATTCTCAATTAGTTGGTTATCATATAAATGTGCGCATATTTTATTAAATATCGTGTGTTAAGGGCCCCTTTTTTTTATTTTGCCCCGGGCCCAATAATATTCAGGAACGGCCCTGTATGCAATGACTTGAATATTTGTCTGCCTTGGTTGAGATCAATGTATCTTTACATCAAATGAATACACCTTTATCAGTTTGGGGTTAGATTAATCAATGAATATTATGTAGGCAAGCACATATCAATAACGCACATAAAGTGTTTGACAATATGCTTCTATGAAATCAGAACATCAAGCTAGTGTTATGCGTGTCTCATTGACCCCACTATTCTATTGAAATCAATATGGTATTAATGTGATAGGATGACTTGAGTTCACCTACTATTCTATTGAATAAGAATCACTGAACCAAGACACATTGGTCTTTAGGAATTCCAATCACAACATATTGAATTTCAATCTAACATTAATTTTCTTATATATCCTTATTATTTCATGGGATCAAACATTTACTTGGACCTGGTAGTATTATTATCTGTTTGCACACTAATCATTCGATAAACTGCTCAGGAGAAATTCATTTGCTATTTAGGCACCCATGATTAGTGCACTATCTAAGCAACTATGTGTCTCCAGGAGCAAATGCATTCATAAATATGTGAACAGCAAGCCAGGGAAGTTTCATTATTTTACTCGGTTTTTGTTTGGATTATGTGTGCTGTAAGTTCCATCTACTTGGAGTTACTCAATTTAATCTAGCATAATTAAAGCTGAAGAAAAGACCTGCATCCCTCTTATGGCAGCTTGTAGCTGAGCAGACCCATCAATCATGGCTTACAGACCTTGTTGCAGACCACACCTCACATACCCCATATGCCAGACTATGTATCAGTAAACTCATGTGCAGACCATGGTAGGCAGACTCCACTTCTTTTAGCAAAAAAGTAAGGGTGAGGTTGCAATCACAAGGTGAAACCAACTCAATTTCGCCAAACATCTCTTCATCTTCAGCATTAAGCTAAGTATTTATACCAGATTCAGGCATAAACTCCAACTAATAAGGTCATCTGCCCAACTTCTCTCTAAACGAGACCTTATTTGTGGACAAGAATCAAGTGGAGGAAAATATTTTCAGAACATGGCTTGCATACCTTATTGCAGACCTCATTTGGAGAGTTGACTCACGGATTCTTAACAGTGGAGTTATAATGCCAATGTGCAGAGGCACCTCCCACACATCTATATCTTCTCTTTTGAGTTCAAGACTCACAGACTATAATGCTCTTTATTTGGGCAAATCATGCTGAACTGAGTATAATGAGGACATCTATCAACAGAGTCGAAGTTGCAAGATCGAGAGTTAGTCACCAACAAGGCTGAACTCAGAAGCTTCCATTTGCACACCCATGAAGCTCTTTATTTGAGCAGATGTGCACACTCATGAAGCTCTTTATTTGAGCAGATGTATATATCACCGAGTGATTGTCATCATTTGAGCTATATATGCACATCTACGTAATAAAGGCAAACATGCATATTTCATGAATCTGGAGATCTCTTCCATCAAGGTCACAGAGGACCAGACCTGATCTTTTCACTATATCAGATGAAAAATAATCTCCTGCTCACAGCACACTCTAAATGCTCAAACAAAATGCTTGAAAGTAGTCTGACACCGCCGGGAAGAGCCACTTATTTTAATAAGATGAACATCTTCTTAATATTTCAGAGATTTTTATTAGTATGTTCTTGGTTCATCTCAGCTAACGATATGTGCATTAACAACTAATCGTCTAGGAGAAGCAAGACCAAGTTCCTTGACGGTCAATGACCTACGTGGATCTGCCGTCAAGAGAAACTAAAGCCAAGCAAGACAAAGTTCCTTGACGGTCAATGACCTACGTGGATCTGCCGTCAAGAGAAACTAAAGCGAAACAAGACAAAGTTCCTTGACGGTCAATGACCTATGTGGATCTGCCGTCAAGAGAAACTAAAGCGAAGCAAGACAAGGTTCCTTGATGGTCAATGACCTACGTGGATCTGCCGTCAAGAGAAACTAAAGCGAAGCAAGACAAAGTTCTTTATTTGGTCCAAATGCAAAGCAAGGGATATTATCAAGCTCATGACACTAGTGGAAAAAAGCCTAAGGGCTGCGGTCAAAAGTGGCCTAAGGGCTGCGTTTTTCGACCGCAGCAATTAGAGTAGCAGCCCTTAATATATAGGAAGGGTTGCGGTTAAGAACCGCAGCCCTTGCAGTATTAAGGGCTGCGGTCGATAGAAAACCGCAGCCCTTGACCATATAAGGGCCGCGTTAACCGGGAAAACCGCAGCCCTTGAATAATTAAGGGCTGCGGTTTTTCCAGTTAACCGCAGCCCTTATATGGTCAAGGGCTGCGGTTTTCTCCATTAACCGCAGCCCTTTTGGTAATAAATTTTTTTTTTTAAAAATTCAGGCACTATATATGCGCTCGTTCCCTGTGTCGCTGGTTCCTTGCTGCTTTGCTTTGTACCATATTACAAACCTCATAATGCATATAGAGTTCCCAATTATATATGTAATAATTCTATATATATAATAAATAATGTTAAAGAGTACATATTAAGGCAAATATTAATTCTAATACAAAAAGCTACATTAACGCAACAACCGAATAGCTTGCCAACTTGTTTCGAACTTCTAGCTAGTTCTTGCAAAATCCTAACCAATGTATCATAGACAATCTTCACAAATGTAGGTAGCCAACTTGTTTCGAACTTCATCCAACTCTTCAATTGTGAATTCATCCAACCTTGGTGCGTCATTATCCATGTAAACCTTGCAATAATATGAATATAATAAATTAATAAGATGAAGTCAAACATTTACAATATATAATAACAACTAACTCTTGCAAAAGATTAGAAGTTCAATTTTGTAGGTTCGTTTCGGGGTCGTTTTTTGTGAATTTGAGCTATTTTACTTCCCAAAACTACCTACATGTTATATATAGGAGCAAAACTAACACACACCACTTACTTTATGCATAGTTGAAGTGTTAATGTCATATTTTGGTGCAAAAGATTAGAAGTTCAATTTTTAGGTTCGTTTCGGGGTCGTTTTTTTGTGAATTTGAGCTATTTTACTTCCCAAAACTACCTACATGTTATATATAGGAGCAAAACTAACACACACCACTTACTTTATGCATAGTTGAAGTGTTAATGTCATATTTTGGTGCAAAAGATTAGAAGTTCAATTTTTAGGTTCGTTTCGGGGTCGTTTTTTTGTGAATTTGAGCTATTTTACTTCCCAAAACTACCTACATGTTATATATAGGAGCAAAACTAACACACACCACTTACTTTATGCATAGTTGAAGTGTTAATGTCATATTTTGGTGCAAAAGATTAGAAGTTCAATTTTTAGGTTCGTTTCGGGGTCGTTTTTTTGTGAATTTGAGCTACTTTACTTCCCAAAACTACCTACATGTTATATATAGGAGCAAAACTAACACACACCACTTACTTTATGCATAGTTGAAGTGTTAATGTCATATTTTGGTGCAAAAGATTAGAAGTTTAATTTTTAGGTTCGTTTCGGGGTCGTTTTTTGTGAATTTGAGCTATTTTACTTCCCAAAACTACCTACAAGTTACACATAGGAGCAAAACTAACACACACCACTTACTTTATGCATAGTTGAAGTGTTAATGTCATATTTTGGTGCAAAAGATTAGAAGTTCAATTTTTAGGTACGTTTCGGGGTCGTTTTTTTGTGAATTTGAGCTATTTTACTTCCCAAAACTACCTACAAGTTACACATAGGAGCAAAACTAACACACACCACTTACTTTATGCATAGTTGAAGTGTTAATGTCATATTTTGGTGCAAAAGATTAGAAGTTCAATTTTTAGGTTCGTTTCGGGGTCTTTTTTTGTGAATTTGAGCTATTTTACTTCCCAAAACTACCTACAAGTTACACATAGGAGCAAAACTAACACACACCACTTACTTTATGAATAGTTGAAGTGTTAATGTCATATTTTGGTGCAAAAGATTAGAAGTTCAATTTTTAGGTTCGTTTCGGGGTCGTTTTTTGTGAATTTGAGCTATTTCACCTCCCAAAACTAGCTACATGTTACATGCTACAATTTCCAAAATAAACTAATTCTTACCTATCAATTTAATCTAAATTAAATAAACTAATTAGTTACATACCTTTTGAAGATAATCGATGTCAGTACAACGGTTGACTATATCAAACATGTACCGCAAGACGTAATAGCCACAATCAACACCATTCTTTTGTTGCGGACACCGAAATTCACCAAATTTAAACATCCAAAAACATTCATGTTAAATTTAAAGTATATGAAAATAAATGGTTAGACATAAGATTCACCAAAGTAGTTACCTCAACTCGATATCCAAAGAGGAGCTTTTCCTAATCGAAGTCCAAGTCCATAATGGTGCTTCATCACACTACATCAATACATTATAAGATGTTTATTATATATATATATATATATATATATGTATATATATATATAAATGTGTAATATTAGGTACACATATTGTTCTAGTTAAGTTACCTATTCAATAGTGACTTGACTAGTAAGCTCCGTGGTGGTTGTCGACGAAGAGAATCAAAGTGGTAAACGTGATTATTTGACAAACATATCACAATGAGCGTCCAATGGAGACTATACAAGGAAATAATATAAAGTTATCTAAACAAGGTAATAAAGTTATAGAAAATAAAGTAAAGCATCAAGTTTGGTGTAACAAGCTTACGCTTCAATATATGGAACAAGGATGAACTTCTCTTCTAACCGATGTGATTGTTTGAAACTAGTATCGAGATATTCTTTCACATCGGTTTTGTTTTTTAAACAATTGTCATCTCGCATCATACTTGGACATAACCAACCAATCTTTGTCTCACTCATTTTTTCATTCAATTCAAGACACAATAACTCTGAGAAATTAAAGCATATAATAAAAAGTCAACATACATGTATGGAAGGTGAAAATTATTATAAACTTGTAAAGTAAGATATGTATATGTATCACCTCATGAAAGCTTGTATCATTGTTCCACTCAACATTTCTCCACGTAAGAATTCTTTAACATCGTCTTTGGAAATCCATGTAGATGACTCATCAGCGTAGTTGAATTGTTCCTTCCCCAAAGGAACATGTATTGCAGTATCATCGAGCAAATCACTAACACACTCATGCAACCAATAACATGCCTTAGTAAGGCCTTGCACCACCAACGGCTCGAGAAGTGGATTGTTTGACATACTAACTTGGTCATCGAACACAATTGGTTCAATTTCAGCACGTCCAATTGCCTCCTTAGCCATCTTGTTTTGTGAACCGACCTTTTTAGCCTTCTGGTCATGTGAACCAGCCTTCCTTGAAACCTATTAAAAAGTAATAATAAGAATATTGTTCACTTATTATTTATATGACATAGAAAAGTAATATAATCGTAGTTGATTATTACATAAACTAACGCATATATGATTATTAAGAATAGTGTACCTCATCTGAAAATCGCACCCATGCACGCGGCCACAGAACATAACTACCATGGGCGTCACTCAGTGTATGTAGACTGACCTCCGGTTTTGGCATCGGAAGACCTAAGTCTTCAAAACCAGGCTCAATGTAGTCGATGCTCACCACATAGTGATCATTTTTCACTATCTGGTGATGCACTCGTACTCGATCACCAGGAGGTTGTGCATGGCCACTAGCTACCACAATCAGACTATCAGAATCTTTTTCTTGAACTAATAGTCGGCATGGGGTCTCCTCCTTTGAATCAAAACAAGTCATTAATAGTTAATTGCGATGAAACAACATATTTAGAATTGCATGCACTTAGGGACAATACATAGTTAATTAATAAAGCACGGTGATTAAGCGTGATAAATTAAACCAAATACGGTGATTACCTTCAACTCGGGTATTGGTGGATCGGAAGTGTATCGTTTGATTATCCGATGTTTGTGGAACACCGATCGGGCCGGCTAGATGGAACATCACTACCTTTCTTCAATGGGAAGGTCGGTAAACCCATTTGCTCCATCATAGCATTGAAGTTATGTGTCATCTCCTCTCTAAGCTCCTCCCGAATTGCAGATTTGATAGCCTCCACATCTACCGACGCCGAATTCACACTACTTGCACTTGATTTTGACGTTGTCGTGTATTGTTCACCATATACCTTTCGCACGCCGAGGCGGACACCTCCCACGCCCTCACACGACCACTATGGTCCTTTCCTAGAGTTTCGTGCAAAGCATCCATGTGTGCGGTAGGAGTGAAATCACCTGTTGCCTCCTTTTCCTTTAATCCGATCTACAAATAAAACAACATAAATTAGACGTTAAAATTTTTCAAAAAACAAAACAAAGCGGGGAACGTGCGAGGGGGGTGGGGGCAGTGGGGGACCGTGGTAGGGGGGAAGTGCAAGGGGGGGACTGTGTGGGGGGGCAGTGGGGGACTGTGGGGGGGCAGGGTGGGGGGCAGCGGTGGGGGGCGGTGTGGGGGGTAGGGGGGGGGAAGGGTGGGGAGCGTGGGGGCAAGTGGGGGACTGTGGGGGGGCAAGGGTGGGGGGCAGCTGGG
Source organism: Beta lomatogona (assembly GCA_947646795.1). Lineage (NCBI taxonomy): Eukaryota > Viridiplantae > Streptophyta > Magnoliopsida > Caryophyllales > Amaranthaceae > Beta > Beta lomatogona. The sequence continues at coordinate 421,300 of CANSNZ010001150.1, forward strand.
GGGACTGTGGGGGGGGGTGTAGGGGGGCAGTGGGGGACTGTGGTGGGGGGAAGTGTGGGGGAAGTGTGTGGGGGCAGGGGGGGCCAGGGGGGTGTGGGGGGAAGTGCAAGGGGGGACGTGGGGGCAGTGGGGGAGTGGGGGACTGGTGTTGGGGCGGTGGGGGGGACTCGTGTTGGGGGCAGTGGGGGGGACTGTGTTGGGGGCAGGTGGGGTGGGGTGGGGAAGTGGGGGGACGTGGGGGGGCAGTGGGGGGAGTGGGGACTGTGTTGGGGGGGGGCAGTGGGGGGACTGTGTTGGGGAGGGGGCGAGTGGGGGGGCAGTGGGGGGACTGTGGCGGGGGGGAAGTGGGGGGCAAAGGGGTGTGGGGGGACTGTGGGGGGGGAAGTGGGGGGAGCTGGGACCGTGGTTGGGGGCGGGGGGGAGTGGGACTGTGTGGTGGGGGCAAGTGGGGGGACTGTGGTGGGGAGGGGGCGGCAGGTAGGGGGCAAGTGGGGGGACTGTGTGGGGGGGTGTAGGGGCGCAGTGGGGGGACTGTGGTGTGGGGAAGTGCAAGGGGGGGGGGTGTGTGGGGGGGGCAATGGGGGGACTGTTTAGGGGGGGCAGGGGGGGGCCAGTGGGGTGTGGGGGAAGTGTGGGGGGAGGCTTGGGGGGGGCGGCAAAGCGGGCCAGCAACGCAATGCGTGCAAGCGGCCGATGATGGCGTGCAGTGGCCGTGGCGGCTGCTTGCCGCCGCTGGCGGCGGCTGTTGCCGCTGGCAGCTCGCTGCCGCCCCCCCCCAACACAGTCCCCCCCTTGCACTTCCCCCCTACACCCCACTGGCCCCCCCACTGCCCCCCTAAACAGTCCCCCCACCGCCCCCCTCCCACACACGCTCCCCTCGCACTTCGAAAATGACATGAAATGGCCGAAATAGGCCTAAAATGATATTTACGTTCCCGAAATCCGACCAATAATAAAGTTGAACCTATAAATCTACTTAATAACAATATTTTAGGTTATATTATCATGTTTCACAAGAAATTGGAGCCCAAGTGACTCAAACTATTCGAAAATGACATGAAATGGCCGAAATAGGCCTAAAATGATATTTACGTTCCCGAAATCCGACCAATAATAAAGTTGAACCTATAAATCTACTTAATAACAATATTTTAGGTTATATTATCATGTTTCACAAGAAATTGGAGCCCAAGTGACTCAAACTATTCGAAAATGACATGAAATGGCCGAAATAGGCCTAAAATGATATTTACGTTCCCGAAATCCGACCAATAATAAAGTTGAACCTATAAATCTACTTAATAACAATATTTTAGGTTATATTATCATGTTTCACAAGAAATTGGAGCCCAAGTGACTCAAACTATTCGAAAATGACATGAAATGGCCGAAATAGGCCTAAAATGATATTTACGTTCCCGAAATCCGACCAATAATAAAGTTGAACCTATAAATCTACTTAATAACAATATTTTAGGTTATATTATCATGTTTCACAAGAAATTGGAGCCCAAGTGACTCAAACTATTCGAAAATGACATGAAATGGCCGAAATAGGCCTAAAATGATATTTACGTTCCCGAAATCCGACCAATAATAAAGTTGAACCTATAAATCTACTTAATAACAATATTTTAGGTTATATTATCATGTTTCACAAGAAATTGGAGCCCAAGTGACTCAAACTATTCGAAAATGACATGAAATGGCCGAAATAGGCCTAAAATGATATGTACTTACAATAGCATTGGCTATCTTTTCTCAGAACGGGATCGAGGTAACACTCTCTTTCCCTTTGCATCAACCCCATGCATCGAACACCACCAATCAAGGACCCCGTCCGGTTGACGAGCCGGTGTAGCCGATGTGGTTGTAGAGGTAGGTGTCGTTGTCGAATCCTGTGTGGGGTAATGGGCAAACATCCACTTTTTTCTCGCCCGATCGTAGGAATGGGCACCCAAATGATGATAATATTTCCTTGCTTTTGCACTTGCGCTTTTTTCTCACGTCTTGCCCGAAAAAACACATAATTACAAACAAAAGATTAGGTGTTATATACAATCATACTCGAGCTAAGTGTGGTAAATATAATTAAAATCCTTTGCTTACAACAGCTTAGGGGTAGTATTTTTGGCAACAAATGCTTCCCACTCTTCGGGTTTGATATTTCTCCATATTTGATATGGTAATGTGGTGGGTTCCTCTGAATTTTCCAATGCAGCCTCGGCTTCGATTTGCTTTTCTCCCCCATAAATTTTCTTCTTCTTTGTACCCGTTCTTTTCCTCCGCTTAGTAATCCAACCGGACACTAACTTAGCCTTGAAATCTCGAAATCTCTGAGCAAGCGCGGATAAAAATAGATTCTTCTTGGCTTCATCATCTTCGATATTGAAGAGATTCTACAAAAAAACGAACAAAAATATTAGTTTCCACATTTGTTGTAATAGATTAAATTTTATCATTAGTACTACATACACATACATTTATTAAAATAAGAAACTAAATGGTAGTATGAAACTTACCATAGTGTCATTCCATAGCAATTTCTTCATCCCCTCGGGCACCTCTTGCCATGAATGCAAAATGGAGAGCCTCCGAACACAAAGGCCAATATGTTTGGCATACTTAGAACGCCACACACCACAAGGTTGACCCAAGTTATCGTACTCTAAAGTCATATGCAAGTGAGTAGCACTTATTGACTTTGTAGGTCCTCTTCCCTTTCTCTTTTTCATCACTTTCGATTTTCTTTGTTGTTGATTTGTTTGTAACTCCCGTTGTTGACCTTCTTTCCTACAAACTTGTTGTGCTTTCACAATTGTACCACTTTTTGGATGAAGTTCTTGAAGATCTCGATCTTCGAGATCACCTTTATCCGGGTCCTTCCTCACATCATAAGATTCATCCTCGGTTGTGTGTTCACTAGTCGTCATCTCATCCATATGTAGTAATTATCCCCGCAATTATAAACACATAGAAATTAATATATATGTACAAGTTAAAAAAAAATAACAAATTGATTAAGGACCAACAATAATGGAACATCGGAAATCGTGGGCCACTAGCCTCCCCCCTTGCACATCCCCCCGCGGCGGCGCAGGCTGCAGCAGCTTTGCTTGCCGGCGGCAGCGCAGCGGCTTGCTGGCCAGCTTGCTTGCTGCCGCGGCTGGCAGCTTGCTTGCGCGGCTGGCAGCCTTGCTTGCCGCCGCGGGGAATGTGCAAGGGGGGGGAAGTAGCTAGGTGTTGGACGGGGGGGGGAAGTAGCTAGGGGTTGGACGGGGGGAAGTAGCTAGGGGTTGGACGGGGGAGCGGGGGGCTGTGCAAGGGGGGGGGACCGGGGGCCTGTGCAGGGGGGGGAAGTAGCTGGGGGGCTGGACGGGGGGATCGGCCGTGTGCGGGGGGGAACCGGGGGCTGTGCGGGGGGGCCTAAAATGATATTTATTTTCCCGAAATCCAACCATCAACAAAGTAGCTCGTATAAATCTACTTAATAGCAACATTTTAGGTTATAAGATCATATTTCACAAGAAATTGGATTACCATGACTCAAAATACACGAAAATGACATGAAACGGCCGAAAAAAGCTTAAAATGACGTTTACTTTCCCGAAATCCAACCATGAACATAGTAGCACCTATAAACCTACTTTGTAGTCGTATTTTATGCAATATTATCACATTCAACAAGAAATTGGATTACCATGACTCGAAATACACGAAAATGACATGAAACGGCCGAAATAAGCTTAAAATGACGTTTACTTTCCCGAAATCCAACCATGAACATAGTAGCACCTATAAACCTACTTTGTAGTCGTATTTTATGCAATATTATCACATTCAACAAGAAATTGGATTACCATGACTCGAAATACACGAAAATGACATGAAACGGCCGAAATAAGCTTAAAATGACGTTTACTTTCCCGAAATCCAACCATGAACATAGTAGCACCTATAAACCTACTTTGTAGTCGTATTTTATGCAATATTATCACATTCAACAAGAAATTGGATTACCATGACTCGAAATACACGAAAATGACATGAAACGGCCGAAATAAGCTTAAAATGACGTTTACTTTCCCGAAATCCAACCATGAACATAGTAGCACCTATAAACCTACTTTGTAGTCGTATTTTATGCAATATTATCACATTCAACAAGAAATTGGATTACCATGACTCGAAATACACGAAAATGACATGAAACGGCCGAAATAAGCTTAAAATGACGTTTACTTTCCCGAAATCCAACCATGAACATAGTAGCACCTATAAACCTACTTTGTAGTCGTATTTTATGCAATATTATTACATTCAACAAGAAATTGGATTACCATGACTCGAAATAAACGAAAATGACATGAAACGGACGAAATAGGCCTAAAATGACCCTTACTTTCCCGAAATCCAACCAACAACAAAGTAGCACCTATAAATCTACGTAATAGTCGTATTTTTTGCTATATTATTATATTCAACAAGAAAATTGAGTCACATGACTCGAAATATATGAAAATGACATGAAATGGACGAAATAGAGATAAACCCGAGTATATGTCTCATGATTTGTTGACCTTCCGCCGTTTCTTAGGAGTTTCAACATGTATCCCTTCGGTGTGATCAACACGCATATAGTTCTCGGACATATTTACATCATCTTCCACGCTATTTTCAGGATAGGTAAAAGTTGGGATGTCCTCAAATGCATCATACTCTTCCTCATCCTCAACATCACCAATGCCCGGTAATACTCCTTTTGCCAGGTACAACAATTGACCACTTATTATCGCCAGGATCGGTTACATAGAATACTTGTTTAGCTTGTGATGCAAGTACAAATGGCTCTTCAGTCTCACGTAGACGACCCATGTCCACAAGAGTGAATCCGCAAGGATCATCTTTTTTTACGCAACGTCGATTATCATCAACCCAATTGCAATAAAAGAGACAAATATGAAAAGCTGAGTAGTCAAGCTCCCATATTTCTTGAATTCGCCCATAATAGTTGGTGGCAGCAAGAACGGGAGACTTATCTTTCGAGCTTGCGTATTGTGTAGATGACGCCACAAGTGAAACACCACTATTCTCGTCGCGATGTCGACTTAAGATCTTGACGTTCAGTCCAAAACGTATACCCGTTAATATCATAACCCTCATAAGAGTGTACAGATTCACGAGGACCAAATGCTAACCACTTGATCGTTTCGAAACATTTTCATTTAAATCATCCACTACTCGATGATGAAACCAATCAATGAACGTCTTATTATGCATTTGCGTCAATGCCCTTATTCCTTTTCCAGGGTTGCTAACACGTAATTCCTCCATATGCTCATTTAAATAAGGATGGACAGCTGCCACGTGATGCAACACAAATAAGTGAGCTTGTGTACGCTTGTCGACAGAAGGTGAGATCAATTTTGAGCCAATCGTACCCTTGCCCTCGAGTCCGCCCTCGTGTCGAGATATCGGAACGCCAATAGGATCAACACCAAGCAACATACTCGCCACAAAATTACCGACCTCTTCGACCACAATCCCTTGAATAATGCTACCTTCTCGGTTGTGCAAGATTTCGAACTTTATCCTTCAAAGTACCCATATATCTCTCAAAAGGATAGCACCACCTCAAAAACACTTGGACCACACAAACTTAATTTCTCGAACTAGATGGACAATGAGATGGACCATAATGTCAAAGAATGCGGGGGAAAAAACATCTCAAATTTGCATAGAGTTTCAACTACTCGCCTCGCAAAGAATCGAGGGTCGACGGTTCAAGGACTTTGCTGCATATTGTATGGAAAAATGAACAAAGTTCGGTAATGGTGTGCCTCACATGCTTCGGAAGTATCCCACGAATTGCAATCGGTAAGAATACTTGCATCATGACATGACAATCGTGAGATTTCATACTCGATAACTTCAACTCACCATTTAAGGTAACAAATCGCTTCATATTCGATGAGTACCCAGTTGGAACCTTAATACCATACAATGACTCGCAAAAAATCCGTTTCTCAGCTTTCGACAACGTGTAGCAAGCTGGGGGCAAATAATTCTTCTCCGAATCATCCACCCTTTTTCTTTTCCCAATTTCCTCATCAAGCCCTTCCTCCACTACTTTCTTTTCCTTCCCGCCCTTTTTTGAGCCCACAACTCCGGTCGAAGCTTATTTTTTTCCAAGTGAAGACGTGACGCTTTAACATCCTTTGTCTTACCCGGAATATTCATAAGTGTCGCAAGAATTGCATCACAAACATTCTTCTCAATGTGCATGACATCCAAACAATGTCTCGACTTTTAAATCTTTCCAATATGGGAGTTTCCAAAAAATAGACTCCTTTTTCCATAATCCTGTAGTTCCATCAACGTCATTCGCAGGTTTACCATAGATCGTTTCAATGCCCTTAACCTGATTATAAACTTCAGTACCAGTTAATGGTCTACGAGCAACTTCCTCTTCAACCGTCCCATCGAAGGCCTTTTTCTTAAATCGATAGGGATGGTCGCGTCTAAGGAGCCTTCGTGTGCGCATATAGACATGTTTGCAACCCTTAATGTGTGTAGACTTCATGTCATCTATACAAATCGGGCACGGTTTTTTTCCTTTGGTCTTATACCCAGATAAGTTCCCATAAGCTGGAAAGTCGTTCATTGTACGTAAAAGCATGGCACGCAGAGTGAACATCTCATTAGCATACGCATCAAATACCGACACTCCTTCGTTCCACATCTTCTCGTAAATCTTCAATAAGTGGTTGAAGGTATACATCTATGTCATTTCCAAGGTTGTTTCGGCCCCGATATGAGAAGCGACAACATGATGTACTTGCGTTTCATGCACAACCAAGGAGGCAAGTTATAAATCACTAAAACTACCGGCCATGTACTATGCCGAGAACTAAGATTGCCAAAGGGATTCATGCCATCCGTACATAATCCAAGCCTCAAATTCCTATCCTCGTTACCAAACGGCTTATGCACCCTATTGATACTTTTCCACTCGGGGGAATCAGCCGGATGCTTCAAAGAAACCGTCTTTCTTCCTACGATCCGCATGCCACCGCATATTCTTCGCATCTTTTTTTAGTGAGAACATGCGCTTAAATCTAGGTATTATGGGAAGATACCACAACACCTTAGCTGGTGGTCCTTCACTACCCCCGGCCCCTTCACGCCCGTACCTTGATAATCCACAACGTGGACACTCATCTAAATGCTCATACTCATTACGATAAAGCACACAATCGTTTGGACAAGCATGTATCCTCCGGTACTCTAAACCGAAAGGACACATGAGTTTCTTAGCATAATAGTTCGACTTTGGCGGATCATTTCCATCGGGGAGCATATCGCCTAAAACTTCCAACAACGACGTGAAACCGCAATCCGTCCAACCCGCTTTCGACTTAATATTGAAGAGTGTTATCACAGCGGAAAGTTTGGTGTACTTCGTACAACCCGGATACAATGGCCTTTCAGCGGCCTCGGATATAGACTCAAACATACGAGGTCGTTTGCAAGACCGATCTTCAACCTCTTGTATCATCTCGTCTACCCGATCTCTATCATCATCCCCAAATTCATCATCCCCATACTCACCATCCTCGAAATCATCACCTAATTTATCCTTCTCCTCTTCACATACATCGTTCATTATCCTACAACTTCTTGCATATCTCCCCTCCTCACCATGCCAAACCCATACGTGGTATTGAGGCCTAAACCCACGACGAAAGACATGCTCCCTAAGCAAATGAATACTACTAACCTTGCTCACATTTCCACAATCTAAACAAGGACAATAAAAGTCGATTGCTCCAGAAGATGCTTGGTATTCTAATGCAGATTTACAAAATTTCGAGACCCCATTCACAAACTCAATCGATTCACGGCTACCATACATCCAAGTACGATCCATCTCATTCATGAAAACCTCTAATTAAACACAACCAATTGTAAGTATCAATCATTTAAGCACATTCACATGCAAGACAATCACATATTGAAAACACGCACATACAAATGGAGGCTAAGTGAGTCACATGTGCAAATGTATGCATGCATCCGAAGGTCCTTATCACTCCAACCTAACCCATCCTTGGACATTTAATCTCACTAGTGAATATATGCCAACTCTTCAATTCTAAGGAAAATCCGGCAAAGCATTTCCCTACGAGTTCTCCAAGTACACAATGTAGATAATTGATTATCTACATATGTACACAGAGAGAACAATGTAGAGAAATGACAAGCCAAGACTTTCCTTAGAATTGAAAAGAAGACATACATTCACCACCTAAGTGAGATCAAACGTCCAAGGACAGTCCCAAACAGGGGACTATTCAAGACTTACTCCTAATGAGTAAGTCTTGAACGGGTATCTAGGCATATGATTGATGATATGATGATTCATATAACTTATACATTTCATAGCTTAATTAAATTGTTTTCATCCAATCTCATATCAAGAAATATACATACACATATATAGATTGAATCTACATATACATAATAAATGAAGATATATAATGAATTGTCTTTATCATAAATACATACCAATAACAACTAATATGGAGATCGATCTCTATATATACTCTGCACTATCTCCTAGTTGATTTGCCGCTTCCAATATGCTAATATCTAAGACACATAAAACCGAAAAAATTGTTAGCATATAGTAAATGCAAAAATTATAAGAAATACATTCATATATATAAATTATCATATCTTACCCACATTGAAACACATTACAACTAACTTTTCTCATTTAAACTATTAACAAATTATAAATGAAATTTGTTTGCATTAAACTAAGTTAATAGCTAATGTAGCTAATCAACTAATTCAAATAACATATTTTCGGGTTCAAGCACGACCCTTTTGTATAACTTTTCTCGCAATTTCAGTCCCACTCAAATGCAACCTTTAATTTCTCTCCCAAACGAATATATAAACATATTAGAAAATAAAAATCAAAATAATTAAAAAGGCAACCTTGAATTTCTTGAACAAATGCGTGAGAGAGGGTGGGCGGCGCGCGCAGGTGGGTGGCGCGCGCAGTGGGTGGCGCACGAGGTACGGTGGGTGGCGCGCACCGGTGGCGGCGCTCAGTGGCCGGGTGCGCAATCCGGTGGCGTGGGTCTGCGTGGTGCGCTGGGGATGGCGTGTAGAAGGCTGCGTGGTGGCGCGCACAGGACGGTGGACCGGAGCTCAGGGGGTGGTTGAATTCGAAAGCTAGGGCTCGGGGGTGGTTCAATTCGCAAGGGTTGGGCTCGGGGGTGGTTCTTCGGCTGCGTGGTGAGATGATTTTTCGCGAGTGAAAAATTGGGTGGAGCGAGGGAATTTTAATGAGAGCGCGAAATTGGGCGGAAAAAATAAAACAAAGGGCTGCGGTTGTGTGGAAAACCGCAGCCCTTCCATTAAGGGTCTGCGGTCGGGCCCATAACCGCAGCCCTTTATTGCACGAAGGGCTGCGGTTTTGGGCCCGACCGCAGCCCTTAATGGAAGGGCTGCGGTTTTCCACACAACCGCAGCCCTTTTACAACAGCAAATGGCTTTTTTTCCTCTAGTGTGATTTCTTGAAGCTATGCTCCTTATTTAAGCTGAAGTATGGGCTACGTATTTCAGTAAGGGAGATCACAGACTCAACTTCTCCCATTAGAGGAGCAGAGCTAAGTCCTTCTTCCTATATCATTTATGTGAGCACAAATTATGTCTCATTGTAAAATTGCCTGCATTTCTCAATCTTTGTCTTATAGATTATTGTTCTATGCATTAAAGTAGCTGAATTTAAATTGGGTATCAATAGAGGTCTAAACTGGCACGAACTACACAATAAACATGCTATGCTCACTTGCAAGAACATACCACAAGAGTGTGAATAAGTTCATCTCACAACAAGTGTTTATCAGTTTTGCTTAAATTATGCTTATGTGAAGAGTAATGACTACACCATAGCAGATCCTTATGGCACAAGTAAGGGACCATACATTCTCATGTTCATAGCATACTTTGTAAATGTTGGACTATACTACTCTTAAGCTGGACTCAAACTCAACTTAAGAGTATGGGGCTAGAAAGTATGTCATAATAGCTGGATAAAGTCATATAAACTCATACAAATGTTACCTCATGAAAAAAATATTGATGTCAATCTTAAGCTGACACAACTCAGGAGTGGGGGCTAGCGAGTATAAATCATCATAAAAATGTTTATTAATTCCTCAAAATGATCATAGAAATGTAAAGTTAACAAAGTGACCCAGTTGTTAATTGTTTAACTACATTCTTTTCTTTCAAGCTAAAAGGAATTTGTCAACTTCTGACAAGGATCCATGTATTGTTAGTTGACCGATTAGCCACTTGTCATTCGAAAAGTAGCAAGTGCAACGGTACAAGCTCGACATCATGTATTGTCAGCTGATCGATTAGCAACTTGTGATTCGAAAAGTAGCAAGTGCAACGGTACAAGCTCGGCACCATGTATTGTCAGCTGACCGATTAGCAACTTGTGACTCGATAAGAAACCAAGTGCAATGGTGCAAACTCGACATTATCTTTGTAACACTAATTGCCGAGAATTGTAATATATTATAAAGTCTCAAGGCACATTCTATAGCTATATTATAAAGCATCCAGCTCAAGTTCAATCTCCAATTGAACTTAGACCTGTGGGGCTAGTTGTATGGGAGTAATAATGACGCCAAGAGCGTTCTATATTCACCATTACTTTAACAATAATATACCGGCACAATACGAGTATGATCATTCCTCTATTTGGAATAACTCGTTATATGGCCCATAGGCCCTAAGCGGCTCATTTACTTCGTTTAACCTAACAAGTCACCATTATAAATACCCAACTAAGGGTCAAGGTAAAAGGGATATCTCTCCACTCTCTACAAATGACCCTAGTTTCTCTATGATATTTATCCATCTTTGGGTACTGACTTGAGCGTCGGAGGCTCCGCCATGGGGATCCCACCCCATTTTTGGAGTTCATCTTGCAGGCACATCTTAGCGGCGATGTTCAAGGACTGTTATACATGGCTGCCTTGCAATATCAGGTACCCTCTTGTTAAATATCGAAACAATTCTCCTCTGCAATAATAAAACTGTAGAAGGTACTATACACCAACCTTGGCTTGATTTTTAAACAAATGAGTATATATATTCATCTTTTCTGCGATTTATGAAACTATGAAAGGTAGCCGACATCACCAAGATGAAGTATAATAATGTTGACTTCATTAAATATCATCGGAGAGTTTGGTATATGGGATAAGTATTACTCTTACTATGTATCATTCTATGTTTTCTCATTTTTTAGGCAGAAATAATATTAAGAAAATTAATTGGCGCAATGGACCTTTATTTTATTTTTATTTTTTTTGACAGGGCGCAATGGACCTTTATTGAGTACTCCCTACGTATTTTTTAAAAGGCTTGTGTGAACGTAACATAATGTAGACATGTAGTAAACGGATTTTGCAAATAGAATAAATTTCTATTTTTAGAAAGATAGGCTTAAATTTTGTAAACTAATTCAACAGTAAGAATGTAGTGTAGTTGGAAATCAGATGCGCAAGAAGGTGACCCAAATTAAAAACAAACATTAAAAATAAAAATAAAATGAGGACTAATACAAATCTTGAACATGTTACTTGAAGTTCGAACACTAACGACTTAATCACTGATCCAAGTGTAATCGGACTTTTTTTTTTCTCTCAAAAGAAATATAATTAATAATAATATTTATAAGAAGACGAAAAATAAGAAAAGCATCCAATCATGAATGCTTAGAATCTAATTAGATATTATAGGACCTTGAAGCATCTTCCGAGCATAAAAACTAGTTTATTACATATATATCGCAACGAATCATGTATTATCATCAAGAAAAATGAATAATGAACCAAGGATATTTTGTATTGAGGTATGCATGTATAGGTCAATAATTTCCGTAAACTTGAGTATTATTGATTTCAATCATGTGAAACTTATAATTCGTTCAGTTTAATTAAGGTGACAATTTAAAAGGCAACGAAAGAAAAGAAAAAACACATAGTATTAATTAAGTGGACTATAGAGTATGGAATTAACCATGCCTCTTTCTCTGATAGTACGTCAGGGTCTTATGCAAGCACAAACCTAATCTCATATAATAGGGATTTAACAGCAATAATTTGGTAGTATATCCAGTTCCAAATGGTGAAGGCTTTAATAACTGTTTTACCATATATATCAAGACCATGTCTACAGACTACAGCCAAAAAATAGAAGTATATTACATGATTATACTACATCAATAATAGTAAGACATCAAAGAGCTCATATTGAAAGTTACAAATTAAAAATGGCAACCATTGAAAAGCAGGATACAAGGAGTGGAGTTATAGGGAGCAGCAACCGTGTAGTTGCCTTGACAGCGTCTCCTAATGTTGACTTAGTTATTGATGCTAGCAACAACATTAACAATGGTCCGCCTTCTCTTTCTCCTAGCAAACGCTTTGATGAAACTCCTACTCAACAGGTCTTAATTACTTTTTCTCTCTACTTTCATTAACTTGTGCTAGATTATTTTCTCTCTCTTTGAAGAGCTAGCCAAGTTAATTGTCTAACAGTTACGTAACTATGAAAGGTTAAAAGGTGCGTCGTGTCTTACCTTATTATCCTTAGATACAAAGTAAACTCTAATTTGGTACATGTAAGCAAGGTTGTATGATCTAGTAGTGGTTCTAATAATCTTACTGTTAGGCTCCTTGGGAGTAAGATTTTCCTTAACTTCCTCTCCCACTCTCATGGGCCAAGACTGCAAGTAAAACTGGATTTAACCCATGTGAGGTTGTGGTCTAGTAAATATGTAAAATCATGGTCTAGTAAGATTGTATGTGTGTCACAATTGACAAATTTCACATAGTATTATCCCGTATAAGCAAATTGCAATCCTAAAATTAAAAGGTTATCTAGAGAACACGTTCTCCATAGAATAAGAGAGAGGATGACATGGACCCTCTAAACTGAAATTACACAATTACCCCTTTCTCCTTGGTTCATAGGAACTACTCTTTAACTCGATAGTTTAAATTCAATTGCTCATAGGATATGAAGCAACTATTTATTGAGTAAGTGGGTAACTTTGCAGTCTTATGGCATTAATTTGCCTAGTTATAGATTACAACTAGTCAGTATCCCGGACGATGTCCCGGGTTATTACTTTTCGTAATTTTTTTATCTAGTGAGGAATAATTGATGTCATGATCACATGCTATATTTCTACATAATATTTTGAAAAATAAACTCTTAAAAGTTTGGAGATGAAAGCAATAGTTTGACTTTCTACAAAAAATTTGCCGAACTAATAGTTGATGTCTACAATGGTCTCTTGTTATTACCATTAAAGTGTTAGGGATTTAACTACTTGTATAAGTATTTTAATAAGATGTAATTACAAGACATTGTTGTATTTTATTTTGAAATAGTAATCAATGATGTAATGTTGGATTCATGGTTAAGCTCTCACTTTTCATTTCAAGGGTCATGAGTTCGATACCCTATAACTACACAATGTTACTTTTTTAGTTGAGAGGTTTGATATTAAAATAGAGCATTTGCATTAGCATCTTAGAGGAGGTGCCACGTGGCACATAGACTTTTATAGGAACGTCTTTTAATATATTAGCATAGATAGAGGTTTATATGAGGTTCCCCCCTTCTCTCTCTTTGTTTTTTAAAGTAAATTATACTTATATCTGGTTTCTAAAATTTCCTTTAAGACAATAATTATCTGGCAAAGGGGAGAGTAGTAGTAGTGTATTTTAGGCTCTGTTCTTTTGGACTGAATTAATGAAAATTCAGTTAGTTCAGTTCAGTTCAGAAAAATTCAGTTCAGGAAAATTCAGTCAAATTCAGTTAGTTTCCTCTCACAGTTTTAATTCAGTTCAGACAACTTAAGTTCAGTTCAGTTCAATTCAGACAAATTAAGTTCAGTTCAGTCCAAAAATACATAGCCTTAATCTTATATTTTGGTACAATTATGAGATGCCCAAATAGTCTTATATTGAATTCGTTAATCGATTGACAGGGACCAAAATGGAAAAAAATTCTATCATTTGTAGGCCCTGGCTTCCTGGTTTCCTTGGCTTATCTTGACCCCGGCAATTGTAAGTTTCTTTTTCTCTTAATTGTAACATTTATAAGTATTTGTGCATCAAATAAAGTTTAATTCATTATATTAAAATATGCTTAATTTGTACCAGTGGAAACTGACTTGCAAGCAGGAGCTGATCACAGATTCGAGGTAATCGCTCACTCACTCTTTACCTTTTGCTATTATTTTGTCGGAGTGGCGGACTTACTATAATTTAAACGCTAATCAGTAACAAATATTTTTAATCAGCAAAAATCAGTTATTCAGCAAGAATTAGTTTCAATCATTTTTATATTAGTAAAAATATGTAAAGTGTATAATTAAGGAATCAGAAAGTTCACTTTTGAACCGCAAAAGTCAGTTTAAAACAGTTAATATCAGTATAAGTTCTAAGCACTGTTAACTTCAACTTAACTAGATAATAGAAGTACTTAGTTAAAATTAGTTTTAATCAGCAAAATCAATTTAAATTAGTATAATCAATTTTATTTAGTAAAAATAAGTAAATAAAAACACTAGAGACCTGAAAAACTCGGTTTTAATCCGAGGTCAGTAACTCAGTTTCAATAAAAATCAGTTCTAATCCGTACAAATCAGATTTAATTAGTACAGAAATTTTCAATTAACTTGGCATATGTAACTTAAGGTGAAGTAAGTGAATAGTTTAAATCAGTAAATATAATTTCAGATTAGTAATAATGAGGTGACATGAACATGGTGTAGTAATCTTCCAATATATTTAGAACGCAAATTTGCTTTGGAACAAAGAGAAAAAGACGATACAACTTGAAACCGAAACAATACTAATTCTGATGATTTTTTTTTTCAGCTTTTGTGGGTGATCCTAATTGGATTGATATTCGCTTTGATTATCCAATCTCTAGCTGCAAATCTCGGTGTATCGACAGGTAAAAACCCGTGATTAGCTTAATTAAACATAAATAAGTATGTCAGCATATAGTAGTTGTAACTAATCAATCAATTTTTTCAACTGATTGTTACTTTGTCAGGCAAACATTTGTCAGAGCATTGCAAAGCAGAGTACCCAGTAATAGTGAAGTATTGTTTATGGCTGCTAGCAGAAGTAGCAGTAATAGCAGCTGATATACCTGAAGTTATAGGCACTGCCTTTGCTTTGAATATTCTCTTTCATATTCCTGTTTGGGCTGGTGTTCTTATTACTGGTTTAAGCACTCTCCTTCTTCTTGGACTGCAAAAATATGGGGTAATCCTACTTCTGATCAAACATTAACATGCAAATGGATACTCTTTCCGTCTAAAATTAATTGTCGCGCTTACTTTTGTTATAAGTTATCCAGAGATAAAAATATACTTCCTCCGTTCTTAAATAAGTGAAACACTTCTCTCTAAAATCTCTCAGATAAAAGAGAGAGGTGTTTCACTTGTTTCAGAATGGAGGAAGTATATGTTTTCTTCTAAAAGAAAAAGATTACACAGAAAACATGTTTTATTGTAGGATAGAAGATTTTGATTCGAGAGTACATTACAAGTTGTCATTAATTAACAAATTCTTAAGTTAATTACCTTTCTATTGTTCTTTTGGTGTTGATATTAGATAAGAAAGCTGGAATTGTTGATAGCAATATTAGTGCTTATAATGGGAGCTTGCTTCTTTGGAGAGATGGGTTATGTGAAGCCACCAGCAAAGGATGTGATTAAGGGCATGTTTATTCCTAAGTTAAATGGCCAAGGGGCCACTGGTGATGCCATTGCACTGATGGGTGCTCTTGTTATGCCGTAAGTTTTCTAATTACAATTAAGTAATAAATACCTAATGTATAGCTTGGCAGCATAGAATTTAATATTTGAGTAGGGCAATTTGGCTAAATTTTGGTTTGCTAAATAAGCTTGCACTTGATTCAGTTAAAATCAATCGCGCATATAGATGTATGAACTCATGATGCAATAGTTTTTAATTGTTACATGTACGAACAATTTCTAATCAAAAAGTATTCCTTGTCAATTTTGATCAGCATTGCTAATTTATTTGACAACTTTTGACAGGCACAACCTCTTTCTCCACTCAGCTCTTGTGTTATCCAGAACAGTAACCAAATCTAAGAAGGGCATTAACGTATGTACCAAAAACAACACTCTATTGTTCCCTAAAAAAAAACACTATTATTAGTTGATCTCTATGATTATTAGCTTAAATCATTAACTTTATCTAACATCATCAATAATTTTGCAGCAAGCATGTAAATACTTTCTATTAGAGAGTGGTTTCGCTTTGTTCATCGCGTTCTGGATCAATGTAGCAGTTATTTCAGTGTCTGGAACAGTTTGTTCAAGCAGAAATCTCACACAGCAAGAGGCGGGAATATGCAGTGATTTAACCCTTAATAATGCTTCTGTCCTTCTTCAAAATGTCTTGGGGAGAAAAACTGCCTCTATATTTTACGGTGTTGCCCTCTTTGCTTCAGGGCAAAGCTCTACAATCACTGGCACTTATGCTGGCCAATATATCATGCAGGTAACTAGCTCTATTTTCTTTGTAAATAATTATATTACACTAATGTCATCTGATATGCGCCTTTGAGGGAAGTTTTCATAATGTTTGGAAATCAGATGTACGTAACCTTATCCATTCCTAACGATAATCGAGAAATTGGCAAAAGAAGTAAAAACAATTTTATGAAGTTTTTAACTTTTAGCCTATCGTAATCCTAAAGTCAAGAAATAGTGAATCCTTACTTGAGTACTTCATGTTCTTAACTCCATACAAAATGGTTTTACTTTATTGTGCTTCAGGGATTTTTAGACCTTAAAATGAAATCATGGCAAAGGAACTTGGTAACTCGGTCCATTGCCATTACACCAAGCCTAATCGTTTCGATCATCGGAGGACCAGCTGGAGCTGGGAAGCTGATTATTATTGCGTCGGTTCGTATCTCAAACTAGACAAACACAAATGACTGGGTTCATTTGTGCATATAACATAGTATCTCATTTGTTGTATCTATTATTACTAACATCATAATTAAAATTGCAGATGATATTGTCATTTGAGCTTCCATTTGCTCTAATTCCACTCCTTAAGTTTAGCAGTGGCACCACCAAGATGGGACCTCACCAGAACTCTATTATTGTAAGATGATTCGATCATTTTGTTTGTCATCATCTAAGCACAATTGTTATGATTAATACATAAATCATATATTTTCTGGTAGACAAATATATTTAGGTGATGTTTGTATGTTTGTCTAAGATTGCAAGGGAAAAAAAACGTCTGTCTTAAAGTCCATAATCCCATCTCTAAGTACATATAGTATTCATGTATTTCTATTGTCACTCGATACATCATCTGAACTATCATCATGTTCATAACCGCTCGCTAATAAATCATTACCGCTTATCAATTAAGCTCTAAGCTCTTAAATATACTTTTTGCAACAAGTACGAGAACTAATGTGTTAATAAATTAACTTTGGACAGATTATTGTCATCTCTTGGATTCTGGGACTCGGAATAATTGGCATCAACATTTATTACCTAATCACAGCCTTCATCGGGTGGCTTATACACAATGACTTACCTAAAGTGGGCAATGTGTTCATCGGAATCGCGGTGTTTCCATTGATGGCTATCTATGTCTTATCAATTATCTATCTCATGCTCAGAAAAGATAGGGTTGTTACGTTCGTCGACCCTACAAATGCTGCTCTTCAAGGAGGATATTGCAGAAAGTCCGCTACCATAACTAAGACGTTTCTGTTGTTGTTTGCAATGCAAAATTATACCATCTATGTAGCAGATTTCCACTAATTCTACATATAAGACCTTCGAGATATGTTATCTAAAATTCGGGTTCAAAACCCATTTGTATGCGTGTTCTCCGGTGTTGCTATGAACCCCTTGAAACATATGGAGAGTTGCATGTCCTTACTTAGATTTCTTCAGGAACTTCAAGAGTCGCAACTTTTGTTTATCAGTGAGTTACTTCAAATAATACTTATTATCAGCTTTTTGAGAAGTTTAACAATCTAGTAGTGTTTGTCAATTTTTGATATCTCTTAAAGAGTTCCTTGCATTATTCGTATATAAGGCATTCACACTTTTTGTAATTAGCTTTTATTGTTAATTATTTCCTCCGTTCTTTTTCTATTGCAACAATAGGTTTGGGCATAGTTTTTAAGAAAGTGAAAAAGGTGGGTAGTTTAGCATAAAGGTATCCCTATAATTTATTAGAGTATGAGATAAATAAATCCTAAATAAAGTAAAAACAACTTTATAAGGCGATTTGAGTTACTAATGATGGTTTTAGTAAGATTAAAAAAAGGCAATGTTGTCAACAATAGTTGTTTTTTTACCAAAAGTGAAATTGTTGCAATAGATATGAAAGTATCCAAAGTGGTAATTGTTGCGACAGAAAAAGAACGGAGAAGTAGTAATTAGCTTTTGAGAATTAGCTTTCATCAAAATACATTATAATATATTATATATAATTTTGTTATGCCTATAGTTCATCTTATGTGTGAACCATCATACTTCATGAATTGTGTGATCAGTGCGTTGTGCAAACTTTATAATGGATTATCCTAGGCAATCAATCTAGAAAAAAAATGGCCAGAGTCTAGAGTGAGAGAGGGAGAAAGGAGTTCTAGAGTGAGAAACTCCTATCAATACTCAATAGTTTATGGTGCAAAGGAGGAAGCCAAGAGACAAGCCAACTATAGCATCAAGAACCAGATTTGTAGACAACTGTAGACGTATTTTTATTGTGTACGGGATGAGCGCATATTTGACTACCTCATTGTAAAGGTTTTATTGAAAAATGTTTTGAAGTCGCCAACAAGTCGTTAAAGGAAGACTCATAAACCTAATTGGATATTGGGACATCTTAGGGACAACTGAGGGACTTATCCAATGTAGATTTCCCCATCATGACTCCATAATTGATCAATGAACCAAAAATTGAGTCCGAGGGTGAAGGTACGAATATGATCAGGAATCAAATTTACCCATTGATGGCATCTACTTAATAACGATTCATGTTCAATTTTAAGCAATTAAATAATCACGTAATATGTTAATGAGATATAAAAATTATATCTATGTTGGTTCGTTAGATACATAAAAGACTAATTTTTGGTAACAAGTTATTATGCAATCAAAAAACTGGAAACCTAATCCAATTGTCCACTCCAAATTATCTGATTTAGCGTTGAAACATCTATTTAGGTCTTTGATTAGCAAGAATAAGCATGTGCGGTGATGAAAACATTAAATCATACAGGCATAAAATAAAGAGAATAGTAGAGATTAGAATATACAAGAAAGTGTGAATTCCTTTAAGATCTACATATGAAAAACAGATTTTTAGTACAAAAGGAATTAAATTGGAACTGACCCTCAGAAATAATACCTTTGGCATTTGGTCTTATGTAACGATTCGCAAGAGGAGCAAGCTTGAATCAAGTTTGAATGTAAATCTATATAGTTTAAATATGTTTGAATGTGGTTGAATGTTTGTTAAAGTATTGAAGTTGTATTATGAAGTCGTAAAGTTGTCCCGAAACCATTTGTCGAAGACAAGTATTTATAGGGAAAGGAAGTCGAGAACGACGGAAAGATAAGAACACAGACCATGCGCTTGGCGCGAGCACGTTGCGTCCCGCGCATGGGCCATCACTACAAGAAAATCACAAAATAACGACGGCCTATCAGCGATGGCTAACAAAACCGTCGGTATAATCAAAACAAGCGACGGCTTGAAGCCGTCGTTGATTACCGACTGCAGTTATAGCATTTAACGACGGTTTAGCTGTCGGTGATAAATAACGACGGCTAAAAACCGTCGTTGATTTTGTGGAAGTAAAGCAGAATTTTTTTTAGCTTGGGCGACGGTCAGAAACGGTCGTTGATTTCTAAAGGGGGGGTGTTTAATTGAAGTCCTTCAGTCGGGTTTTTTTTTCAACAACAAAAAGGAGGAATTTGGGCGATTTTGGGCGATTTTTGCAGCGACGAAACTCGGTCGACTCCACCTCCACCTGCCTCTCCTCCTTCCTCCAGCCAACGGCAGCGACCCACCTCCACCTCACTTCGCCGGCGGTAAGCTTTATTTTCTCTTTTTTTAAAAAAATTTTTGTACTCATGAACCAAACCTTAACAGTTGGGTTTTTTCCTCGTGAGAGAAGTGAACTTCAGACGACTAACTTGCATCGACTCTTGCCGGACCGACATTTCGCCGGTGGTAAGCAGTGCTAATTTCTTTTTTTTTAACAATTTGTGTACTGATGAAACTAAACCCAGAAAATTGAGTCTTGCTTTATTTTATGTATATTTCTTCATGTAAGTGTTTGATCTTATAATATATCATTTCTTTAATCAAAGTTCATACTACTTTTTATTTTTTCAGATAATTTCATAGTCAGATTTTAGTGATTTGGTGAGTGAAATCAGTAACAAGAAAGAGCATGTGGGTATTTTTGTTTTCTAACATTTGGTGGAAAAAAAGAATGGGTGAAAGTAACCCAAAATTGTTGGACTTAATATCAAAGGAAAAACAAAGGATGTTGAATAATGAAGAAAGAAGATATGGGTGTTGTTCATCTGATGAAAACAAGTTTCAACTTAGGCTATTATTTTTTATTTTAGAGATGATGCATCTATGTGTGTTCTGTATGGATGATGGTTTACATCCATTTGTATGTTATTTGGTAATGCAAATGTAAACGTTTATGTTTTTTATCATATGCATTGTACTTTATGGTGAACATGTTGAGAATTTGGAATTAAGTTTGTTCACAGCGTTTATAACCATGCTTGTCAAATCCATGATTGATTTTTTTTTTTTTTTTGAGTCATTAATTGCAATCTTATTTTAAGTCAAAAGGGGTGCTTGTGAACTTAAATTCGTAGTTACTTATTATTGGAGTTGCTCGTTTAGTAGAAATTGACGCTTAAAGGTGCCGTTTAATAATTGATTTTCTACATGATGTAGGATTACGTAGCACTTTGGTGTTTCTTTTTGGCTTAATTGTAAGGTCAGTAGCAATTTTTTTACCATATTTTGTCTTCAATTTATATTGTTTTTGTTCATGTAAATTATATATTTTAATTTTTGTGTAAGTTTTTCATCATGAAATATAATGTATTAAAAAAACTTTTGTTTAGAGAATGTTAAAAACTATATAATTTTTTAGTTTATATTACTTTGAAGATTAAGTTACTTTAATTGTATAAGTTTAAGTTACTATATAATTATCACAATAGTTTTTATAGAAGGTTCGTTTATTAAAGGTTATAAAAGTTATAAACTATATAATTATCACAATAATTTATTTATTGCACATTCCTTTATTTAGTTTACACTATTTAAATTGTTTATATTGTTTTTGACATATTTGTTTTCGTGGAAATAGTTTGGATGATGTTATAAATTTAATTTAAGTGTTTAAATAAATATGTTTGCATCGTCATGTGCCTAGATACCCGTTCAAGGTATACTCATTAGGAGTATATCTTGAATAGTCCCCGGTTAGGACTGTTCTTCGACGTTTGACCCCACTTAGGTGGTGAATGTATGCCTTTTGTTCTATTCTATGTAATTTCCGGTCATGTTGTTTCTCTATCTTTGTTCTCCGGGTACATATGTAAGCTTTTACGAAGCTCACATTGTGTACTTGGAGAACTCATGGGAAATGCTGCCGGAATTTACGTAGAAGCGAATAGTTGGCATACATTAACTAGTGGGGTTAGACGTCGAAGAATGGGTTAGGTTGGAGTGATAAGGACCTTTGGACATCATTTTAGGCCCTATATGTATTTCACACAAATGTTTTAATTGTACGTATGATGGTTGTTAATGAGTAGTGTGGTTGAAATGCTTTAGAATTGTAGAATTTGTCACCATGAAACGGAAGGAGCGTTGGTGGATGTATGATAGATATGACAATGTGCGTAACTTGAGGCCCGAGTTCTTGAGGGGGGTTGATGAATTCATTGACTTTTGCAAAGTAAATCCCGAAAGCCCAGGTAAGGATGAAGTTAGATGTCCGTGTCCGAAATGCAAGAACAGACGTATGCATGCCGCAGACACGGTTAAAGTGCATTTGTATAGCAAGGGCTTTATACCTGATTACTACGGTTGGTATTCTCATGGTGAAGAGTTACCTCAACCTGCAGAAGAGCTATCTAATCCATACCGTGAAATGGTTTTCGATGCTCTTGGGAATAACCCAGAACCGTCCACTGTTGAAGAGCCTAGTGGAATGGAGGAGGAGCCTAATCCTCAAGCAAAGGCGTTTCTTGACCTATTAAAGGCTTCTGAGGAACCGTTGTACGACGGGAGCTCCATGTCTGTGTTGGAAATGGCATCTAGAATAGTATCTTTGAACTGTGAGTACAATTTGCCACATAGGTGTGTTGATGCTTTTGCTTCATTAATGAAAGAAGCAATACCTAACAACAACAACATGAGTGACACATTTTACGATACGAAGAAGATCTTGGAGGGATTAGAGCTTCCCCACGAAAAGATTCATGCTTGCCCCAAAGGTTGTATGTTATTTTGGAGAACTGATGCACACTTGGACAGATGTAGAGTGTGCGATTGCGACAGATACAAGAGGACTTCTAAGGGGTCTTTAGTTCCAATGAAAGTTCTGATTTATTTCCCAATCACACCGAGATTGCAGAGGTTGTATGCAACAAAGAACGTTGCTGAAGAAATGACATGGCATGCCAAAAATCCAAGAGCCGAAGACAAAATGGCTCACCCTAGCGACAGTGAAGCTTGGAAGCATTTGGATAGATCCTTTGGCGAATTTGCATCTGAGCCTAGGAATGTTCGGCTCGGTTTGTGTACAGATGGGTTTGGTCCACATGGAAAGTTTGGGGGTCAATATTCATGTTGGCCGGTCATCTTAACCCCTTACAACTTGCCGCCATCGATGTGCATGAAAAAACCCTTCATGTTCCTTTCGTTGCTCGTTCCTGGTCCTAAAAATCCGAAGGGAAACTTGGATGTGTACATGCAACCCTTAATCGAGGAATTGAAGCAATTATGGGATGTTGGAGCAACTACTTATGACATTTCTAGGAAACAAAATTTCAATATGCGTGCCGCCATTCTTTGGACAATAAATGATTTTCCTGCTTACGGTATGCTATCTGGCTGGTCCACCGCTGGGAAAAAGGCTTGTCCTTATTGTATGGATAAATCCAAAGCTTTTTGGCTCGAGCATGGGGGTAAAGTTTCTTGGTTTGATTGTCACCGTCAATTCCTTCCTGAAGATCATCCTTTTCGTAAAAACAAAGTACTCCCTCCGTCCCAGAATACTCTTGACACTTATCAATGCACGTAGTTTTAGATGATAAGTTGTTGTTTGGTTATCAATTGTTTTTTTATTAAAAAGTAGATGTGATAGGAGTTAGTAGTTAGTAAAAGTAGTATTATTTTATTTTAAGGAGAGAGAGTGTGGGCCATGGTTAGAGTTGGTGGGTAGTAGGAGTGGTATTATTTTATTTGGATGAGAGAGAATGTGGGCCAATGCTTAAAAGGTAGAATGATTAAAATAATAGTGGGTCATATCTTAAAATAGAAGTGTAAAGAGTATTCAGGGACAGATGAAAAAGGAAAGTGTAAAGAGTATTCTGGGACGGAGGGAGTAGCTTTTTGCAGAAATAAGGTTGAAAAAGGGTCTCCACCACACATCATGTCTGGGAAAGAGTTGTGGTCATGTGTTAAAGACTTGCCAAAGGCTACAGATGGACCAGATGCACTTAACGCTTTGAAAAAGTTGAAAAATGGGTGGTTCAAACAAAGCTGTCTTTGGGAGCTCCCATACTGGAAAGATCTGCATCTTCGTCACAACCTTGACGTCATGCACATTGAGAAAAACTTCTTCGACCAACTCATTCATACAGTTATGGATGTGAAAAAAAGACAGCAGACACCGTTGCATCTAGAAAAGACATTGCTAAATTGTGCAAAAGGCCTCAACTTCATGTAACCAAGGATGCGAACGGAAAAGAAACTCCACCAAAAGCACCTTTCGCACTGGACAAGTCCCAAAGGAAAGTATTATGCAACTGGGTCAGATATTTAAAATTTCCCGATGGCTATGCTTCCGACTTAACAAGATGTGTGGACATGCAGTCCGGTAAACTGCACAGTATGAAAAGCCATGACTGTCATGTCTTCATGGAAAGATTATTGTCGATTGCATTAAAGGAGTTGCTTCCGGTTCATGTGTGGAAAGTTGTCACTGAGATTAGCCTTTTTTTCCGTGATTTGTGTTGCTCCACCATCACAGTAAGTGACATGGAAAGATTGGAAAAGGACATAGCCGAGATCCTTTGTAAACTCGAAAAGATTTTCCCACCATCATTCTTCAATTCCATGGAACACTTACCAGTTCACCTTCCACGCGAAGCTAGGCTATGTAGTCCCGTGCAATACCGTTGGATGTATCCCTTTGAAAGGTACCTTATCCTTCATTTTCATATATCCTTTTTTATTGTTCTTCGCAATTGTGTAACTCTTTTTGATAACCACCTTCTTAGGTTCCTCAATCATTTGAAACGCAAAATTGGTAACAAGGCTCGTGTGGAGGGTTCTATTTGTAATGCGTACTTGTGTGAAGAGATTGCAAACTTCTGTTCAAACTACTTTCAGCAAGGAGTGGATACTAAGACACGAGATTCAATCCGTAATGTAAATGATGAAGTTGATAGGATGCTCGACGAAACTGTCCCAGAGCTATTCAGGGTTAATTGTGGTCGGCCGTCTAATGCAGGTGGAACACGATTTTTAACTGAAGTGGAACTACAACGTGCACACCTATATGTGTTAGCAAATACAGGCATCTTACAAGAATTTGAGAAGTAAAACACTTGTTATTAATCATATTATTTATAAATTTAACTTTCATTTTTAATTTAGACATTAACAATTGTTATGTTTGTAAGGGATTTCGAGGACCACATTCTTCAAATTCGACCTACTCTACGTAGGGAAGATGTGTGGGTGCAACATGAAGCATAATACCTTGATTGGTTTAGATCGAAAGTGAGTTTGTGTGACTATAGGTTATTCAATAGGTTATTCAAGAAATGTTAATGGATTAACAATATGAATGAATTTCAATAGGTTATTCAAGACAAACCCAATGATGATGTACTGTTTGCTTTGGTAATGGGTCCTTCAACATTAGTTCGCACTTGGAATAGATACTATGTTAATGGATACAATTCCCAAACAAAAGCATCAAGCAAACACAAATCCACCATGAATTTTGGAGTGTGTGTGTCTAATGATGGAGGGAGTGATTTCTTTGGGATTCTAGATGATGTTATAGAATTGAAGTTTACCGGTGCTCGTAGTCAATATAGCACTGTTTTGTTCAAGTGCAATTGGATGGACAATGTGAGGGGAATGAACATCGATTAATACAAGCTAGTTGAAGTCAACCACACCAAGAAATACCCCAAGTTTGATCCCTTTGTGCTATCATACCAGGTTAGCCAAGTATATTTCGCACCGTACCCAAGCTTGAAAAGAGATCGTGCTCAATGGTGGGTTGTGTTTAGGACAAAGGCAAGGTCTGTGATTGATGCTCCGGTTGACTTCGACTTCCTTCCGGAGACAAGTGCTGGGACTCCAACGCTTTGTGATCCAAATGATATTCCCGATTATGAAGGTGGTAATGATGTCGAGTGTGTTGAAGGAGATGATGAAGAAATTTTGTTTGAAGCCCCATCAGGTGATGATGAAGAAGAGTCTAGTTTCGAGTCTGGAGAAAGCGAGGATGATGACGATGAAGATGATGGTTTTTGGGATGACGATAGTGATGATGAACTAAGCGAGGATTGGAATTCACTTTGATTTGTTTGAGTATATCATAGCTTGTATTAAGGACAACATTTCAATAAAAATATATGACTTTTGTAATGAAATGTTGAAGATTACTTGTTATGACATTTCCATCTGTAGTTTTTCTTCTTGTTGTTGAGTAACATGATCCATTCCGCACTCTGTGGTTTTTCTTAGTGTTTTTCTAATATTTAATTAGTACTTGCTTTCTCCCCACTTCCCTTTTCGCATTAATATTTAGGTTTCCTCTGCCTTTCTTATGTAGTGCCCTGCTCATTTCTTCATTTGTTTACAAGGTAGGGCCCTTGTAATTGTTGTTGGTTCATTTTCCGTTGATTGCTTGCTTCACTCACTAGATGTGCAGGGGGGTCAATGATGGGGAGGAGTGCAGGAGGTCGGTGAGGGGGGGAGGGCAGGGGGCCGGTGGGGGGGGTGGGGCTGCGGGGGTCGGTGAGGGGGAGGGGAGGGCAGGGGGTCAGTGGGGGGGGAGTGCAGGGGGTCCTTTTTTTTGCAAACTACTACAAGGTTTTGTTTTGTTAATATATATAGTTAGTTTAATGTGATTATAAGTTGTTTTGATTGAAAATACACAAAATAGGAAAGTTAGAACCAAATATAGGCTAATATAGGCCATTTTAGGCCATTTCACTTGAAAATGAATGAATACGAGTAGTTTGATGCTAGTTTAAGTTATAAACACCTCAAACATCATATATATAGTTAGTTTAATGTGATTATAAGTTGTTTTGATTGAAAATACACAAAATAGGAAAGTTAGAACCAAATATAGGCTAATATAGGCCATTTTAGGCCATTTCACTTGAAAATGAATGAATACGAGTAGTTTGATGCTAGTTTAAGTTATAAACACCTCAAACATCATATATATAGTTAGTTTAATGTGATTATAAGTTGTTTTGATTGAAAATACACAAAATAGGAAAGATAGAACCAAATATAGGCTAATATAGGCCATTTTGGCCATTTCACTGAAAATGAATGAATACGATTAGTTTGATGCTAGTTTAAGTTATAAACACCTCAAACATCATATATATAGTTAGTTTAATGTGATTATAAGTTTTTTTGATTGAAAATACACAAAATAGGAAAGTTAGAACCAAATATAGGCTAATATAGGCCATTTTAGGCCATTTCACTTGAAAATGAATGAATACGAGTAGTTTGATGCTAGTTTAAGTTATAAACACCTCAAACATCATATATATAGTTAGTTTAATGTGATTATAAGTTGTTTTGATTGAAAATACACAAAATAGGAAAGTTCGAACCAAATATAGGCTAATATAGGCCATTTTAGGCCATTTCACTTGAAAATGAATGAATACGAGTAGTTTGATGCTAGTATAAGTTATAAACACCTCAAACTTCATATATATAGTTAGTTTAATGTGATTATAAGTTGTTTTGATTGAAAATACACAAAATAGGAAAGTTAGAACCAAATATAGGCTAATATAGGCCATTTTAGGCCATTTCACTTGAAAATGAATGAATACAAGTAGTTTGATGCTAGTTTAAGTTATAAACACCTCAAACATCATATATATAATTAATGTGATTATAAGTTGTTTTGATTGAAAATACACAAAATAGGAAAGTTAGAACCAAATATAGGCTAATATAGGCCATTTTAGGCCATTTCACTTGAAAATGAATGAATACGAGTAGTTTGATGCTAGTTTAAGTTATAAACACCTCAAACATCATATATATAGTTATTTTAATGTGATTATAATTTGTTTTGATTGAAAATACACAAAATAGGAAAGATAGAACCAAATATAGGCTAATATAGGCCATTTTAGGCCATTTCACTTGAAAATGGATGAATACGATTAGTTTGATGCTAGTTTAAGTTATAAACACCTCAAACATCATATATATAGTTAGTTTAATGTGATTATAAGTTGTTTTGATTGAAAATACACAAAATAGGAAAGTTAGAACCAAATATAGGCTAATATAGGCCATTTTAGGCCATTTCACTTGAAAATGAATGAATACGATTAGTTTGATGCTAGTTTAAGTTGTAAACACCTCAAACATCATATATATAGTTAGTTTAATGTGATTATAAGTTGTTTTGATTGAAAATACACAAAATAGGAAAGTTAGAACCAAATATACGCCATTTTGGCACTTTATATTATTTGAATATGAGTATATTTAACCAAATGCAGGAGACATACAATAAGAAGCTGGATCATTGTACCACTCAGGGGTCATAGCCGAACCCTGATCTGTTGTATTGGGAGACAGTTGGTGGGAGGAACAGAGGAAAAGTTCAGGGGTTGGGTCAGGGAGATCATTTGTACTACAACTCTTCATCAGGGCGAGGAGATGGCGGCTCTTCACAACCATATGAGCCGTCCATTTTTTCTCAGATTGAGGCGCAAGTGGAGGCAAAGGTCGCTGCACGGATGGGAGAGGTGGAGGCAATTGTCGCAGCACGGGTGGAAGAGTCACGTCGGGCCCTCATAGAGGAAATGATGAGGAACATGTCTAGTTTCGGCCACATGTTCTCAGGTTGCAACCCAGGCCCCACTCCACAACTCAGACCAGAAGATGACCCAGGGTTTGGTGGTGGCGGTAGTGCTACAGAGCCACCCTTGACAGTGTAGTTTTTTTGGTTTTGGCAACTAGGTAACTAACTTATAGTTGGATATAGTTAGTCTAACTATTTTCTTGTAGTGTAAATACTTATCGGCATCTCGCTTCGTTTCTTGATGTGTCGGGTTATTTATTTTTCAACCCGACTTCTACTTTATTTCCCGACACCGGGATCTATTTTGCTTACATATATTTAATCTAAGTAGTTTGTCTAACTATAGACATTTAGTGTCTATATTTATCGGCATCTAGCTTATTAGTTTCTAGCTTTGTCGATATATATTTTTTGTAAACACCGACACCTACTTTATTTCCCGACATATGGATCTATTTTGTGTACATAAATGTAATCTATTTCATGTAATTATACAATTATCTATGTAAATTTTAATATATATCAAAATTGCATATTTTTGTAATTGAAAAAATTGAATGCGATGGAGAAACAGCTTTAGCGTGGTATATTTAGGTGCAGCGGTGCAGGTACAGGTTTAATTATTTTTAAGAACAATAGAATTTTAAATAATATTATTTTGTAACAACAGCGACGGTTAAACATTAAATCAACGACGGCTAGGCAGTCGCTGTAAGGTTCTCTATGTACCCATGGACACGAAATCAACGACTGCTTTAATACCTTAGCGACGGTTATAAACAGACGTTGATTGATCGAAATCAACGATGGTTTAAAACGGTCGGTGACTCACCGACTGTTTAAAACGTTCGGTGGATCACCGACGGTTTACAACGGTCGGTGATCCAGCGACCGTTTTAAACCGTCGCTGAATCACCGACGGCTTTAAACAGTCGTTGACTGGGGATCAACGTCGGCTTTTGTAAACCGTCGCTGATTGTCATGAAACCGTCGTTAAAAATATCACCGACGACTTGACGGTCGTTGATTCTAGTATCAGCGACCATCTTTTTACCGACTGCCAATCAACGACGGTTGGCCGTCGTTGATTAATTAGCGACGGCTTTTTAGGCCATCACCGACGGCTTTTAGCCGTCGTTGATTGCCACTTTTCTAGTAGTGCATGCGCTTGACGCAACCTCCTTGCGTCGACACAGGATCATTTACGTTGCTTTGTTTTGTAAATTGCTTTTGTGTTGCCTGAAAACACCGTGGTACATTTAGCTTGACGCAACGCAGATCAGAGGGGACGTGGCTCATTTAAAGATTCTTTTGATCATTGATGAAATATTATCTTTTGAAATTCGAAATCAGCTATCTTTAGGAATAAAAATTTGATTTTCATAATATCCTTTAGAAAATAATTATCGAGAATTTTAAAAGAATATTAAAAATGCAATTAATTATCATGAATAATTAATTGGGACTTAAAATTGGGTTTAGATTTAATAAATAGACTTTATGTTTTTTAAAACGCTTTTGGGCTTAGCTTGCTGAATAACTCTTCCTTTGGACCGGACCAATTAGGACGACAATATGTTTCATAATTAGGTACTCAATGGGGAGACACGATTTTGTGTCTACAACAACCTACCTCTAAATATCACCATTACTTATATGGAACAAAGCTTCAAAATCTTTGAAACCATAACTACCCTTTCATGCCCCAAAAACTTAGACCAAGACGCAAGCTTTAATACGCCTTCGTACAATTTCAAACAACCAAATCCTTACACCAATCTACGAAATGAAAATGGCAAAAAAGTAGGATTACATCGTCTGAGAATTCATGCGGTTGAACGTGACTGGACTACCCCCGTTCCTAATGTCCTCCCACAACATCATAATGTTTGAATCAAACACATGCCTATGGCTCCCTAAGGGACCACAGCCCAATCCATCCCAACCAAAATCTAACCACATCATCCCCCCACAAGAATTGGAACCACAACCTAAATGCTTCCATTTCGCATCAAGCATTATGAGAAAGATGAGTTCAAAAGTGCTTGGAGAACACAGTGAACAAATTCGTGATGAGTTAACAATGAAAGAGAATGATGGAGAAGAAATGATCACGATCAAAGGTGTTAGAAGCCTTGAAAATGATGATCTATTCAAGCGAAGTATGATTGCTACTGCATCCTCTCCCATGTCATCAAATCAAATACTTGACCATATCCTTGCGAAGAATGTCACTTGCTTAACTATAATCAAAACAATGGGTGGATTGCTTCACCTAATTAACTACATTTGATGCTTTCGATGATGAAAAAAAGCCATGGTTGAAAACAAATGGCGAGAGAGGTGGTTAATGGTCAATGGACATGAGGTATGTAAATGACATATGTGCATCTCAATGCACTAGTAAAATATTATCATATTGCGGCGGATTTTAAATGGGATAATACTACGAATTTAGCCACTCTGTAAAACAATAGCAATAGATTTTTTTTAAAATAAAAAATTAGGTCTATTACTGCGGTTTTGGGAAGAAACCACAGCAATATCTCAACCTATTGCTACAGCTTCTTCGCACAACCGCAACAATAAATCTGAATTTTGAAAAGAAATAAAATATTTGAAGCTGCTGTAGCAGGCAGCAGTGGGCAGGCAGCACAGTGGGAAGGCAGCAACAGCTGCCTATTTTCTATATAAATTTCGACAGAGCTCTGTTTGTAAATTGGATAAACCCTATAATTGGGAATATAAATTGCATAAAATTCCATCCAACATGCAATTTCATCCAACATCCAATCCCACTACGCACAATGCACGATTGTTGCATGAACTCTAACATATTCCGCTTTCCGTACATCCAACTTCGATCCATTTCTAAAACCCCACACAACACATACACATACACAGACACATACATACATACATACATAAAAAATATTATAGTTTTTTCACCATATACCCCTGACAAATCTTTTTTTTTTTCACCATATACCCTTGCAAGTTTCGAAATTCACCATATATCCTCCACTTTTCAAAAATAATTTATGATTTTAATCATTCTTTTCATGTCTTTTTAGTTTTCATATTCATAGTTAATCATGAATTGGTAATTGAAACTTAGATATCTATGGAATTTATCCCTCTAATGTTCACATATGGACATACCTTAATGGGGTGGGGAGGGAAATCTGAAAAATGGATTCGTTTTGTGATTGTAAAGATGTGGGTTTGGTTATTATTGAATTCTAATATATGATGTGGGTTTGTGTTTCTAATATACGGATTGGTTAGTATTGGTTTCTAATATTATGGATTAGTTTTGTGATTGTAAAGATGAGGGTTTGGTTATTACTATCATGTTATATTTGAATTATGAATTTGTGGATTGTTGTGAGTTTCTCAATTAACATATGGACATATCTTAATGGGTTGGGGAGGGAAATCTAAGGAATGGATTGGTTTGTGCTATTTAATTGCAATGTGCATCATTGGCCTAGATACCCGTTCGAGACTTACTCATTAGGAGTAAGTCTTGAATAGTCCCCTGTTTGGGACTATCTTTGAGTTTCTTATCTCACTTAGGATGTTAATGAATGTTTGGTTTTCAATTCTAACAAAGATCTAGCTCATTTCCCTAAGCGTTCTCTGGGTACATATGTTGATAGTTTACCTACTATCTTCATCGTGCACTTGGAGAACTGTATGGAAGTGCTGCCGGATTTTTCTTAGAATTGAAAACCAAACACTCGTTCACTAGTGAGGTGAGAAACTCAAGGATGGGTTAGTTTGGAGTGATAAGGACCCAATTGTTCATGATTGCACTTGATACGACACTTTGAATGTGATCGATTGTGTTCTTGTTTTGTGTCTCTAGTGTATAAATATGGATCGAAACTGGATGTATGGTAATCGGATTTCGGCGACATTCCTACAAGGGGTTGATGAATTGATCATGGTGACTTGGGTCAAAGTTAGTCCTGTGTCCTTGTTATGATTACAATAACTCTAGGGGGTATCGTGATGTGGATCAAATTAAGGATCATTTGATTCGTCGTGGTTTTAGGAGTAATTATACTAGGTGGCCTTGACATGGAGAGTTTTATGATCATGGTATGAGCTCCACGCACTAGCTTCTGTGATGATTTGCATGTTGATCCCATTGATGATGAGGTTGAGGTTGAAATTGAAAAAGGAGAGGATGATAATGAGAATGATAAGGTAGATGAGATGTTGCATCAATTTGGAGGATGAAGGAACCGATCGCCCTCATATGTATGCTAGTATTTTAAGTGCAGCGGACAAACCGATGTATCCGGGGTGTAATAATTTCGCTAAACTTTCTGACATCCTCACATTATTCAATATGAAATCGAAGCACAGTTGGACAGATAAATGTCTAACTGAGTTGTTTACCTTTTTATAAAAATTGCTACCGGAAGGAAATGAAATTTTTAACTCTACCTATGAGGCAAAGAAATTGTTGTGTCCCTTAGGTATGAAATATGAGAAGATACATGCATGTCAAAATGATTGTGTGCTGTATCGAAATCAGTACAAGGATTTACGTGAGTGTCCAAGGTGTGGAGTGTCTTGTTACAAGATAAAGGAGAATGATGAGGGGGTGAGAAAGAAAGGAACTCCAGTGAAGGTTCTTTGGTATCTTTCAATTATTCCGAGATTTAGGCGTTTATGTTCGGATGAGAATAATGCTAAATTATCAAGGTGGCATGCGGATGAGAGGAAGAAAGATGGGATTACAGCCTATTCTCCACAATGGAGCTGAGAAATATCGATCGGAAGTTTCCCAGTTTTGGTAAAGAACCTCGAAATCTTATGCTTGGTATTTGTAGAGATAGAATGAACCCATTTGGCACACTAGGTGCCCAACATAGCACTTGGCCGGTTCTACGGACAATTTATAATTTGCCCCCATGGTTATGTATGAAGCGTAAATTTATTCTGCTATCGCTTCTTATTTCATGTCCTAAACAACCCGTAAACGACATAGATGTATATCTTGACCCACTCATTCAAGATCTGAAATTGTTGTGGGATGAAGGTGTTTCGGTCTTCAATGTGTATGCTTAAACTGACTTCACATTACATGCCATGATATTTTGTATGATCAATGATTTCCCGGCTTATAAGAATTTGTCAGGATATACAGCTTAAATTTCTCACAAACCGTTTTAAGCCTCTTATCAGACCGACTACCTCAACCTCCTGTTCCTCCTCAGTATCCAGCCCCATCTTCCCACTTGGGTTTGAGTCTGAAATTCCCTTGAACATAAAGAACATTCACGATTCGTTTACGAGTTTTTCTTTTTATGGCCGTCAATAATAATTTTACCTCCAAATACCCCCATTTGATGGTTTCAAATGTCACTTGAGGAACATACTCCAACTAAAAAACACAGAGGAAGTATTCTATGCTCACTTTTCTTTGGTTTCTTCTCAAATTTACATAGAAACATCAAAATAAAAGTGTACGGTAAAAGTTAATAGCCAAAAAGCAACCACCAAATAACGCAATGGCATCATGTTTCCTTCTATTAAAACACTTGAAATGTTTCGACTTTTACTATATTCACATTTCCTATAATCATATTTTGTAGATTATACATAAGGAAAAATATAGTCATGTAAAATCCGATTAGATTTACCTCAACATCTAGTTCTAACATATCAAATTTCTATTATTTTTACTTATAGGGAATTGGAGATTTTAATGATTAAATTTACGCATCGACAAACACGCCCGAATAAATGTTTCAAGTAATATGAAACAGAGGAAGTATATGAAATGAATCGGCCATGACAAATGATGCCCCAAGACAGGATTATGGTGAGAAAGAGAGAAGAGTCATCCACTCAAAAAAGCAGACATTTATGTTCAATAAAAATTGAGAACCTGAAGTACAAAAGATAAATTCAACACTATAAAAACACAATTGAGATGTATTTGAAATAACTCGCCCCCTCTTTTAGTCCCATCAAGCAGATTAAACACCTCAGATAGAGGAATAATACAAGGGGAAAGATTTGCTCCTTTCAGGAAAGAAGAATTAAGACGAACAAAATACTTGAAAAGATGCATAAAAAAGTTAAAGCACATGTGAGACTCAGATAACCTCACTACCAATTTCTCTCTCAAAATATACGCCATCTTTCCCTTCCGTTTGAGCACTAAGAATCTGTTACAAGAGACAAGATAACCTAAAACTTACGACGCGACTAGGTCTGGTGTTTCAGCTTCAACGGACAATAAGGCAGTGTGTACTTTCCCCACCCAATTATCCAGCCGATCACGCAACGACTTGATTTGTGGAATCCCCAAAACTCTCGGTTGCACCCAAGAAACATGAACTGTACCCTCAACTTGGTCGATGATTCCCTCAATAAGATGGACCTGCATACAAAATAATTTAAAGAGTTAATGAAGGAAAAAAAATGACAAGGTATTTACGCAAATAAAAAGAGAATTAGCTTCAAACACACACATGAAAAGATATTGGCAGAATATATAAAGCCAACATGGCAACAAGTAGCCAAATTTATAAAGCAGATTAGCCCCTTCCTCTGAACCTTGAACAGTAGAGAAGAATAAAAAGAACTCTTGCCAAATATTCCAAGAACACCAGAACTCCAATCCCCATTCAATGGCAATAATTTGCCATTGAAATAAGTTCCCTATTACAATTCTAGTTCCTCTCAAGAAGAGGGTCTCCTAATGTTTCCTTTTTCCTATTTTAAAAAAAAAGTTCCCTATTATCTTCACAAAATCACAAGAATTCCGGAAAGTCGCCCAAACGAATGAATACCAATCACTTCAGGAAATGTACCCTGAACTTGTAGTACATTCTAAAGCTACTCCACTGTATTCTGCAAATGACACGAATCTCAAGCTATTCCCAAGGTCTCCAGAAACACGCATACCTAAAAAAACGTTGTAAATTGATATATACATCCAAAATTATGCCTTTCCTGGATTCTTCCCGATATCTTCCTTTAGAGAAAAAGGTACTTGTGCAAAGTCAAATTAGATGCCCAATTTTCGGGAGATGAATATTACGTTCTAATGAAGACAATTCCTCTTAAAGAACTTATGGTGGAACAATCCATCCAATGATGGTCAATTACTTCTCAACTTGCAAGTTATAAAGAAGAGTTACAATCACAAGCACACACAGAAATAACAGAAAATCTATACGGTCTGTCAAATATGATGCACAGAGGAATAATTAAAGGCTAAAACAATTGATACTAAATAAATGTCATGTAGGGAACATTAAAAGACAACTTACAGAGAGGCTCTTCATAAGAAGATATTCAACATCTTCAGTAGATAGTTTAGTGCGCTCTGCAATGACATTCAATGGAATTGTCCGGTCTTCTGCAGGTCGGCTGCAAAATGAAAACAAATCTATCAGGCTATCATGCTCAAACTGTAAAAATTTCAATAGAGAGCTTTTTGAAACTAAACCGTTACTCAAACTGTAATAGAATACTACAGCATACCTGAAGATAATTTCCATCAAGCACAAAATATTTATCTTCTCCAACAACTTTCTTTCATTGGCGACCAATGCTGGTTGTGCATTCAGAGCATCCTTGTGAACATGGCACAGTTCTTGATATCGAACCAAGTCACCAGTGTTAAACGCTTGCAGGATATAGTAAAGCCACTCAACCTTTGTTCCAAGAAGAGAGTTCAACTGAGGAGAAAGAACATTTATCAGATTATAGAAGACATAAGAAGCAATAATTTGCTTAAGTAACCGATGGATGTTGAAGTATGAGCTACAGAAAGAATATATATAAAAAAAGTATTATTGATGGATTCATCCCACTGATGACTGAACTTTGCAAAGAAAGTAGTATGAAAGAACGAATAGGTTTACAGCAAGACAATATAGAGTAACAGAACACCAGATTGTCAAACAAAAAAAAATCCCCTCAGAAAAAAGAATAAATTATCTGCAACATAGATATTCATATCAGATGTCTAGCAAGATCAACAACGAACCAACAATGGTGCCTAGGCATGAGACAAGGAAGTGCCCAGCTGAAGTGAGGACAAACTGTTCTCTAATTGCAATGTGGCAATAATAGAGCTAATTCATCGCTTCCAACTTCTAATGGACTAAATTTTATTTAATATATTAGTCAGTTTTGCGCGTTGGATGGTAAGGTTTGTTTAGGCATGCTTCGAGCTCCAACCAACTTGTCTTCACTGTCTTAGGATTAATAAAAATTAGTCAGGATAAGTTAATTTTGAACCTACAAGGAGTATGAGTAGTTGAAGTATGGCTTTGTAGTTAAGATTAGGGTTGTAGGCTTGTAGCACGTTACTATACAAAAACTTAAAAGTTGATATTTTCAGCACTTAGTGTATAATTTTCGATAATTTCTTAGTAAGGACCCAAACTCTATTCGTCATATAGTGAAACCAAGAGAGAATTCTCAGTGAGCCTTGAGCTTCAAACAGCATTCCTAATAATTCTTGTTCATATCATACAGTATTTATTTTCTCAATGTTACTCGGACACGAGTACCAGTGTCAAATACGGGTACATGCCCAATCACCCGTACCCATACTGGACTGACTCACATAGGTTTTCAAGTTCTTGACTAATTTCCTTCCATGAAACCTTCGTTATATATTTCTATCAAGGTCCCACCAATTTTGCATAGTTCCATGAAGGGGTCCACAGTCATATACTTCCTCTGTTTAGAAATTGTTGCACCACTTTCATAGTATTAACTATTCACATCTTACACTTTTATTGTCTTTGGTAATTTATATTTTAGGAAAAACATAGTCATATAGGATCTTTTAGATTCATCTCAATGTATATTTTTTTAATACCAACTTTTATAATCTTAATTTATTGATAATTAAATATATAAATGTTATAAACCATGCATCGGCAAGCATGAAAACATGAGTTGGTGCAACTATATCTAAACAGAGGAAATACATCACATCACACTCAATGATTCAAACTAATGCATAGTTACTGTGTACAGATGCATGCCATGGTATTAAATCTCGGTTGCATCTCTGCATCACGACAGCATTGTCAAGGATTTTGAGCTGAGTGCAATATATGGCCACAAACCACCGCTATTAACAGCAGAAGTTGTTCCACGATCACGACTGCATCTGAGATTTAAAATCATGTTCCAATTCCATGCCATATCGCCATCAGATACTATAATTTACTCGACTGCCTTGTCCTTTTTATGTTTCTGGTCATCCCTTATTTGGCTAGACAGTTTAATTACCAAGAGTACAAAATAAGAAACTTAAAAGTACGAAAATATCAACATTAAAAAACCGCCGGGGGTAAAGGGGGGGGAAGTTAATAAACCCCACAATCACTCCACATATCTAAAACCCTCTTCTTCATGTGATACGCTAGGAACCATTTTTTTTTTGTGGGGGGGGGCTTCGGGGTCCTCGACAAGTGTAGTTGGTTTGTAGTAAAAGCTGATGGAACAGACTACAGCAGTTCTGCTATATCGAGCACACAATGGAAATCATCATTTCCAAAAGGAAAAATAACACAATCTACTAAAATTGATGTATTTTCCTACTTCAGAAACCATATGCCTCCCTTTATTTCTTGAAGGGTTACAGAGAAGAGGTTGGTATTCTACAGACTATTTAAAGTACAAAACTATTAATCAAACCAGCTGCACCATACATGGACTTGGTATGAAAAAGACAAACCAATTGCCAACAGTTCCCACAGTTTCAAAAAAAAAAAAAAAAAAAAAATGATTTAGTGTCCAAACTTTAATTCACTGACACTAATATGTATCATGGGCATGGCAAACAATTAAGAGAAACTCGCATGCCTAGAGAAAAGGACAGTAACTCCTTCATTTTGGAAACAAAGCATCATTTATTCAATCTTGCTCACCTTCAATACAATTGTCATCACAACATCACTTTAAATTTCCCCACATCATCTTTCTTTTCGGAAAGCTTTCTTTGAAAAACACTGTTAGGCAGGGTCGTATTTGTATCAGGATAACGAAGACAACCTTTTTAAAACAAAAGACATGATACTAAAATTCCAATTCTCATTGCAAAAGTAACAAGTAAATGAAGACAAGAGTCGAAGTACAAATACGTTAATAGCAAATAAGAACCATCAAACAATAGCAAATAAGAACTTGCATATATGAATATATGTCTGACAACAATCTTCTTAGAGCCATCAAGATAATAGCAAAGTAAAACATGCATGTTACAAAAGTTCAGATAAAGGAGACTTACAATTGGATGGGCAAGTAGCTCCCCAAAGTTGTAGATATTCTCTCCCAAAAGTGCAGATAATGAAAGATCAAAAGCCAGATCCTAAAAAATATTTAAGACCATAAGAATACTACAGAAGAATATATAAGCAAAAGCTGTAAGGACATACCAAAAGCGCAAACATACTAAATGCAATAAACTTGAACAACGAGGAAAGAAAAAGTCTCTAGTATGTAAATTTCCCTGCAGTGCCTTTCTCTCAAAGGTTAGTTTCCTGTTTTTACCAACATCCTAGGCAACCGCCAAGCATTGGCCAACAATTCAGACCATTTAGATTACTTTACGAACCTAATTCAGCAGAACAAAAAAATACATAGACAATTGATGTTGGATCTACAATCACCCATTAAACAAACCTTCAACTTTGTGAAATTCAAAGTAGATCGCTATTGCGCCTTTCATCTAGTAGTTCCTAGCTAGCCTATGTTACTCGATCCCTTCTATCACCTCTAGTATACACGTGAGATCCAAATCATGGGGTACGGACAATTGCGTGATTGATACTTCATTTTGGACCCAAAAAATGGAAATTTTCCTCGGATTGTCAAATCGAGCACTAAGGAGGGCATAATTCTTGTCCGACACTCATACCCTAGTTTGAGTAACACAGAACCTAGCTAAGGGCCAAGCAGTTCAACATTCAACAGTTTATCATATGATTTCAATTGTCAATCAAACCTTAAGTGTTATGCATTATGACATGAACACATCTTCGAACATAAAAGCAAAAAAAGATCAGGGGAAGCATTTAGTTTGTGATGCTTAAAAACACAACAAAAATATGACAAACTAGACTTAGTGTACAATACGAGGTTGATTAGAGAAATTTCACCTTTGTAATAGCATCTAAATGATAGCAAGCAACCCAATCTTATACTTGTTGACTGTTTAATCCAACCAGCCCAACTTTTAACCTCGTAATTGGCCGTCTAATTCTCACCTATAGCTCTGAGGAACCATTCTTACATACTAGGCCTTAAAATTACTACATCACTACACGCCCCTAGGTTCAAACTCTATCATCTGCAAAGTTTAAACAGGGAGAGGCCGCTATAGTGCTGCTGCTTGTGGCTTTAGACCTTGAACCAAAATTCATGGTTTGGACTAGTCAAAGATTTTTGACAGATCCAACAATAATGAATCATAGTTCAATTTGTGCAAATCACTTACAACTTCTATTTGTCCAAACCTCGGTCTTGCAATATCATATTTATCCAAGCCTCAGATCATGCAAATCAAACAAAAGAAAACGTACCAGCTTGAATGATTCGGAAAGAGACTCCACATATGTGTAAGCAAGATAAAGGAGAGCATTCTTGTAGAACTCGGCAAACTCCTGGCGTGCTTTATGATATTGAGATGAGACCCAATAGAAACTAGCATATACTGATGGATCAATATCAGTCATGCTGTCAAGTGTCGTTTTTCCATCATCCAAAAGCTTCTTGCATTCTTTCTGTTCCCCTTGCTCAAGCTTAAACAAAGCTATCTGCATCTTTATATAAAGGACAGGCTCCTCAATACGAGTTTCCTTAGTAGCACGAAGCTTTTCAATTACCCCCTCAAGATAACCAATAGCTGCTTCTTTCTCCGCATACTGTCGGGAAACTATGACAGCAAAATGAGCAAGCTTAAGGAGATTTATCTTCGTCTCAAAATCAGTGATGAAATTGTGATATAACTGTATCAGGGCATCACCAGCCTGCAATAAAGATATCAAAAGCTATTATATATAAATATATCTAATTATATATAAATATAATATAGCGATATGAATGAAGATCGAGAGAACAAATTCTATGAAATTGTTATTAATATTTCTCAATGAAGATGGAGAAAAGAGATTATATGATAGCTATATGCTGCACAGAGCTGTCCTTTTTAGCATTCAACTTCGTGCAAATTTGATAACCTCATTCAAGCACTGTTGTCATCACTCACATTCCTTATGAGTTCTTTTCGGGGATTGTTAAACATCGCCCCAAAATTACTTAAAATCGCCTCGGTCCCACCAAATATTTCCAACTTTACCCTTTCCTTTTTTTTCTTTTCTTTTCCACAACCACCACCTCCATTCCCACAACCACCACCGAAACCACGCAAAGCACCATTGAGGCCACGCACACCACCACTAAAACCACGCAAACCACCACGAGCAAGCCGAAAAGAAAAATTTGAGGCGATCCACCGGGAAACGTCCGGCCTGATGGTGGAAACGTCTGGCCAGGGGTTGGGGTGGGGGTGTGGTGGGGGTGGAGATAGGTGGGGTGAGGGCCTGCTGGTGGGGGGTTGTATGGGGGTGGGGGGATGCCCGTGGGGCTTGCAGGGGGTGGGGGGCTGCTGGTGGGGGTGGGGGGGGAGGGTGGGGGCTGCTGGTGGGTGGTTGTGGCAATGGGGATGGTGGTGGCAAGGGTGGAGGGTGGTGGAGTGAGGTGGCTGGTGGGTGTGGTGGTTTAGGGAAAGAGAAAGAACAGGTTATAAATGAAATTTCAACTTTTTTGGTGCGATTTTAAGTAAATTTAGGGCGACGAATAGAAGTTCAGTTCTTTTCATCAGATATAATCATATTTCTTTCACCAAAAACTGAAAAAGGATGCAGCCATACAAGATTAAGTATCAATCCCCAAACAAATAAAGTAGATTTCAACTATCAATCCCCCAAATTCAGAAGTCAGAACCCACATAAGATACTATTAACTGGTAGATGACCAATAAATATAGCAGATTACAAAGTTAATTGACTGACAGATCTTGGGTCTTAGAAAGTATTCTATATCCTAAATTTCCCGCAGTTGCTGTTTCTTCATCACAACTGACCAGTCAACCATAACTATTAACCACAAAAAATGTTGCAGGGTCCTACTTTCAACCTAATCTAAACCCAAGTTGAGGGTGTCAAATTGGTAGTGAATATGGATGCACCATTTGTCGGAACAAAAGAAAGTATTATGAACTCATAGACATGAACTACAAAGAGGATAAAGAAGAAAGAAAATTTAAGTACCACCTAGAGATTCAAATATACTATAAACTTCAACCATATTTGACCGAACCATCAAAACCAAACTATTGAGTTGCAAAAGGTCTTTGAAACTAAATAGCTTGTATACTCTATAGAATGGAAGCTGCATACTCAAGGATCCATAATAAAATATTACAACCTAACCAAGCCTATGATATAGAACAGGCTATGTCAAATTGTTATCTACACCAATGATACAAGGAACGAGAGTCGATGCGAAACGTGGTACGGAAACGGGAACGGGAAACGCTACCTTGGGTGAATCGGGGACGTTGGGTCATCGCGGTATTAATTTTGTTTTAGAGCAATCAAAGATATATTATTTTTAAATAGATTTTTTTTGAATAATAATGATAATAATAATAATATTTTTGAATAATAATAATAATAACAATAATAATAGAAAATTAATAAAAGTAATGTATATACTGTATGAAGAAGTACGTACTCTATTAATTGAGAGAATAAAACTACAACTTCCAAAAAGTAAATGTAAAAAGAAAAAAGGAAAGAGAATGAGTGGTCAAAAGTCAAAATAAAAAAATAAAGTTAAAAGCTTCATACAGCTGGTGGACCAGCTGTCCCACACTCCCCTTTTTTTTTGAACGGATCATCCTCTTTCTCTTTCTATCTACCTTCTCCTTCTTTCTCTTTCTATTTTTCTATCATGCAGCTGCAAGTTCTCATCGGAAACGATGGAAGCTACCACAAATTTTCGACAAACTCACGGATTCAAGCTAATTTTCCGGCGCTGAAATCAGGGACGTCGCCTTAGGCGATCTGAGTCGCGAATGCGAACGGAGGCGATCTGGGTCGCGTTTGTTCCGCGATCGGGAACGAACGACCCAGATCGGAAAACGTGGCTCCGTCCTGCGTCCCTTGTATCAATGATCTACACAATCAAGGATCCACATCTAGTTTGATTGCTAGGAAGGAAACAACAATGCATGATCCCAAACACATTAATTAGGCTGACACAAAAAGAGCACCTTTAAAAATACAGACAAAAAAAGGTGTCCCTTTGTGAGCACATCTAGGTAAGACCTTATGAGACTAACTATCAAGAGCCTTATTGTTTCAAAGAATATATTTCCTAGGATGCTTGATGATCATATTCATTGTGAAAACTCATGCTGAAATTAGTTCATCATAGAGGAAAATTTGCATTTAGAAGTCTTTTAGGCATTCAAGGATCATCAAATCAGAGTTGAGAGTTCCAACATCTCTTCTTTAAACAGTGAAAGAAAGATTTTTATTTACACAAATATTCCCTTGAAAGGGATTAACAAAGATGTGGAGGCTGAAAAAATTATGTCAACTAGACACATCCCAAAAAGTAAACTAAATTAAACTCATTGCTATAAAAAAAATGAACTAAAGTTAGGTTATTCGGTTTTTTCATGTGTTTGTAGTTAGTTGTAAAATAGTAATTTAGGGCAGTCCTTAATTGAGATTCATTTTTCCTAATTACATTAAGTTGATTATATTCCTACTTATGTTAAGTCGATGAACGGGAAATACCCACCCTGTCCCATATTAGCTGGAACAATTTGACCAACACACTTGCCAATGTACAACTTTAACCAATAATATCTTTATTTATCTATTACTTAAAATTATGAAAAGTTGATATGTTGAAAATATATACTAAGATAAATCTTAGAACATTTTACATACTGACATTTATTTCTACATATGAACTAATATTATGGTCAAACTAAGGCATGTGAATACATCTAAATTCAAACTATTGCAACTAGTATGGGATGGAAGTAATAGTAAAAAGTTAAATTATAAAGTAATCTAATTATCCTAGGTGATGATCTTCGTGCCCCAAAAATCTTCCTTTTTATATGCAGAGGAGAGCAAATGGATAATAAGAATTATGTCGCATTATAATTCTCCTTTTGAGTATCCTATATTTTTTAGGTTGTATAAGTGTATTGACATACTTTTTTAAAGCATGTACTTGATATTACAAATACTTTTCGATTCATTTTTATGACAAGGCACACCTCCCACCCTCTCTCTCCTCCAAATGTCCAAGAACAGTAAATTAGTAACCAATTCTGAGTAATAAAAAGAAATTAAACAAAGAAACCAACTCTAGATTCTAACCAATGTACAAATCTAGCATCTGCAAAAATGGTAGCAATATCAAACTTAAAAGACTTCAAATTGGACGAAGACAGCAAAGTAACTCCCCAAAAACAGACATGTCTAACCCTTGGATCTACACCAAATACTAGCAACACAACGAAGTTTGGGTCTATAATTCTATCAGAAACCAACAATTTAAACAAGAATATGCATTATGCATAGCCATCTAACAATACTAAGAAACTCATAAG
The DNA here is from genome assembly GCA_947646795.1 of Beta lomatogona. NCBI lineage: Eukaryota > Viridiplantae > Streptophyta > Magnoliopsida > Caryophyllales > Amaranthaceae > Beta > Beta lomatogona. The sequence goes on from CANSNZ010001150.1 coordinate 465,506, forward strand.
CAAATAGAGAAAGACTAAAGACACACGAAGATACGAGATAGTAACATCTTATTCGACTCTTCAGGCTCAGGTACACCAAATCCAGTATTGCGAAACTAATAACAATACTACAGTTCAAATCTTACTTACAATTGTGCAACTAAAGTCCCAAGAACCACATCAAATTTTGCTTTCACACATTGCTAGTTCCGCAGACCGATAAATCTTAGTTTCACACATTCCTCAATTACTTTTACTCCTCAAAACACACAAAATGAACCTAAAACCCTAATTCCGCTCAAATCCTCACAAGATCGATCCCAAAAAACCCTAACCTCGCTATAATCAACCCTACTCATCAACAAAACCCTAAATTCCCCGAAATCTGAGACAAATCAGTAAAAAACGATACAATTGCGGCAAAAACAACATCGAATTCAAAAATTCAATCTATCAAAAAGAGGAAAGATAAACGCAACGAAGCACGGACCTGAAATACTGCGAGAGCGACGAACTTCTCAAGCTCGAGAGTAAGCTGATGCCAGAGCTTCTTCTGGTACAGATCTGCTAGAGTATTGTACCATTCGGAGAGCTCTGGATGCGAGTTTCTTTGAGTTTCCAAGTACTGAAGTGCCGCCATCGCTAAACTTTCTCTCTCTTCTGTGAAATTTCTCTAAGTGAGAGAGAGAGAGAGAGAGACACGAAGCAAAATGAGCAAAAATAATAAGGGAACCACCCAACACAGGAGAACTCGTTTCGGAAGTGTACAGAGCCCAGAGGAGAGAGAGAGAGAGAGAGAGACGTAAGACGCTTTGAAGCCTAACCTAAAGGTTTGATCTTCTTTCTTTTCTTTTTTTTTCTTTTATTGGTATTTTATAAGTTTGGGTTAAAAAAATCTTTTTCTTTCGTATGCTCAAAGAAAAGAATCTATAAATCCTTTAATTTGGGTTGGGCTAAGAGATGGGTTTTTAATCCTCTCAATCAAAAAAAAAAAAAAAAAAAAAGATGGGTTTTTAAGGTTTTATTTCGATTGTGTTAAAAGTCTTTGGGCTTTAGTATTTGGAAAATCCAGAGATTATGTGTTCTGGCAACCAACTTAGGTTCGACGAGTTTGGACTTAGGGCGTTAGTATTTGGGCCTGCTCAGCGCAATCTTTTTTAGATAGATTTTAGTATTTTTACTCATTAAAAAAAACAGAGTGTTGGTTAGGTAGTAATATGGGTATCATTTAGTGGTATAAGTAGTACTCTAATATTGATTGCCACAAGCTAAAATTTGTATATTTTGGGGTATTGCTAGTGGTGTAAATTTTACATAGAAGTTTTGTTTGAGTTATTGACTAATTATTTGTAAACAGTTACTTTGACAGCTTCTTGCACCAAACATTAATATTTTATACCGCTACTTTGATAGCTAACAGCCAAAGTTATGCAACCATTAACAGCTACTAACATACTAGCAGCTACTCTCACAACTAAAAGTTACAACCACAACTACCATTGTCGAGCACGCCCTTTGTGTAGTTTTTTGTAGCAGTACCCTTTGTGTAGTTGTTGTAGTGTAGACACAAAATCGTGTCTCCCCATTGAGTACCCAATGATGAAACATGTTGTTGTCCTAATTGGTCGGTTCAAAGAAAGAGCAATCGAACGAGCTAAGCCCAAAAGCATTTCGAAATGTTTTCTTACGCTTTAATACCTCGACATCTGTAACAACTCACACTCAAACTCATATTTAAACACTCAAACTCATATTCAAACACATTTAAATACATTCAAACACATTCATACCTTCGAATTTCTTATTTCAAGCTTCAAGATTGTTCATCCTTCAGACTGTAATACAAGACCCAGGCAACAAAAGTATAATTCCTGAGGGTCAATTCCAATTTAATTCTAACAATTTACTTGTCACAATGTAGCTCTTAAAGGAATTCAAGCGTTCTTGTACAGTCTTCTCTAAACCTTTTCTCTTTTTTTATTTATTTTCAATATTATTCATGATCATTCATATGCTTGATTGTATGATTTAATACTTTCATCACCTCACATGCTTATTCTTGCTAATCAAGATCTAAAGAACTGTTCTAAAGCCTTATAAAATAATTAGACAATCTGATTAGGATCGTAGTAATTTGATTGCATAATAACGTGTCACCAAAAATTAGTCTTTTGTTTGTTTAATGAACCGACATAGATTAATTTTAGATTGCATTAATATATTGATTGATTGCTTTATTGCATAAATCTTGACCTGAATCAATATTAAGTATATGCCATCGATAGGCGAATTTGATTCCTGATCTTATTCCTACCCTCACCCCCGAACTCAATCTATAGTTCATTGACCATTAATGGAGACATGACGGGGAAATCTACATTCGATTAGTCCCAAAGTTGTCCTTATGATTTTCCAATATCCAATTAAGTTATGAGTCTTCCTTTAAAGACTTGTTGGCGACTTCAAAACGTTTTTTAATAAAACCTTTACAATGAGCTAGTTAAATACACGTTCATCCCGCTTAGGCGATAAAAACAAGCCTACATGTAGCGGACTAGCGGTAGCTATCGTAATAGATTTTAACTTTTTGGCTAAATGAAAAATCTTGTATATATATTACTTCCATAATACTTTTTTTCTTGATAACATAAGCCACGACCACATATGTCGTATATAACAATAGTGACTAGTCTAGTTTATTAAATATAGGTGGGATTCTTCTATAATACTTTTTTGGTTATTAGTTGGTCATGTCTTGTTTACCCTTTTAGTTAACATTTTTCATTTAAAGTCGCCCTTGCAAAACAAAATTCTGATTTTTGCATTTAGTTAACTACTTTTATTTAGTTAGTTACCAGTTTTTACATCTAATCTTTAAGCACATGACATCATGAATTGATATCAACAGTCTTATAATTTAAGACACTCTTCAAAGACATATTGTTTTATCATTTTATCTAGCTTTAAGAAGGTTAAAAGCATTGAAAAGTTTGTTGTATACAATTTATAGTCTAGACTTTAAGCTTCGAATATAGTCTAGGCTTCAATTCATCTCTGACTACCTCACATCATACATCATTTTTTCTATGAAAATTTCTTCTGAACTTCTTGTTCATTTACTCCATACAGAGTCCAAGCTGTTATGTTGTGTTGATAATATTCCTAATTATATTAGGCTAATAATTGTGGGGGGTGTTTAGCGGCTCAATTACATCAATTAGATAAGTTAATTGGATAACCATCTTTTCTTTGTTCTTCTGAAAGCCATGAATAACTTGACATAATTGAAAAAGTCTCACGATATGATTTGTAATAGATGTTGGTAACAATCATCAAATTTATAATGTCACATTTGAATCGCAAATTATTAGAATAGGCAGTCTAATTTTAACATAAAATTAGACAAATTCAAGTTACATTATTCTAATTAACAAGCTCATTTCATCTCACTTTAACCCAATATTATCCCTAAACATCTTGCACTAACCTAGTCATCCCTTTTCTTCTCCTTCCTTTGTTTCCCTTTGAATTTCGAAGTACAACACACAATTTTAAAAAATAATCCCGCAGTCTTACTGAATGGATTAAATTAATCATTAAATGGATTAAGCTAGTCACTGTGTGGATTAAAAAATGTGATTACTGAATGAATTAAACTGGTCACTAAGTAGATTAAACTGGTCACTGAATAGATTAAACAAGTCATTATATCCAGAATGGTGGTCCGTTCTTGTCTTAATATTGGTCTTGGATCGTTGCCTAATTTTAAATTAAAAGTAAACGGCCTATTACAAGACCAACTACATTTGAATACCCTCGATAATGAAAAAAGATGAATATAATGAGGTACTACCACTGTTCCTTTTAATTTTACCTATTTGGAATCTTTTCGAGAGACAAAAAAGTCAAAATAGGAAGAACAAATAGAAACGGTGGGGATATTTGGGGATAGACGAACATTAATAGGGACATTCATATGAGACTTTCTTAATAAAATCATCTATAAATTCATTACCATTAACGTCATTTGTGACCTCTTATCAAATGAGCTGTTAAGAGTCATGACAACCTTCATCAAAGTGATAATGAGGAAAAATAGTTAACAAATGCAATAGTTGAGAGAAAGAAATGTAATAAATTTATTGAATACTTCATATGCTCTATCCATTTCTCTCTCTAGAGTCTTTGACCATAAAGATTACCCAAACAATTTTTGAACAATGGCGTTAATAATATTGATCAAGACATTTATATGATTGCGGAGAATCACATAATAAACGTAAAACATGACATATACAACTTAAAAGTTTCCTTTCAACAATTATTGTAAACTTTTCGTTATGAACATATAGCGCGTAATTGTTTTATAATATTGGCAAAATTAGCCTCAACACCCTTAACTATAGCGCGGGTGCACCAGACAGCCCTAACTACGACTTATAGCCAGAACACCCCAAAGTACGGACCTGGGTGCAGTCCGTACCATAAATGAGGTCAATGCCCATAATTCTCACCAGATTCTCTCCCCTTTCTTATTTTCTTATTTTTTAACCCTAATTTTTTTACTTAAACAAAAAAAAAGGCGTGTGCCTTCATTTTCTCCTTCCTCAATTGAACAAAAAGACTTTCTTCCCCAAATTCCCTCTTACTTCCCAAATGAATTCTAAATTATGAAAGAGTGAAATTTGCATAACAACAATGAGTTCAGCTTCATCTTCAAGTTTCAAGAAGAATCCAAATACCAGTTTAGGTAATGGTAGGGTTTACTGTCGATAACGATTGTCTACAATATTCCAAGTTACTTGGAAGTTCAACCACAATCAAGGAAAACGCTTCTATGGCTGCCCAATATCTAGCACTCGACTTATAGCTGGTGAGAATTCCGATCACCGACCTCGTTTATGGTACGGACTGCACCCAAGTTTGTACTTTGGGGTGTTTTGGCTATAAGTCGTAGTTGGGGTTGTTTGGTGCACTCGCGCTATAATTCAGGGTGTTGAGACCAATTTTGCCTATTACATTTGATGTATCACATGATCCAAATTATTTCCCTCTTTCTCATCTAGTCTCATTTATTTGGAGTCACCATTGGCATTTTAGATGACATAAGAAGTTATTCAGTGATGTGCACCAAACCCTACAACAACAATGATAAACGCCAACCCCACATCATTATGACCAGCAACGGCTACTTTAGACTTTAGTGAGTGAATGGTGCGTAAATTAACAAGTCATTAGTTTTTGCAATAAGCTATGTCGTCCATGCCTCAACGGTAAGCACAAACAAATAACAATAGCATGTTCCTTAATCATCACGAAGTCCCATAAAAGGATCTTCTAAATTCTAATACACCACGCCTGCTGGGAGGGAAGGCAAACACTCCATAATTAAAAACAAAGTTCTAGTAACACAACTATGCAAGCAATATAAATTAGTTAAATAGGTCATGACTGAAGTCATCTCTCCTAACTACTATATGTATTAGTACTATATTATTATCCTAATCCAATCCTACAAGCAAGAGTATAACGGATAATGGAACTAGTTTATACCAACCCCACCAAAAAGTTACCTAACCCTTCACCCCAAAAGAAAAAAGCGAGAGTTTCAAAACTTTCAGCAAATCAATGTACAATATTAGTAACGGACAGAATTATGAATTATCTGATTGGTACTCCACAGTCCACACAATGACACAATAAGATTTAACAATTTTTTTTCCTTAGTACGTAAAAAAAAAAAGACGAGATAACTAAATTTCTTCAAGAAAAGGAATAATAGCTATCTACTTTTAGATATTTAAAGTTAAAAATTGCTCCCACATATTAATATTTCTAACATTAGATATCCAAGAACTTGTTTGATATCCACATATATATATTTTTAAAGATTTTATAATTCATTCTCTCTCTATTTCTATTTGTTCTTTTAGTATAAAATATGGGCAGAAACTAAGACATGCACAATTTTTGCAATTTCTTCCTTACTTTTTGAAACATCTCTCTTACTTTTTATTGTCCAAATAAGGTAATATTCATTTTATAATTAATTTAAAATTATTCAAACTTACAGTGATTTGAATATTGACAACAAAAGTTTGGAAAGTTACTTTTTTAAATTTCTATATTTTCGTTTTTTAGTTTTAAAAACAACTAAATATTAGGAATGAAAGACGACAACATGTACATTTTTAATAGAATATCCATTGTTAGTAAGTGTTGAACTTATAAAAAACAGATGAAATATATAAACAATTAGTATTGTATTCACTAGGTATACAATAAATTTATTGTCAGACCAGGTCACTTTAAGCCAAGATGGTCACTTTGAGTTAAAATGAGTCACTTTCAAGTTAAGGAGAGTCATTTTAAAATAAGGGTAATTTCTATATAAATAACAAATTACGTCTGTTATATAATAAATTAGGGAAAATTATTGTACACCTATGTTATACAAAAATATGTGGTATATAAATATGTGGTTTGTGAAACTGGTATATAAAAAAAAGCAACCATGGTGAAACATGTAAATGAGTTACCGTGACCCTACTCGACGACCAAAAATAAGAAAAAGTAAAGTTTTCAAACTTTTATGAGCAACTAGTTATTAGGCCCGGGCTATGCCCCGGGTAAGAAAAAATTTCATTTAGTAATATTGTACTTTGATATGATAACACTAAATACAACTTGGTCTAGTGTTACTTTAGTACATAAACTTGAGGTCACGGGATCAAAACCTATACTATGAAATAATGTTCCATCTATTACAAAAACCCCAAAAAAAAATGTCAAAATAAGAAGATCAACAAAAGTTTAAGAATCATATAAAGTAGGTATGCACTGCCATACTACTAATTACAACGGATATCTCTAATTTTGTACAAACTTGAATCACTAAATAACGTTAGATCAGATGGTCATTCATTGAAAATCTTTACTTAAAGGTCACGGGTTCGAACCTGCTTCAACATATTTATTTTTTAAATAATGACCACTTGACTTTATTGGTTAATAGACACGTGGCAAATTTCTGATGGTAGGAGGAGGGTGACACGTGGCGCATAGACGTTGTCACGCACGCCTTTTAATATATTTGTATAGATAGATGTATTGGTAGAGTCAAAAGTGTTAGGCAAAATGAAATGATATTATTAGTGTGACTTGCTTTTAAAGCAAGTTTTTCCTCGCCTCAAAAGGAAAAAGAAAAAAGAAAAAAGAAAAAAGAAAAAAGCAAGGTTTGGCCCTTTATAAGGGCTGCTACAACAAACATCACCATATTGTTTCCCAGCAACATACAAAAACATACCAGAGAAGTAGAGAAACAGAGGATGGGAAACTCTAAAACTCTGATTCTGTTCTCTACTTTTATTGTGCTTTTTTTGCTAATATGCAGCACTTCAGCAACACCTCATCCAAGGGCTCAAGTAGCAAAACATGTCAGAAAATTCCACCATCATCATGCATGGCATAAGAAGCCATCCATGAACCACGGGAATTCTCGAGGACATCGTAAGCACCTTGTGCTTCTATCTCTTGTAAACCATCAAGAGATCGGAAAGTCGCCTATTTAACACATGAATATCTTGTTATCATGGCTTTTTCTTATCTCCACCCTCCGTTATTATCTTTTTCTCTTTGTAATTTTTATATTTATCCTGGTATGGAGAAATACCTTACTAGATTGACACTTGTACAAGGTCAACCAACCATTTGCAAGTCATACTTTTTGGGAGTAGAAGGATAGGTACAAGAGAATCCCCACCTCCAAAGAGCCGCTAGTGATAGTTGGTGTGTAATTATGTATAAACTTTTGTAAAGTTTCCTACCGTTATGGTCTTTGGAATTTAAATCAAATTCTACAAGTCTTTTGAATTCAACATAATACATAGAAGTAACATTTCAAAAAAAAAAAAAAACATAATACATAGAAGTACTAACTAACTTGAAGAGCTTGCTTGTGTTTTTTTTTTGAGGTTGAACTAGCTAGACATTGCACTCGGCTGTGCTTGCTGGTGTGCCATGGACTTTGGTGGTACAGCTCAAAGCAACGTGTGTGCTGACCATCCAAGGGGCTAGCAGCCTAGCAGAACCTTGGCAAGTGGAGCGTGTCGTGGCCCGTGTGGCCGTGTGCAAGCCGCAGGTCGTGTTAAGTGTTCCCAAAATTTATTTTTCATACTTATAGTTCAAGATAGACGGCACATGAGCTAACTCGTTGTGCCACTGGACTGCCATGCCCGTCTTTGCAAAACTCAAAACTCCCATGTCGTATTCAGCTCAATTTGAAATCAGAACAGAAAAAAATTCTTAAGAATTGGTGTACACCTTTTGTCAAGTCTAAAAAAGCACACAATTATCCATGTAGTAAAGTCATGTGGTATTTCCCAATTCTCATAGTCATAGAAGTAATAATAGAAAGAGCGAAAAGTCCTCATTGATCTTGTTAGGAGATTGATACATTTATCCACTGAGTAAACTACCCACTAGAAATAGACAATTTAAAAACAATTAATTCTGCTGACTTGTACTCTACTAATTATTAATGTCTATTTCTAGTAGGTGGATTACCCGTAGACAATATTTTTCATCTTGTTATTAAGCTTTTCCTTAGTTATACAAGAATAGTATATACTTTAGTTTGTCCTCTCATAGAGATACACAACTCTTATCATTAAAATAATTGATTATTAATTGGTAAAATTGCAACCCACCAACAATATTCACTCCCTCTTTTGAATACATGGTAGTCAGGCGGATTTTCCTAGTACAATCTACTGACAAGATGTTGATTTTATAAAAAGAGTTGAATTATTAGACATAATATTCCGCTGACTTTCTTCACAACATATAACTGATATAACTTAGTAACGGCATGCCAAATGAATCGTTAATCTTGCACACTACAATCATAAATAAAAGACTTACACTTTGTTTAGATGGGAGGAAATGGAGGGAGAAAGGGAAGGAAACAAGTTCCCTTGTTTGAGAAAGGGATTGGGGTAGGGGTGTAAGTGGACTGTGAAAAGTCCAGAGTCCAATCCAGTTCAGTTCAAACTTGTCGGATTGAACTGGACTGAAAAATGTTTGGATTGGACTCGGACTCAAATTTTCGAGTGCAAATATTTTTGGACTGGAGTTGGACTCATCCCTTTGGAGTCCAATAAGTCCAATCCAGTCTAAAAAAATATTTTAGCGTACAATATATAATATCAGCCTAAAAAATACAACTCAAAAAAATATTACTTTACATTTTTCTTTTGAAATTTTGGACTTTTTAACATTTCCGCTGTAAATTTTTTGCCCGGCCAAAATTTGCACTTACCCTCCAAAATGAGAAGTAGAAATTGAAGATGCAAAAGTTACTTTAACTATTTTGGCGCCTTTTGTATTATGCATTGTGCATTTTATTAGACTTTAAATATGTATGTAACTTACTTTACAGAATGGATGTAATGAGTCCAATTTTTCAAATTTCAATGATTCAATCATCAGAAAAATTTGTGAATCTAATTCGGCAAAAATATTAATATATTATATAATAATCGGACTGGACTGGATTCGTACTCAATAAATTTTTTCTGGACTGGACTCAAAAAAAGTTTGGATTGGATTTGGACTCAATTTCTCTAGTCTAAAAAACTTTGGACTGGATTCGAATTTGGCAAAATCCAATCCAGTCCAATCCACTTACACCCCTAGATTGGGGTAAAGAAGGGGAAGGAGAGGGAAGGATCCACCCTCCTGTTTCATTACTAGTGACGGCCTTCACGATGGAAAGTGTGGTGTGGCTGTCATGAAAACCCGCCTTTTTAATAAACATCATTCCTCCCAAATTGGAGAGATTTAAAGGGAAAATGGAGATCCATCTTCCCCTTCCTTTCCTCCTCTATCATTCCCCTTCCTTTTCCTCCTATATTGCTATCCAAGCAAAATCCTTAGGCTCGAATTTAGTTGTGTAACATAATGTGTTGGAAGTTTACACCTCTAATGTACTACGACCTAATAATAAATAAATAGGGACATACTAGATAGAACAGAAAGCAAAGGAAATAAATACTCAATGCTTGGGTTTAATAGGAAGTACCACAAAAGGCTCTTATCACTATTTTCGTCAATGAAAAATTGATACCAACAACCTTATCTTTTTAAATAGTTTCAACTATCAGTTAACTCATAATAGTTCTTAATTTTGGGAAGGTCTTCTTAAAAGAGTCTCACATAACTTATAACTTGTAACTTGTTAAATAGGTTTTTAAAAGAAAAGGAGTTGATAATAGCCAAAGAGGAGAGAAAGGATTGAGAAAACCAAATATTCTAAAAGAAAGAGAAGAATCTTTGTACATGTTGAGATTGTTTATATAGTTGGGACAGTTAGACCTCGGATTTTCCTTCCAGTACTCTAAAAATATGTGGTATTTTGATGTAAACAGATATAACAAGATAAGTATCCCTATAAATAAGCTAAACCACCAGAGTTCTAATCTTTAACAATTTAACCAAACACAAGTATTGCTAATTTCCATCTTTTCCCTTCTTTTCCTCTCCAGAGACAACTACAAAATCCAAACAAACTCCTCAAAAAAAGAACATTGATATTCTCTAACTAAAAAAATGTAAAAAAAAGGCCACATTGCAATATATTAGATACAAACATTAATGGCAGCTTCATTGAGCACTTATATGTTTGTTTGACAGAATGACAACCAAATTACACGGGTCGCAAGAAAACTAACTCCTCCACATAGAAGAGATGTGAATTCACAGTGATCATTTCAGCATTGAACCTCAAAAAATTATATAAACCACAAGTGAACCCCAGTAAAAGACACATATATATATATACTTATAAGATCCCAGAGGCATTGCATTCTTCTAGCATTTTAACAAGATTATGTTCAGGGGCACTTATCGACGGTAGCATCATGCGATTTGGCAAAGTGGGCTGTGATCTTGTCCCAGCAGCTGCTTCGGGATCACCAGATGACCCTTCTTTCCTAAGTGGCAAGTCAGATGATCTTCTCCGCACATTTGCAGCAGAAATCCGCTCTTTCCATATTCTTCCATCCTATTTATACACCATTATGCATAAATGAAAGAGATCATAAGACTAAATGTACACAAATTTTGGTAATTTGCAGGGAATAATGAATATGATCCTTGTCATTAGGGCTTTTCTGTGAAACACGGAGATGGTTGGAGCTTGAAGTTTCTCTGTTTCAAAACCCCGCCTTTTTACATGCTAAGTTTCCCCGTTTCAGCCGCAAGTTCTAGGCTATATAGGGATGCTTTATTAATTTATTCCGCCTCAAATACACTTCAGAGTGGTCATCGAGGCTTGACAGTTCATTCTGAACTAAAATTATATGCAAAATTTCATCAAGTGCCTTCTTTAACAGCAAAAGGTTTTATCTAAAGGTTTTACAAGCTACTGCCTGATTTTTTCCGTGTGATAAAAGTGTTGTGATTATAACTACTTTCTACTTTATATAGCAATCAAGAAACTGAAATTTGCTCTTCTATCAGCATTCACGTGACACCATAAAAACCGAAATCCTGGTTCAAACTACTAACAGAAAGTCAGAAACATAAATGGACTCAAAAATGAAAATGACAGCACCAAAACCACCAGAAGTGGTCTACAACATGGAATAATAAAATCCTGCCCTCCAAAATGACACCTCCACTAAGGATGAACGACCACTTGCTTGGATGGAAAGCAAGCCCATAGCCCATATACCAGTTACCACACACTATAATATTGCATGATCTTTAGCCAATAATAAATAATTTTTCACTATACATATGACAACATACTTCAGATAGGGAAGATCCTTTTTCTCTACGTTCTTTATCTTTGGGGGTGTGTTTGTGAAGCCAAGAGAAAAATTAAAGGAAATCCCAAAATAAATACTAGTGAGCTTACTAAGCCAATAAACTATGACAACTAATATCCTAATTAACAATGAATCATCCATCAAATAATAGGAAAGCTAAATTCCTTTTTCTTCAAGGAAAAAATTAAAGAAAGATGTGAAGTCAAACAGCTATTTACGTCCTAGGTCACTAATGAATAAGAGTATGAAAGTTATGTGCATCTTTCTGTAATGAGTACATATTACCTCTAGCCATGCTTGGTTCAATTTGTTAATAATAGAGGGCACTAAAAATATGAACATCATATTTTGTACAACTTGCAGTTAGCCAACTAGTTATACTTAGCTCACATATGCCTACATTAAAGTGAAACAACAAAAGACCAGAAGAAGGGATCAATTTTTACAATTCTAGGTTCTGAGCAAAGTCAATATCTCCATCACTAATGGGTTGATAAGGTCTCTTTCCACGGATTTAAAAAGCAGTTGTTGCATGCTCAATTCAACAAACAAAAGTTGGCTACATAGTTAGCAGCAACGATAACAAGAAAAGGCAAAATGGGAATAAAGGCATCAACATAAAGAATAATAGTTTATATGAGAGCACCCTCGAGAAAGAGCATGATGCTTTCAGCCATTTAACAGTTGATATCATTCTAGCAGCAATTTCTTGACAAATGACTAAGACATTAGTTTAGAGTAACTGTGCACTGCAAATTAGTTTCTTATGCCTTATGACTAAACAAGTAAACAGTTCTGGTCTATGCTCAAAAACCAAGTTGAGTATCAACGTAATGGTAGGGAAAGGAAGAAAGAAGAAGCGTAAGTAGAGACAGTAAGAGTAGAGACAGCAGGCTTCTATCATTTATTACAGGCGAACAAGGTTAGACTAACCACTCAATCCTTCTGATTCAAGACAAGGCCATATAGAAGAAACAGATTAAACTAAGAGTTAAGATAGTCTGATATCCGCTTGAAACAACTAGCCTGCAATGATCAATTTTCATCGACATCACACAACTCACAAGCACAGATGTCACCTAGTTCTGTTCAAATAGGTTCACAAACAGTCCCCCCCCGAAAAAAACACAAGGTGCCGTAACTTAAGTAACATCTTCTGGGACAATAACAACAGGATTCTGGAATATATAACAACTTAAAGAAACTACCAACACCACTTATAGTTGATTCAATCCTCACTTCAAGAAACTGTTGTATTGAATTGCCTCTAATTCCCAAGATCCTTCCCATGAAACTCAAACTTAATTTCTCAAGATTCGCTACCAAAACACTCAACATGTAGCCATCTATATATCTACTTATAACACATGGACTGCTTGCAACAGTAAAGGCCCTCAATCAGGCATGATTCCCGCGAGCATCCTCATCTTCATCCCCATTCTAAGAGCTATCTAAATACTGAAGATGCTACTCATAGAAACACCTTCATCTCAATATAAATCACCCAGGTACATTTAAAAAAGAGATCACCACATTGTGTATTTATATGCTTCTTTTTTCAATATACTTCCTCGAAATTATGAGGGCCTCCCATCCAAATACTTCAAAGATAAGGACCCGAGATAACAATCACCTTTTGTCTTCCGCGTATTAATCTGAGATGTTCATGATGTAACTCAAAAAGAGTTTTCCAGGGCCAGTTGCTAAAAGTGTTTCCATACACCGAAAATCCAAGCAACTAAATTTCATACCACATATCATGTCTTAGGGTTATAAACCCTCCTGTACAAATGCTAAAACAAACAAAAAAAGAATTAAAGAAGTAATAAACAAAACATTTTAAGTATGACACATCAGTCAGTGTCGTTTAATTGGACATGGAAAGTATCATCTCTACGTATTTCGTTTTCTCAAGTGCTATATATTGTTTGGTATTCCCATGGGAAGAACTATATACCTTAGGAGATCTCGATAAGCAACTTTTTCCATTTTGTATAAAGTAGAATTACTTCACATAATTCTACTTCTCATGTTTTATATATCAACCAAACAAGAATCATGCATTGACAACCATCTCATTAGTATATAGAAGTCACCTATGACACCAGAGATTGCAATAAACTGATAATTATCAAAATTAAAACTTACATTTAGAATAGAAGGTTCCGGCAGTGGACACATGACAGGTTTGTCATTGTCAAGAGGCTCAATTGGGTGTTCAACAGGTTTAAATTCCACAGCTACTTCAATACCATGAACAACAGAATGTGCAACATCAGCCCCAGTGTCCTCAGGGTTAGGGGGCGAGACTTCCCTTTCGCCCTGCACCAACATAAAAAAACAAATACTTAGGAATCACTGAACATCATACAATTTACCAGAAGCAGCATACTGAAAGAGCAATACCAATGACATTGACAATGAAGCACACCAGTCCTTGGCGAAAATACACCAAAAGCAACTTCTAGTCATGATTATACACAAACCGAAAAAAAGATTTGTGATGATATTGGATATTATGTGACTTGCTCGTCCCAAAAGTAAATGATCATCAAGAAATAGAGGAATCAAAAGACAATTAGAAATGTGATTAAACCTGGTTAAATGACTCTTGGTAACTAAGGACACAACAATCAAACATAATCAGCAATAGAACAAAATCAAATTGTTGCCAAAAATCAAGATTTTCAACTACCCAAATCTCATATAGATCCAAGGAAGGTAATAAGAAAGTCATATGAGAAGATAAAAATACAAAATCTGACCAAATCAAACCAAAAGGGGATAAACCCCACAAAATCTGCTTATAAAAGGTCAAACAAAGCAATAAATTAAGAGGCCAAAATCACCTAAACACAAAAGTAAAAAAAGATATTTAACCATTCAAATCAGGTCTACTTACCACATCAAGTACCCTTAAACAACTCATAGTCAAATTCACACACAAAATCAACAAAATTCAATGAAAATATAATGAAAGACAGGAACATTAATCAAACCCAGATGAAAAAAATAGACCACAAATAAAATGGTTGAGCAAAAAATATAGGTTCTTACAATTGCGCTTTGAGTTCTTCGATGCCCGGTTTTGCTGCCAGAAAACTTGGAAAAAATACCCACCATTTTTTAAATTCAATTTAAGCTAAAAATTTCACATTAATGGGTACCCAAAAATCTGCAAATAAGGCACTTTAGTTTGGAAAGTTAAAGAAGAGGAGAAAATGCAAGGTGGGAGGTTGCTTCGCACATGAAACTTTGGACTGTTGCTCTGATTCTTTGGTTCTCTTCATTTTACGTAGTAATATTTGTAATGTAATTAGTTGTTTCGAGTAATTATAATTGACTTTTATGGGACTTGTTAGATGGGTTGAAAAGCTGTGAATCAATACCCATTAAAAAGCAAGGAATTCAAGTTACTATTTTTATCAATAGTGACGGGACGGTTATACCCTTCAGAGTTCACAAAAACACCTCCATGCCATCCATTTGCCACGCGTGCTTTTTGACGCCAACTTCTCCCTCTGTCATCCATTCCAACTTCCATCGCTGCTTCTTTTCTCTCTTTCCTCCTGGTTTCCCTCTGAAGTCTGAACCCTCCAATTCGTCTTCTCTCGCTTTTACATTCTCTCTCCTCCGACGAATAGAGGTTTAGGATTCGTGATTTTTTCCTCGACGCTGCGATTGAAGCAATGAATGGATCTGACGTGGTGGTGGCGGTGGATACTGGAGCCTCGTCAATGCTCTCTTTGTCATCTTCGAAGACCTGCTCTTAAACGCCCTAAAACTATTCAATAGGTTTTTCATCATCTTCTTCTTTTAAATTCTCAATACTTCATATTTGCAGTTTTAAGTTATTGAAGCTTTGTCTTATCGTTGATTTTCCAGTTAAGATCGTATATAGAAGTACTTAATTCTAAAACCCTAACAATTCTAAGATTATGTATGATTTTAGTAATCTGAATTTTTCAGTTTTAAATTATTTAGTTTTAAGATGATGTGTAGTACAGAGCAACATATTTGCAATTTCAGAAGCATATCGTTGATTTTACAGCTTAAGATTGTGCATTTGATACTAAAACCCTGAAAATTCTGAAACTTTTTTCTGTTTTTATGATGTGTTTAAAGAAAAGGTTCATGCTTGTGTAACTGATAATCTTAATTTTAGTTGGTGGTTTATATGATTTCTGCAAATTCAGAAGCATATGTTTGAATTTCAGGTGATCAATTTTTCTTACGCTGTTTGCTGTGCTGCTATGTTGTGGCGGGTCTTCTTCTAATTTTCTGGGTAATCTTTGTTCTGATTTTGCCTTCCAACTGTTTGTTAAAATTCCTCTATGAAAATTATTGTTCATATTTTTTAACTGATTGTGTTCGTAGATCTAATATTTTGGCTTTTTTATGAGATGGGTTTAGTTCATCACTCACCTCCTCCTTAACGGCGGATCGGAATCGCCTTTACTGGTTCCACCTTCCAGACCTCATTGTTCTATCAATTAGATATATAGTATACCAAACAAGGTATATCTCTATTATATAAGAGAAGGGGGGAGGAAGATGGTGTCCTCCTTTGAAAATACTGAATTACCCTTAATGATCTAATGAAATGAAAAAAATTTAAAAAATTAAATACTTTAAAAACCCTTTCTCATTTCAACTTGCCATTATAAACAACTTTAAAATGGTATATGCATCAAATATTTCAATCAACAAATTAAATGGACAAAATATCTTGACCTTTTTTTTATAAGAGAAGACGGTATACATGAAAGTCCACCTAAAAAGTCTGAAACACTCGCTACCTTTGATACTTATTCAGTCAAACCAACTCATTATGTCTATTTTTTTTTGTTGAAAATTCCTTCACAAAAAATTAATCTTAAAAATCACTCACAATATTTGTTAGGTTTCTACATTAGCTAATGAATGTATTCTCAAATTCATCTAACTATTAATCTTTCACATTTTAAGTGTAATCGTTACTATAATATATTCTTAAAATTCATGTTTTGAAATTAACGCACGCTTCGCGTGCATATAAGACTAGTAGTCAACTAGCGAAAGAAGTGTTCAAAGAAAAAGAACAAAAAGGGCGACATAAGGAATGAAGATCCAAGGTAACCTTTTCAATTTATGCTATTTGATTATCAAAAAATGGTTTATTTGCTATTCACTCATTTGTTTCTGACTTTCTGTTTTGCAATGTTATTGTTTGAATTTTGTTTTTATAGATCTTGTTTGCTTTTGCATTCTAAGTGTTGCTTCCTTTAATTTGATTAATTCTTCCATAACCATATTAGCAATAAGGAGCGAGAACTTATGTGATTGCAAATCAAGCACGCAGCGAACATGGACTCAGAGGGGAAGGGTTCAGGAACTTCTGGATCTGTGTCATGCTTTCAATTTGCGCCCAAATTTTTTTGGTTAGTTGTTGTTAACTTTTCCCAGTTTGAATTTTTTGGTTAAGTGTTGTTAAATGTTCTCAATTTGATGGTTGTAGGGCTTAGCTTTTGTATTCGCTCGTAGATCTGTGTGTTGGGCTTTAAATCTTCACCCAATTTTTTTTGTTAATTGTTGTTAAATTTTCTCAATTTATTGGTTTTAAGGCTTTGGTTTTGTATTATATTCTCGTTGATTTTACCCTCTTTGGTTTTCATGTAGTTGTAGTAGTTTGTTTGGTTATTTCGTTGCTTCTATCTTGTATGAGTATCCTTATACTGCACATTAACAAAATTTTGTTCTTTTTCTTTTTCGTTATTTCTTAGCTGTTTGTTACCCTAATTATATTATTAAATCAACTTCCGATTTGTTGATATATTCATTTGCAAAGGGTTATCAAACTCTAACCTCTCTTGTTGATTAAAGATATTTGAATAGTCTGAAATGATGCTTAGTGATTTGTTTCTCAATTTTATGTTATTTTTTGCTTTTATACCATTTTGATTTGGGGATTTAGGGTCTAGTATTTGTGTTTAATGTCAATGTAAATTTCCTTGGCAATGAGTAGATGGCCCACTAAGTGTAGATCATTGAATAATCCTTTAAAAGAAAGAAAAAAAAAGTGTAGACCATTGAGATTTTCTGGATTCTCTAAAACTTGTGCATTTCTTAATTTTGTGGTCCACTTCCATTAATTTAGTGTACAATATGTTTGTACTTCAGGTTTCATTGAGAACTCTGGATTCTAATATCATATCCATGTGCACGTTTCCAATGGCAGATTTTTTCCGTTTGATATCAGCTGCATTATTTTATGAATATGAGTTGTGAATAGAATTACTAAGCATAATCAGATGTGAACAATACTATTATTGCTAATCAGTAAAGTTGAGTGCAAATAGCAGAATATGAGTAGTGAATAGCATTACTAAGCATAATTAGTAGTGTATATATATATATATATATATATATATATATATATATATATATATATATATATATATATATATATATATATATATATATATATATATATATATATATGTATACTTTTCTTGGTATATCTTGGATTTTTTACTTCAATTAGAATCTTAAAAATATTCACCATCGTAAAATCTTAATGGTGATGACATTCATTGAATTTGTAGATTGTATGGCAATAACATGTGTAGAACCATTGGCGTACTCGGCGTTAGGAACTCTCAGTGGCTGTGTGTGGCCAATGCAAGTCAAATTGCAACTCAAGATTGCTCTTTACACATCTTCCCCGTCGGTCTCTATGGTGGCTGAGAGATTGCATCAAGCCTTTCGCTTAACCAAAATTTTATTATATGAGAAGTTTTATTATATGAAAACTCAACATTGCTCTTTACGCGAGCCAGTAGCTAGATATAACCATTGTTCTTGTGAACTTAGTTCCTCTAGAAGGAAAATTTCAACACGCTGCTGCATTTTTATTATATGGGCAGTTTTGGCACAAGCAAATTTATGTAAATTCTTCCTTCTTTGGTGCTTATGAAGTGCTAGATGTTCTCTTTTCAAGTTAGACATTACCTTGTGCTCTTTTCTGACCTCTTTATTAATATTCTCACTGTTGATATTACAAACAAGCAGCTTCAATCTTCATAATGGAAGGAACAGTTCTATTGAAATCTAAACTGCCATCTTTTATGCACCGTGCTATGATAAATTACTTTCATCAACTAACAGATTAACATGTATATTCTTTTCTAAAATTTCGCACTTTCTTTGCTCACTCTACAGGTCTTCCGTCTTCTACACCTTTGGTTTGATAGCGTGACATAGAAGTTCTACTCTTCAGTCTGAAGAAGCTTTAACAACTGCATTGTCTTTCTTTAGAAAGCCATCAGGTACCAAAATTATCATGATATCATAATCATATTGTTTTGAGTTTAAATACAACTCGAGGATCATTCTCAACAATGGATAATTTACGGCTTTTACAGGAACAAATTTTCTCGTGTGGTTTTGTTGTAATAGACTTTGGTTCTGCCCTTCCTTTCCAGGATTGGTTCTCGTTTTCTCTGCCTCTGTCTGTTTACAATTGTTGAAATCGTGGTACTTGCATCTCTGGGCCTTCTGGACTATGTTCTTCTTCTGTTGACATGACCTCTACTATATTCTAGAAAAAGAAGTTCATTATGTCAAATTAGTTATCATGGGTCATCATATTCCATGTAATGACCCCTCAAAAAAAAATATTCCATGTAATGAGGTTTTTTGTCTGATTTAAAAATATTTTATTTCTTATAGTACTAACTACAATAGGTTCTCATGGAAAGTTGAGTAATGTTTTCTCTAACTTCTCATATATGTATGCTATATTAGATTACTTTGGTAGAGAACTGCATTGAATTTTTCAATGACAGATAATACATCTTATGGGTCTGATGGAACAGGAGCTACTAGGTCTTTTGCGGTCACTCGCAGGCCTCCGGAGTCCGAACAAACCAAACCCACCTTCGCTCCAATCTCTCTCTCTTCAGATATTCTTCTTTCATTTTTAGGTTGAATAATTTTTGATATTTAGGGATTTTTTTTTGTTTGATGTCTGATGAATGACATTAATTCCATAAATTTAAATCCAACAAAAAATTAGATAAATCCGTGAAAGCAATGTAGAGTAAGAATTGTGCAGTAATATCGAGATCCGATCTCGCATACCAAACTGTATGTAATATCATATCATATGTCTCAGATCCGTCTTACTAATTGAGCTAAAGGTGGTCACTTTGAAAGTAGTGCAAACAAAAAGTGATAAATAGTGAGACGAGAAGATCTCATGTCAAAATTGTGACCTAATTAGAGAGGACGGTTTTGGCAGAGAGTTCATGGCAGAGGAGGTCGAAAGACATGGGTGTTTAAAGTACACCGAAAGACGGGGAGATTGTGTTTGCATAGCTCAAAACTTAGTTCCTACAATATCATGAGCATCATTGTTGCAAATAATACCAGAATCCTTCTGGTCATATATGTTAGCATGTATGAACATGTGGCATCATAAGCATCACAATAGAGTGAGATGGAGGGAGGAGGAAGAATGGTAATGGTAATGGTAATGGTAATAGTAATAGTAATGTCATATAATAGTAGTGGTAATGGTAATAGTAATAGTAATAGTCATTGTAATGGTAATGGTAATGGTAATGGTAATGGTAATTGCTAGAAAGAGTAAGAGAAGGTGAAAAGGTTTTTAAATCAGATATGTTGACTTCTTACTAAATTTCGCAAAGAATATGCGATTTCCTCCGATTTATGAATTTGTGCTTCAGCTCTTCCTTTTCTCGTGGACAAATGTCAGCCTTCTTGATCGATTTGCTCGGCATTGAGCTTCAGCCTCCTGGTCAACTTCCCTAACAGTTCCCGGCCCTTCCCAACAAGGGGATGTGAGGGGTGTGTGAGGGGAGCTGTGCAAGGGGGAGGAGGCTAGTAGGAGGTGTGCCCGGGCGGGGCCGTGGAAGGGGGGGTGGAGTGGGGGGGTCGTGCGGGGGGTTAGGTGGGGGAAAATGTGCCCGGGGGATAGGGGAGCCGGCC
The DNA here is from genome assembly GCA_947646795.1 of Beta lomatogona. Classification (NCBI taxonomy): domain Eukaryota; kingdom Viridiplantae; phylum Streptophyta; class Magnoliopsida; order Caryophyllales; family Amaranthaceae; genus Beta; species Beta lomatogona. The sequence goes on from CANSNZ010001150.1 coordinate 486,307, forward strand.
GGGCGGGTTGGGTGTGGGGTGTTGGGAAGGGGGTGCATGTGGTAGGTAATAGGTTGGAGGGTCGTGCGGGGGGTTATTGGGCTTGGCTTGGGCGGGGTCCGCTAGAGAAGTTCTTTGGGCGAGGGGCCTGTTAGGGAAGTTGACCGGATGGATTTCTCGTGGGGGGCTCGCAAGGGATTGGGCCGTGGGGGTGCTTTGAATATTCGAAAATAACGGTTAAGGGGGGGGGAGTGGCGGGGGGTGTGAGGGGGTCTTGTACAAGGGGTAGGAGGCCGGCAGGGGTGTGCCCGGCGGGGGTGTGCGGGGAGGCTTTGGATGAGGGGAGGTGGTGGGAACTATGCGGGGGATGTGAGGGGTGTTGTGCAAGGGGTTGTGGAGGGGGGGAGTTGGGGGACCGTGCAGGAGGTTTCCTCTTTCTCCTTCCTTTTCACCTGTTGTTTTTCTCATGTGATAGAATTGATGGCCTTCTGGTTGCAGCTGAAATATTAGGTTTGGGTTAATGTGAATTATGGTCCAACTTTCTGTTTTCAGGAAATTAGTTTAAGGCAACAGCTGCAGCTCCTTGCATCAAGCAGACCAGTGACAATTGTGAGTTCCACTGCAACAGGTAGCTTTTCTTTGTGTTTTTTTCCTGTTTAGCTCGATGTACTATACTAGCAAGTAGCAAGCCTAGCACCGAAGGAGGTGGGTTGGTGAACTTGAGATAGAATTATGGGAAAAAAATAAAAATGGAAGAATTATGTTTGCAATGCCTCTGGGACGAAGCAAAACTTCTGAACTTCTTAAATTCCACCAAAACTACTGAATGCTGATTTAAATTGCTTGGTGTTGGTGAGAGTTAGCTAATTAGAAAGGGGGAAAAAAGCTGATTGAGGAAGTAGTTCAAGGGTGGATCAACACTTAACAGGGTGCTAGGGTGCTGCAATCTCTAATTCTCTCGTGTTTTCGTCTGGCATCATTGCACTAAATTGTTTTGTCTAGCCTGACTTGGTGACTCTAAAAAAATATAAAATTGAAGAAAATGTGTTAGCCATTATGTAGAGGAACAAATGGTTGATTGATTGCTAACATGAAGCAGCTCCCTATGAAAGACTAATAGTTTCTTCGAACCTAAGAAATAGTGAATTTTAGCTAGACATACTTTTGATATTTTGTAGTAATTGTAACTCTTACCATCCTACTCCTCTTTTAGGTTGTATGTGGTTGAGACTTGCTCAAAAATTATTTTTAATCAATTTGTAATTACTTTAGAAAATAGATATCCTTAGAAATAGTTGTTAAAGAATTTAGTGTTTTGGGTGGTTGGCAAAAAAGGCTCTTTTTTCTTATAGCATTTTGGAGCTCACATAATAGTGTACTAAAAGAGATTCTTGAAAGCGGTGAGCTATAGTGGGAGGTAGTTAGAGACGAGAAATATATGGGAATCAATCGAAGGGAAAGAGAGAAACAGTGAAGAATGAAGACTAAAGAGGAACCAAAAATGAAAGACAATTGAGAAAAATAGAAATTCTTGGGGGATGAAATGTTAGGTTCCTTCTTTAGTAGCAAAGAGTATCTTCCAAGATCCAACCTAGGTAAATAATTAAAAAAAATTCCTTTAAGCAATTATTTCGCTTCTAGCAATCACAAAGGTTTGAAAATATTATGCGTGCTACATAACAAGAGAAAATTATTTTGGAGATGTAGACCTAGCAAATTTTACCCTAATGGGAAATTAGTACCCAACAATTTGTATGAAGTGGAAATCTTCCTAGCAGAGATAAGATTTCCAACATCTAATAAAACAAGTAGTCTGCATGTCATATCTTTTAAGGATATCTTGACGTGTTGATATGTATACATAAGAACCAGGCACTGTAAATAAAAAGCATTTTGGTTTCTAATTGTATTTTTCTTTTTTCCTATTTATTATTTGAGAATTTAGCCATACATAAGTGCGTTATGGTTTGGAGGTGGCAATTTTTCCTTAGTTTGTGAACATATTACCAATTGAATATCTTGTGAACATATTTTCTGTGGAGGCATGGTGCTCAGATTCACGACTCAAAAGACTCTGATTGTTGACATTGCAGGATAGAAAAAACTTTAGATAGTTTCCCAACTGTATACATGATACATGATATCTAAGGGAGAACGTCTGCTACGTAATAGAAAGGGCTAATAGTAATGGAATCCTATTACATGTGGACTTCTTTTCTTACTGGAATCTTGTTCCACGATTGCTTTGCTTAATTTTATATCATTTTGTTTCTTAGCTGATGTATGCTTTTAATTACTTTATGTATTTGGCTTCTAGGGTGAGCAACTGCAGTCTATAAAATGGCTGTCTTATCAGCCTGCCTTCTCGGACATGGTTCATCAGCCTCGACCTCTAAAATTGTTGGTTAGTCTTATAAGTAGTCTGTGCTTAGTGTGTAACCCTTAAATGTTCATTGGTTGTATGGTAGTTCCTTGTTTAAGGCCATGGATCGAGGATATATATTAGTGGCCTTCTATATAATTCTGGCCTTCTTTCTGGTAGGTTTTTTTAAATCAAGTAATATTCCATCTTTGCCTCAATGTGCTCACTTGATACAGCATGTGAGAATGACCTGCAATTATTTAATACGTGCTACAGGAGCTGCTACCTTTCATGAAACCCAAACAGAAGAGGGGGAGCAAAGTTCAAATTTTGAATAGGTGTTGCTCAAGAGTTAAGTGTTTCATTGGTAAGTTTGCTTGCTTTACCAAAAATCTTATTCTAAATGATAGTTCATGTCTTCAATAAATTCAACATCATCTATTTTAGGTTATAACAAAGTAATGTTCATCTCTCTTTAATCTTCTCTCACTCTATTCGCTTAATCTTACTTTTTTTTAAAATCTATCCACCTAACAACTTTTTATGATCTCTGTGCAAACCCAAGATGTGAAGATTACTTAGGGAAAAAGTATGTATTAGTGCACTCCTTTTTACCTTTTTTTCCCAATTTTTATAAGGACATTTTGTTTTTGCAGACATCGATGCTAGGTAATGGTTTATTTGGACAGCCCATGAGCATGGTTTTGCCTGGTGTTGTTGGATTCAAGGTGACTGGAAAGTTGCGGGATGGTGTCACGGCCACAAACTTGGTGTTGACGGTCAAGTTTAAATTGTACATATTATTACATTTTTTAGAATTTTATTTTTAATTGATATTATTTATTTTTAGGACATTGGAAGAAATGGATGCTTTGAGAGAAATTATTTTAGATATAAATTAAATGTAGCAATTTTTTTTTGATAGCAGGAATTTCTGTTTAACAATATTGTTGTCGCTATTTATATATTGTTTCATCAAAAATGTCTTGTGGCGCCAATATAGGGCCAACCATAAGTAAACCAAACGATGCGTTTTGTTTTGCTGCAAGTCAGCCAAATTCATTTCTCTTTGGGCTTTGCCAGTTTATTGTCTTCAGTTTGGCCCACCCCTTTAAACTTTTTATACCACTTTTAATAGCCCACTGATAAGCCCCATGATAGATATTATACACCAAAAAAAAATGTACTCATAATTTCCCCTTAATACTTTTAAAAAAAAAAATGTTACTATGAACAATTCCCTATTCCTATTAAAAATTAGCGATTTTAAAAATTACATAGTACCCTTTGTTTTAGGACCGTTACTATGCACAATTTCCTCTTAATGATTACATTACAATTATACCTTGCAAGAAATCATTACATTCATTCTTACAACCACAAAACAAAAAATACATTATGAAGAATTTGCCACCTTTACATTACTCCTAATCAGATTATACCGCTCTTAGAATTTATATAATTGTTGACAATTTTTCACAATAATCAAATAGATGACAAAAAAGATGGGATTTTTGGTTAGCCACTTACTCAAAGATAATAGCCGTGCCCGTGCCGTTGACCCGTAACTTTTTTGCGGTCCATTAATCGTACCGTTAAACCATTCTTCTTTGGCAAAATTAACACCCAATGGGACCTTTTATCAATTTAAAATCAGATTGCCTTATTATCTAACCTATCCGTTCAGATACTTTAAAATGCCTTAAATTATTTTCGCTTATATTGCCATAAAACTATTCATACTAATTGTCGCTTTCTTGGGGTTCGGCGCGCAACGCGCGTCGAACAACAACTAGTTAAAATAAAAGGGCGGCGATAAGAAGTTTAGAACCTTGCTAAATACTATTAGAATATTTGATAGATTAAGATTTATAGTCCACTCAAAAAATAGATTAAGATTTAAGGTTATGCGAAACACCCAAAATTAATTCAAAAGTGGATGCTATGCTCCACAGACACAGTGCTTGCAATGTCACATTTGGAATTCGCACGCAACCTTTTCAATTTTCATGGTGACAATTGATTTGAGATGAATTTCACATAAGCTAGGCCTTTAAAGTTCAAACACTTGACCAAAAAATCATCTCTCTTTTTTTTTTTTTAACAGTACCAAAAAATCATCTCAATGACTAAATCTCATCCTAAATTTTTCTAGGTATCGCTCTAAATACAGGATGACCCCCATTTACCCTTATTTCCCCTCCCGTTCCCATTCCCATTCCCTTTCACCATATTTTCTCTCCTTTACAATCCCTTTCCTCCCTTTCCTCTATCTTTGAGTCTTCCCTTCATCTTTCCTTCCCTAAGTTCTCACCTTCCACTGAAGGACCACCAACCTCCCTCTTAACTGGAGTTAGGTTTACCTGCAAGTGGTTCTTGATCGACAATTGCTTTTATCTCACCTACCTGAAAACTATATTGCATGTAACTCTATTTACATACTTGAAAAAGGTCGAACTGAATTCTCTCTCCATGGACGGAAACCAAAGCGATAACCAGACGGAAAATCTTGCCACCTCAAAGAGCAAGACCAAGTCCTGCGATCAAATAAAAAACCCAAACGCAAAATCACCCATCTGATTTTTAATCGGCAAACTCATGTTACAGATGAAGGAACCAATTGTGCTATGGAAGAAGATTTCCTTCCTCCTCCAAATCCTCCCAAGGTTGGTGAGGGTCCTAACAATGGGATGCTAGTAGTAGCCCCAAATTTTTTAGGGATATGGTTCAAGGCCTTGCTCCTACCCCAGTTGATCTGGCTGTGAACTGCCCATGGGAAGAGAATGATGACGTTTCCGATGATGATGAAGCACCGGAGGAGGTCTTAATGGATAATCGTTGTCCAACGATTCTTTTAACTCGGGAAGAGAAAAAAAAGGATGCGGCATCCATGGAAAAATTCCCACATTATCAAGATGTTTAGTGGAAATGTAGGGTATATAGGATTGCTGAGAAAGCTGAAGAAGAAGTGGATCCTAAAAGGGGAATTATCTTTTACAGAAATAGGTTGCAAGTTCTTTATTGATCGATTCACAAATGCAGGCGATTACAACTATGTGGTAACTTAAGGCCCCTGGATGATTGATGATAATTATCTCACATTTAGAAAATAGGTTCCCAACTTTGTTCCGATTTGAAAGTCCAATCAAAGTACTCATTGCTTGGGTATGCATTCCTAGTCTTGCATTAGAGTATTTTGATGTAAATTTTCTAAACAGGATTAATTCGAAAATTGGTAAAGTCCTTCGAGTTCATAAAACAAAGGCTCAAGCTGAACGCAGTCAATTCACAAGATTAAGTGTCGAGATTGATCTATTAAAACCACTTCTGTCTAAATTTTGGCTAAAAGGGAAGGTTAGGCGGATCCAATATGAGGGCATATGTATGGTCTATTTTTAAATGTGGTAAAATAGGACATCTTGAAGACTCTTGCCCTCCCCCTAACAAGAACGAACGGTGGCGATGATGTACAATGATACTCCCAACTTACCTCTCAAGCAACAAAAGGAGAAACCTAAAGAGCTTGAGGATTTTGGGTCATAGATGTTAGTTAAAAATCCACAGAGGAAACGAGCTACCAGATCAGAGAAAGGTCCACCCATAGGCCCCTCCATTCTCAGTGGCGCTATTGTGTTTAGAAAGCATGCAACACCCTGAATGGAAAAAAAGGGTCTACTCAGATCCTAACCAAAATCAAGGCAGCAAACAGGGAGTTGGGTCTAGAATTAATACGGTCCATGATTAGAATTCTAATGGAAATAATATGGATAGGAATGAAGAAAATTTGGACATATCTAACGAGGAGGATACTACTAGGAATTCACCAGCTATTATTAGCGCTAATTTAGCAACTAAATCCTTCCCAACTGTGAATTTAAGGGATAAATCACAACCAATTAGTACTCCTTCTACCAATTCAAATCTTCTTAAGATAGGAAAGCAATTAAAGACTTCGATATTCCTAAAACTCATCAGGAAAAGAAACGAATCCCCTTTGTGAAAGGAGACAAAGCCCTTCGGGATTCAAACTCCAATTCCACAAGATCGGTAACCCTACTCCACCATTGTATTTGCACAAAGAAAAGGAAAACAAATTGAATGAAATCTTTCACATAGCTACCATCTTTAAGCCCTCAATCACGCCACCAAATCAGTTGGAACTCCAACACTCAACCCTCCCATACAACCTTGATGCCCTTTCCCATATCTTCCAACCCCTGAATGTGATCGTTTTGAAAGCTTCCACAGAGAAGACCATCTTCATGGGAAGGATGATGGACAACCTCCACTTGCATTGGTAGTGGCAACCCTCCTGACCCACATACTGGAAGTGCAGATGGAGACATGGTTGGAACCAGATCCGGAGCCACCAGAGTTGGTAGTCAATTTCTTGCTACCCAATGAAGTATCTCGTCTTTTGTGATTGATTAGTCAAGCATTTTTTACTTCATTACCATCGATACTAGTGTTAATGGAAGATCAAGTGCCCAACTTTGTTATGGATACTTTACCCATCTCTTGCATGGTTTGGAATGTTCAGGGAGCTGGAAGCAATGCTTTCGTGGCATCTATGCGAGAGCTTATTCTTGAGCATAAACCGAATGTGATGGCGCTTGTTAAAACGCATATGGGGGGGTGACAGAGCCCAAAAAATTGCTTCAATTCTTAGCTTTTCAGGCCAGTCTCGAGTTTATGCATGAGGTTTTAGTGGAGGAATTTGGATTTTTTGGAAAAAGGAGATTGTTACTATATACAGAACCAATTCATAAACATAAGCAGTATATCACAATGGATATTAAAAGAGTCGGGGCTTAACCATGGTATTTCACGACAGTTTATGTCAGCTCGGACCCAACCGAAAGACAAGATCTTTGGAGGGAATTATAGGAGTTTGCCACCACTTACAATAAACCCTAGCTAATAGCGGGGGACTTCAATGATACCCGTTTTTCGAGTGAACGCAACTCTTCGTGTCCTGAGACGACCCGTAGATCAAGTAAGTTTAATGAGTGGATTGAAAATATGGCTTTACTGGAAGTTGAGTTCACTGGTGCTGCCCTATACCTAGGACCGAGGTCTGACCCCTAAAAGCAAAAGGAGCGCTCATCTTGATAGAGCACTCTGTAACACAGAGTGGGATATGAGATTTACTCAAGCAAAGGTTAAATATTTACCCGCTATCTCGTCTGATCATTGCCCTTTTTTCATCTCTCCGCATGGTTTTGTTCCCCTTCAAAATATTAACCATCCGTTCCGTTTCCAAGTTGTGTGGCTCACTTATAAAAACTTCTAGGACCTTGTTCAATCAAAATGGAAGAAATCTGAGCCTCTCATGACATCCCTTTGAAATCCCTATTTGATGAGTTACAAAATTGGAGTAAAGAAGTTTTTCATAACATATTCCGGAAAAAATGCACTCTCATTGCATGAATTGAAGGAGCTCAGAAAAACTTGGTTACAGATGATCATAGAAGGCTCATAAAATCGAAGCAAAGCTACGCAGAGAACTATAGGATGTCTTGAAAGAAGAAGAACTCTACTGGTATAAAAAATTGAGAGCTGACTGGATTAAAAATGGTGACAGCAACACTTCCTTCTTCCATTTGAGTACAGTGGTAAAAAACTGGAGAAATAAAATTAAAGCCAAAAAGAATGATGAGGTGAGTGGATTCACAATAAGGAGGAAGTTAAGGCTCAAATTGTGAATTACTTCTCAAATCTATTTATAGAAGAAGGTGAGAATGGGGCTTATGATATTTCAAGTGAAATATTTCCTGAACTGTTGCACTCAAATTGAAAAGCCTTGTCTCGCCCTAATTCTCATTTGGAGATTAAGGAAGTCATCAAATCCATGTGTTCGATGAAGGCATCTGGTCCAAACGGGTCCAAGCACTATTTTACTAGAAAAATTAGGAACTCATTAAAGAAAATGTGTTTGTTGTTGTACTACAAGTGCTTGAGGGTAAAGGGATACCAGAGAACTTGAATGATACTTTCATAGCCCTTCTGACTAAAATTGACCACCTAGAAAGTGTAGCGCAGTTTCGGCCCATTGGACTATGTAATGTGACTTACAAGCTAATCACGAAAGTGCTTGTCAACAAAATAAAATACATTCTCCCTAAGCTTATCTCGAACACTCAAGGGAGCTTTGTCCCGGGCCGACAAATTACTAATAACATAGTGATTGTCCAGGAAGTTATCCACACAATGAAACATAAACCAGGATTAAGAGGTTTTATGGCAATCAAGATTGTTTGGGCCCAATACATCTCTGGGCCCCGGACCTAGGATGAATTACTATATTACCCTCAGGATGCTTAGGAGGTTGGCCCTCGGGGAAAGCCAGCCCAACCGGATATATGGTCTGACCTGGCACTAAGGTATCATCATTCGCAATCCCAATAAATAGGGAACATATCCTCGTTTATTGAGGTAATGAGTAGTTGACTGACTAACATTATCTATCTCTAGACTCTCTCTAGACCTCAAATTCCAATACTGACATAAGCGTCGGAGGGGCGATCCCGGAATCACCCCCGGGATAGTCTAATCCTTGTTTTATAGGCCTCAGGGCAGCCTTCGGACCCCTGGCATAACCCGAAAACACATTCCCCTCGTACTCCTGATTGGATCCCCACTTTACAAGTTTTTATCCGAAACAGGTTGGCGCCGTCTGTGGGGACCATGACATCAAAAAAGCCATGGCCAACGCCCGAAAAACACGTCAAACGAGACAAAACTCAAAACAACTCACCTCCTCAAAATGCTCAGCCTCCCCCCAGAGGTGGGTGATGAAATAGCGGAAGACCCCCGGAGGGCTCCGCTATAGTTAGAAAGGAACCAACATGTCCTCGAAGAGATCGGACCCCGATAGGCCGCAAGTAGGGGTGTTCATCGGTTCAGGACCGGACCGAAACCGGCTGAACCGGTGGATCGACATCTGAAAAAAAATTGGACTCGGAGCGGAAAATTCCGGTCCGGCTATGGACCTGAATTTTTCCGGTCCGGTCCGGTTTTGGACTTGTTGGACCAGAATCTATATTTTTGTAATTTTTTTTTATTTTAATCATATTTATAAATTAGATACAATTAAAATTTAAAATATTCCTAAAGGTAATAAATAGTAGGTTTTTATATTTGTAACTTTCTACCTTTTTAACTTTTTTAATATATAAACTTTTTTTTTTACTAAAAAATCAGAAATTCCGGTCCACCGGTCTGGGCCGGAATTTTCTGGGTTTGGACCAGACCGGACCGGAAACCAGGAATCGGGATTTTCGGTCCGGTCCGGTCCGGTCCAGATTCCGGTCTACCCTGGTCTTTGCACAGCCCTAGCCGCAAGTGCTGTTAATGAGCGGGTACCTCGAGAACAAGTGGTCTTGCCTCGAATTGAGGCTCCTCGATATGAACAACTAAGTCCCAATTCTGTCACTCATCAAGACCTCCAGCAGCTAGCGGAACAATTTAAGGATACCCTCGAATGGAGTATTTGAGCCCTCGTATACAACCATCAAAATGGAGGTGAAGGAACCTCGAATAGGACTCCAATCCCCCTGGGAGTTGCCAGTCGTAATCTTGCTACGGGTCAGGACGAGCTGAGCCACAACCGGACACTCGAGCACCTCAGCTCGAGGCCCAAGTGCCTCAAACTAAAGCTCGAGCACCACAGAACTCTGCTCGAGCTCCCTCAAGAAGAGGAGACGCTCGACACATCATAAACGGACTAGCCATGAGGTATGGCACCCTAGATGCTCGAGAGGTACTAAACGAGCACATAGCCTGATCGAGACAAGAAGGGGGGGTCGGTACCTCACCCTAACCGGGGACGAGATGGCCCTCGAGAGCGTGAGCAAGGTAGCAAGACGTACAAGGAAGAAGAATCAAGCACATCTGGGCCTAGTGAACGTACTAATGCTCAATTCGAGAACCGTGGCTTCATCACCCCCTTCAGTGAGGAAATCATGTGAACCCCCAATCCTCGGAAGGTGAAGGTTCCCCCTATCGAGCATTATGGAGGGACCACAGATCCTATCGACCATCTCACGGCTTTCAAAGCGTAGATGAGTGTACAAACAGGAAGTGAAGCCGCATGGTGCAAGTTCTTCCATACAACACTAAAGGGGCTCACCTCACATGGTTCACATAACTGGCCCCGGGAAGCATTTCAAACTCCGCGTCCCTCGAAGTAGCATTTAAGCAAAACTTCATAGCAGGAAGGAGACATTGGAAGACGAGCATTCACCAGATGTCCATAAGGCGACAGAGGAACGAAGATTTGGCTGACTAGATTAAGAGCTTCAATGAAGAGTCCCTATAGGTCTCGAACCTTCAGGACAGTGTGGCCTTCACTGCCTTAATGTCGAGACTTTGCCCCTCGAACAAATTCAAGCTGAAGCGGGCGGAGAGCGAGGCAGCTACCTTCTCTCAGGCTATGGGTCTCGCTCAAAAATTCATACAAGCATCAGATATCTGCAAGATTCATGACGAGCCAAACAAGAGAAAGAACAGCCATCTAACTCGAGCAGACACGTCGAAGGGAAAGGGATAAAAAATCTCGGACGGACGACAATGGGTATGATCCGCGGTACAACACCAACAGAAGAGAAATCTACCTTAATATCAAGGAAAAAGCCATCTTACCTAAGCCCCCTCCAATCAAGACATTTGTTAGTCGGAGAAACAAGAAGCTCTAGTGCAAATACCACCATGACTGCAGCCACACTACCCGTGATTATCGAGAGCTCAAAAGAGCTTTGGACAAATTGGCTGATGAAGGAAAATTGAATTTGGTATTTGAAGAATCAGACGGAGAAGAAGAAAGAACTCCGAGAGAAAAGGAATCGAGGAGGGTACACTTCGGGTGTCCTAACCGGCTGCTCTCGAAAGAAACACTTCTAAACCCTGATACACGGGTCAGCGGATAGGACGACAACCGCAAAACATGCCCTACTATGACATTCAAGGAAAGCCATTGACCTATCCAAACTCCTAACGACGACCCATTAGTCGTTGAGCTTAAGATCGCCAATCTGCGGGTGGGTCAGGTCTTGATTGATAGCGGGAGCTCCGCTGACATTATGACCATGAATTGTCTCAAAAAGCTTAAATACGAAGCCAACAATATCACACCCATCATCCAGCCGCTCGTCGGATTCGACGGACAGTCAATACATCCCCTGGTGTCAGTAAAACTACCAGTCCAAATGGGAGAAAAATGGAAAGGTAGGAGTGTTCTCGTTGACTTCCTAGTCATCGACGTCGACCTCCCCTACAATGTGATTGTAGGACGACCAAATCTCAACCAAGTGAAAACTGCATTATCCACTTATCAACTGCTGCTCCAATTCGAGGCGGACGACGGAAAGGTAGCCCAGCTGTTCGATGACCAAAGGTCCGTGAGAGAATGCTACCTTAATAGCATGAAGAATCAGATAGAAGAGGTGTCGAAGAAACGAAAACAGCCTGAGCTAGAAGAACCTCTCCCCGTCATGGGGCTTTACGTTGCAGAAGACCCAAAGCGATATGAAAGGCCATAACCTGTGGATGGAGATGAATAAGTATGCATCAACGAAGAGAAAGGCATGACAGTACGCATAGGAGAGGAAGTATCTGATGATGGCAGATCTCAAATCATTTCCATTATCAAGGAATTCCGAGATGTATTTGCTTATACTGTTGACGAAATGCCTAGCATCGACCCCCACATCATAGTACACCGTCTTAACATCAAAGAGGATCATCGCCCAATAAAGCAGAAACTGCGACATCAAGGGTTCGAGAGAAGCCAAGCCGCTGCAGAAGAAGTTAAAAAGCTGCTCGAAGCAGGTTTCATAAGGGAATGCCAGTACACTGAATGGCTAGCCAATGTAGTGTTGGTTCGAAAGGCATCCGGGACATGGAGGATGTGCGTCGACTTCACAGACCTAAACAAGGCCTGCCTGAAGAACGACTTCCCTCTGCCCAAGATCTATAGGTTGGTGGACTCAACGGCTGGGCATGTGTTGTTCAGCTTCATGGATGCTAATGTGGGGTACTATCAGATTCCCATGGCTGAGGAATACTAAGTCCACACTGCCTTCACCACAAGCTCATGGATATACTATTACAAGGTCATGCCATTTGGCTTGAAAAATGGTGGAGCCACCTACCAACGCTTTGTTAACAAGATGTTCGAGCAACAGATTGGAAGGAACGTTGAGGTTTATGTATGGTGATATGATTGTTAAAAGCAAGACAGAACATGATCACGCCTCAGATTCGTGAGAGACCCTATCCACCTTGCGTGCTTATAAAATGAAGCTCAACCCAAAGAAGTGTGTCTTTGGGATCCGAGGGGGGAAGTGCCTCGGTTTTTTGGTGGATGAGTGGGGGCAGCGAGGCTAACCCATACAAGGTTCGGGACATCATCGAATTAAAATGCCCTCGAACTGTCAAAGAAGTACAGCGCCTAATCGGCTGTATGGTAGCCTTGGGTTGGTTCCTCTCGAGGTCTGCTGACAAAAGCTTGCACTTTTTCTAGACATTGAAGCAGTCTACTTTCAACTGGGATGACGCGGCAGAGGAGGCCTTCCGTCGATTAAAAGATCACTTGGTCAACCCCCCTAAGCTCGTTTCCCCCTTGCCGGGGGAGACGTTGTTCGTCTATTTGGTCGTGTTGTAATATGCGCTCAGCATCGTCCTCGTCGCTGAGTGAGAGAAGAGCTAACACTTAGTCTATGACTGCAGCCAGACCACCCGTGATTGTCGAGAGCTCAAAAGAGCTTTGGAAAAATTGGCTGATGAAGGAAAATTGAATTTGGTATTTGAAGAATCCGATGGAGAAGAAGAGAGAACTCCGCGGAGAAAAGGAATCGAGGAGGGTACACTTCGGGTGTCCTAACCGGCTGCTCGCGAAAGAAACACTTCTAGACCCTGATACACGGTTCAGCGGATAGGACGACAACATCAAAACATGCCCTACTATGACATTCAAGGAAAGCCATCGACCTATCCAAACTCCTCACAACGACCCATTAGTCGTCGAGCTTAAGATCGCCAATCTGCGGGTGGGTCAGGTCTTGATTGATAACGGGAGCTCCGCTGACATTATGACCATGAATTGTCTCAAAAAGCTTAAATATCAAGCCAGCAATCCCACACCCATCATCCAGCCGCTCGTCGAATTCGACGGACAGTCAGTACATCCCCTAGGGTCAGTAAAACTACCAGTCCAAATGGGAGAAAAAGGGAAAGGTAGGAGTGTTCTCGTTGACTTCCTAATCATTGACGTCGACCTCCCCTACAATGTGATCGTAGGACGACCAAATCTCAACCAAGTGAAAACTGTCATATCCACTTATCAACTGCTGCTCCAATTTGAGGCGGACGACGGAAAGGTAGCCCAGCTGTTCGATGACCAAAGGTCCGCGCGACAATGCTACCTTAATAGCATGAAGAATCAGATAGAAGAGGTGTCGAAGAAAAGAAAACAGCAAGAACCTCTCCCCGTCATGGGGCTTTACATTGCAAAAAACCCAAAGCGAAATGAAAGGCCTCGACCTGTGGATGGAGATGAATAAGTATGCATCAACAAAGAGAAAGGCATGACAGTACGCATCGGAGAGCAAGTATCTGATGATGTCAGATCTCAAATCATTTCCATTATCATTGAATTCCGAGATGTATTTGCTTATACTGTTGATGAAATGCCTAGCATCGACCCCTACATCATAGTACACCGTCTCAACATCAAAGAGAGTCATCGCCCAATAAAGCAGAAACTGTGACATCAAGGGTTCGAGAGAAGCCAAGCCGCTGCAGAAGAAGTTAAAAAGCTGCTCGAAGCAGGTTTCATAAGGGAATGGCAGTACACTGAATGGCTAGCCAATGTAGTGTTGGTTCGAAAGGCATCCGGGACATGGAGGATGTGCGTCGACTTCACAGACCTAAACAAGGCCTGCCTGAAGAACGACTTCCCTCTGCCCAAGATCTATAGGTTGGTGGACTCAACGGCTGGGCATGTGCTGTTCAGCTTCATGGATGCTAATGTAGGGTACTATCAGATTCCAATGGCTGAGGAATACTATGTCCACACTGCCTTCACCACAAGCTCATGGATATACTATTACAAGGTCATGCCATTTGGCTTGTAAAATGTTGGAGCCACCTACCAACGCATTGTTAACAAGATGTTCGAGCAACAAATTGGAAGGAATGTTGAGGTTTATGTATGGTGATATGATTGTTAAAAGCAAGATAGAACATGATCACGCCTCAGATCCGCGAGAGACCCTATCCACCTTGCGCGCTTATAACATGAAGCTCAACCCGAAGAAGTGTGCCTTCGGGGTCCGAGGGGGGAAGTGCCTAGGTTTTTTGGTGAATGAGTGGGGCAGCGAGGCTAACTCATACAAGGTTTGGGCCATCATCTAAATAAAATGCCCTCGAACTGTCAAAGAAGTACAACGCCTAACCGGCTATATGGCAGCCTTGGGTTGGCTCCTCTCGAGGTTGGCTGACAAAAGCTTGCACTTTTTCTAGACAATGAAGCAGTCTACTTTCAACTGGGATGACGCGGCAGAGGAGGCCTTCCGTCGATTAAAAGATCACTTGGTTAACCTCCCTAAGCTCGTTTCCTCCTTGCCGGGGGAGACATTGTTCATCTCTTTGGTCGTGTCGGAATATGTGCTCAGCATCGTCCTCGTTGCTGAGTGAGAGAAGAGCCAACACCTAGTCTATTTTGTGAGCCACACCTTCCGAGATGCAGAGGTAAAGTATCCTCCTATTGAGAAAATAACTTTTGCACTAGCTATGGCAATGCGGAAGCTCAAGCCCTATTTTTAAGCTCATCCCATCAAAGTACTTACAAGCTAGCCCCTCCGAAAAGTCATCGAAGGGAAGAACCAATCAAACCGAGTCACCGAATGGGTCAACCAGCTTTCCGACTACGGAATATAATTTGAACTTCATTGAGCTTTAAAAGCCCAAGCCCTAGCAGACTTCATAGACGAATGCACCTTGAGACCCGAGTAAAATCAAGAAGTCCCTTAGGAACTATATGTTGATGGGTCATCATCGAAAGCTGGATGCGGTGCTAGTTTGCTGGTCATCGACCCCCAGAGGGGTAGAACTGAATACGCTGTCAAGTTCGATTTGACTGCCTCGAACAACAAAGCAGAGTATGAGGCCCAACTGCTCGGCATTCAGTTGTGCAGAACAGCAGGGGATCGAAGGATTAAGGCGCACTCAGACTCCCACCTCATCGTCGGACAGGTGACCGGGGAGTTCGAAGATAAAGAAGACAACATGAAGATGTAGCTCAGAAAGATAAAGGATGAGATATCAGATATGCCAAGCATCACCAGCACCCACATCCCTCAGTCAGAGAACCAACAGGCCGATGCATTATCGAGGTTGGCCAGTTCGACCGAGGATCTATCTCCTCGGCCCATAATGTCGACCTTGGATAGGAGTCCCACTTGGATGCACAAGATAGTGGCCTACCCAAGGGATGAAAAGCTACCCCATAATCTCGGCCAGCTGTACAAGAAGTCCTTTACCCACCCCCTCCTTCAGTGTCTGACCCTCCATGAAGGGGACTATGTATCGAGAGAAATCCACCAAGGGGCGTGAGGTAGCCATCAGGAGGCATGAACTATCGCGTCCAAGGCCATTCGAGTCGAATACTACTGGCCTACAAGGATGCATCGAGCTTGATCCAAAAATGCAAAGAGTGCCAGATGCACGTCAGTCTACCGCACAAGGCAATCAGTCCCCTCACAATAATTCAATTTGTATTACCCTTCGACATGTGGGGGATGGATCTGTCACAACCATTCCCACCAGCTTCTGGGCAGCTCATATTACTGTTAGTGGCCATCGACTACTTCACTAATTGGGTCGAAGCTGAACCACTGGCCTCCATCACTATAAGCAATTATAGCAGTTCATCTGGAGAAACTTAATTACAAGGTTCGGAGTCCCTCACGCTCTTATTTCAGAACAGCAGACAGTTCAACAATGGTCCGACAAAGGAGTATTCCTCTCGATTTGGCATCGAGACCAGATTCTCTGCTATTAGTGGAACACAGACTAATGGGCAGGCCGAGGCAGCCAACAAGGTCGTACTAAAAGGGTTGAAGACTATTCTCGAGGGAGCCAAGGAGTCCTGGATCGATGACCTACTAGGCATTATGTGGTCCACAAGGACAACAGTGAAAGAAGCAACAGGTGAAACACCATCAACCTGGTGTATGGAAGCGAAGTTGTATTGCCCGTCGAAGTTGGGATCCCCTCACCGAGGATCACCTTCTACGACCATGACCAGAACGAAGAAGAAAAACGAGTTTACAGGATAATTCGAAGCCTAACATGTAACGCCCTGTAATTTTAATATAATTCTAATAATGAAACACTACATGATAGTACCAGGATCGAACCAAATATTACATCTTTTATTTATTATTATATAATATAGAGTTTACAGGACAATACTGCTGTATTCCTAATAATAGAAATACTAGGCGAAAATAAAATAAAACATGATACTAGTATAACACATTAAAAAAAAACAAGATAACAACATATAGTATATTAGTCCTAATATTTTATATTCTTCACTCCTGCCCATTCCCATCACTAGTACCTGAAAACAAAACATTTTATAACAGTCAACCCAAAAGGGTCCAGTACATTCCCAATACCATGTAAAAACACTTTGCAGATAATTATATAAAATAATCAGTTACGATTATATAAAATCATTGTTATAGTTTCTCCCGACAATCTCGTGTGCACACCCCTACAATGACGTACGTCACTCCGGATAATATTTTCAGGCCTTTAGCCCCTCCTGATACTTCCGTGTGCACACCCCTACAATGACATACATCACTCCATATAATTCATTCCTCCAACACAAACCACGAACCTCCATTTTATAAACCACGAACCTCCATTTTATAATACCACGAACCTCCATTTCATTTTATCATAGTAACATCTTTATATAACATTATTATTACCACTTATGATAGTATTTTTAGAATCACCTTGTATATAAATCATAATGTGACAAATACCATTTGCATTATAAACACTTTATTTGCAAAGCACAATATACCTTTACTATTAAGGCAAAACTATTATTAATAGTTTATCTAAAACGTTAATATAACAATACATTGTAGCAAAACAACATTAAGAAGGGGTATTCAAGAATGTACCTAAACGACAATTGTTAAATGGCTCGTATCAACTTCCTCTTATCTCTGTTTTTATTCTCTCTTTTATTTTCTTTGAATGTCGTGGCCTGTCAAAAATGTTGAATGTTGGCTGGTATTTATAGTTTTTGAAAGGGAATACCAATTTGGCTTGTTGCACGTTAGTCGGCGCATGCATGATGGAAGTTTATCATTTGGAAACCATAAGCTTATCCTTCTAGCAGCCTACGTGATTTAGAGGGATTTTGCAATGCAACTTTCCATCCCATAACTAACATGGAGACCAATTGTAAATCGCCACGTGTCATGAATTTATTTCATCCCAAACCTACTAATATTGTATTTTGCATTTTGTCTTAAAATGGGTAGCATATCGTCGCTCCTTAGGTAAAGTCATTAGTGACGATTTTAAAAACTAAATTACGTTGGTCATTAGCTTCACCGTTTATTAGTTAGGAGCATTGTAGGTTTATGCAGTACTTACTAAAAATCCTACTAGATATACTTATAAGCTCATAAACTAGTAATTGATAATTTTATTAATCTTTGACCGTTAAAGTACTTTATAAACTATAATGTTAATATAAATGATATATGTATGCACATATAACTTGCCCTGAGCAAATGCACAAAGCCAAGGAAACACATAACTTCATCTAAAATGATCATGTAAACGACAAAATAACGTATATAAGATCTTAGGGACTACTTTATCTTATAATAATACTTTAACCTTTAATCCCTTAATAATATCTTTATAATATATAT
This sequence comes from Beta lomatogona, assembly GCA_947646795.1. Taxonomy (NCBI): domain Eukaryota; kingdom Viridiplantae; phylum Streptophyta; class Magnoliopsida; order Caryophyllales; family Amaranthaceae; genus Beta; species Beta lomatogona. The sequence continues at coordinate 504,619 of CANSNZ010001150.1, forward strand.
ATTTTTTTCCTGGTTATTACATAACCGCTCGAAGGGGTTCAGGAGTTATCCTTTGAGATATTTTTTCTATATTTCTTGAGAGAATTAATGAAAGGTTTCTTAAGAAGGATAATGAAAAAAGACAAAGTCTCCCGTGCTTATAAAGAAGAAGCTAGGGCACATTTCAAGCAAAGGCCCATTCAGAAAAGCAGCCTAGAACAAAGTGTATCGGGGAGGGCCCAAAATAATCATAGGCCCCATGAAGAGCCAAATCCCATCGTGATGCATGGCCCAAACCCATCATAGGCCTCACGCGAGGGCGAAACTCCCCCCATACTTCAAGAACCAGCGCAACAACATATAGAATGGCAACTCGAGCAAAGATAAAATCAAGTAACGGTAAATAAGAATGTAAAAACAAGAGGCAAAAGGGGATCTTCATTCATCAAATAGAGTTGTTCATCCCAAGGCAAAAAGCCGAGCAACTATACAATCCCTAAAAGAGCCTAAGTCTCCTCTTGTTCGGAGCCACTCGAAGAGCTGCTAGAATCACCCTCGTCGAGTTCATCATTTGAATTTTCCCCTTTGAGGTCTTGGTCCTCATTGTCACAGCCTTCGCTGTTCGAACGAGACTCGTGATCCTCTGCCCCCTTCCTCATCGATAGGGTCCTCCTCGGCAAATTCGGCCTCAACAAGGCCAAAGTACTTAGCTTCAATGGGAGCCCAATCCAAAGTAGGAGCAACCTTCGAGAGGGCTGCTTTCACCCATCGAATAGTCTCCCCGGTACCAACTTCGATAGCCTAGAGCCCCATATCAGCCGCGAACTCTTATCCCGCTTGAGACTCCTGCCACTCGACGATGGTCTGGTCTCGAGACCTGATGAGTTGGTCTTTAATCGGGGAGAGTTTAGCCCTAGCCTCATTGTACTACCGTTTGATCGAGTCTCTCTGATTCTAAGCGTCGGCAACCTTCTGCCCCTATGAAGCCTCGTTGGCGGCCCCAACAGCCTCCCGCTCAGCAAGGACCTTCTCCTTTTCAGCATACTCCTTGCGTACGTCCTCAAGCTCTAGTTGACTGTTTAGGGCAACCTTCTGCCCCTATGAAGTCTCGTTGGTGCCCGTAAACAGTCGGGCGGTCACAATATAGGTGACACTTGCGGTGCCCGTATCATTAAACAGTCGGGCGGTCACATCATAGGTGACACTTGCGGTGCCCGTAAAATACTGCCAAGAACCATCTTTCACTGTACTTTATCATGTTTTGTTTCTTTTCACGAATCATGATTACATTACATAACCGTAATCGTAATCATGAAACGTAATCAAAATCATAACATAGTCATAATCATACTTTCGTAATATCATAGTTATTTCATGAAATTCTTGCAAATCATCGAAACTCATCATGTTCATAAATACATTTCATATCCCACAATCCATATCACAATATAAATCATAAAACATGTTCAGAAAGGGATTGTGGGTGTTAGCAGTAGACCTTACCTGGTATTGTAGTTAAATTTTCTTGAGAGCCGGGGGAGGCTTGTAATATTCCTTCCTTTAATCTAATAAAAATTAAATAACGGGATTTGTTACTAGGTGGCGTTTTAAGGAAATACTTAAACTTCATATTAGTTCTTATTCTCCTTTAATGAGGTTCTAATAAATAAGCTAAACTTATATTCTTCCTTTAGGCCACCATAGTACTTGTAATAAAAAAAAATAGTTTTAACTTATATTTTACATCTTTTAAATATAGAAGTTACGTGAGGTGATAATAATAATTAAATAAATAAATAATCTTGATTTATAACTCATGTTTAAAGAGTTGTAAATATAACTTCCATAGTCTAATTATTTCATTTAAGAAAACATAAGTTCACGAACATATTTTATTGACTTAATTAATAATAATATTATAATTCTAACCCCAAATGTATTTTATAAATTAAAACTAATGATGGGAGCTTATCAAGTTACTCATCCATGTTCAACTATCAATTTCGGCATGATCATTACTAAAGTAGGTTGATTATTAACATTAATCTAATTATCTAAAATATTAACATTAACATCCTACATTAGTAGTCAATGAACTTATGAATTAAACATTATACAACTTAAGTGTTCTTAATAGTTAATTACAAAAATTCAGATTATAAGAACTAGTAGCTAATTAGTTTAACATGACACTCTTAACTTAATCCTTAATATAATATTAGCCTAAACTAGTTAAAGGTTTAAGCTAAACTAAGTGATTTAATTAAATCCAACAAATCAGTCCACTTAAGCCCAATATATCAAAGCAACCAAATTAACTAAGTAGCTTAACTTAACCAAACCAGTTTTTAAGCCCACAATTATGTTTAACTTAATAAATTAAACTAACATAGTGTGATGGAATCACTAAATCAGTTTAGTTTAGCCCAATAATTAGCTAAGTAACTTAACTAAGCAAATCAAATTTTGAAGCCCAACCAAATCCATGCAACAATCGAACTAAATTGATTTAACTAAACTGATTTGGGCTCAAATTAAACTAACTTAACATTAACAACCTTGGGCTACCTTTATAAACTTAAATTTCAGAAATTAGGAGGGAACTAAGAGGCTCATTTACCTCTGCTACTTAGAGGCTAGAGCAGGGACGACACAAGGGAGGGAGACGGAGCTCCGGCAGCGGCGACGTAGAACCGGCGAGGACAAGCAGCAGTGCAGGCGGCGAACCAACGTCAGTCTCCGGCGAGCAGTGGTGAAGAACAGCAACGAGCAGCAGCAGCAAGCAGACGAAGGCGCGCGAAAGTGAAGAAGGCGGGGGAAAGAAGCTCGTTTCGGGGCTGCTATCAGGTTGATTTGTTGCACCAAAATCTGATGCACAGGTGGTGGGTTGTGGTAGTGCCGTGAGAGAAGAATTGAAAGGAGGAGTTTTGTGGCTTTGTTTGTGATTCAAAGTTCAGTTTAACTCAGCATTTATTGAGAAATTTTGGAGACAACATGGAGGTGGTTGTATGGTGATTGGTTTCCTGTAAACTTAGGGAGGCTAGGGAAGGGGACAAAGAGGAGATAGGGCAGTGGGGTGTTGGTGTTGACCGTGAGTTTCCTTAGGGGGGTTTCCTCCTATTTTTATTTTTTTTATTTTTTTTTACTTTAATTTTATTTGTGTGATGTTATGACAAATTCTTATGACAAATTCTTATTACACTACTTCATTACTAGCTATAGTTAGGCCCTGTTCTTTTGGACTTATTTTTAGCAAAAATAAGTAAAAATAAGTTCAGTTTAGCAAAAATAAGTTCAGTTCAGCAAAAATAAGTAAAAATAAGTTCAGTTCAGCAAAACTAAGTAAAAATAAGTACAGTTCAGCAAAAATAAGTTCAGTTCAGCCAAAATAAGTTCAGTTCAGCAAAAATAAGTTTAGTCATGTCTAATGTTGTAATTATTATTTTTGTTTTTAATATTACTATTACTATTGTTATTATTATTATTAATATTATAATTATAATAAACATGAATTTGTATTTTTTATTTTTTTAATTTTTTATTTTTTATTTTTTTATTCATTATTTACTATTTAGTATTTATTATTTATTAATTATTATTATTAGTATTTATTTATTATTATTATTTTTTAGTTATTATTTATTATTTATTATTTATTATTTGTTATTATTCTAATTATTTATTATTATTATTATTTATTATTTATTATTTATTTATTTATCATTATTATTATTATTATTGTAATTATTTATTATTATTATTATTATTTATTATTTCTTATTTATTATTATTATTATTATTTTTTTTATTTTTTTTATTATTTATTATTTATCATTTATTAATATTTATTATTATTATTATTATTATTATTATTATTATTATTATTATTTATTATTTATTATCTAATTTATTTATTATTATTATTATTATTTATTATTTATTATTATTATTATTAATTTTTATTTATTATTTATTTATTATTTATTATCTAATTTATTTATTATTATTATTATTATTATTATTTTTATTATTATTATTATTATTTATTATTTATTATTATTATTATTAATTTTTATTTATTATTTATTTATTATTTATTATCTAATTTATTTATTATTATTATTATTATTATTATTTTTATTATTATTATTATTATTTATTATTATTATTATTTTTTATTTTTTTATTTATTATTTGTTATTTATTATATATTATTTATTATTTATTATTATTAATTATTATTTATTATTATTTATTTATTATTTATTATTTATTTATTTATTATTTATTATTTATTATTTATTATTATTTATTATTTATTATTTATTATTTATTATTTATTATTTATTATTCATTATTTATTATTTATTATTTATTATTTATTATTTATTATTTATTATTTATTATTTATTATTTATTATTTATTATTTATTATTTATTGTTTATTATTTATTGTTTATTATTTATTATTTATTATTTATTATTTATTATTTATTATTTATTATTTATTATTTATTATTTATTATTTATTATTTATTATTTATTATTTATTATTTATTATTTATTATTTATTATTTATTATTTATTATTTATTATTTATTATTTATTATTTATTATTTATTATTTATTATTTATTATTTATTATTTATTATTTATTATTTATTATTTATTATTTATTATTTATTATTTATTATTTATTATTTATTAATTATTATTTATTATTTATTATTTATTATTTATTATTTATTATTTATTATTTATTATTTATTATTTATTATTTATTATTTATTATTTATTATTTATTATTTATTATTTATTATTTATTATTTATTATTTATTATTTATTATTTATTATTTATTATTTATTATTTATTATTTATTATTTATTATTTATTATTTATTATTTATTATTCATTTTTATTATTTATTATTTATTATTTATTATTTATTTTTATTATTTATTATAATTATTTATTATTTATTATTTATTATAATTATTATTTATTTATTTTTATTATTTATTATTATTATTATTTATTATTTATTATTTATAATTTATTTTTTATTATTTTTTATTTATTATTATTTATTATTATTATTTTTTTTATTTTTTTTATTATTGTTATTGTTTATTATTTATTATTTATTATTATTAATATTATTATTTTTTATGATTTATTATTTATTATTTATTATTATTAATATTATTTTTAGTATTTATTATTTATTATTATTATTTATATTTATTATTATTTATTATTATTATTATTTATTATTTATTACTATTATTTATTATTATTATTATTTATTATTATTATTATTATTATTATTTATTAGTTATTATTATTTATTACTATTTATTATTAATATTATTTATTATAATTATTTATTTATTATTTATTATTTGTTATATTATTTATTATTTATTATTATTATTTATTATTAATTATTATTAGTTATTTATTATTATTATTATTATTATTATTATTATTATTATTATTATTATTTATTATTACTTATTATTTTTATTATTATTTATTATTTATTATTATAAAATAATAATAATAAGTATTGATAATATTATGTTAATATTTATTGATTATTATAATAATAAGTATTGATAATATTATGTTAATACAGTTTAGTTCAACAAAAATAAGTTCAGTTCAGCCAAAATAAGTTTAGTTCAGCAAAAATAAGTTCAGTTCAGCCAAAATAAGTTCAGTTCAGCAAAAATAAGTAAAAATAAGTTCAGTTCAGCAAAAATAAGTTCAGTTCAGCCAAAATAAAATAAGTTTAGTTCAGTTCAGCCAAAATAAGTTCAAAAGAACAGGGCCTTAGTCTAATTTGTTAACCTATTTATAGTAATTAAGTAAATTTTAATTTCTTTTAGTCATAAAAATTTATATCATGTTCATTTAGCTTATAAATATGATTAATCAAAATTTTAGCTTAATTAAATGAGTTTATAATTTCGGGATATTACAGGCTACTTGGCACCCAAGTGCGACTCATGTTAGCTCACATGGGTCCCCCAAACGTGAAAGTTGACTTACTTTCATCTTAACTCCAGAAGCCCTACACTTAGGCATTTGCCCTCGAACGAGCGAAGGATACTTCGAGTACCCTCTCCGCCTCAATGGCCCTCGAAATTAATACCCGTCAAGAGCCACAGTATCGAACCCATGCACTTAAACATGGACATTGTCACCTATAAAAGTGCAAGGGGCTCATTAGCCCCTAGACACCTCGAGTGAGGTCCAAACACCTCTCGAGGAACATAGGGATCATTAGTCCCTGTATGCCTCGAGTGAGGTCCAAACAACCCTTGAGGTACATGGGGCTTATTAGCCCCTGGACACCTCAAGCGTGGTCCAAACACCCTCGAGGTATATGGGGATCAATTACCCATCACCTCGAGCGAGGTCCAAACACCCCTCGAGGTACATGGGCATCATTAGCCCCTGGACATCTTGAGCGGGGTCCAAGTACCGCGACCAAGATTTAGACACCCCTCGAGGTACATGGGGATCATTAGCCCATGGACGCCTCGAGCAGGGTCCAAGTACCGCGACCAAGATTTAGACACCCCTCGAGGTACATGGGGATCATTAGCCCATGGATGCCTCGAGCAGGGTCCAAGCACCGTGACCAAGATTTAGACACCCCTCGAGGTCTTGTTACCTCGAGCGAGGACCAAGCACCTTGTTGAGCTTTGGCTTCTCAAAGGGAGCCCATCCAAGCATAGCAGATCCGCGTAGTAATTCCGCACAACATAAGAATCCGGAGAGGTCCTCCTTCGTACATTGCGCGTGGGGATAATGTTTGGGCCTAATACATCTATGTCCCCCGGACCTTGGATGAATTACTATATTTCCCTCAGGATGCTCAAGAGGCTGGTCCTTTGGGGAAAGCCAGCCCAACCGGATATCTGATCTGACCTGGCACTCAGGCATCATCATTCCCAATGCCAATAAATAGGGAACATATTCTCATGTATTGAGGTAATGAATAGTGGACTAACTATCTTTATCTCTCTCTAGACTCTCTCTCTCTCTCTCTAGAACTCAGATTCCAATACTAACTTGAGCGTCGGAGGGGTGATCCCGGAATCACCCTCGAGGTAGTCTAATACTTATTTTGCAAGTCACATGGCAGCCTTCGGACCCCTGGCATAACCCGAAAACACATTCCCCTCGTACTCCTGATTGGATCCCTCACTTTACAAGTTTTTATGCAAAACAAAGATTGATTTAGATAAAGCTTGTGATCGACTTCGATGGGACTTCACAAAATGTGTTGCATCCCCTGCTAGATGAAGTTTGTGAAGCTTTGGTTCTTACTGTGACTGAAGATTTGCGGATGTACCTTGGTATGTTGATGTTCACTAGTCGAGTTACCCGATAAACATTCAGTCACATTTGTGAGAAAATCGTTAGAAGGCTAGCGGGTTGGAAAATGCAGTACCATTCTCTTGCCAGCAAGGTGACGTTAGCTAAGTCCACGCTTTCTTCTCTAGCTTATTACTCTATGCAATCTGCTAAAATTCCCAAAACTATATGTGATGATGAAGATAAAAAAAATCAAGAAGGTTTATCTAGTATGGTGATGATGAGACAAGGAGAGTGCGTCTCATTTCCTGGGAGACAGTAGAAATATCTAAAGAGCAAGGGGTCTGGGGATTTGCTCGGCCAAGCAAGCTAATATGGCTTTCTTAGCTAAGCTGGGTTGGCGCATCCTCACTGAACCTAACTCTCTTTGGGCTAGGGCTCTAAGATTCAAGTATTGTAAGGGTCACTGTGATTTGGGTATGTTTGAGCCAAAGATGGGCAATATCAAATGTTTGGAAAGGTATCTCGGAAAGTGCAAAATTGTTATGTGATGGGCTAAGGGTAGCAATTGGCAATGGTTCAAAGACGTTATTTTGGGATCACAAATGGGTGTCGAAGGTTCCTTTTATTGATTGTGTGACCCAACCTCCCCTATAGACATAGCTGGCGCCACAGTGGAGGAAATATGGGAAACAGGGTCAGGGTGGAAGTGGGATGTCTTTGAACCTTACCTTGATCACGAGACGGTCAAGTTAATTCAAGCTCATGAAATTATGGAGACACCTGATGTAACACTCCGTCCTTTTTATAAACATAAAATAAACAAAATAGAACATTTTATTAAGGAGATGGCGATAGCGGAAATATCGCCCGACGGAAATGTCACTCTAACAAAGGTTAAATTAAACTATATAAAATTAAAACCCAATTAAGATAATCCAAAATATCCATAAGGAGGCAAAACAACCTCATAAACCCAATGCAATAACTATAAATAAAATAAAACGTCTTAAACAAAAATCCTAAATAACCTTTCTCTCATTTCCCATAACACGAAATAATCACCTGCAAAATATATCAACAAACATCCACAATCAGTGGGGAGTAACTAACAACTCTCCCAACCCAATTAGGATCCATATAAGAGTTATAAAAGCCTTAATAATTAAGTCACACAAAAACATCTCAATAGTAAACTTCAGATAACCAAATAAAACACTTAAACAAAGATAATACAACATGCTTAAAAATAAATAGAGTAAAGATAACAAAATAAACAAAATGGATAAACAACTTATATATATAAACTCAAGTATATCAATACCATAAACCATCAAAGTTTAAAGTAATAAAAATAGTATAATTAGTTTGAGAGAGAGAGTTGAACGCTAGTGGACAACCCACTTCCTATGGTAATGTCAGACAACCTCCAGACAGCTTATGGGTTACGTTCCCTACTGCTTGTGTTTAAGAATGGTCATACTCCCGATGCGGTGTAGAATTACGTCCCCACCGACCTCTCGGACGACCACAAAACCAAGGTATACCTAGGATTACGTCCTATATGGTTTGCATGTTCTTCACCTCGGGATTACGTCCCTCCCGATAATCTTGCTCTCAAACAATAATAATAATAAAATAAGGAATAATGGCCCGTAATAATCCAACCTTTTGTCCGTCCGCTCAAAATGGTCCCAACTTTCGTTTATTCTATAACAGTCCGTACTTTGGGGGGTATTTACTTTTGGTGGACCATACCCATGGGCAACCTGAGAAGCAGGTTAACGTGAACCACATGAAACTCACGTGCGTTTTTAATTTCCTCCCAAACCCCAACCTAACTCACATTACTGATTTCTTTCTCTTGTTCTTCACTAACCTCCATTGATGACTCTCTTCCCTTCCTCTCTTCATCTCTTCGTCTTCTACTTTCTTTTTTTCATTTCAGTTGAAATTAGTTATACTCTTTAAACTGGATTGGGCAAAATTTTAGCTGACCGAAATTGTAGCTGGAAGATGGACATTGCAAGTTGAAATTACCACCACCCTCAACAGAAAAAAACCACCACCACGATCTCCTCTCTTCACCTCCACCACCATACACGATCACGATCTCTCCACCTCCACAAACATCAAAACTCCCAGTAGCTAAAATTAATCCACTTCTCTCTCTCCTCTCTCTTTTCGTCTGCTTCCCTTCTCTTCATCTTCATCTAAGAAACGGCAATTTGGCTCAATTGCATATGAGAAACAGTTGCGAATGTTGGGTGGGTCGTGGTGGTTGTGGTTGGGTGGAGTTGTTGTCGTTGTTAGGGTGGTTGTGGCCAGTGGGGTTGTTCTTTTGAGTGGCGATGTGGGTGGGGGTGGGGCCATGGGGGATTTCGATCGGGAGTAGCTGTTGGTGGTTGCCGTGTGGCCGTGTGGGATAGGGTTGTAATGGTAGGGGTCGGTGGTGATTGTCGAGTTTGCGGGGGGTGGTTGGCGGTGGGGAGGCATTGATTGGTGTGAATTTGGGTTATGGAGAGGTGTTGTGGGGCATAGTGATGGGTTAGCAATGGTGGTGGTGTAGTTAGTGGTTGATTAGTTTTGAAAAAAGAAATCAGTGGGTGTGGCGTGGTAGTGGTTGATTAGTGAGAATACGTATTTCTCTTAATTAGTGAAATCAGTTAAAAAATAATGAGATATGAAGGAAGAAATGAGGGAGTTGTGCAGTGGGAATGAAGAGAGAAAAATGAAGAAATAAGGGTGTTGTATTTCCTCAAAAAAAAAAAAAAAAAAAAATAAAGGTGTTGTGAAAACAGCAAAAAAAGGAAAATGAAAAATTAATTAAGGAAACCTGCTGTAGCAAGTTACCGTCCAGGTAAGGTCCAATAAAAGTGAAGACCCCCCAAAGTTTGGACTACTATAGAATAAATGAAAGTTGGGACTATTTTTAGCTGATGGGCAAAAGGTGGGAGTATTACGGGCCATTTTTCCATAAAATAATACTCAATCATCAAATTACACGGATACCCTTAAGGCCTTACACCAAATCAGCAGAAATCTAGGATCGCAACCCAAGAATTTCAATTAAAATTAATATTCTTCTCAATAATAATAATAATAATAATAATAATAATAATAATAATAATAATAATGATGATGATGATGATGATGATGATGATGATGATGATGATGATGATGATGATGATAATAATAATAATAATAATAATAATAATAATAATAATAATAATAATAATAATAATAATAATAATAACAACTCAAAAATATAACAATTCATATTTATAACCACTCACAAGGACATAATGATAATAACAAATCATTCAACATGCTACTCATACCGTAAACATATTAATAAAGCAAAACCATAACTTAGTGATATAAATAAACATATAAACCCATCATAAGACACAAAGTAATGAGTTAAAATGACAAGACTCCCAGGTTAGAACATGAGCTTATAAGAGACAACCAAGACAAACAATTAGCGAGTCATGCCTCAGGAAACCAATATAAGACAAAGGAAATATGAAATTACAACTTCTAGAATTGAACATAACAATAGTCATGCATTACCACTGTAATATTCTACGATGCAGTATGTACAAGACAAAGGACCAAGAATGCTATAACACCCCAACCAGCGAACAAAAGAGGAAGGTCAACAGCCAAACAATGGCTGATCGTGGGGTGCGACACGGCCCCCGCTCCGCTACTGCAGGAAAACAGCAATCACGCGTGTTAACTCATTTCCTCCAACTCACCCCATTTAATCAATAAACTTCAACACCATACTTACTCAACATGTTCATGCATTACTTGCAATACTAAAACTTGTGATTATAATAACCACTCAAGTTTCCATAATACAAAGATGACAGAGTCTATCATACAAACTATGAAGTCGGATGAAAATGAATGCTACTTTACACAACAATAACTTATAATCATGGCTATAATAAACATATTTATCAACTACAAACTCACGACAATCATATAATTCATGAAAGCTCTTTAAAAACAAACATATAACATGAAACTTATTCCCACCCAAATTCCTAAAATCACACTAACCCAAACTTAATCATTATAACAAATAGAATTCCTACACGAATACTAATCTCTCTAGGAAAACCGTTAGTTACCTTTGAAGACCTCCAATTGCTTGCATTTCCATTATGTACTGTTCAGTTCCGACCACGATTTCTGACGATCTGAAACACGGATGCCAAATCGGTCCGGTCACAGTGACGAACAAAATGTTCTCAACATGCTGTCAAAATTTGAAGACTATCCAACGGTTAGATCTCCAGATATCCTCATTTTCGTGAAGGAAATCCGGGATGAACTTTACTCTTCTTTTTGTTTTCTCTTCCCCTTTTGAAATGGACGAATGAAAAGGAGGATTATGGACAGTAAATCATGATGTTATAACAGCTCCAAAGAAAAATAAGAAGAGATGTTGAAAGGGGGTCACAAAGCCAAAATAAGGGAATTAAAGTGGGGGGTTACTAGGGGGTTATAAGGTAATCAAAAGGTCTCTCCAAAGGTTCAAATATACTGATATTGTGGACAGCTTTTAGGAGCTTGAAATTTCACATTAAAAAGTCGTGCGCATGGTCCAGACGAGTTCAAATCGAAAAAATAAAAATACTAGCTCAAACGCGTATTTCTAAATACTAGAAAATCTATAATTTCTCATCAAATAAATAATATAGATATAACATTTTAAATGTTGAAAAACAAATAACATAAGATATAATATTTTTAAGAAGTAAAATATTCTAATTTTAATGGAAAATAATAATGAAGGGTAAAATAACACGAAAATTTAGGAGCGAAATTTCGGGGTGTTACACCTGATGTTGAAGACTTACTCTACTGGGATGATAACCCTAAAGGTAAGTTCTTCATTAGATCGGTTGTTAGAATTTTGAGAAAAGTTGCTACAAAATTTGATGATTCCATTTGGAAGATTATATGAACTGCTCCTATTCAACAAAGGGTGTGTGCCTTCTTATGGCTAGCATGCCATGATCGACTTATGGCCAATGTCAACAGATACAAGAGAAGGCTCACTGATGCTCCTACCTGCCATGTTTGTGGAGGGGATGATGAGTCGATTTTTCATATTTTGAGGGATTGACTAGCTGCAAAAAGCATATGGAAAAGAGTGGGAGATCCTGCTCTTAATGCAACTTTCCTTCAAGGAGAGTTAAATAGGTGGCTATGTGATAATCTTGAGTATGATGAGCTTGAAACTTGGCCTACCTATCTTGCGATTACTCTTTGGTGGCTTTAGCGTTGGCGCGACATGTTTGTTTTTATCGCGCCAATGAAGTCCCAGTTGATATAGGTGCTTTTCTTAGAATTCCTTTTGAGGAAGCTTGCAGAAGTTTACATGATGACATGGAAGAGGAGTGGATTTCTAAGCACAAAAAAGAAGATCAACTCATCGCCTGGATCTAGGTGAGCCCTCAACCTGGGTGGTGTATACTCAATACTGATAGAGCAGCTCATGGTGCTCTAGGTGCTTTGGGGGTGGTGCTTTGATATGCAACAGTTGCGGCTCATTTATCTCGGCAATCTCTGCCAACTTTGGAAGATGTACAGCTTTTCGAGCGGAGGTCATGGCCTTACTCAAAGGCGGCCTTGAGCTGGCAAGTGTGACTGAATGTTTTCTGATAAAGCTTTAATGTTTTTCACGCATGTTTGTAATAGTATGAACATTCCCATATCCCTATAATAGTAGAGAGTTTATGATTTTGATCCATTAAATTTATCTATGAGAAAAGTGAAATCAAGCAGAGGTTTTTACTTCAAGTGTTAGTAGTTGGCTAACCTATGGAGTTAATGAGCTGTTTTAAAAAACAAGAGTATAAGAGTAATCATTGAGCATTATTTAAAGTTTCTGGATAACACTTATTTTAAGGGGTGTAGATTGTAACACCCCTAGGTGTTCAGGAGCCCACTAATAGATATTGTCCTCTTTAGGCCTAGCCTACAAGGTTTTTCTTTGGTGTAGGACAGTAATCCTACCCAAAAAATGAATACATATTCATTATAGATGGTATCAGAGTCAGTGCCCATTCTGTTGTCCTGTAGTGCCTACGGGGACGCAGGCTCTTTAAAGGAGGGGAGAAGGTGCCTAAGATCTTAGCTATCCCACATCGAAAGTTGAGGAGAACAAAGCCTTAGCCTTCTTTATTTAGAGGTAGACACCTCAACCTAGTAGAGGCCTTTTAGGTAGGATTACTGTCCTTGCAGGCTAGGCCCGAAGAGGAAAACATCAATTAATGGGCTCTTGAACACCTAAGGGTGTTACATTGGTCCAGCTAGATAATCTAACTTGTTTGCAAGCTATTCAGTCTGGCAATCATAGTTGCGGTGATTGCACCCACCTCATTCATAAATGTATGAATTTAATTAATGTGGTCCATGTCTTTAGAGAGGGCAACCAAGCTGCTGATTGGTTGGAAAATCGAGGCGTAGATCAAGGGGGTGGTGTTGTTATCCTTGAAAAAGCTCCGCTAGAGCTCCATAGGATTCTTGTTGAGGATGCTCGGGACGTGGCTTTTCCACGTTTAGTTCCTCAGTAGTTTTTGTCATGCTTTTTAATTTTGTTTCTTATTTGGCTTTGCCTCTTTCGCATAATAAAAAATATACTTGACTTTTTTTCTTAAAAAAAGAAGAAATGAATTCAAATTCATTACTTAGACAGTCTTTTTATTTATATGTAAGGAAAAACATAATTATATGGGATCTTGTTGGACCACTCCCTAAGTATTTTCAAAATGTCATGATATTTGCCGCTCGAATTTACCAAATAACTGCCTGTAATTATACCCTATTAGTTTTCTTCTTTCTCCCTCCTCTACTTCTCCTTCCTCTATTCTAACCTTCCATAACCACCTCCAACTGCAGCCTACCCCCGCAACCACCTTCTTCTTCTTCCAACTCTTCCCTTCTCCTTCTTCCTCTTCCTCCCTTTTTCTCCTTCCTTCTCCACTGTCAATTCCCATTACTCCCCCGCAACCCCAGCCCCAGCACTGCCGCCAACCCCCTTGCATCCCCATCCCCATCCACACCCCGCCCCTCGGAAAAAGCAACAAAAAAACTGAAAAATTCATATTTGATCTCCTTCATCCTCTCCTGAAAATGGAACGTAGAAAAACCTTAAAACCAGTTCTTCTTCTTCCTCCTTTCTTTTCTTCTTCTTCCTCCTCAATTTTCACAACTTCTTCTTTCCGAACTTTTTTCACTATCCATGAAATTGTTCCACCATTGTGGAGCCAAAATTTTGGTTCAGTTCATGCTTAAAAGAATACATAATACGTATAAAGCTACGGGTGATGTTTAGTAAATACGAGCGGTAAATAGCAAGACCCTTTTGAAAATAGCAATTTTTATAAAAAATTTCTTATATATAACTAAAGATAACAAAGCTTTAAGTTGTATACTGACCAATGTACTAATACCTTAAACCCTAATTTTGGCACCCCGGCATATCATATGATACCCTAGGAGGGAATGATGAACCCTTTAGGACAAATAATAAAGGTCAAACAAGGGGAAATAATTGGCCGAAAAACTCTATTAATGCTAGTAGTAGTGTAAGCCATGAATCATGAATGTTGGTATTCCGGCGAGATGGAAAGGCAAAGGTGATTAATAGGGTTAAAATGTCATTTTTTATTTTAATATTTCAACTTTATTCGTGATATTCTTAGGTGTTGTTTGATTGACATAGAAATATATGGAAAGCGAAACGTCTTAGGAAGTAAAATAATATAAAATTGTTTAATTTGGTTGGAAAAATATGTAGGCAGCTTTGTTTATCTGTGGTTCGCATGGAAAGTTTTCCCACTTCCTAAAAATTGTAACTTTACGGGAAAAATAATTTCCTAGAAATATTGCTTCCTATATTAAGAGAAAGGCTATACATACACTAAGTGTATGTGGGGACAACATAAACAAGTATTCCCATTGGCTAATAATGGTGAGGTCCAAAATTCACTATCTTCAAATTTTCATTTGAATTTCAAACCAGAATTCTGAAACCTTTTGAATTTAAAATTCAAATTTTGTTATAGTCCCAAGACCAATTAAATACTACCTATTTCAATGTATTATTTTCTCTCAGCTCTCTCTCCCACCTTAAAACTTTCTCTCCTGTCCATAATGTGTATGTGTCCAAAATTCTTGCCCGAAATTCTCACCAAAATTTTTCCCTGAATTCTCACCGAATTTTTTGCCTGAATTCAAATGCACATTATTCGTTTGTGTTTATCGGGAACTTGCTCATATGTATATTTTCTTTTCAAAATAGATTAATTAGAACATATTTTCCAGAAATTGAAGTTGAAATTCATGTTTTCCAGAAATTGAAGCTGAAGTTCGTTTTTTCAATAATTGGAGTTTAACATATGCATTTTCAAATTAAATAGAACATATTTTTCAGAAATCTAAGTTAAGTATATGGAGTTATACTTATGTATTACCCATAAATTTAAGTTCTACATATGGATTTGTAGATTGGAAGTTTAAACACATGGATTTCTAGAAATTAAATTTTTACACTATTGCAGATTGAAGTTGAACATATGATTTTTCTAGCCGTGAATTAATTTGTTAGTGTTATGTATTTTTCTTGTAACATAATATGTATATATGTATCAACATAAGGATTGTTAATTTAGTACAGATATATTTTATTGCTTGCAAATAGAATGATGTGATGACACCCTGCTAACATGGTTAAGACATCTGCTTATTCTCTCTGCTAACTCGGGTTCGATTCTTAGTTGTGGCAATACTTATAGTTGTTGGAAAGTTTTTGTCAACCTTCCTTTATATCATCCCAAATTTTCCATTTTATATTTCTTACTTTGTCAACTTTTTTTCCTCAACCAATTATGCGTTTTTTGATCAATTTAGTTTAAATTTTTGTCGTAATTTTCCAATTTAAAAAAATCAAGCAAAATCAAAAGATGATAAGTGACATTTATGTCACTTGTAAGGGTAGATTTAGATTATTTTTTTAATATATTTTCATCTATTTTATCTATTTTCATCTATTTTAACCTTTATTTCTTCCTTTTACATTTTGTAGCTTAATTTATTTATTTAGTGATTTTTGTTAGTTTTTAGCTCTTAATTTCGTAATTTATTTATTCCCTTTGTTATAGTAATTTATAGATTGTTTAGTTTAATTCTCTAATTTTATTTCCTATTAGTTATTATTTTTTTTTTATATATCTTATTTCTCCCTCCGTGTTTGGTTTTCCATGTAGTTAAGCGTTTTGGAGCTATAGTGTCGAGTTTTAAAGCTAGAATTAGCTGTGTTGCTCGATCTAAAGTTTCCATCAAAAAAGCCAATACAACGCTTATCCTACACCGCACCTCCCACCTATCCTACACCACACCAAATCACAAGCCACATCTTCCCCCTAACCTTCACCACACACAACTCTCAACCTACACCACATCATCCCCTATCCAACACCACACAAATGCCCAGTTAACTACCACCACCATCTTCTTTCCACCAATATACACCACAGTACACTAAATCCCCTGCTCAAACTAACCGCAGCACCACCACTCCAATCCAAGGCACCAAACGCCATCTCCACCGCAGTCTAAGCATTTGTCCCAAAATCAAGGGGAGCGGACGCTCCTCTGTACAACGGAGCGGGCTCTTCACTCGCATTCATGACAAACAAAAGAGTTCCAAAATGTATGAGCGACCCATGAGCGACCTCGGAGCGAGAGCTCCGAGACATTGTATGGAATTAATGAAGCTCAAGGGTCAAGATTTGATTTGAGTTTGAGCTGTAAACTAAGCCGTGCGATGTCGACGGGCGTCCGAGACTGGAAGTCTGCAAGAGAACAAACGTAAACTACCCTCGGGGGGGGATGCGAGGAAACTCGGAAGAAGATTATTAGAAGTAGCATAGTACAGTAAGTCGTGTCTTAATTATGTATTATCAAAGGGTAAATTATACCATTTAGAGTTTTCAATGTGTTTGTTATTATTAGGATAATTATGATAAACTCCTTGGAGTAATTCAGTGAGTTTGATATAATTGATGAGCTCTACTTGAGAATAATTGAAAGTGTATAGGATATGACTATATCTCCACTAAGATTTGTAATTTAAGCATATAGAGGTTACTACTCTAAGTCATTGGGGATTTGGGTAAATTGTGGTTGACAAGAGGCCAAAGATGTGAGTTTCGTATATCGATTTTGAGGATCTCAGTATTGAATAATATTTTAGATGCATTTGTTATCAACTTTGAGATATATGGACTTGGCTTTTGTAAGATATATTGCGAATTTTGGTTTTGTGAGGGGAAGGAATCCAGACTACAAGTTAAAATAAATCATTTAGAGATATCTTCAAGGAACTTTAGGGAAGTTTGGCTTTGTATATTTCAATCAATTGAGGAGTGAGTTGATTGTTGAGGGGTTCATCTAAGGAATATAAATTACTATGTGAGATAGTTGAGTTGACGACTAAAGTTGTGATCCGGGAACAAGATTCAGAGCTTGATATCTATGAATGGGTTAATAAAATTATATGAGAACCTTATGAGTCTAAAAGATGAGATAACTATTGAAAGTATGTCGTAAATGACAGACATCAAGTTAAGTAAGACCAAGGGTGAGAGTGTCATAATAATTATATAAGAATTCAATGTTTGAGTGATGAAGGAGTATCGGATAGTAATCCGATATGTATTGCCTAAGTCATAGGAATTGTATATTCCATCTTTCAGGACGTAATATAACTTAAAGTAAGAATTTTATAATATGAGTGTCGAACCAGGATATATAATAGAGATTAGATGTTACACTTTCTAATTAGAGGAGTAAGATCAAATAAAAGGAAAGTCAGGGTAATGTGAACCTTTTTTTGTTGGGGTATTGTGAAATTAGTGATGTGAATTGATAATAAAGGAAATATAGATGTAAGATTAATATGGACTTAAGTTTAATTAATTAGGATTACAACGTTCAAGCAAATAACCAAGACAGGAAATAGGAATAAAGTTGGGAGTATAGATGACATTTGTGTGATTTTGAATTAGAGATAATAAAGTTGTTTCCAGTTGGGTTACTAGGAGATCAGAAGATCAAGTATGAGGGATTCAAATCATTAGATTGAGGATTAACCATCAAGTCACGTCATGTGAAGTATTAACTACACTTATAGAATATAAGTCGGAACTTTACAAGCTACAAGCTTTCACCTAAGTTACAGAATTGGATTATAAGATTGTTTTACATCATAAGTTTTGGGTATATATGATATAAATTTGAATCTATGGACATGAGCGATTTACAAATTGATATTATTATATTTTAACTTTATAACGATTATTCAAAGGGGATAATGTTCTAATGGAATATGACAAGAATATTATATCTAGTATGATGAACATGAGTACGTAGTTATGAGCTATATAGGTTGTTTGATAAGATTAAAAGGAAATATATTTCTTAATACACAGAATTGTAACAAAAGAATAAAGTATGTAAGACGTACATTCCAATTTGGGACTCTGATTAGTAAGGTATATTTTGGACTATAATTATAATAAACTTATAAGAATTGAACTTTATTTCTTTTGAAATCTGTCTATAAGTAATTTATGTCAAATGGACTTTATAAGAAGTTGATTTATGATTTTGGAAACTCTAGTATACTGTGTTTACCAAACAATTTTAGTTTGTGTATGAAATATTATGATGCGATTCTGTTATGAGATTTTGATATATTTGACTCGAGAAGTTCTTATTGAGTTTTAGAAAAAATTGGATTATGAATTATGTTTTGGTGAAGGGTAAAAGCTGCTAGAGTAGTGATGAACAACATTCTGTATTCTGGGGGCATGTCCTGAAAAGTCTTGCAAGCAGTACATAACAGAAGAAGGAGACGTCCTTTGTAAAAGTTTAGAGAATTCGCCTGGAAGGCAACTCTATTAGTGTTCTCTTCCCCAGTATAATATGATTTCTGAAAGAAAATAGAACAAGCGTTTAAATATGTAAGTGGTTTCGTGGAAAGTTATTTAAACTTTATTTCCGAAGTAATGTTTTACTCAACCAATTTTATGGAATTCATGTGCTGAATATGGGAATGAATTACTAAGAAACTCGTTAGGAATTTATGAAAGGAATTAGCTATGTTGCACATATTTGTATTAGAGGTTATTCTTTTTGAAACACAGAAAGTGGGAGCTACTGCTATATCTTAGAATATGTCAGAATTAGAGTTGATTTCGGAGATCGTATTAGATTTTATGGTTCCTCCAATTGAAAATACATACTATTTATTATGTGAGTGGTTAATTCGTATTATTATTTTAAAATAAGTAATATTGTAAATTTTGTTTAAGTATTTTGTTATATGATTCCTTCATTATGACCTTATGTTTCTTGATTTTAAATGTTCGTAAGATAAACGTAAATATATTTTAAGCCACCAAAAAGATTTTCTAGTTGGACAGTGTGTACTCAGTTTCGCTGATTTTGTTCTTGGAACCTGTCCGGGTGGGGGCAGTGTTCATTGTTAGTAATTTTGCAGGAATTATAAAAGCTCCGGAATGGGCATGGACAATAAGGGTTGCAATCAAGTGATTTTTGGATGGGCAATGATGGAGATTATATAGTGTAGCTGAAGGAGTTCTTATGATATATTATTGTATCGTATTGGAGACTTGTTTAGATCAATTCATTGTACATGTACTTTGGGTTGTTATATCATAGGCCTAAGCCACTAGTCCAGTATCGAGTTTTATAGGTTATGTTTCAGCTACAAAAGAATGTAATTTGAGATTTATTAAATGATAATTGTGATTAGTAAATCTTAAGTGTGTTTAGCTAGCAGCTCGGAAGTGCGGGCTGTTACAGGTATGACGGAGGCTGGGTGGCCGCGAAGAGATGCGTCTGCCATACCCATCCGTCCTTTGACTGGGAGCAGATGGAAGCTGCTTTTGCGGACGGCACACATACACGTCCTCTCGAAGATGAACCTTTCATCTGCGCAGAGGAAGTGATTGCTAACGTCCTACCTGCCATCCAAGATGAGGAGGTGCCTCTCCCTTGAAGTTTTTGGCGGTCATCTCCAGACTCCTCAGTTGCTTCTAACAGCTGTTAATCTTTGTAATCCAAATATTATTCTAACTTTGAATTCGGCCCATTTTGGCATGTAACTTGAATATACTTAAATTGCAATTACTTGTTACGAATTTTTAAATGCCTTTTTTTGATGGCTGCCTACATTTTTGCCTGCAGTTGGCCGCCATGCCAGTAATTCATAATGAAACGTTGCATTTAAGTATTTGCATATGTTTGTCCGTTTTTATTTTCTTTTTAATCTGTTATATGATCTTCGTCATGCTTTGATGATGTCCGAGATGGATGGCCGTTAAGGGCCTAAAAACTTTTTTGCCTGTTATATGGCTGATGCCGGTTATATGGTTGTTTTCAACTTGTGCCTGTCATTTGGCTATTTGGGCCTGTTATGTGGCCGCTTTTATATATGACCTGTTATTTGGCCGTTTGTACACTTGAGCTGTTATATGGTCTCAAGTACTATTTGGCCTGTCATTTGGCTGTTTGTACACTTAACCTGTTATATGGTCTCAAGTACTATTTGGCCTGTCATTTGGCAGTTAAGGAATTTAATGGCATACAATTTAATTATATACATCATGTTTTCCTTCTCGTACAATAAAATAAGAAGATAATTAATGAAATGCTAATAGAAGTTTATATTATTTTGACGGGAAAAAGGTGGCTCTCGGCCCATTACATCAAATATCTAAACATAATACTTCTTTAAAACGCTAGCATTCCAACAATTTTTTAGCTCAATGTCGTCCATTGTCTTCAGAGCAAACGAGCCGGGACCAATTTCTTTGGCTATCTGATATGGCCCCTCCCAATTGGCTGTAAGCTTCCGTTCTGTGTGAGCTTTTCCATTAACGGCTGTTCTTCGTAGCACCAAATCTCCAAACCTTAACGGCCTTTCCAAAACCCTTTTATAATAGGCTTTGCTGATACGATCCTTATACGCTACAGCCCTGAGTTCCGCTACCAACCTTATCTCTAGCAGGAAATCCAGATTTTCCCTCAAGGCCTGGTCAATGTTTTCTAGATCTTTGTGCTTGATCCGATAGGATGGTAAGCCAACTTCTACTGGCAAGACTGCTTCCGACCCAAATGCTAATTTGAAAGGACTTTCCCCAGTCGCTTCTTTTTCAGTTATTCTGTTGGCCCACAATACTGCTGGGACCATGTCGGCCCAAGCTCCCTTGAATTCGTCCAGCTTCTTCTTAAGGGACCCCAGAATCTGTTTGTTCGCGGCTTCAGCTTATCCGTTACTTTGTGGGTTACATACGGCCGAGAATGCAAATTTCACTATGAACTCGGACAAGAAACTCTTGATTGGCCGACAATCAAATTGTGCTCCGTGATCAAAGACTATTGCTGCTGGTATTCCAAACCTTGTCATTATGCTCTGTTAAATAAACTTCTTGACTTGGTTTGACTTTATCTTTGTTGTCGGCTCAGCCTCGATCCATTTTGTAAAATAGTCGATACCAACAATCAAAAAATTTCGACCGCCAGTAGCCGTTGTAAACGGCCCAAGGATATCCAATCCCCATTGCGCAAATGATATCGGACAGAGTATTAGCTGGAGGTCATTTGCGGGCCTGTTAATGATAGGAGCAAACTTCTGACATTTGTCACATCTTTTCACATAACTCTATGCATCCGCCAGCATACTTGGCCAATAGAACCCGGCTGTAAGAGCTTTCAATGCCAATGCCTTTCTGCCAATACGGTTCCCACAAATTCCCTCGTGAATTTCTTCCAGTATTTTACCAGACTCCCATTCTGTTGCGCATTTCAACAATGGCAAACTGAAGGACTTCTTATATAACTCATCCTGGTAGATGACGTACCAACTGGCCTGTCGTTTTAATTTCCTAGCTTCCATTGCGTTCGGAGGAAGTGAACCCGTCAACTTGTATGCCACCAACTCACTGAACCATTCACTCTGCTGATTAATGTTGTTCACGGTCATAATCTTCTCAATAATGCTTTTTTCTTTCAGAATTTCCACCATAACGGATCTCTCTATATTCAGAGAATCAGAGCTTGCTAGCTTAGAAAGTGCATCTGCCTTAGTGTTGTCGGACCTAGGAATGGCTTGAACCTCGAAATGATCCAATTGGGCTATCATCTCTTTGGCCTTTTCAACGTACTTATGCATGTTTGCTTCTCGGGCCTCGAACTCTCCTTTCAGCTGCCCATTAACAAGCCGTGACTCCGTTTTTAGTGATACGTTCTTTGCGCCCTATACACATTCTTAATCTGGCAATCACGGCCTTATACTCTGCTTCGTTATTTGATGTCGGGAAGGTAAATTTTATGGTGTATTAAAAAATATTTCCTTCCGGACTAGTCATTACAATGCCGACCCCTAATCTACTCGCGGCCGAGGATCCATCTACTTCTAACATCCATGTCTCCTTTTCAACCTGTTGTTCTTCTTCGTAGGATGCTTCTACAATAAAATCCGCAAGCGCCTGTGCCTTGATGGCGGTTCTGGGCTTGTACTGGATGTCATACTGGGATAATTCAACTGCCCATTTCAGAAGGCGGCCTGAACTATCTATTTTCTGCAGTGCTTTTTCTAGAGGCTGGTTTGTCATAACATGGATGGGATGACAGTCAAAATATGGTCTGAGCTTTCTTGCAGCGACTATCACTGCTAACGCCATCTTTTCGACCAATTGATAACGGCTTTCCGTCCCATTCAAAATATGACTGACAAAGTAAATTGGCTGTTGTCTCTTCTCCTTCTCCACTAACAAAACGACTGCGACAGTTTTTGGCGAGGATGAGATGTATAATTGCAGAGTATCTCATGTCTCTGGTCGAGAAATGGTAGGGAGAGTTTTCAAGTGCTCCTTGATCGCAATGAAAGCTTTGCTCTGCTCTTCTCCCCATTCAAACTTTTTATTTCCCCTTAACAGCGAGAAGAATGGTAAGGCCTTGTCGGTCGGTTTTGAAATGAAACGAGTCAAGGCTGCCATCCTTCCTGTCAGTCTTAGAATGTCCTTGACACTCTTTGGTTCGGGCAAATCAACAATTGCTCGAACTTTATCTGGGTTGGCGTTAATTCCTCTATTGCTCACCATAAATCCCAAAAACTTTCCCGCTCTTACACCAAAGACACATTTCTTTGGGTTGAGCTTTATCTCGTATCTTCTCAAAGTATTGAAGGTCTCTTTCAGGTCGTCAATGTGTTCGCGGTCAGTCGTGCTTTTGACGATCGAATCGTCCACATATACTTCAATGTTTCTCCCCTTCTGGTCCGTGAAGATTTTATCGACCAACTTATGATATACGGCTCCAGCATTTCTCAAGCCAAATGGTATTGCTTTGTAATTGTAAACTCCACAGTCCGTGATAAATGCGACTTTCTTTCTGTCGGCCTCCAAGAGGCTGATCTGGTGATAGCCCGAGAATGCATCCATGAAGCTCAATAATGCGTGGCCGCTAGTGGAATCTACTAGCTGGTCTATCCTTGGTAACGGGTAGCAATATTTTGGACAGGCTTTGTTGAGATCTATGAAATCTACACACATCCGCCATTGGCCATTTGCTTTTTTCACCATAACAACATTTGCCAGCCATTCTGGGTAGTCCCAAACCTCAATGAAATTGGCCGCCAGCAACTTATCAACTTCTTCTTTGACAACCTTATTCTTTTTTATTGAAAAATTTCTCTTCTTCTGCTTAACGGGACGGATTGCACTGTCGACATTCAGACGATGAACCATCACGGCCGGGTCTATTCTTGGCATCTAAACGTCAAGAACGCGAAAATGTATGCGTTTTCTCATAGGAGAATCACCAGGTTGATCCTGACCTCTAGGTCCATGTCCGTTCCGACAGCGACCGTCCTTGAGGGATCATCTGCTAGCATTTCTTGCTTAGATTCGCCATCAGGCTTAGGTTTGGGTGAATCCTCTAGTCTAGCTTCTAGTTCTTCCATGGTAATTTCCATGTCTCTTTCATCTTTTTTCTCGGAACTTTCCTCATCCGCCATCGCCTTTTTCTTGGATCTCTTCTCCTTCCGCTTTGGCGGACTCAAATCTTCCACCGGAATCCTTCGTGCCGGCTGCTTCAAAGCCGTTAAGTAGCATGATTTGGTTGTCTCCTCATTTCCCCTTATCTTTGTTGTTGTACCCTGATTGGATACATACAACATAGTCAGATGATAAGTGGATATCACCCCCTAGACATCATGAATAAAAGGCCTTTCGACTATGGTGTTATATGCTCCCGAAACATCCACTACCAGAAATTCCGCCATGACATCTCTTCTCCTTCCGCTTTGGCGTCCTCATTCTCACCCATTCTGACTGGCAACTTGATGATCCCTTCAGTTATTGCTAACGCTCCCGTGAATCCTATCACCGGGTAACGTACTGGCTGTAAATGCTCTCGGCCAATCATCAGCTTTTCAAATGTCGACAGAAATAAGATGTTGGCAGAACTTCCTCCATCAACCAAGATTCTATGAGTCAAACAGTTTGCAACTTTTAAAGTGACCACCAGAGGGTCGTCATGAGGGTATATTACATGTTTTGCATCTTCGACCGAGAAAGACATGACCGGCATGGCTGGTGGTTTCTTCCAGTGGCAGCTTTCGCTGAAATGTACCAGATGCCTGAACACCTTCAAACTGGCCTTTTGTCCCATTGACACTTCCGCCATGAATTGGGCCGCCACTAATCACATGTATCTCCCCTATCTGAGACTGAACATTCTTATCCTTAAACTTTATCAAGTCACCATCATTCGTTTGGACTTTATACTAGTGAAGTAGCCTCTACGGATGAGATCCTCCAAATTATCCTTTAAATGCCTACAATCTTCAGTCAGGTGGCCGTGATCTCCATGAAAATCACACCACTTAGTCTTGTACCAAATAGCATCCACCTGAGTGCACAGGTACATGTGTCCTTCATAGGCCGCGACGTGATTATCGGGATATGAGCTGCCATCATACCTGCATGATGGCATCTTGATTCTTGGCATGGGATGATTCAGAATCTCTGGCATGAAGGGAGAGAGTTTAGGCTTGATCAACTAGTGTCCGTCAGCCGAATAGTTACTAGCACCATTGGTGTTGTACTCTCGGTGGAGTGACTTTGATTCTCATCCTCCAAATTGTCAAGCTCTTCGGTCTCCATAAGTATTTCTTCATGTTCTGGGTCATCTAGCTGCCTCTCCAACTACCGTCCCTCACGGGTGAAGGTACGCATATTTCTTACGGGTGTTCCGTCAGCGTTTCTACCAGCCATAGCCAGTGATCGCTTACGGGGTTGACCGCCTCTAGCATTAGGAGTTGGTGTGTCACCATTAGGCTGTGGAGTGCCCGTTAACATCTGAATAAAAGATGCTACCGTTTTCAGCTGCTCTGGGGAAAACTGACTCAGTTGAGCCAGATTGAGTGGAACTCCATTAGTGTACACCCGAGATACATTGTTCTCAGGAGTTTGTTGCTCATTGTTGTTCTCGGGCACCCTGAAGTTAAAATGTGGGGCACCCGGTGGTCCGGTAATAAGGGGTTGGGAAAACCCTTGACCGGTTTCAAATCATGGTGGACCGCAACTTATCTTGTCTGTCTTATCCATGACTGCTTCACAGAGATTGGAGGCCCCTCCTTCTAGCGCCAAGTTGTTTCGGTGTTGAAACGGTGGCGGACTTTAGAGATGTCCGTCAGTAAACGAGTGGGCGTCCGAGACTGGAAGTCTGCAAGAGAACAAACGTAAACTACCCTCGGGGGGGATGCGAGGAAACCCCCTCCGACACTCAAGTCAGTATGTGTTCGTTAAGGATTTAGAGAGAGAGAGATAGAGAGAGAAAGTGATGTTTAGAATGTACCTGCAGAATAGTACCATTTGGCTATTTATAGGAGTACTGTTTATCTGACAGGATGTGTAACCCGTTGACATGTGTACGACTGGGATGAGTCTGACTGGAGGGAAGATTCCCCTATTTTGTCCTTTTCGGTGGCCGGGAGTGCCATGTCGGACAATCATTAAGAATGGTTTGGCTCACAGGGGTGAGATCGTGTCCTAGAAGATTCATGTCGGACACATAATGTGTGTCCGACAGCGGACTTAGGTACTACCCATACAGACGGTGGATGAAGAAATTCAGCAGACCATTCGATGATGATGGACGATGATGATGATGTCGTTGATGATGTACGATGATGCAGGGAGTAAACTTCCTTTTGAAGTGTGACGAAGCGCAGCGAAGAAGAATAAGGAGGGGGGTCTCATGTTTTTGGGGGGTTTTGTTTTCAATTTTTCCTTTTTTTTCTTGGAAAAATTGATTTTAATAATCCGACCTTTGAGCCGTCCGCTTAAAACAGTCCCACCTTTTGAGTAACTGAGAATAATCCTACCTTTAGAAGTTATCTTCTCAAAATAGTCCTTAACCTGTTATGGTTGTTGGTAACCTGAATAATAAGTAAAATTTGATATGTGTCTCTCTGTAATTGGCTGGTATATTTTTAATTTTAATTAAAAATGATCCCCCTCCATTTCCAATAGCCCCTTCCTCTTCCCCTCACTACAACCATGAAACCATGACATCCTTTTCTCACCCCTCCCTTGCTGCTCTCTTCCCACGCCCAACTTGCTCGTCACCTCCACCTGCTTCGTCGCCTAAACAACCCAAGTAGCCACCTACCTCATTGTTGGGCGCCCTCATCACAAGCACTCCTCGCACGTCTCTCTCACCTTACCACATTGGCCAACATCACAATATAAACCCCTCCAACTCTACTCGCCTTCCCTATTCACGGTTGCGGTGCAGCCCATCTCAAAACACCACTTAGTGGAGCAACTGTCGCCAGCACCACTCCACGCACCACCATACACAGTTGCAGCGAGTTCCCTGAGGGGGTGTAAGGAGATGAAAAGTCCTCCATTTGCATCAAGAAAGCCACGAAAGAAATTGGGTTTTGATGTTTTTGTTTTTTTTTTATCTTTATTTTGTTGTCTCATCTTTTTCTAAGTTCTTTTCTCTAAGTTAAATCCACTGGTTTTTTTTTCGTTTCTTTAGATTTAAGTTCGATGAACAAAGTTTCTTTAACTTTGCAATTTTAGGAAGATACCCATTTGTAATTTGCTCTAATGGAAGTTGCTTATGCTTGTAATAATGCTTAATTGTCTTCGTTGATCGAGTTTTCCGCGGTTCATCCAGTTTCGAATAGTGGGGGCTGCTTTCACATGGTGGCAATAAGGGTGTGGGTGGTTCTTGGTTTTATAATGGTGGTAGTGAGGGTGGGCTGGTGGAATACGGTTTCAGTGGGGATGGTGGCCTGGTTGGTCTAGTTCAGCTGATGGGGCCAGGGGGGATAGAGTATAATAAAAATCTGAAAAGAAAATGAATTACCTGCGATTCAGGTTGACGGTCACAAGGACCATTTTGAGAAGATAATCACTAAAGGTGGGATTATTTTAAGTTAATCAAAATTTGGAACTGTTTTAAGCAGACCACCCAAAGGTTGGATTATTATAATCAATTTTTCCTTTTTTCTTTTTCTTTCTTTTCTTCCTTCATCTGATGGTTTTATACTTTCATCTTTTGTTTCTTTTTTCCTTCTTGACTTTTCTACAGGTTTCCAACTTCCTTCTTTTACTTTCCTTTTCCTTTTTTTTTTTGCCTTCTTTACTTGTTATTTTATTTTCGCTTTTTATTATTATCTTTTAATTAAGGAGTAGTATAAATATCTGTAACCCTCTTTTTTTAGGGAGCCAAGTTTTATTTTATCCACCTCTTTTAGTTTTATGAATAGTTTTAGGGTTTAAAGGAGGATTAGCCTCCATATGTTAGTTTAAAGAGAAAAAGGGAGAAAAGTTAAAGAGAAATTGAAGATTGTAAGATTCAATGGTGACAACTTGTATTGGAACTTTCAACAATTCATCAATGAGCATTTCTTACTCTATCTCCTCTTTTATTGCTTTATTTTAATTGTTTTTATTAGATTAGTTGTTGATGCTTAGTTTAATTATTTGTGGTTTATTTTGTTTAGTTTAATGTTAGATTAATATTTAGTATCATGTTTTTAGTTGTTAAAATCTCTAAAGTTCTAATTTTTGTGTTTATGGAGTAGTTAGTGAGTTAGGGTTTGGGTGAAAACCCAACCATGATTGAATTGGGCATTTGAGATTGGATTTAGAGATTTGTGTGATTAAATCATTGCTTGTTTAGTTCTTCTAATCTATGGTGCATTCTCTTTGATCACTTGAATGTTGTATTAGATTGGAGTAGATTGATTTAGGTTGGCATGAGGGTGTGACCTATTGATTTCTATTATTGACTTGGGTTAGTTTGAACCTTGGGATATGTTAATAATGGATGAGAGTTTTTATTTGATGTCTTTGAGAATTTCTCCGCCTATGAGAGCAGGATGGGAGTTGTGTGTTGGGTCAATAGCTAATTCAAGTAGTGTTCATGTATTAACTCTATGTTTGATATTCCTATGCCTATTTCATGATTAGTTGGTGTTTAATCCCATCTCCTAATTTTGTTTATCTTTGATATTTAGCTTATTTGGTAGCTCGTAGTTGCTTTCCGGCAATTTCCATCTTGGTTTCGGCCTAGCATATTGTTTTATCGATACATTTAGGTGTTCCTTAGTCTTTGTGCAAGAATGACCTTTGCTTACCACTTTACTTAGGTTAAGTTTAGTTAAGTAGTTTGGCCTTAGGTGTTTTGTCCAACGACCAAAATATCCTATGTCAAAATATCATGAACTGATGTTGAAATTCACCCATCATTCATTGATATATCTACTTAGATAAAAAAAAAAAAGCTTTCAAATCTAAATCATTAGAACATTAGAAATCGAAGGCAGTTATTATTCTTATATTTTCTTTATTTTTATTATAAAAAATATATTGGAGATAAAAAAGTAACAGTAGAAAAATCAAATTCGAAAACCCATAATCATTTTGTAGAAATGCCAAGGGAAAAAAACTGAAGATATAATATTTCATACCACTTTGGACGTATTTCACACGCTTAAAGAGACTTGATAGATTTTAATAGTACCGTTTGCATGTCAATGTAACATTTTTTTAGTTTTAAAATAAACGAAGAATATGTATGATAGTATAATATTTACTTAGTAATAGTAAGTATTAGTAAGTATCCTATATAAGCATACGAAATTACTTTATGGATTTTTGTCTCGCCTTATATAGCAAACTAACAAGTTATCATAATGTTTGAAATTAATAGTGTTATTGACTAAATGTATATGAATATGAACAAAAACTATTTATTAAATTTAAGTAGTCTCGCCTTTGTAACAAACTCGTTACATAGCAAGCTCATAACAAGCTCGTTATATAGTGCTTGATTACTCTTCTTGAGTGAAATTAGTAGTGTTATAGATTGACTAACTGTATATGAATATGAAGGAAGACTATTAGATCGAATTTATTGAATTTAATTAGTCTTGCTTTGTAACAAAATCGCTATGTAGCGCTTGATCACTCTTGTTGAGTAAAATCAATAGTTTTATATATTGAATTATTGTATATGAATATCAACGAAAACTATAAGTTTGAATTTATTAAATTTAATTAGTCTCGCCCTCATAACAAATTCATTAGATTGGAGATTAATCACTCTCATTGAGTAAAATTAGTAGCGTTATATATTGATTAATTGTATACGAATATCCCCTAAAAAAAACTGAATATAAATATGAAGGAAAACTATAAGATCAAATTTATTGGATTGAGTTAGTCTCGCCTTTGTAACAACTAACAAGCTCGTTACATAGCGCTTGATCACTCTTATTGAGGAAAACTAATAGTGTTATACATTGACTAATTTAATATGAACGAAAATTATTAGATTGAATTTATTTAGTCTCGCGTTTGTAACAAACTCGTTACGTATCGCTCGATCACTCTTGTTGAGTGAAATCAATAGTGTTATTGGCTTTTTGTATATGAATTTGAACGAAAACTATAAGATTGAATTTAATCAGTCTAGCCCTCATAACAAACTCGTTAAATCGAAGATTGATGACTCTTGTTGAGTGAAATCAATAGTGTTATTGACTAATTGTATATGAATATGAGGGAAAACTATTTGATCAAATTTATTGGATTTAACTAGTCTCTCACTCATAACAAACTCGTTATATGGAGCCTGTTCACTCTTGTATTGAGTGAAATTGATAGTTATATTGACTAATTGTATATGAATAGGAAGGAAAACTATTTGATCGAATATATTGGATTTAACTAGTCTCGCACTCATAACAAACTCGTTATATGGAGCTTGTTCAATCTTGTTGAGTAGAATTAATAGTTTAATTGACAATTTTTATATGAATATGAACGAAACTTATAAGAATTTGATTTAATCAATCTCACCCTCTTAACAAACTCATTAGATAGGGCTCTTATTGAGTGAACTTAATATTGTCATTCACTGATTGTATATAAATATGAACGAAGGAGTCGTCTAGGTCTTCTCAAAAGGCAATTCTTTGACCGGCGGATGCGAATCGATAGCTCTAAAACTAGCTCTGGTGAGTTTACTTCGAATTTATTGGATGTGATCATTCTCGCCCTCCTACAAACTCGATAGATCTTGTTGAGTGAAATTAAATTTCAATTGACTATTTGTATACAAATATGGACGAAAATTGTAAAACGTAATTTATTGAATATAATCAGTCTCGTCCTCCTAACAAATTTAATCAGTCCTACCCTCCTAACAATTTTTTTAGAATAGTGATATTGATCACTTTTAAATGATTCACCTAAATTGTATCGATATGAACTAATTGGTCATGTACGTAACATTTTCTTGAATAAAACAAATTATTTATAATGAAGACATACATAGATATAAGTTCGGCATTTAATTAGTATAAAAAAGTTATAAATAAAATCTTTGTGGTTACAAATTTATTGAACACATTAAATTCTCCCAAATTAGAACTCGTGAATTGACGAGATTATTTATGGATGAAATGATATATTTTGCCTCTTAACTACTATTTCGACCACCAACAATCTCATCGGAGAAGAAGAAAGAGGTTATTTTTTGCCTTTGAACTACTATTTCGACCATCAACAATTCCGCCAGAGAAGAAGAGGGAGGTTAATTTTTTTGCCACTGAACTACTATTTCGACCACCAACAATGTCGCTAGAGAAGAAGAGGGAGGATAATTTTGACCAAAAAGTGTGTGGGATATATGGCTTCCTTTGTCCTTCTAAAGTTACTAAAAAGTTCAGTCATTTTTTTAATTACCATAACAATTAATTTTTTGCCTAATTTTCAGTTGATCTTGTAAAAAATCGTTACTATTAATTTAAAATTAGACAACCCAAGCCTAATACTAAGAAGATAAAAGACCATCTCTTTGAATATAGTGACTACTTTAATCTATTCAGTGACTAGTTTAATCTATTTAGTGACCAATTTATTCCATTTAGTAATCACAATCCATTAATTCATTTAGTGACTTGTTTAATCCATGACTAGTTTAATCCATTCGGCAAGACTGCCCTATTGTTTCTTAAAAGAATTCGTTGTAGTTCGATATTCAAAGGGAGACAGAGGAAGGAGAAAAGAAGGGACACTAGGTTGGTATGAGATGTCTAATGTTGGGTTAGAGTGAGATGGAGTGGGCTTGTTAGGAGAACTTAGGCTTAGGATTGTCTAATTTTATGTTAAAATTAGACCGCCTATTCTAACAATTTGTGTTAGATTTTTTAGATTTCCAAGGAAATTTCAGCGCCAAGTTTGGCACCAATGCTGGTATTTTGGCTCCAACCTGTGAAAAATTTCCCCCCTAATTGCACTCCATTTTTCCTTTTTTTTTTCACATTGATGAGGTGGCTTCTTTTTGGTGGTGGTATATGTAGTCCCCACATATACTTTGTGTTTGTGTATCATCTCTCCTATATTCAACCATACAACACCTTAAACTTATGCGCTGCTTCATGGAGTTCGTGCGGCTTGTAGCAGACGGATTGAACGACTTCACATTTATCTAGACTCTAAACTTTTGGTTGGAGCAGTTAAACGAAGGTTAGGTCCGTTAGATATAATAAATATTGTTAAAGAAGTTTGCCCATGGTTTAGCACTAAGGGCTATACAGGGGAATGTAGAGTAGGTTTGTTTGCTTATTGTCAAAAAAAAAAAAAAAAAAAACAAAAAACACCTTAAACTTGGCCTTAGAGGGGGTGGAGTAACTAACAACTAATGCTAGAATGTGCGAAATAATAAACAAGAGAACGCTTTATTCATACAGACAAAAATACTTATACATTATACACTGCCACACTGATATACAGTCATACAATACACATACACTCATTAAGTCACTATATATATATATATAATATTTTTTTTTTTTCTTTTTGGCGAAATATCATTATATTTTATGAAACTTCGAAAAATTAAGTATGAGAAATAAATGTGGGAATCTTTTGAGTGTGCAAGTATTTTGTAAACTACTCCTACAACTTCTTTGGTCAGATTTTCCAGAGTCCCCAAAGTCCAAATGGAGTGATTGATGTAAGTTGCCTGAACTCCGCCGTAAGACTAACTAGTAATAAGAACCCTTTGGTTCTCTTCCCAAAAAAAATCTCCATTGTAGTTATTGTATTAATTGTAATTCTTTTTGAAGTGTTGTATTAATTCTATTGAGTATATGATAAAAATTTGTGTAGGCAGAATTCAGAAAATGCTAAGGGGAAGTAGCAGCAACGCAAGAACAAGGGAGGAAATTTTGTACTGGAGAAACTTGAATCCATTCTTTAAAGTTGATCTTCATGCAGATTTTCGTTCTGGACTGGTAAAACTCATTTCCTTTTATTTTCATGTACACTATAGTCTATACAGTTCAAGCAAATACGCATATACGGATATACCCTTCCTCCTAGAAGAAAAATAGGATGGTGATTTTTTTTAGTTTTTTAAGTATATATTCCTGATAAACTTTGTTAGCATATTTGTTTATACTCCCTCTATTACAAAAAAAATTCTTCCTACTTTGATCATTTTTTCTTACAAAAAGATTTCAAATTGGAAAAATACAAGAGCAAGTGTGATTATTATATCTTGATTTGCAAGGTAATCCTTGGATGAAGGAACCATAAAGAGAATGAAGTGATTTGGAATCTTGCTATACTAATGGGACTATTGATTTATGCCTTGCAAAGCTAATTTTCTCGAAACTTCAAACACTTTAATTGAACCAATTGTTAAGGGGCTCGTTGGTAACAATGCAAGTTTTGAGTTTTTAGTGTAAAACTGTAAATAATTTTCAAGTCATATGATATGTCAACTCTGTATTTTTTTTTCTTATTTTGGTTTATGGGGTGTATCGTTTTGCTCTTCTTACTTTTAAGTGTTCATTCGCAAAAACTATCATGTGACTCCCAAGTCCCAAATCCCAATGGCTCACCATTTACACTTGTTCATTGGTTACTTCCTGAAAGTAAATGGGAAGAACAAAAATAATACAAGGCAATAATAACCCATTTTCTTTCACAAGGTTGTGACTTGTGAGAGAATTGTATTGATAGAATAGAATATTCAGTAGATATATTTTTTAAATAGATTTCTAATATAGATCAATGAATCTAGCATTATTGTTACATGGTACAATGATTGTTTGAGTAATCTTCTCATAAACCTCTGATCTGAATTTGGATAGTAAAGTTTTATGTAAGGAAGCCAACTAATCACCTAAAAAGAGTATCTTCAAACCAAGTCTAACTAAAGTTTGCTCATAAAACTATGAAAGTAACTTGAGTATAAATCGCCCTTGTTATTTGCTCTTCAACTATATGGGCAAATTAATTTTTTTACTAGAGAAAAGGGTGTAGGAGTAGTTTTCAGCTTTCAGATCTACATTTGAGAATTATACTTATTTGTCCTGAGTTCTAACTTGTTTTGTGGTTGATTGACCTATGCTTATGAACTCTTTCATTTTTCAATGTTCATTCTAATGTGGAAAATTTGTTTTATGGATAAAACTATGATTAGGAGATTCCCCTGTATTTCTCTGAAAATGTGAAGGGGAAGTTACCTCATAATGTGGTACTCAAGGGGCCGAGTGTCGATATCGATACCTGGGAAGTTCAGCTCAAAACGAATGACGACAAAACTGGATTTGTCGGAGAGGGTTGGCAAGACTTTGTGACTGCTTTCTCTTTGGAAGAGAATGACAGTTTGGTGTTTAAATACAAAAACAACTTACTTCAAAGTCAGAATTTTCAATGGGAAAACCTCGTGTGAGAAGGAATCATCTCATTTCGTCATAAAATCTGTCTCCAAGAAAACAAAAGAGAGTTGCTCACCAGTTCAGAATACCCATATCTTTAAGCAGGAAACTAGAAGTGAAGGGGAAAAGATCAGAAATAATAATAATAATAATAATAATAATAATAATCATCATAGCTCAATATCAAGAGAATTAACGGAGATTGAATCCGACGACTCAGATTGTCTACCTTTATCAGTGAAGCTCTCTATTAAAAGAGAACGTCAAAAAATGTTCTGAAATATCAGAATCATTGGTATCTCAGAGAAATGTAAAACCAAAAACAGGTACTTTGCCCTTAAATAATACCAACTATGTATTGGTGTTATGATAGATTAATGGATTGAAAACTAATACCGCTTGTTAGAATATGTTCTTATTCTATTATGCATTTGTGCTCTTCTGATGTGATCTTAGAACCAGAAGGCAGAGATATGCATCCTCTGCATAGTAGGGAACATGCAGCGAAGGAGATAGAAAGGGCCAGGCAACAAGCGAAAGAGATACAAAGGCTCACAAAAAGGAGCTTTTTTGTAGCTTTATCACGCTCACATGTTTCGGGAACATGAAGTTGGTGAGTTCTTCATTTGCAACACCCAAATACTTGCACTTATCACTTATGGACTTATGGTACGGCCGTTCCACCCATGTTACTGTTGTTGATGAAACTTTGCGCGATAAAATCATGTAGCAATTTTTTTGACCCATGTTACAAATAGTTCCATCACGAAGAACTTGTAGATGGTGGGATTTGACCCTTTTAGACCCTAAAGTAACAAGATTGTGGCTCATGTGTGCAATATCTATAATATTGTTAACTTCTTTTTTCTTAATTCTATATTTTTTTGATGGGTATATATATATATATATATGCAGAGTATTCCAAAACGATGGTGGAATGAATTCATCAAGGCCAAGAGTAGTAAACGTTTGAAACTCCGTCTGAAGGGTGAATTGGAGTATAACCCACAGTTTTGCTGCTATAATGAGTCGAAATCTACTGAAACAATCACTACTGGTTGGAAGAAGTTTGTTCAGGAAAAATCCTTGAATGAGTTTGATTGTTGTGTCTTCAGTCTCGATACGCCGTTGGAAGAAAACTATGATTTTATTCACTTGGAAGTTCAGATCATACGCGCTGTGGTTTCATAGAAATATTGAATCGAGTTAATCAATCTGATCACAAAGTTGTAGATGTTGGAAATTAGGCGTACCAAAGATGATATTTGCCTCAAGTCTTTTGTGTGTTGGGTGTATATACAATAGGTCTAGTTATGCACTTATATGGCTAACTATATTAGATCGACTAATTACTTTGCTGGATTTTGATGCACGCATAAGTTATGTTGCAAACTGGTTGGATCATTATGACTATTGTCTATTGATCATGGTATATGGATAATCTGTTTTCTTTTATCCTTGCCTAAAAGTTAGTTTGTTCTAATTTATTCAGCCTCATTTTTTATGCTTGCTTGGACAAATGTCCATGTGCAACCTTCAATTGCAAATTCTCAGGTGCTCTAAGGAGTATGTAGAACTATATTCTCCCAAGGATATAATTTTTTGCACATTTGTTACGTACTTTGTCAATGTGCAAAAAGTGAAATGTATAAAATATGTGAGAGAGAGCACCTAATTCTAGGTGCTTCCTGGAGCACTATGGAGGCTTTAACCTTTAATAGGTTTGATCAATCTTAGCAATAGACTTGTGATCATCTCTTACAATTCGTGATAGATATTTTGGGTTTCTATGCGAACTTTGTCTTCCAAATTATAGATGTAAAAATTCAAGTCAAAGTCACTGACGAATAGAAATACGAAATAATAAACGAGTAGCGCCTCATTCGATCAACTCCGGTAAAAAGTAGGTTTATATGTTACATATGGAATTTTTTTATACCCAGATATTATTGACATCTTTTTAATATCAAAATGCCTAAAGGATGCAATTTGTTTTATTCCCAGTGTATTTTATCGGTTACACTTGCATTAATAACAAAAAAAAAACACATCATTGGCAGGTGTCTAGAGTGTGTGTGTTAAGACTCGAACTCACAACTTCTCCTTTAAGATACAAATACACTAACCAACTAATCTACAAGCTCATATTGATTGTTTATTGTAAGTAGAAGTAATTATGCTTCTCAGGTTGACATACCAATTCGACTGCTATAATTGACATATCAAGTAAATGAGTAATATACTAATATATCCCCATGTTACAAGTTACATTACCTATCAAGTTTCTGTTTACCATAATAGTAATAATAAAACATCAAATCAACTTTGTTGCATTATAAAAATCTCTAATGGGCCCACCAAACTTTAATTTATGCTTAGTCTTTTACAAGATAGAAAACACAGTATTACCTATTTGAGGAGAAATTTAAGAAAAATATATTGTAGTTAATTTCAATCAATGTATAAATAGGAAAGGAAATGTAACGTGTCTTTATGACCCGAAAAATGATATTACAAACTTTGTCGTGTCGAATCAACTAATCTAAAGGACCGATCCATTGTATGATATGAGTTTGTGAGACACAGATAATTATTTATCTTAAATAGATACTTATAAACTTATATAGAAGTGATCTATTTAAGATAAAAGTTACCCTTTAGACTCATCTAACCTTTTGTCCTAAATGCGTCACTTTTACTTATATTCAAGTGACTCATTAAAGGTAAAGAACTATTCTTTGTTATAAATGACTCAATTTGACTTACAAGAGTGACCCATTTTGTGAAAAGTGAATGATATCACAATAAATTTATTATGCATCCGGTACTCAATACTAATTGAAAGTTATGAAAAATTGGAGGTCGTTACGTGTCACCTTAATGTATACGCTGATATGGGGGCTTGTAATTTAATTAATTTCATAAAAAAACAATAACGAATTATACGCAATGACCCGGGGCATCGCCCGAGGTAACAACTAGTTATGCTCTAGTAAAGTAATAATCTCATTCATTGGATGTTGGTAATCAGCAAAGGGAAAAGTAACGCCTCACAACAAAAGTTCCAGATTCTCTCAGATACAGAAAATGCTAAGCTTATCTCCTCACTTTTTGTTTCTCTAATGCCTTCATAGTTCATATTCAGTTCCTTGATGACAATTTGAAAGGCTTCATCTCTAAGCCAAAGGAAAACTAAATTCATCTCAACACTCAACAGCATACTGCACATTTGCACCAAAAAACAACAAAATAGGCAACGTGATGCACGATCCGTGGCCTCGATAAGTATGGAGTTCCATAAATCCTGCAAAAATTGAAATCCAATTACATGACCTAAAATCCAGACTGTGTCTAAATAAGTTAACCAGATTTAGCAAAGATTGAAATCGAAACAAACTGAATCAAAATTGATCTCATGCAAACATATAAGTGAAATTGAGTCACTTGTTACAAGCATAATGAAAATTGAAACAAATGACTTATTACCAAATTAATTGTTACAAGCATAATTAAAATTGAAACAAATGACTTATTACCAAATTAGACCGAATCAAATTATCCTTATTCTAGTAACTTTCTTCTTAGGAGTCATTCGAATAACTTCTTTACCACCTCTTTTACTTGCATTTTTCCAGGTTCACATGCAAAGATTCAGGAAAATTTTAAAAAGAAAAAGCTATAGTGAATTACAAAGGAACAGTTTTCGTTTGCTATAAAAAGGCTTTAATATTCTCCTGCAAGAATCACATCTTCATAAAAAGAACCTAATAATCACAGCTAAAGAAGCAATACATTGATGCAAGCGACATCACATACTACTACAAACACAATTTGCGTTAAACTCTTAAAATGGAGATAAGGGGAAACAACATCAAGGTGATGAATTTGGTGCTCATACTTAGTTTCGTAGTATTAATTGTAGCTACTTCTGCCAATACTATTCCTCAAGCAAATGTTGTTGAGGGTGAAGATGCAATCTCCAACACTATTGAGCTCACTTATAATAATCCTAAGAATAAAATTTGTGTTGGTCTTGGCAAATATTGTAATCCTCGCAAGCTAATCCTGTGTTGCTATCCTTTGAAGTGCGGCCGATTTTCCAGATGTTTTGTTAAAGAGGCACGAGTCCTCAAATAGTCAAATGTGGCTTGATGGATGGTTTAATGTTGCTATCCCCGTTTGATAAATAAAAAGTGTTTGCTAGAACTTCATTATCCAATTTTTTTAAATGTGTCTGTGCATTCACTATATGTCTCGGGTGTAGTCACTATATGCCCGAACTTCAAATGAGCAATGAGTAATGAGCAATGAGCAATAAGTAAATTTTGACTATATCTTCTTTACATAGTCACGGTATAATAGGGTCATCTATACAAATATATTAAAAGGCGCGCGGAAGAAAGCCTATGTGCCACGTGGCACTCGCCTCAACTTTCTAATGCAAATGCTTTATGTCTATGTGTACTCCTCACTTTAAAAAAAATGTGTAAGTGCAAGGTATCGAACACGTGACCTTTGAAATGAAAAGTAAGAGCTTAACCATCAATACAGTATGAATTTGTTTTCTAATGTTTCAAATAAAATATAATAAAGTCTTGTAATAATTATACTTAACTAAAAAGACTTGAACAAGTATATACATCTCTAACACTCTTATTAAGTAACTTACAAGAGAATATTGATGTCATATTCTCTTACTACAATTCCATTTAAGGTATTGTTTTCAAACTCAAACCTTTCAATTTTTCTTTACTTATCACGTTGTGACGTGAATTTTTCAATTTCTTAATGGACAAAAAATACGAAAAGTAGCAAAATAAATTATAAAATTTAAAAATAATAACATACTAGTTTATTGTAAATGACCCGAGGCATCGCCCGGGCAAAAAAAACTAGTGTATAATAAAAAGTGGTACCACAATTCACGAATGTCAATAACGTTAAAAGATAAGATTGAGAGATTAAAGGAAAGATAAATTAATTCGGAGAAGATAATTATACAGAACATGCTTAATTGGGAAAAGGATACAATGAGGAGTTCGAAAAATGATAATTGTACAATACACGTGCTTAGAAATTAAATTCGGCTAAATAGGACTCATATGGATTACTGGAGGTTATTAATCTCGTTAGACATGATAAAAGGGAATACTTAAAATATTTAATGTCGTTTTTAAAAAAAAAAAATACTTATATAGTAAAATGAAGTTTTTTTAGGGTAGCCTTTTGCTCTTTCAGCATCATTTTTGAGGTTAGAAAATTAGTCTTGAACTACATACCTACATTTTTTTTAGGGTTTTTAGTTGACATTCTAACTCATAGATAGTCTAATTTCCTGGGAAGTAAGAACCAAATAGGTTCTTTGGTTGATATGAGCATAGTAAGTAGAACTTATGGATGCGTGGGAATGATATATGTAATGCCAAAATCCCAACTCACATGATTGATAAGTAGGGTAGGGGTGAAAATGGTGGGCATGGAAATGACATTAAAAACCCCATATTCCATAAATTTTATTTTATTACCCAGGGAGGAGGGAAAAAAACCTTTCCTTCTTAAAAAAAAAAAACTAGTATCTAGCTATCACCATCGTTTGGCCAATTAGTAAACCCTTTCTTTGTTCTATTACTAGGTCTAAGTTATTGTTTATGCTAAGACTCCAATCTCTCTTTAATGGAGAGATTTCATACTTATATAATGAGTTTTATTTGCTCATATATTGATTAGAGAAGATAATTTATTAATAAACCAAAGATATGCCCTTTTGACTGATTGGCTTGCTTTGTTGATTTAAAAGAACCACTAGCTTACCTATATCTTGGGTTGCATTCGACTGGCGTTTGGCTTGAAACCAAGGGACTAATTAGACTTAATGCATGTTACCAAGCATTCGTATTTTCACCATGCTTAAGACATAGCGCTTGTGCATTCTAGTGCATCCTTACTTATTTACTGGTGTGTCTCTATCCATCTCTACTCATTCATGTGACATCCTGACTTTTCCAAGATAACAAAAAAAGAATATATGTAGCGATGCTTACAAGAAGCTTATGCGTTGGCTTTCTTATCTTTCTGCTTATGAGAGTTTAAGAACTTTGTTTTTGGTTTATTATTTTCTTCTATATATTGATTTGTTGATGGAGATATGTGCGAAGTCAAGAAAGATGTAAGTTCTTTGACTACAATCAATTAAATTAAATCAAGTTTACCCCAAAAAACAACAAATCGACAAACCCACACATAGAAGGCGTTATCTAACATGATGTGAAAGTGAGTTTGTAGAAACTAAATTTCATCAATGATCGTGGTCTATGCTAGTTATGATTTATAAAGTGGTAATAGAGCTTGAAAATCCAATAAAAAAGCAAAAAGACAAATCTACCCTTTACAGTATGGAGGAGGAGAGTTTTAGTAATGTTAATATTTTAGTAAAAATGTTATTTTTAAAATAATAATAGTAATTTTATAAAAGTCCCAATCATCGATTTCCCATTGCAATCCCAAATTTTGATCATCAAACTTGCATTCTCAATTTCTACACACGTAATATATATAGACTTGTTAGTACGTAGTAACTAGGGGTGTAAATGAGAGAGACAACTCGCGAGCTACTAGAGATCGACTCGGTCAAAACTTGGTCAAAACTCGACTCG
This sequence comes from Beta lomatogona, assembly GCA_947646795.1. Lineage (NCBI taxonomy): Eukaryota > Viridiplantae > Streptophyta > Magnoliopsida > Caryophyllales > Amaranthaceae > Beta > Beta lomatogona. The sequence goes on from CANSNZ010001150.1 coordinate 545,961, forward strand.
AGCTCGAACTCGGCTCGAGATGTTGGCGAGTCGAGTTGAGCAACTCGATACTTGACTCGAAAACTCGTAAAAAGCTCGAAAACCCAATTATCAATAGCAATTTGGCTAGATTCAACATTTTTCTACCTTAGAGTTGCTTTTAACATGAGACACTTGCAAGCTACTCGAAATCTACTCGTTCAAAACTCGACTCGATCAAAGCTCGGTCAAACTCGACTCGAGTGAGCTCGACTCAACTCGAGCTCTACTCGAAATGCTAAGGAGTCGAGTCGAGCTAGCTCAAACTTGAACTTGACTCGCATCATTTACACCCCCTAGTAGTAACATATCATAGGAGTAAATTTGTATAATTTTGTAGAAAATTTCCGATATTTTAGTAGTTCGCCAAAAATATAAGTAGAATACGTTGGAAAATTCGCCAAAATCCCAAGAATGTCCCTCGGAATTCAAAATCCATCTGTGTTCAAAATCCCCCCTTCATATACACTGTCCACTCCACTCTACAGTAAACATTGTGCCTCTCCGCAATTCCTCCGATGGAATTCACGTTAGACGACGACAACTTCGACGACGCCTTTTTCAACGAAGTCGACAAATTAGAAGATCTCGCCACCTCTTCCACGCAACAACCGCCGCAACAACCGCCGCAACAACAACCGCAACAACATCAACAACAACAACCGCAACAGCAACAGCAACAGCAACAGCAACAACATCACCATTCTTTGAATTCAAAAGCTTCATCTTCGGTTACGTCATTCCACTCTTATCTTCCTCCCCAAATTCAAATTGAAATTCCGGCGTGTTCTGTAGTTGTTGATGTTCAAACTCATTCTCCTCCTCGAGAACTCTCTCAGCGAAACCCTAACAATAGCAATAGTCATTCTAGTACCACCTCCAGATCTGTTTCTTCCTCCTTTTCTCAAGATCAGCTCGAAATTCAACGATTGAAGGTCTTTTCTAGGTTTTCTTTTTTTTCAATTATCTACTTCCTCCACTTCTCTCTTTTATGCGAGAGCTTTTCGAGAGAAAAGTATTTCACTTATTTCATAACGGAGAGAGTATATTTGTTGATTCGCCATTTTAACGTTTCTTTGATTTTTTTTTTTTTTAAAATGTTCAGAGCGAGTTAAGCTGTGTCTCCAAGGAGCTTTTGGATTTGGTATGTTTCTCATTTCGTATTTCCAAGCAATTCTAAGATTAATCTGCTATTAACTTATTCTTGAGTTTTTTGTTTGTTTGTTATTGTTATTGTTATTTTTTTTGTTTGTTTTGGTTGGATTTGGTAAGGAACTAATAATGATGGATCAATGAGTGAAGTCAATCTGGTGTTGGATAAGTGTGTTTATCTCCGAAGTAGGATGAGAATGTGAGCGTATTCGATAAGAAAGCGTACACAACGAAGAAAGCTTGCCATAGTCATAGATTTTTGAATGAGTTGTGTACTTTCCTTTACGTAGATGGTTCAATTAAGGCAGCTGTAGGTGATGCTGCATCTAGATCTTAACCATCTTGGTATAATTTGGCTCTACGAAGTAAGAGATTCTAGAAGTTGATATAACAATGAAAAACAAAGATGTTTTTCCTCGTTTGCAACCACCACAAGAATGAAATGTTGAAGAGAGAAACATTAGTGTTGGACATAAACGACTAAATTGGTGTTTTATGTGTCAACTCCATGTATACATTTCTTGGTATAATCTTGGGTGACAATTTTTTTTGGGAAACATCGAAGACCGCTCCTTTATTTTTTAAACCCTTTTTCTTGTTGTGGTTCCCATTTAGGCTCCGTTTAGTTGGGTGTAAAGCATTTTTAGTGTAAAATGATTTTCATGGAAAAGCATTTACAATAGAAAACACAATTCCAAAATTAATTTTCCGTTGTTTGGTTCCATGTAAGAAAAATGATGAAATGAAAGGAAAATGAAAGGGAAAGTAAGGAGGTAGTGAGAGGAGTGTACAAGAGAGATAAGGAAAAGGAAGGAAAACAGTTTTGAAGAGAAAATGGTTTTCCATCATTGGGAGAGCAATTTTACTCATAGGGAAAATGATTTTACACTCCTTTGCAAACCAAACAATGTAAAATTAAAAATAGAGGAAACTAATTTTTCAGGAAAATGTTTTACGCCCTACCAAATGGAGCCTTAATGTTTGATTGTTGCGTGGTTCTTCAACTAATGTGGCTCAATCCTTGCATAAGCACCTTGCAATTAACTTATTGTCGACAACCTTTTTTTTGTGCTCTTTTTGTATGGTTTATGTTAGTATATGATCATTCATCAGATATCATATATCCTGTTTTATCTGCTACTCTGTTTGCTGTAGTTTTGTATCCTATTATAGATTTTTTGTTATACAAGGCATGATTTGGCTAAACGTTGAAAGGACATCATTGCAGAAACAAGAATGCTCGGAGCTTAAGAAGCAAAAAGACAAGGAGCACCAGCTGAAGTTTGTACATTCTAATAAGAAACCCAAGATCTGGTTAGCTACTTGGACTTTTGCCAAAAGGCTAATTAATTGTAAAATTTGCTTTCTTCCGATCTATTACACAGTCTATATGATAGTGTTTCTTTCCAAGTGTCAGTATCTTGCAACTTGAATCTTTCTTGTTGAAACTAAGCTATTATGCTGCTTTCGTGGCAGTAAGTCCGAAGACTACTCTAGGAATGTGATTTCACTTAGATGCGAAAATATGGGTGCTAATGCTGATCATGCTGCTTCTGGAATTGGTGTAGGTGAGCATAAGTTTTTATTGGTCAAACTGTAAGACCCTTAAACCAATAATGTCCGCTTACCTTCTAATTTTATATGCACTCTTTTGACATTTTTGTCTGGATTGTTTGCTTGTTTTACCAGAGAAAAGGAGTACTGGTATACAAACAGATGACAGTGAATCTCTCAACCCAAGCACAAGTGGCTCTACATCCTCATTTGGCAATCTTTCAAGATTGCTTTCAATATGGTCCCCATTAAGCAGCCATAGATCAGGGAGACATTTGGTTGCCAAGTTACTTGAGGCATGTGCAAGTGATTTCTGTGCTTTATTTGGCTGTTTGGATCTTAGAATGACCTCAAAAATAGACACCAAGGGCTTGACTCATGCACCAATGCCTGGAAAAGCTCTAGGTCTGCATTCTGAAGAAGTTTCCAGGGTATCGCAAGATCAACTATACTCTGTGTTGACAAAGGTATTGCAGAATATAGTTGCAACCACTCGCATATTTTGTGCTGTTTCCTAATGACTTTGGCAAAGGTGTATAGAACACTGAGTTATATTAAAGGATTTGAATCGCATTAGGTGATTTAATTTTATTTTGGTTCCTTTGAAATTAAAGACAATGTCATAGTTTATAATTGAATAGACAGCATATGCCTGAGAGGATCTTCGCTGATGCTGGTTTTGGAAAAGCTCTTGAAGATTTAATAGGAGAAAGCCATTGTTGGAAGCATATTTTTGAATGAAGAATATTATGCTTCCGTTCTGCTATCAGTATTATAGTTGGAAACTCTACATTTAAATTACATCTATTGTATGTCGAGCTCATGCCAAAATAAACTTACTCCTCAACTACCTGTTTTATCTTTGTTACCTACTAGAGTTAGTTATTATTTATTAAGGGATATTATTTCCTAATACAAGTTAATGGCTTTAACTTGACTAACTAATACTTCCTCTGTTTCTTTTTAAGTGCAACACTTTGACTTTTGCACTATTCACACACCTTACTTTGACCATAACTTTTTTACTAATATATAAAAACAAAAATGAACATATAAAATATTGTTGAATTGGTTTCAATGAATATTTTCATAATATCAACTTTTTTTAACTTTTACAAATATATAATTAGATCTATTAATCGTCAAAGTTGTGCGTTGGCAAGCGTGAAAGTCAAACTGTTGCACTTATTTAGAAACGGAGGTTAGTATACACTTTTGGGGGGAAATGAAAATTTGAAACTAAGTGGAGTGGAGAATATCTCCATGGAAGAAATTAAGACTGTGGCCAAAGTGGTATATAACTTTGACATGAACACTAGGTTGATATTCAGAACAGAAAGTAGGAGGACTTGTATGTGACAGAGGAGAAATTTCAGGAATATCTCATGCACTCATGCAGAGGAAGAGGGAGAGGAAGCGGTTTGGTGGAGAAACAGATGAGGAGAAGGGTTGGGGGTGGGATGGGGTTCGCGTCGTGGAGAAGACGATGGATTATGATCATAAGTTGTGTTTCTGTAGTTGCTTTTCCTGTGCTTATGCTCAAGATATGATTGGAAACTGAATATATTCTCTAGTGATGCAAAAATGCAAAGGGACCAATACTGTCCTTACGGGACGCTTGGTTAAGTAGTTGAAGTGGAATGGTAGGAGAATGAGATCCCCATGGGCCATGGGTATGGGTTGGAAATGGGCTACTCTTTTAGTTGTTTTGTTCACTTTTAGTATGGGTTTAGAACCCATTACTAAGGTCGGATCACTTGTAGTATGGGTTTAGAGCCCATTACTAAGGTGGGAGGTGTGGGGGTCTCCATCCATAAGGGAGTGGTGAATATGAGATCAAGGGTTTTAGCAGGGATTAGAAACCTGTTACCTCAAACAAGCAACTTTATCATCTTTAATTGTATCCCACCCATCCCATTCCAAAACCTTTGACCAAAAATCCCTTGAGTCCAAACAAGGTCCCCCTTTCCATTTTGTGCCTGAATGAAGCGTGGAAGAATTGTATGCTTGTGATAGGAAGTTCCAATTTTCATTTTCCATCAATGGCTAATGGGATGGATCTTCTACATGGTTCCACCTGTATCATGTTGGAGAAATATTATCTAGACAATATTACGCATTGACTAGCATGTATGAGGATCTCCAATCTGATCTAGTTTGGCATATGCAGGCATATTGTATATTGCTTTAATTGTATTGGCATATGCATGCTATTTTTCTGTTTCTTCTGTATTATAGAATTTGATCTTACTCATGGTGCAGCTAGCTGATGATATGGTCCATATAAATGCTTTTGTGGAGGTACTGCTTCATCTAAGTAGTCTTGAAAATGTGAGTGAATTCTTCATTTTCTTGGCTGTTATTCTTTTACTTACTGCATGACATGTGGCATATGTAATTTAGTTGTTCGTTGAAGGCAAAAGGATCCATCATACATAAGTTATTGATTTATGGTCTCAGTATTAGCAGTGTTGTTTATCCTTTCTTTATTACCATTTCAGCTGTGGAATTTTTTTCTGCTGCTTCTCACATTGTAATGTTACTCTCTCTTGTGTTGTGCTGTCTACTTTATTGCTAACGTATTCCCTTTATTTCTTCATCTTTTGTGAGTTTGTGTCTTGTCTTTTTCTCTTCTCAGAATATGTTGGGTATGAAGGAGGGATGTGGTGGGGATGGAATTTTCATTCTTTGTGTTCTTTAACAATGCAGCTCTATCCTCCTCCCCAATGAGCGGATTATAAGGGGGAAGCTATTTTCACCGGAACACATGCATCATAATCTTTCTTTAGAAGAATGTACTTTTGTACTTTTGTAGCGTATATGTGGTTAATGTTATGTTTCTCCTTGTTTGGTTGCATTTCACGTTGATGCAGGCTTCGGTTGTTCGTAGGTCTTTGTGTATTCTGCATGTTACTTTGGAGCACATATTGAGCATTGATAAATTGTGTCCTAAAAGGTATGAACCCATGGGCTGACATTTCTATCTTTAGCTTTTTATTTATATTTCTATTTTTATGTTTTGTACTGGGGTGCTGCATTATTTTCCTAGCATCTTTCACTTGGAATTTCGGATTGTGCGTAGGTCTTGTCTGTAGTACGCTTGAGTTAGATGCTCTTTCGTCTGAATAGGCCAAGCTGGTGAAACTTTGCATGCATTTACCTCTGTTAAGTGTTACAATTGCTTGCTATTGTGTTTCTTCATGCTTTTCTTTTGGATGCTGTTCATGGCCTGTCATATGCACTTCCTCCGAACACGTAGGCTTTCTTCAATTGTAGCTTACTAAAAGGTTTTTGATTTTTTAGCCAAGGTTCCATTTGGAAGAAACACGCTCAACTCTCTGAGATGAAATTTGTCAATGTAGTGTCAATCCTAATTAGTTGCTAAACATATTAATGTATTACATCCCACTGAAAATTATCATTTTATAGCTGGTTGTTTTGATTCTGCCATTGCTTTCAGCTTTCTTTTCCTTTCTCAATTTCCCCATGTAATGTGTATCTGGTTTGTGGGTGTGTACATGATATAGGATGAGCGTGTCAATTGGTGTTTGTTCTGTGTGTGTGTGCTACTGCTAGGTTATGCTGAGGAAGCTCGTGTTGCTTTCTGCTCCCCCCTCATTTTATTTTTGTATTCAAGCTCCATAGTTTGTTGTAGCGCGCTTGCTTATAAACTTTGATTTGATCTTTCCAGTGTACTCTGCTCAGGGATAATGTCAAGGTGGAGAGGTGTTACTCATCAGATGCTGTGCATATTCGTGATTCTGAAGTGGGAAAAACTGGTGGTGTGCGTGATGTTAGGGGAGATGAAACATCCCACGAGAGCTTAATAGCTTGCAAAAATATATGCATTGTTGAACGTGAAACTTTGTCCTTTTTTTGTCATGTAGACTGGCTTCACCTGTTTACGTCTATGCGTCAAATTGCTGTTAAATTGACAGAAGAACGAGCAAGGGTAGAAGCTGTTTCGATCATGAATATAATCCTAATAAGAACTGATCCCTATTCTGCAAGAGCAAAGTAAGTCTTGCTCAAGCCTTTTCGAGCAAACAGTTAAAATTCTCATATTCTTAATCTGAAGAAATTTGTGGTCTTATTTCTCTTGCTAATTAGGTCAACAGTGTCACTCTCTTATTGCTTGTTAGATTAATGTAACAAGAGTTTAGTGCAAGAGTTTCTTATATTGTAATCCTTTATACTTCGAAAGTTATTAGCCTATGGATTTCACAATTTGAGGAACTACATGATGAATCAGGTTTGGGGGCTCACTTGTTTTTGAAGCTGTTGCTTTATTGTTGAGAAAGGAAGTTGGGATTTTCTGTCGGAAAGAAGCTGTGCATCTCTTATATCTACTTTTCAACTGTGAGTACATAGCCACTGTAAAATAGACTTCCAATTGTTTGTACTTGCATTTTTGCCTTTCTGTTGGATGAATTTAGTGAATGTTGTTAGTTTAGCTTGTTATAGCAAGAAGCCCCCTCTCTTCCTACACGTGCTAGCAGTAAGTAGAAACTAGGAATATAGTTGATACGATGCTTTTCTGTTGCTTTGATGATAGATTTAAATTATAAAGAAATTACTTTCCTGGTGCTTTGATGGTTAATTCATTTGTTGGTAAAGTTGACTTTTCTTATTATAGTGTCATTGAGGTGCACAACATGTGTGCAATACATATAAGTCTGTACAATACATATAAGTACGCAGGTGATTGTTAACCTCTGTCTATAATAGTCTTCCTGCGAGGCTGGCTTGACCTAGGAGTGCCGTTGATTCTAATTAAACAAATTACAGCTTGCCACATTCTTCATCTTTCAAATTTTATCACTGACAGCCTCTGTTCTCCTTTTTAGTCATTGTTCTGCTTTGTGTCACCATACTCTAGCTGCAATATCTTTTACTGGATCATCAAACTAAGAAGTGTAAATTGACATTGTGTTGGTTGTCAATGAGGACCTTTTTTCCCCTTACCAGTGACGATCCCTTGTGCATATCATTTTTTCATGGTCCCAAGTCTTGCAAGTTTCTGTGCGGTGAGTTCAAGTAGAGAATATGAGGATTTGCCACCCTGAATTTTCAATCAACTTTGTGGTGTCAACATTTTATTTTTGGAGGATTCTTGTGGGTCGAGAAAACAAACAGACATGAGTTAAATATAGTTGATGACCAATGACAGGGCCATAGGGATATGCAAGCAGCAGTCAGGAAGGAGAGAAAAAGTCGTTGAGACTTGAGAGTTGAGACTGCTTGAGGGTGAATGCTGATTTTGTATTGGATGGCTGTTTGGTTTCACTTGTTATATTTTTCATGTGATTTTGATATGGATGTGCGCTTAACGATCATGTGCTTTCCCTTGAAACATTTTTGACGGAGTAAAAAATGTCTTTCAAGATTCAGACCATACCAGACCTGATGTTCTAGTTTACAACTAACTACAAGTTAAAATTAGACTAGACCAGACCATAATGATCCAGATTCCAGACCACACCAAACCACACTATAAGAATTCTGACTAGACTAGACCATATTATACTACCAGACTAAACTAGCTCTTACAAAATTCAGACTTGAACACCTTATTACAGGTGAATGTAACAAAATACAGAGCCTTAGACTGGTTTCAGCTGCCACCAAATTGTTGAACGAGCATTTACTAATAAGGTCCTTGACAGGGCCGTTTTTTAGATTATTGTGGCCCCGTTCTTATAACAAAATGAGGCCCATATTGTAAGTATAAGCACAACCTTTAAAAAACAGAATTTATTATTGAAATTCTCCAATACTTTGGTAGAAACTACTATATTGATCATCATAATCAAACCTTCTGGCCACAGATTAGACACAAATTAATGCATATTTAATCATAGTGGAGGAAAGTTTTTTTAAACAAGTTTCAGTGGGGAAAAGAATTTCCAGATAAAAGTAATGCAAAATAATCCTTCGTACTCTTAAACAAGCCAGTAGGAAGGTGTATACGAATTAGTGTGTTCTTGCAGAAACACACAACCCAATAAACTTAGCAGTAAAATATTTTTTAGGAAATTAAGTTTATACACAGTTGCTCAATGCCTTCAAAGTTTAAACCTACTTAACCTTCTTAGCAATCCACACACAATGTCATCAATCATCTTCTACAACCATCAATAAAAAGTAAAAAAACAAGAAAGTAAAAAATAATTCGAGATTTTTCTTTCCCTTGAGAAATAGAAAAAAGAAATTGGTTTTTTATTGGGAAAGGAGATCAGTAAATAGAGGAGAGAGAAGGGAGCGTTTATTATTTGACAAAATATTGGATTTTTTTTTCCAATTGGGCTTAGCCTTAAATTTGGGCCCCTTGAAAAAATGTGGCCCTGTGCTAGAGGTCTTTTTGCACATGCCAAAATCCGGCCCTGGTCCTTGAATAGTATTACTCCTTTGATAATCTCTTTTTTTTTTTTTTTTTTTTTTGGACAAGTGCATCTGATAATCTTTCTTGTTGGCTTTGTCATGCATTATATTAAGAGAAATAGTTGGGGGTGAGACAACAATTGTTAAATGTGAATAAAAAAAACTGAAAATGTTTAGGGCGAGAAAAAAGTAGTATGAGAAAGTGCAGGCTTCATAAGAGAAAGTAGTTAGATAAGAAGTGGGACTCACATCACATTTTTATGTTTCCCAAGGAAGATAACAGAGAAATATTTTTTTTTTTTTAAAATTTTTGCTGTATGTGCATTTGGTCTTCTTCTTATGGTTCTCTTTGTTTATTGTTGAAAGGTCCAAAGATATTAGCCACTTTTTGTTCAAGCTGTAAAGAAGATAACAGTAATGCACAATCTTCAACTGATGGTGCCATAAGTTTGCCTTGTCAAGAATCTCGCGCTGTTCTTGAGGGATTGGCTGACTGTGTAATACGCACTGAGCATGGTGTTAAGGTGGGTAATTTCCCGTAAAAGAATCATCTAATACGTGCACTTAACAATTCTGTGATTACATGTTGGGTTTTTCTACGTTTTACCATTGTGTTTTTTCAATCCAACCTTCTAAAAACTCCACACGGTACTCTCAAACTTACCTTTTTTAATGCACAATGGCCTTACCGCTGATTATACGTCGTTAATTTTGTTTACTTTCTATAATCCAGTGGAACTAATCTAATTTGTGAATATTCCCTTCAAGCGTTAAACTATGTATAAGTTAAATTAGTTCTAATAAATTAAAAAAATTAAACGAAATTAATGACATATAATCAGCGGTAGGGGCATCGTGCATTAAATAAGGTAACCTTGAGGGTACCGTGTGGAATTTTTAAAAAGTTGGGGTACAACGTAGAAATTAAAGAAACACAAGGGTATAACATAGAAAAAGCCTTACATGTTTCATCTCTCTTCTGTTAAATCCAATGGTGTGTCCATTGGATCATCTGAAGCTGTTAATTGTATCTATAGGCTGTAACTAGGCTAGTCTACTTCAGCATTGTTGATTATTTAATCTTCTGGTTGTCTCTGATGGATATGATCATATGACAAGCCAGGATGCTTGATTGCTCGTATTGTTTCTTAATTTGTATCACTAATTTTATAATGTTTGTCTTGGCTACTTTTCTCCATTTTAACTCTTACTTGTTGGAAACAGTGCGTTTTATATGGTGTCTTTTTTTTATGGGGGGAGAGTTGGGGAGAGTGGTAAACCAGATATACCTAAACTTTCGTCCAACGGAAAATAAAACATCATTCTCAGCCGAATACAGAGACTAGATTGTTGGGAATGGGCTTACCCTGACCTATGATCCTTCTCTTAGTCAGCAACTCTATTACACGAGCCTATTATTTACTAACTACTTCATGACAAGGTCTAGACATTGGATCCCACACTAGCCACTGGTTCAGAGTCTTATGCTTTGCTCATAAAAAAATTAACATATTTACAATGGCTACAATGCCATTGTCATTGAAAAGTAGCCAAGGAAACAGAATCTGCACGGGCCACCAAGGCATCTCTTTTCTGAATATTATTTCTCAACTTTTGTGCAAGAACTTGTGAATTTTTCTTTGGCTTGCTAACTGAAAAATCGACAATTGGCGGTGGAACAAAACATTTAATAGCACTGTGACGAAAACATGTAGTGTTTTGTTGTATCTGTCATCTGTGTGTCTGAACCAACTCTTGAATGATTGTGATTGAACTTTTACGTTCTTAAAATTTTGTTGTGATAAATATCTCTATCTATTGATAAACCACGGAAAACGGCTGTTGGATATGGTCGTCTTTGTATGGGGATTTCAACCTAACAAGAATATGCTGCTTGGGTGAAAAAACAAATCAATCCACACAATGATTATTGTTATTTTCTGTTGTGCTTGACATGTGATGATCTGATCTTAGGTCTCCATTTTCGTCATTATTTTTAGGAGCTGAGCCTTCGTAGAAATGCAATAATTGTGCTATCATTTTTGGCTTCTTCTGGGAGATGTGGTTTTGAGACTTTCCTATTCTACAAGCTCTCTGAAAGACCCAATTTTCTGGGACTAGTTCTGCAAGTTTTGGTGTCAGAAATTGATGCAGAAGCATTGGAGTCGAGCCCTGCGCCAGAAATATCCATGGAGAGGTAACTATTACTAGATTAAAAGAGGTTTCAGTGCTTATACATCTTGCTTGTGCTAAATTCTCAGAACATTTGTTGGTGGCATGGTGCCTCCACATGAGTCTTCTTTGCATCTGTTTAGACCTGATCTCGCATCATTGTGAACTATCTTTCACATGGTTGACTTGTAGACCTGGAAAAACTGATTACTGACCTGACCGGAACAAACTGTTCCAGACCCAAAGTTTAGCTGAAACTAGATTACCTGGTTTTTACCCGAGCTGAAAATTTGTATGACCTCATTCAACCTGTTCTTGAACCAAATGACTTCCCACCCGAATACGGCTCAAGACCGAATCCGTTCCATGGAACCAGCTGTTTGGCACCTCTGCCTCCTTGTTATATAATGTCTGTTAATATCCGTCTCAAAGTCTGTCTTGCTATGTTTCGTGCTCTTTTTTTCATTATTTATTTTTCTTTTGTGGTATGCAATGCAGAACTTTACTCATGCGAGAGGCTTTGATATTACTCAACCGACTAGCAAACCCTGCATATTCAGCCACGGTCTGGCAAGTGATAAGGAGCTGTAGAGATATGGTCAGCTTGGTAATTGATATTGCCACTAGGTTGTCCAAGAAAAGCCGGAGGCTACTGAAGTCTGACCGCACTACTAGGCAGATGAGGGAACATGAAATAGTGGAGTTGGCTGGTTTATTTAAGAAAAGAGTTTTCACCCACCTTGGGGAGAGTATTTTCTCCTGAATTTCATATTTCATCCGGTCTCACCATTTTTTACCCATTGTGGCTTCAATTTCTGCCTATGCGCTGGTGACGTCTAATGCAGCTCTGACGGGAAAACGTTGAAGGGCAGCAATTACACACACAACATGCATGCAGGGTGCAGTTCGTTAGTTGTAGACTTGTAGTAGTGTGATAGTATTGTAAAACTACATTTTGCAATGAATGAGCTGCAATTTTGGAGAATAAATTTTGTTAATCAGAGATTATATGATAAATATCAAGTGTGCCTGAGCAGTCTCACTTCTATCCTTTACGGTAGTCTGTTTCTTCAGTTCCTCTACTTTTACCGGTGGCCAGTAGGAAATAAACACACTTTAAAATGTCACTATTGATTTTTTTTTTTTTTTTTGAGGGTTGTCACTATCGTTTACCTAAACCTGTAAACTATAATCTAAAAGAGGCAAATTAGTATATGTGTTTTTGTTGTTGTAGAGAGAGCCACAAGGGCACCACTTCCCAAGAGTGTAACCAACCAAACTAGTTGATATCCACAGGCAAATTAGTATATGTAATTATTGTACTTCGGGGGTTAATTTAACAAAATTTGGTAGTGAATTACATTCTCATATCCATATTTCGAATGCGAGTTATAGAATGTTACACGTCACTGGAAAAAAAAAACACCAAGGAAATTGTGAACACTGAATTACATGACTCCAAGTTCCTACCACATATTTACACACGACACAGCTACCTCAAATTCTCAACTCACAAATGCAAGAGATTATATTTCGGGACAGTCAACTTTACAGGATAGGGTAAAGAAAGAGTTCAACTTCTCACAATATATTGCTTTCTTACTTTGATCCAAGAGATTATATTCTGCAACTACTCTATTTAACAATTGATCAGGAACTACACCCTCAGTCAGCATCCTTTCATAAAATATCCTAGCTTCGGTTATGCTCCCAACTTTGCAACAACCATGAATAACTATACTGTAAGCCACCAAATCAGGTAATAATCCCCTGCACACGGCAGCATGGAAAGTACTCAATGCATCCTCAATCAGTCTTCTTTTGCACAGGCCATGCATTATGATGCTAAAACTCACAATACTTGGGTCAATATTATTCTTACACATCTCTCCGAATAATGTAAAGGCACTGTCCAAGCCACAATATTTGGAGTACCCATCAACTAAACAGCTGTACGTAATGACAGTAGGTTTCAGGCCTTCGTCTAGCATTCTTCTGAACATCAGCATTGCCTCATTTAATCTACCCTTTTTACAAAGAGCATCAATCAAAATACTATAAGTAACAACAGTGCATCTGATCGGTCCCTCTAAAAGGGTTTCAAAAAGCTGATTTGCCGCCTCCAACTTCTCTAAAGAACAATAACCACAGATCATAGTGTTATATGTCACAATATCGGGTTGTGGTCCATGGATAACGAGTTCCCGAAAGACATTAGTAGCATCTTCAATCCGGGAACCAATGAAGAGACTTCTAAGGAGCACATTGTAAATGTTGATATCAGGATTTACACTATCCTGTTGCATCAGCTGAAAAATATATAAGACGGCTTTCAAGTTTTTCTGCTCACACAAGCCATGAATCAGTGTGCAATACGCAATAGCATCTAAAGGGACACCGAGCTTAACCATTTGAAAGAAGAGAATCAAAGCATCGTCGTTTCTCCCCTGAGCAACCTGTGCTTTAAGAAGTAAAGTGCGAGTTATAGCATCAGGATTTGTGTCCATCAGTGGCATTAGACTACACACCTTCATCATATCCCTGACTTGGTTCAGCCTACAATAACCATCTAGTAGGGCGTTAAATATATATACATTAGGTTGCATACCCTTCCTTAAGGCTTGAAAAAAAAACTGGAGAGCTTCATTCACATAACCTTGTTTGCTGAGCCCATTAATAAGTACAGCGTACACGACAAGATCTGGCATATGTCCATACGCCAGCATCTTCCTATACCATATAAATCCCTCTTTCAAATGTCCCAATTTGCAGAAACCATCAATTAGATTACTATAAGCCAAAACAGAAGCCTCCAAACCTCGTTTCACATAGTCACCAAAGATGCCAGTAGCCTCAGAAACACGGCCAGCTTGGCATAACGCATTTATGAGAATGCCATTAGTAACTATGCTAGGCGAGATTCCTCCCCTCAACATTCTTCTATATACTTCAACTACCTTCCCTAAATTTCCTACTCTCACATATGAATCCATGATTGAGCCGTAAATGATAGCATCAAACTTGATACCCTTCTCTAAAGTCTCAGTCAAAAGCTGATAACCTTCTTTTAGATTCCCATTCTTAAAAAGGCCATCAATAATAACACTACATACAATCAAGTCTGGATATATACCTCTTTGCAGCATCAGATTGTAAAGGTTGAACGCCACATCCAAACTCTTTCTCTTGAAATGTGAGTCAATGAAGGTACTAAATGTCACCAAATTCGGACTTGGACCGACTTCTAGCATTGTAGTAAAAAATTGTGCTGCAGCTTCTATCAGATTCTCCTTACAAAGAGTCTTCAGTATCTTATTACAATCAACTATATTTGGCAGCGAGCCCCTATCAATCATCTTCCGGTGAAAGTTCAAAGCCATTTCAAACAGATGATTACTAACAAAACTCCTTATAGCAAACTCATAAACATTAAAACCTTGTTTCGATTTATTCATCGCTTGTCCACAGAAATCATCAAGTACATTAGTAATCCCATCAATGCAACGTGAAGCAACCAAAGAATCAAGCATAGTCCTCAATGCATAGGGAGCAACATCGACACCCATCTTCGACATTCTCAAGAAAACACTAACACCCTCATTCAACCTACAATTTCGACATAACCCAGCAAGCAAGAAGCTATAAACAGTGTTAGGATTAGTTTTATAGGTCCTAAAACCCTCATTAAGTGCCTCAAACACATCCAAGTCGTAAAACCTCTCAAGCATTTTATCAAACACTTGGTGTGCATGAGAAAACAGGCGATGACAGAGTAATATATGGACAAGGCTACAGTAGGAGTGAAGAGAAGGATTCAACCCTAGAACTTTCTGAGACCAGTCTAATAGCCCAAATGCTGAAGTGGAGCGGAGAGAGAAAAGGAGTTGATCAACAATGGTGGGTCGAAATTCAGGGCGAGAGTTGAAGCTCTTTCTGTGAATAGCAGAAAATGTGGGAGTGATCAGGGTATTTGAATTCAATGAAGAAGAGATAGATGAGCAATGGTAAAGAGGAATAGAAAGGAAAGGTCTTAGAAACTTTAATGGAGGAAAAAGCATGAATTGAGGCATGTGGGAAGCAGAGCAAATGAAGCTCCATATATTTCTTGAAGAAAGTGTGTGCGTGAGCGTCAGTGCGTCTCTCTCTAAAATCAAAACTCACTCGACTTTCAGTTCACAATTCCTAAATTTAGAGGTGAAATGTGGATTCTGGAGTGGTCAGAATAATGTGCGTACGACAGCCGGGCCTAATATTTGGGTTTGACACGAGCTAAAGTGCTAGACTAACTCATTTAGGGTTGGATCTTAAGTCCCATATAGATAGACGGTAGATTTTGAAATCGAGAGGTGCCTGATAGGTCTCATGTTACGATACTAAGGGTCTCGGTAGTCGTTGGAATACATATAAGGGTCTCATGTTGGTATACATAAAGGTGAGAATTTGAGAAGTGTTTCACTCATTTTAGAACGGAGGAAGTATCATTTTACAGGTATTGTATTATACTAATATCGAAAAGATGGATTTATACTATCACTAGCATATTATTTAGTATAGTAACATTTAATATTACAATCGTTAACGTTCCGTCATTTATTATAGGTATAATAGTGCCTATAGACTCATGTTAGTCTCCACCAGAAGGGATCAACACATTTCTTTTGAAGTTAGAACTTTATTGAATTAGTGCCACAAGCCCACGACACAAGGACACTAAAATTGACGAGATTCAAAATCCAATTATAAGTACCACAACATACCACCCCAACACGACTTTACTATCTAAGCTAGTTCACAACTTCACATCTGCCACAATGCCAACAAAACATGATGTTACATTTTATCCAAGGAAACAAAGATTTGCGGAGCTGCCATAAAATTTACTAAGGAAAGCTCCCTGCTTCCCTGGTGAAGACTTTGAATTGATTCATGTAGAGAAACAGTAGACATTAGTAAGTCAAGACATTCATTCAATTGCCACATCTAAATTGTCATTTTAACAGATTAGCTGTGTGTAAAAAATGAATGCCTTAAATAATAGAATCCATCTCTATTCATGACCCCTTTGAATTTCACAAAATGAAGTAAAAGAGTGAAGACCAGTTGCATCCTTCAAGTATATTCAGCAGGTAACTATCTCTACTTTAAATTCCCACCATGCTTTCGAAGAATAGAAACCATTTCTGGTCATTTTACATAAGACTTTAATCCACTAGCTCCCCCTAAAGAGAAAAAGATTCATTCTATGCAGCTATGCACTGATCAAAACCAACTCAGCCGTACAGTTGAAGAAGCTTCCTCAATCAACTAATATGCAGCATCATCATGAACTTGCCATCCAATTTCTTCTGCAGCAGAGATCTGTCAAGTAACACTGAGGGAAAGTCAAACAAGACTGCTTCATGGCTGCCACTCCTACAAAGGAAAAAGTTAAAATTGATACGTAACGAAGAAAAAAGAAAAAACTATGAGTTCTTATTTATGTCCACCCCAAGGTCCCCAACCCTAAGTGAAATCAAGGAAGACGCTGAGCACTTTTACTTGTAAAATTACATGTTTGATCTGGATATTAGAAAAGAAGTCTCTATATTATAAACATATAATTTGATTATTAGTATGTCCAAAGTATGCAAAGTTTTTTTCATATATACCAATAATTACCTTTTCTCCCTTTTCTACCCTTCTTAATGCAAGTTAAGTAGCATCATTACTAATACAAATTTACAAAGTAAAGGTATAGAGACTGTTGCATCTATTTTGACTAGCTTCTTAAAATGTGTGTTCTATCAACCTAAGCCAACATTGAGGTACAGACTCAGAGTCCCACAAGTACTTAACATTACAATACTCTAAATTATTCAGAAAAAGCGATCGTTACATAATATACCTGGAAGCTAGTATATTTCATCATCAGGGATTTCTGGTGTCAAGTACTTTTTAGGATCTTTACTGATCTCCATATAGTTGAATGTGGATTTCACTTTATCTGGAACAGGTTCAAGTGGAATAATGCTGTCTCTATCAATAACCCCGTCAATCAACCCATATTCAACAGCTTCAATAGGAGACATATAACGATCCCTATCAATATCTTTTTCTATTTCTTCAAAAGGCCGGCCAGTGAACTCAGAAATAATTCTTGTGATATTATTCTTGTTATGCATGATTTCTCGGGCTTGAATTTCGACATCAATTGCTTGTCCGCTAGCACCTCCAAGAGGTTGATGAACCATTATTCTTGCATTGGGCATTGCGAGACGTTTCCCTTTAGTCCCAGCACCAAGAATTATTGAAGCGGTTGATGCAGCAATTCCAAGAGCAAGTGTAGACACATCTGCGCGCACAAGCCGCACAACATCAAAGATGGCCATTGTTGCACTGACAAACAAACAAAAGCAAAGTCATCATTCACGGGTATCTTCATTGCAGGGGGTGAGCTTGGTGCCAGCAGCGAACCAAATGCATAAACATCTCAATTCAACTTTCAAAGATGCACAAAAACCTTCTTAGATTTATAATCATTTAATAATAAGCCATGAAATAACCAAGGCCAATATTATACATCTCTTGAAACTAGTACAAAAATTCAAATTTTAAGTTCTGTCAAGCATGTAGAGAACTAGAGACCGCTGTCCTCACTCCTCAAGGAGCAAGCATATCTTTCTCCTTACAAAATCAACAAAACCATTATAGCTTTTAAAGTTCACAAATAATCATAACCATGATTCCTTCTATCAGCACACGCAGCCACAATTATTTCCAGGCTACTTAAAAAATGTTACTTGTATATCTCAATTTAGTCTTATATAGCCATGCGGAGCTTCAACCTGCTGCCACATTCCGCAGGGAAGAAGCTGATCATATTAAATCAACTGAACAATCAGCAAAATTTGTCAAGATTTTAACAAAAGCATGCCATTTCTTTTATTAGCATAACCATCCCTGTCTTAATCAGCTAAGAAAAATAATCCATCCTTGAACTAAAAGCATTCTATCCTCACAACGCCCATAGAATCATTTCCAGTAACAATACCAGCACCAAGGCTAGAGAGCTTAAAATCTAACACAATATCTCCCTCATAGGAAAAGGTGAAGACCATAAGCAACAGGAAAGTTGGCTAATTTCACCTAGTTAGTCTCCAAATTGTTCACCCATATGATTAGTGTAATTGCAGTAAGGCAGTAACATGGTCGGACAGGTACATTTCATTTTAAGTTCTTATTATTCTTGACGCAAATACATAAGAATAATAGAGGGGTATACAATGTCAAAGTCAATGTCAATGGAGACTCCTACTTTTGGATCGAAACTTGTAAAGATCCACAAAACTCTAGATGTAAAAAACACTTTTGGGATTCAGATGATGAGGTTCCTCGTCTGCAATGCTCAAGCAATTTTAAACTAGTGCTGATAATCCACTTCTCATATGCTAACATACAAGTACGTATTTACAAAACCAATTGAAAAAATATCAAAGATTGACCACTTCACCAGCAGCTCTCATGCATTATTATGACATGAAGGAACTTGTATCATCCAGCCAACTCTCTAACTCCATCAGATCACACCTCCCAAAAGACTGCCCAATAAATAAACTTCTTAATGTCAGATAGCAATGAGGGAAGCACTTGTTTTTATACTAGAGTAAACTCAGTTTACTGCTCATATAGGATGAGCAGGATCGGGGAGGGTCTTCTTTCCATTTTATCTATGCCATGCTCCCTTATAGCAATTGATCTCTGGTGGATTTCCTTTTTTACTTTAGTATGAAGCCAAAGAATAGGTTATAGAGCATGCTTACAC
This sequence comes from Beta lomatogona, assembly GCA_947646795.1. NCBI lineage: Eukaryota > Viridiplantae > Streptophyta > Magnoliopsida > Caryophyllales > Amaranthaceae > Beta > Beta lomatogona. Next base: position 565,039 of record CANSNZ010001150.1, read on the forward strand.
TAGGTATAGTTTCCTTCAAGTAGAAAAAGGCCTTTTGACATCTTAATACACTTTTCTTATACCATATCCATACCAACTAAGGTATTTGCAAACAACCTATCATTAGCACCTCAGCAATATTTTCCTCAAGGTAAGAGTCATAAACATAAAACCTTCCACTTCAATGGTCTGATGATAGAAAGCTTTGATTTGTAGGAAGAAATCCTGTTAGAAAAAATGCTTTCCCCATTGTACATTTCACATTGAAAACTTTCAAAGTTCTATTCAAAGTAACTAAGTAGTTCTGTAGAAAATTACATAAAATCCAATTGCTACAGTCAATTACTAAGTAGTACTTAAGATGAAAAAAAGGTACCCAGTGAAATGTTGCAGGTATTCACATTCAATTTCCTTGAGAAATGAATAAGTTGGCAAAAGGAACCAACAGTTATGTGTGATGAACTAACATCATCAACAGACCCAAAACAGTGGATTAATGGAAGAAAAGACAGATTAGGGAAGTGAAGAAGATGATTAAGAAAACAATCAAATGAAGATATGATTGAATAGATGATTAGATCACCAATTACAACCTAGCCACTCTTTCGAGAGGAATGGCACTCTCCCAATTAAACTAACTGACCACTTTACCAACACTCAACATGTTTTCTCTCTCCCTAATGTGCTGTATTTATAAAGCTTCTACCCTAACAAACTATCTCTTAACTATCTTCTTCTTCAAGCTACTATTAATATAAAGCTATTTACTAAAATACCCTCTCCCCTATATTAATTCATTACAATACCGGCTGCCCAAACATTCACCTTGTCCTCAAGGTGGATAGTAATCATTAGTAAATTTCGGGCCTCTGCACCACTTGACAATGTGCTCATCCAAACCTTGCAGCCGTTGATGATCAAGTTCTTGCTTAGTGAGAACTTGAATGACTGGTGTGGGCACTGCGTTGGGAGTCAAATTCAGCAATTGGTCATGGTAGTGTCTTAGGTGTTTGGTTGAATGTGTGTTGTTTGAGTTGGTATGGTAAGGGTACTGGTTGGAGGGAATGGAAAGAGAGTTTGGTTTTAGAAGTGGGATGGGATTAGAAAAAATGGGTTTGGTAGTGAAGGAAGAATGTTGGGCATGAGTGTTGCAATTGTTGTTTCGTGGGTTGAAGGTGTGGGTGGGCAGATTGGGTGGAGAACATGTTGGGTTTGTGGATCGAAGGGTGAAGAAATGGCTGTTGAAAAAAAAAACTGGGTAGAAGGATTGGCCTTAGGATTAGGACATTGAGACCCTATTTCCTTTTCCTTGAGTGGACCGGGGCTCTTTGTTACTTCCCTAGATAAGAACTGTGTGGATGGGTTGGGCTTAAAACTAGGATAGTCAGAATCGGGTCCTAAGGCATGGGGTGGAAAAATGGGCTTGACATTCTTACATGAAGAATCAGTGGGTTGTAAAGAAACTGACCCACACATTTTCTTGCAAGATTTAATAACTGCACCCAGAATTTCTTCTGTGTTTGCACATGGCCCCCACTGCTGTATTCCATCATAGATGTCATACTTTTGGTCTTTTACCAAATTACCCTTAATGATAGAGTAAGAATTTGGCTTCCCCTCCAAGCCAACAGAGGACTCAGCAAATCTTCCCCAACACAGTTCTCTTTCACCCTCTCTCTCTAGATCTGGAACCTTCTGGAAGGCCTCTTTCAAGAGCTTTCCCCCACTGCCATTCAGGTCTTCGGCAAACTTGTTGAGAACAACACCGGCAAACCCGTCATATGCACAACTTAATATTCCACCGGAGAAACCACCACGATCTCCACCGATACATCTGCCTGCAAGATCACCTTGTATTTCACTACATTTGCCACCAATCTCCAAGGTGTTGCTCTTTCCTAACCGGTGTTCTTTAACGCTTCCTCCGCCACTACAAGTTCCGGTAGCCACTCCTTGACCACCACACGATATGCTGCCCCTAAATTCATTGTGTGAGAGCTCCACAGATCTACCACCCCGAGAACCGCCGGCCAAGGAACCTGGGCCTCCACCGGAACCGCACCCCACGGATCCATCTTTGTCGTCTCTTCCTTCTCTTCTTCTCTTAACCCACACAAAAATCACACCACCAGCACAAACATTCAGCCCACCAACATGGTCTCCGTTACCTCCATCGGTAAACCCTCCTGCGAAGTCACCAGGTCTTCCACCAGATTCTGTTCTTCCTCTTCGCCTTTCAATGTCGCTCGTGAAACCATATGTACCACTTGCTGGAAAAATTCCGGCGAAACCGCCAAACTGGTTGTTTCTCTCATCGTCGGCGATGAAGTTTGGATATGTGTCAGATCCACTTTTATTCAGATCTGGTTGTTCCTCCCTTCCACTTGCGCTTCGACAACCTCCAAATTTGCTTGGTTTTCTTCCTCCATTGCCTCTCGAAGTTGCTTCAACTCCAATCGGATTGGAGCAAAAGCGTCACTAATTATTTTCTTGAGGTTGTTTGTTAGGTCTTGTTGAAATTTTTCAAAACCCTTCCTGATTATCTCATTCAAATCTTCAGCGAATTTCTTTGTCTCCGAAGCAAACTCCATTGCAGCTTTTTATTTTTATATTTTATTTTTTTACTAAAGCTGAAACTCAGTGGGTTAATCTCCCAGGATTACTGCTCTGATACCATTTGTGATGAACTAACATCATCAACAGACCCAAAACAGTGGATTAATGGAAGAAAAGACAGATTAGGGAAGTGAAGAAGATGATTAAGAAAACAATCAAATGAAGATATGGTTGAATAGATGATTAGATCACCAATTACAACCTAGCCACTCTTTCGAGAGGAATGGCACTCTCCCAATTAAACTAACTGACCACTTTACCAATACTCAACATGTTTTCTCTCTCCCTAATGTGCTGTATTTATAAAGCTTCTACCCTAACAAACTATCTCTTAACTATCTTCTTCTTCAAGCTACTATTAATATAAAGCTATTTACTAAAATACCCTCTCCCCTATATTAATTCATTACATTATGCGTGAAATGACTAGGCGGATACAGGAAAGAGGTATAATATATGAACATTGTGCATCGTCTTTCTTCCCACAATCAAACATCCCCAACCATAGCAATATTTCAGCCCCAAAATACTGCCTCACATTAACTCACTGTAAGATGTAATAGAGTAACCACTAAACAAGGTCTCATTCCCTAAACAAAAGAACACCCCTTTTTCGCTGTTGTGAAGCAGTGTCACACTAGACTCAACATTCCAATCTTCCCAAATTGCATCCTTGACAAATTTTCATCTTTCCACGAATTATCTTCAAAGTAAAAACCCTTTAAACCCATTTCCAAAAACAAACAAATTGAGAAGAGCAATGTTTATGCAGCTAACAAACAATTCAATCTCTAAAAAGATCCCCAAAGACAAAAGCACACCAACAGCAAATCAAACCAAACACCTTCCCAAAAGAGTGCGTTCACTATGCACCGGCTTTTTCCCCCTCATTTGCTCATTAGGAGCTCTCCCCATTGTGCAGATTTTGCTTATTTGGAGTCTACATAACGAACAATGCTCAAGGTACATCCGAGTGTATGATAATAGTCGCACCTAAATATAGCTCACTCTTCCCCAAATTCCACCCCATTAACAAATATCAAATTTCCATTCATCCCATTGAAAATAAAAAGAAAATTCCAAAAACAAAACAAGGGCATATAAATTCAAGATCAGCAATGCAAATATAAACATTTAATACTCCCAAAAAAAGCATACAAACGCAAAACTCCAACAAATTTCAACCCAAAAAATTCAGAAAAAATATCAAAAAGATGAAAAAATTCTATACCTGAGAGAACCACCAGGAGAATTAATAAAAAGACGAATATCCTTAGTATGATCTTGAGCATCCAACAAAAGCAACTGACTGATAATTGCATCCGCAACAAAATCATCAATTCCACTCCCCAAAAACACTATCCTTTCTTTCAAAAGCAGGCCCATTACATCAGCTTCTGCACCTCTCATGGCCGTCTCCGGCGTCTGTGTGGCCGAGCCCATTATTGGGCCCAGCCCAATCTCATCGACCCCAAGATTGATGAGCTGGAAACTTGGGGAATTTAGGGTTGTTGACTGGAGTTGAAGGGAAGATCGAGGGGTAGTTGAGCGAAGAGTGGGAGAAGAAATGTGAAAATTGGGTTTGAGAAAAGGGGATTTTGAGAAAGATTGGCCGAATTTCAGGGAAGAAGAAGATAGGGTTTGAGGGAGGAAGTGAGGAGAGAGAGTGGAGGAGAGAGAAAGTGAAGCCATTTTTTTGAGGGGGTTGAAAAATGAAGATGAAGTGCAGTGGAGAAGTTTTGCTTCTTGCCGTTGAACTAAGTGAGAGTGATCTTCTTTGGGTAAGGTTTAACGTTTAGGCCCGGTTCTTTTGAACTTATTTTGACTGAAATTAAATTAAATTAAATTAAATTAACTGAAATTAACTGAACTAAACTGAAATTAAATTAACTGAACTGAAATTAAATTAACTGAACTGAAATTAAATTAAATTAACTGAAATTAAATTAACTGAACTGAAATTAAATTAACTGAACTGAAATTAAATTAAATTAACTGAAATTAACTGAAATGAGAGAAACTGAACTGAATTGTATATTTAATTTTCTAAAATAATAATTATCGACAATAATCAATAAGTATTCACATAATATTATCAATACTTATTATTATTATTATTATTATTATTATTATTATTATTATTATTATTATATTATTATTATTATTATTATTATTATTATTATCGTTATTTATTATTATTATTATTATTGAAATTATTTATTATTATTATTATTATTATTATTGTTATTATTTATTGCTATTATTATTGTTATTATTTATTATTATTATTATTATTATTGTTATTATTTATTATTATTATTATTGTTATTATTTATTATTATTATTTATTATTTAATTTAAGTTCAGTTAAGTTAAACTTTATATTAATAATAATAATAATAATAATAATAATAATAATAATAAAAACAACAATAATAAATAATAATAATTAAATTATAAATTATAAATAATAATAAATAATAATAATAATAAATAATACTAATACTAATAAATAATAAATAACAAATAGTGAATAAATAATGATAATAATAATAGTAAATATAATAATAATTATAATAATACTAAATAAATAAATAATAATAATAATAATAAAAGTAAATAATAAATAATAAATATTAAATAATTATAAATAAAAAATAAATAATAAAAAATAAAAAATAAATAATAAATAATAATAATAATAATAATATTAAATAATAATAATAATAATAATAAAAATAATGCATAATAAATAATAATAATAATAATAATAATAATAATAATAATAATAATAATAATAATAAATAATGATAATAATAATAATAAATAAATAAATAATAATAATATAATAAATAAATAAATAATAATAATAATATAATAATAATTATAATAATAAATAATAATATTAAATAATAATAATAAATAATAATAATAATAAAAATAATCATAATAAATAATAATAATAAAATAAATAATAATAATAAACAATAATAATAAAAATAATCATAATAAATAATAATAATAAATAAATAATAATAATAAAAAATAATAATAAAAATAATAATAATAAAAAATAAATAATAAATAATAATAATAAAAATAATAATAATAAATAATAATAATAATTATTATTATCATAAATAATAATAATAATAATAATAATAAATATTAAATAATAATATTAATTATTATTATTATCATAAATAATAATAATAATAATAATAATAATAATAATAATAATAATAATCATAATAAATAAAAAATAATAATTAAAACATTACATAAGATGAACTAAACTGAAATTAACTGAAATTAACTGAACTAAACTGAAATTAAATTAACTGAACTGAAATTAAATTAACTGAACTGAAATTAAATTAAATTAACTGAAATTAAATTAACTGAACTGAAATTAAATTAACTGAACTGAAATTAACTGAAATAAACTGAAATTAAATTAACTGAACTGAAATTAACTGAAAATAAGTTCAAAAGAACAGGGCCTTAGTACTTCTTTTTCTTAGAAATAATAGTACTGTAATAATAGGATAAATACAATACTACTTCATCCATGATTTTACAAAAAAAATGCAACATTTGCATTGTTAAGATATTTTAGTTCTTTTCACTATATTTATAACTAAGCAAAAGTTATAGTTAGATGTTAGTGAATTTGTCTCACTGTACAATTCTAATTAATCAACTTTTTTTATATATAAAATTAATCAACTTTTTAATTAAGGTCTGTTCGGCAAAAGTATTTTTTGTGATAGTTGTTAGCTGTAGGCAATAGCTGTCAGCGGTTATACTAGTTGTTAGTTACCAGACATTAGTGGTTAGAGTTTAACTGCAAAAATTGTTTTTATGATGATTAGTGTTCGTAAAACTAGTTGTTAGTTTAGAAAATGACAAAAATAAACTATATTCAATCATCAAAAGCTACTCTAAAAACTACCTCACCGGACACTACTTTTCACCTTTTTAAAGTTTTGCCTTACTCTAAAAAGGCTAATTCAAAAGCTATCGCCGAACACATCCAAAGAGCAAGAAATAATATTAAGCACATTTGTACATTGACAAGTTTGAAGTCAAAGCGTTGCAATTAATATATATAAATAGTTGAAGGAAGTGTAAATTAATTAAATAGAAATATATGAAATTAATAACAAGGGGTGGAATATTCGTATATGCGCATTTTAGGGAAAAACTAGTTATTGGCTCGACGATACTCCGAATTATTATAGGTTATAATAAGACAATCAATTTTATTTTCTTGAAAGAAATGAACAATGTTTTTCTTAAGAATCCAATAACCTTAATAAGTATTCCCTCTGTTTTTTATCTTTCTCACTTGGAATCTTGACACTATTCATATTTAGAGAGAATCTTCTCAATTTTTCTCAATTTACAAGAGAAAAATTTAGTCATATGGGGTCTTGTTTGATTCATCTCAATTAGTACTTTATTAATATTCAATCGTTATAATTTTTACTAATATATCATAAAAGATATTTAAGTTTAAAAGATGTGCATTGGAGGCTCTCACAGGAAAGTGAGAATGATAAAAAACAGAGAGAGTCTTTTATAGGTACTACCGTGCTAGTGTTTTATTGTACTTTTAGGAGTGATACATAACAAGAGATAGATTATGCATTTAATAAATGGATTGCTAAATGACGCCCTGAAATTTCCAATTTACGCCCTAAATACGTGTATAAAAATACGGCTTTGGTATATTTCCATCTCTTTTCTCATTTCACCCCTTCCTTCTTCACTTCCCCTCCCTATCATCTTCAACATCACCACTGCCTCCGACACACCACCACCGGCGCCGGCACACCACCACCGGCGCCGGCATACCACCACCACAGCCGCCGGCATACCACCACAGCCGCCGGCACACCACCACCACAGCCGCCGGCACACCACCATCAATTACTCCGGCGACAAAGTTGGGCCCTCTCTCCGGCCAACATAACTCCGGCAACAAAAACTCCGGCAACACCTCGGCTAATAACGAACTCCGGCGCAAGGTTAGTGTACAAATTCTAAAAATATATGCGGGCGCCTAATTTAGGTGCCTAATTTAGGCGCCCCACCAATGGTGGGGCGCCTAATTTAGGCGCCCCACCAATGGTGCGAGCACCTAAATTAGGCACCCGCCCAAAAAAAAAAAAAAACAGAGGAGAGAAGGGGTGGTGGTGATGATTTGTCGATGTACGGTGGTGGTGGTGTGTCGGTGTACGGTGGTGGTGGTGGTGGTGGTGGTGGTGCCGTCGAGAAGAAGATGGTGATGGTGGTGGTGGTGGTTGTGGAGGAGGAGGGGTTAGGGAAGTGAGTCAAGGGGAGGAGAGAGAAAAAATTGGATGTATATAAATACAGTATAAAAATACTGTATTTATGGCGTTAATAGGAAATTTTAGGGCGTTGTTTAGCAAAACCCTTTAATAATTGAAAAAATAACTTATACGCCTCTACATTTTTTTTAATAAAGAACCCTACTGAAGAGGTACCTCGCTCAGGTTTTACCACTTAGGTTTGCAGGTCAGACTCCTTGGGAGGGGGGGATAAGGGAAACCTCACCCCCAAAGAGCCCGTAATGGGGTTTGATCCCATGACCTTGAAGTCATGAGGCTAAACCTTTACCATTAGGCCAAACCTTTCTTGATATTTGAATTTCAAGTAAGAGATTGTGGGTTTGAGTTTTAAGACGTGGAATACATACAACCATACTACTTGATACTCATAGTAAATGCAATCTGTGATGAGGAAGAAGATGATGAATATTAACATTGTCTATTGATAACGTATATAAAGAAGAGTATAATTACGGAAAACAAAGAGACCAATTTGTTGTTGAACTTAGTCAAATATGTTAATCATAGACATAGTATATCAAGTAGTACTTGATCTAACGGTAAGGTTTGTATCTAACAACTTCGAGTTTATGGAATCAAACCCCACTAGAGGCACTTTTGGAAGGGGTGGATTCCCTTACCTCCCCCCCCACTAGAGGCACTTTTGGGGTGGGATTCCCTTACCTTCCCCCAACTCCCAAAGGGTCTTGCTTGTGTAGCTGGGTCGAATTAACCTGTGCAAGGTTTTGGTCCAGTAGGACACTTCTCTTTTACCAATCTAAAAAAAAAGAATGTTAATCATAGTATTTTTATTTTCCTTTTTAAAAACAGAATTATTATCTTGTTTTTAATTTTTTTTCCACAAAGATCAATGTGAAATTGTAGTTTAGTTGGAAGTGCATTTGTTATTCAATAAGAGGTTGCAAGTTCGAGTCTTAACACATATATTATTATTGCTTAATTTGTGTTATTCAAAATATTATGGATGTTACATTAGAGCTTAGTTGGTAATGCATTTGAATTTCAAGTAAGAGATTGTGGGTTTGAGTTTTAACATACACATTATTTGAGGCTTCATTTGTATCATTTGATTTGAGGAGAGGGGAATACATGTGGTAATATGACAAATTTCTGCCTTGGGTTTTAGATAGTACTATATGGATATATTGTTACTTAGGTAAAAAACAAGTTGTTTGAGTTCAGTTTTATTGGGTTTGAGTCTCTCAATAACTTCATGTCGGATAATTATGGTCAAGTGGCTCTAGAGGCAAGAGAGAGAGAGAGAGAGAGAGAGAGAGAGAGAGAGCCAACCAGCCTACTTTTTAGTATCAAAGAGGAAACTTTAACAAATAGTAGAGCAGTAGAGCCTGAAGGCAACTAGTTAGCAGGGTTAACAAAGTCCAAAGAGACTCGGAAGCATATTGCACTTGACCTTCAAAACCAAGTTAAAACAGTACTACTTTTACACTATAAGAGCTACAAGCTACATGGCAAAGGCTAAGATTTGTTAATAAATCTAACATTCTATTTGACTATATATAGCTGCACTATTTCTTGACTGTTCTATCGATAGCATAATAGCAACTACACAGTAATCCTCCTCTGACAATTCATTGCTCATCTTCTTCTATATCATCACATGCAAGTAAATGGTTAAGGGCCACTTTGTTTTTCTTCGGTTTTGATGAGCTCTCTCGAACATCATCTTTTCCGCTCTTTCTTTTCAGATTTTCTTCATTAGTCTCCTCCAAATCATCCCATTCCTTTTTCTCCAATGGTGCATCCAACTCTTCATCTTTTACTTCATCTACAGCTGCTTTCCCTTCTCTACCCTGAGCTTCAGCTTGTTTTGCTTTCTCATAGTCCAACAGTACAGTACGAATTTCTTCATTGCTCGCAAGATCAAGGACGTATTTCCCTGCTTTTGTCTTAGCATTGACATTAGCACCTTTCTTCAGCAAGTACTTGGTAAGTTCTGCATGAGATCCCTGAACAGCATAGTGCAGAGCAGTCATGCCCTTGCGATTGATAGCCTTGACAGAAACCCCTAAAGAGACAAGAGTTTTGACAACTTCTAGATGTCCCTTCTGGGCAGCAAAATGGATTGCACCCATATCATCCATAGCTGCAGCACCAACATCTGCCTTGTGCTTGTAGAGAGAGATAACAACATTTGCATGGCCTGCCCAAGCTGCTAAGTGTAGTCTAATATTAAGAGTCAAGTAAAGGAAACAAGATTATAGGATATCTATATATATCCAACTGTTCTGTGCAGTTTAAAATAAGTTTTGTTCAGCAAAGATAACTTACAAGGAACTTTTTTATTTAATCATTCTTTTGCGTTGGATTGTCGAATGTCACTAAAAAGCCGAAAAGGGTGACTTAGCCTCACATCTATGGATCTACCACAAATGCTTACAAGAGCTCATATGCAGTTTGTGTTGTGTTTTACCCATAGCACTTTTTGGCTTTTTAGTGACATGGCAGATAGCAAACTGAAGCAGAACCTAGAGATGACATAAAGTCCAGAAGTAAAGTGAGTCAATCCCGCATTTGGTTAGTCTTTGTTACTTCACTGTTCCAGAAACTAACTTCCTCATTGACAATAGTGATATTGCCTCCACATTTGTGTCTATGCAACTATGCAAGGAGCTAGCATCAGATAAATATGGAGGCAATACCACTATTGTCAATGGAAGCTAGTTTCTGGAACAGTGAAGTAACAAAGACTGACCAAAATCTTACATAACTCCAAGGACATGACTTCAAACATTGCAGCAATGAGTGTCTAGTCACCACAATGGCTCGGGAATAATGTACAAGAACTATAATAATGTGTAATTCCATGGTTGAAATAGCGTCACATACTCATATTCGAGCATCATTTTTCATTAAGAAAATAAATACCTGAATTATAACCACCTATGTTGAAATCAAGTGGGTGTCAGAAGAGAACGGGCATAACAATATAACATAATAACAGAGCCATCATCCATACAGGTAAGACCTAATGAATCAAGATATGATCGTGCAGTTAGGAGGATTGCCATCCCCTTAATAGAGTGTTCGAGGGTTCAGTTCTTATTTGTTTGTTGCCCCTCCCTCCAAACCAAATTAAAAAGTAAGACATACATAGAGACATCTAAAACATATCCTAATATACAAACTGTAAGTGATCAAAAAATTGTTATATAATCATAGTGTTAGTCTACATATTTGAGTTAAGGGACAATTCAGTACCAACGAGATGAAGGAAAAGAGTTGCTTGTGAGGATTTAGATGTGTGAGGAAGGTGAGAAATTAACGCCTAAAACCATTATTCTGAAGGAGCTTTCAATAGATATCTATGAATTTCGGAAAATGGGAGTTTCCCAAATGGGGAAACCTGACAATCATAAAGCTTGTGTGCAACATGACGTGAGTGTAAGAAGAGGCAGTAGTTTCAACGCATTATCACCATATCCTCAAGATTATGTTAAGAATGTAAGAAAGAAACAAGTTTTAAGATCACTTTCTACTACTATGAAAAATATTTGATGGGAACAATAATTGATGAACTAAATTCATAAATCATAAGATCTTCCGGAGATGAGAGAACATGCGATAACTACAATCACAGTCCAAAAATTACAATTTTTGTTCTAGATACTAGCAGATTGACTGTTATGTTGACTATGGGTATTAGACAAAAAAGTCTTTGTCCTATATATATAGGGGGAATTTGGTTGGGGGGTCTCAAGAAACGGTAAGGGAAAGAACATTAATGATTCCCTTTTATGTTGTTTGTTTCACCACTTTAATGAAACTCTTTACCCATTTTTCTTATTAGCTAAGCCCCAAACTCCTCTAGTCTGATTACCCAACCCCCCCAAGGGTTTTGGAAACCCTTACCCCTCTTTACTACCCAGCGCTCTCTCTCTCTCCCCTCTACAAGAAAAACCTTCTTGGTATAGCTGTACCCCGCCGTCTTACCTGACCCCACCACCGGCGACCCCGACCACGACCCCGTCCACCGCTGATCCCTCTCTCTCCACTCGTTTTTCAATTTTTGTCCTCTTCTTCAACCTTGGTACATTTATGTCTTTTTTTTTTGAGTGGATTGGTACATTTATGTCTAGATCTACTGTAATTTTGCGTTTTCCCTACTTTTAATTTGTTTCTTTCTATTTCGTGAAGGCATTTCGTTTCTTTTTTTAGAACTTTGTTCTGTGTAATGAGCTCCGTTGTGTAAGCTCCTCTTCTATCCTCTTCTCCACCACTGTAATAAATTTCCTTTTTGTGTACTATACCAGCACTTCAACTTTTTTTCCCCGTGTATTTTCAATGAATTTCGTTTTTCATGTTGACCAATTGTTTATGTGCAATAGTTATGTGATTTCTATTCCATATGCAGTAGATTAGAAATTCAACTTCACTTATGATTGGAAAGAACGGTATTTTGAACTTCTGATGGAATGAAGTGACATTGAAGACAAATTTGATCATAAAATTAGGTTGATTATATAAAACAGGTTCAATGAGTTCAATTATAGGTTAAATCAACTCCTAGTATAAAAAATAGGTTGATTCCCTTTCTTTGTGAAACCAAACAGTCACAATGGAAATTAGGGGGTATACCATTCGCTTTCAGGGTCATAACCAAAAAGGGAGTGGATTTTAGGGTCATTCTTTTCCTTTCTCCTTGTATCCCTTTCTGGATTCCTTTCCCTTACCCTTGCATGAACCAAATGCCCTCGTAGTATTTGCTTATTACTATAACCTTCTAGGATGTCTAAAGTATTTCTGCAAAGTTTCTTCATAAACCAATATATACTTCTTCTCCCTTTTCTACCCTTTTTAATCCAATTTAACTAGCATCATTACTAAAACAAACTCACAAAGTAAAGGTAAAAGTGACTGTTTTCCATCTATTTTGACTAGATTCTTAGAATGTGTATTTTATCAACCTAAGCAAACATTGAAGGACAGAGCCACAAAAGTACTTAAGGAAATATTATGTAATCACAACATTAGTACAAGAAAGAACAGGAAAAAATTTGTCAATATCCAAATGAACACCAACCCAACAATGCTACCATTGCGCCATAAAATCTACCGCAAAGAAATCAATTCTAACACTAGAAAAATATAACAATAATATGATAAGAGTAAGGCATTGATACCACTTGCATTTCACAAACTCATGCTATCAAGTTATTAACCCACCAATCCATCCAAATGACATTCTAGAAAAGGTGATGATTTCGGTGCTGCAAAAACAATTTTAGTTAAGGAAATATTGTCCTGTTAACTAAAATTTGCCTTAGAAAAATCATTGCCCTAAAAGAAACCCAAGTTTCTACTACTTCGATACTTCCTTCAATTCAACTGCACTTCTCAACTTTACATTACGAAATGTTACACATTAACTACCCTTCCAAATGCTTAATTTGCCAACTAGGTCATCCCAGGTAGAAGAGTGAGTATAATTTCAGAAGCAAGAGTATTTCAACTAGTTATTTCGCACAAATTTCACCAAAATTTTAAAAACACATTTCAGAAACCTAAGATACCCAAAAAATAAACACACAGAATCAATACCCAACAAATATAATGAATTTCTGAAGCTGAATTTAAGCAGAAAAGATGAATCAGAAACTAAAAAAAGAGTTAAACGATAGAATAAATGAGTTAAGAGAGAGAAAGAGGATACGGGGTCCTTGAATGCTTATCTCTGGAATTGATAGCTAAAGGGTTATCGCTGATTATCAACTCAACAGCGATGACATCCCCATTCCTTGCTGCTGTGTGAATATCATCACTCCTGCTCCCCATTCTCTCTCTCCTGCACAAAATTCGGGTGGATAATATCCTTTTCACTAGATCCGAATTGTTTTAATGCCTTAATCAGTACCGGTTATTGGTTTTTTTTTTTTGACAGTTTTATTGGGTGTTTTCCTAGGGAGGGGGGTGGGTTTTCTCAAATAGAGTTTTTTTTTGTTGTTGTTGTTGTTGTTGTTGTTGTTGAGAGGATGGTATCAAATAGAGTTACTCACAAAGAGTTTGGATTTGGATTAATTCATGTGAGCTAGTTGATTTAAGGAGTACATAAGTATCTTTCAGACTAATGAGATTTTTATATATATTTTTCCCCAAGGCCTAAACTTCCAATTAATTACAAATAAGAAGTAATACCAAAATTTAGACACTTCGTTTGGCACCTGTGCACAAGTACACTGCCAACCCGTGGGCTTTTTAAGTCCCAACATTTGATTGATGATGATTCCTTCCAATAGTGTCCTGTCGAAGTGGAGACCGCTAGCCATGCCATTTTTCTTTGCCCATGGGTTCATGAGTTGTGGTTAGACAATGGATGTTATGGGCTTCTCGAGAAAGCTAAGTGACGAAAGTACCTCCGAAAGAGGTAATAACAAGCTGGAGGCAAGTTGATGCAAAATTAAAACAACGAGCTTCATACCTAGCCTGGTGCATTTGGGCAGAACGCAACTCGAAAGTGTTCGAAGGGAAGACATCCCCAACTCTATTATCCTTGCTAGAGTTAATAGGCTAGTTGATGATCACGGAAAGTTCACAACCCGTATTTATGATTCCAATATTAAGCTTAGTCCCTACTCCCTAGAGTGCTAAAGTATGGAAGGCACTTGTGGATGGTCTTGTTAAAGTTAATGTTGATGCTTCGTTGTCATCTGATGGCTGGGTTGGTTTGGGTGTTGTGGGGAGGAACCATGAAGGTAAGATGTTGTTTGCCGCTACTCAAAGAATCCGGGCTCGCCGGTCACCAGAGATTACGAGAGGGGAAGGCCTTGTCCGTGGTTGTACGATTGGCGCATAGGTTTATTTGGTTATAAACGTCATTCTTGAATATGATTGTCAAGTTATAATTTCTCACCTCTCAAAGATCGTTGTTTACTTCTCCAATCTTGATTATGTTTTAGAGGACATTATGTCTCTTAGTAGTTCTTTTAATTCAATGGCATGGTCTCATGTTAAAAGGGATGGCAATGCCCATCACCTTGCTAAACTAATACCTTTTGGTGTTGAACAAATTTGGAAAAATAATGTACACTTTGTCCTTTGATTAATACACTAGCTTACTTTTCCCCTAAAAAAGTAATCTTTATAACATTTTACCTAAGTTAGATACTACTATAAAACTAAGAGCAACAAGTTCAGTAATTTATCAAGTCAAGCTCAAGCTCAAACTCAAATGAATCACATAAATTCTTATCAAGCCAAGATCAAACAAGATTTATGAGTTTAAGTTCGGATATCGTAAAATCATATAAAACCATGCCAAAACATGTTAGGATTCATTTTAGTTGCACAATTGGCTTGGATCAAGCTAGCTTCTAAACAATTGTATAAACATCTATATGCTCTTTTTGTTGTTGAAGTAACTTAACTAAACCTACTCTTTCACAATTTCTTAGTCTAGATGGAACATGCCCCAAGGCGCTTGAAGGTGCGAGAACGACCAAGGAAAACACACCCCGAAAATTTATAAAATAGTGAGATTTAAACCTTAGAACTTAAGGTCATAAGGTGGATATTTGTTAGGACGACTGTTTATGTTATGTATTAGGAATAGGTTTGTTATTCCTAATTAGTGATGAAGTAGGACTCTACTTAGGATGTATAAATATACTCTACCGATGAATGAGAAAGGGGACCGAAATTGACGGGCTCACAAGACCTTCAAAGGATCGCATCACGAACAAAATGACAATCGGCCTCAATATGTTTAGTACGTTCATGAAACACTCGGATTCTTGGCAATATATAATGCAGAGTGACTATCACAATATAATCTCATTCTTGCAGGATGATGAACTCCAAGATCACCTAGTAGCCGCTTAAGCCACTTTAATTCACAAACTATAGCAGCCATAGAACGGTATTTCCGCCTCCGCGGATGACCAAGACACCGTAGGCCGCTTCTTAGTCTTCCAGAAACAGGAGAATATCCCAACAACACAAACCACCCACTCAGGGATCTCTCGAGTAATAGGACAACTAGCCCAATCGTAATCACACCACCCTTCAAGGTGGAGATCACTATCGTAACGAAATAATATTCCCCGTCCCGGATTTTTCTTCAAATATTGAACTACTCTCAAAGCCGCCCTCCCAATGAACCATTTTAGGAGCCTCGCATAAACCGTGACAAAATGTGAACAGAATATGCCGGATCGTGCCTAGTAATAGCAAGATAAATCAACCTCGCCCATCAATCTCGCGATACTTCTCTAGATCATCAAACAAAGGACCATCACCCAAAGCGAGCCGATGGTGCCGCTCCATAGGAAACTCACCGGCTTGGCGCTATCCAAGGCATATTTCGTTGACTCATAAAAATTCCCCGCATCCCCCCGACAATTTCAAGGCCTAGGAAATATTTCAAAGTGCCTAAATCCTTCATTTTAAAACATTTGCCAAGGTAAGATTTGAAGTTATGTAAAGCTGTCTCGATCATCCCCCCGCAATAATCATATCATCCACATAGATAAGAACGTTCAGCCTAAAAAATTTTCCCCGGTCAAAGTGAACAAGGAATAGTCAGCATAAGACCGCTTAAACTCATATGCTTTCAAAGCAAGGGCCAATTTGGCAAACCAACACCTAGGTGCCTCGCTTCAAACCATACAACGATTTTTTCATCCCGCACACCCGGATTAGTATTTCCTCCCCGAAAAACCAGGAAGAATTTTCATATACACTTCTTCCTCCAAATCACCATGTAAAAACGCATTGTGGACATCCATCCGATGAATATCCCATTTTTTCACCGCCGCAATAGCTTGGAAAGTACGAACCGTTGTCATTTTTGCTACATGGGCAAAAGTTTCATTATAATCAATTCCTTCCACCTCGATGATGACCAAATATAACCAATCTGGCCTTCAACCGCTGCAATTTTCCTTTCTCATCATATTTTTCTGTATACACCCACTTACTCCCCAATGCCTTCTTACCGGGAGGAAGAGGTTGCAATTCCCATGTGCCTTGATCCTCCGGAGCTTTTATCTCGCATCCCATGGCTTCACGCCACTCTTCATGCTTCATAGCTTCTTTAAATGACTTTGGGGGGTTCCCTACAGTTTTAGCTGCTAAAAATCTGCGATGTTTTTCACAACTAACATAATGTGTAATAGGATAGGGAGTATCCGAGGACGATGCCGATATAGGTGCCTCGAGTTGATGAACTTTTCTTTTTCACTACAGTATGAGTCACATAACCATACAACTTTTTATTTGGGATTTTGGTTCGTCTCCCTCTTCCCAAATTGTTTCCATCATCCTTCCTACTCCCTCCCAGAACACCGACCTCCATGGCCACGCCAGACAGGCCTCCGGTCCGCCATCCCCCAACACGCTAGGCTCCGCGACCTTGATGCGTGGCTCGGCCACTCCCAGCCCGGCGCCACATCCACACCCCCCGCCCGCCCCAAGTCCCCCTTCAACGTCAACGGGAACTTCAACAAATGTGCATAGGCATCTCCTCATCACAAAGTCCATCCACTCCTGTCTGCCCCCCAACAACCAACTCATTCACAGGTTCAGACACGGCAAAAGGAAATTTATTTTCAAGAAACTTCACATCACGGGAAACGAAATATTGTTTGGTGTCTAAGTCATATAGTTTTCATCCTTTCTGAGTATAAGAATAACCAACAAAAACACAAGGACGACTCCTACTAGCAAACTTATCGCCCCCATGATAAATATTATAGGCATAACACAAACAACCAAAAATCTGAATATCTCGTCATCTTAGGGGGCTAGTCAAACAAACACTCATAGGGGGTTTTATAATCAAGCACTACAAAGGGGGGTTCGATTTATTAAATGACAAAGCCGCCTAAAATCGCAATGCACGTGCGACATTTAGAATATGTCCATGTTTCCGTTCAACCTTTCCATTTTGTTGTGGGGTTTTAACACATGAAGTTTCAAAGATTATCCCTTGTTTCACAAAATAGGGGAGTAAACAATTAAACTCTGCCATTATCACTCCTAACACATTTAATTGTCTGATTAAATTGTCATTCCACCAAGGCCACAAAATGCAGAAACATAATTTCAACCTCCAATTTATTATATAATAAATAAGTCCAAACAGTTCGGGAAAAATCATCAACTATTGTTAAAAAATATGAAGCACTATAGGTAGACTTTGTTCTATATGGCCCCCATAAATCACAATGTATTAATTCAAAAATCCTACTAGCTCTACTATCACTCCTTGGAAAACTAGTTCTAGGTTGATGGGCACGGAAACGTACATCACACCCATCTTTATTGCAAAGCTAGTAATAGTAGAGGGACTTACACAAGGTAAATGTCGCGAGAACTTTCTCCGAAGGATGACCCAAATGCTTATGCCATATATCCATCGATGCCATGCCATCAACAACCATTATATTTACCTTTGGAACACCTCGGAAAAAGAAAAGTCCATCTTTTCATTCACTTGCTCCAATCAACGTCCTCGTTCTGCGATCCTGTAAGACACACAATGTTTTAGTGAATTATTGGACGATACAATTCGCAGAATCTAACAATTGTGGAATTGAAATCAAGTTACAATCAAGATTAGGCACAAATAGAACATTAGTAATTTTCAAGTTTCCCGGAAGAATCACATCTCCCTCATGTGTAGCATCTGCAGATTGCAGTACTACCATCAGGCAATCCAACGGGACAACCATTAATCCTTCGGGGCTCACACAAGTGATAAAACGTGCCGGTGACATGATGAGTTGCACCTGTATCCAAAATTCATAAGAATTTACCATTAAGCTTATTCTTAGGTGAGGGAAATTCAATATATCCAACAAAGTTTGCCATGGTTCTGATGTAATCCTCGCAAGACCCAGCGGCATCAGGATCATGGGGTTGCTGTCCGCCAGATTTCGATTCGTCGGAGGGACATAGACCCCGGACGGCTTTATTAGTTGTACAAAAATTCAATAAAGCAAAACTATTTGGCAGAACGTGACTTGGCTTCAAACTTGTACTACTTTCTCTATCCTCTGCAATCTGCTGCATCTTATCTTCTTCATATGCCTTTTTAATGCTAACAATCTGTGTGACTGTTGTCATCAACTCCGGCAACGCCTCTTTATATCGCTCCAAATCTACTGCCTCAAATTCATCATCCGGGGATTCTTCTTGATTAAGCGCCATTGATTCCGCATCTCGCGTCAAGACGCCGGGTGCCGAGCAACCCCGGGCAGTTGTGGCCCCCATCGGCCGTGATTTTATGCGTCCGAGCCTGGGTGTCGCCACCCCTTCCACGGCCGCCGCGAATATTTTGCCAGACGTGGTTTGTGTTTACTGTGTGCAATTTGATTTTGTGTGTATGCCTCATCGTGTGGGTTTTTCTGTCAATCAATGTCCAATTAATTTGGGGAAAGTTCATGTCATTCATCAGCATAGTGATGGTAATTCGCTGGATTGAAAAAAAATTATGGTTCTTGTTTGAGGATTTTTGGGTTTCTTTTTTTTTTTTCCTTTCTTGATTTTCGGAAATATAATTAGGTTTTAGATTCAAGGATCTCTGGCTCTTGATACCATGTTAAATTAGGTTCAATTTCAATCCCCTTTCTCATTCATCAATAGAGTATATTTATACATCCTAAGTAGAGAGTCCTACTTCATCACTAATTAGGAATAACAAACTTATTCCTAATACATAACATAAATAGAGTTCTAACAATATTCCACTATCTACCCCAAACAAGATTGGTCATATACATAAACTACTTATGTGATCAACAAATTCTATACCTATAAGTATTTAGTCTAGTATTTCGGAAAGACTAATAGCAATATGCTGCCGGCCAAATTGAAAACCTTGGACGAGTTCCAACTTCCAAGCTTATAGCAAAATGACATCAATACATCATGTATTGTTAACTCCTTGCTGACAAAAACAGGCCGATCAAATATTGTTAAAACTATCATTGTTGATGTGTTCAACTGTTACTCATGCAACTAAATACTAGTATTAGTCAAAATCATAGCAGTTAAAGTGTTTTGATCATCTATGTTTAATTTATAAAAATCACTCTGAAACTCTTTTAATTACGTTACACAATTTGTGCTTAATAAACTCCTTGTCAATTGTCATCATAATTATTGGGTCGCCACTAACTATTATGAATAGTTGTTGGCTTGCTGTCAGCATATTGAACTAGTCGTCACTTGGGAAATATATGATATATATTGACTATCTTTAAAAAAAAACACAAAGAGTTTAGTATGCTCCTATAAAAATATGTAGCTTTATCATATAAGTATATTCTACTAGTTGTCACTTGGGCTTTTTTTTTAATGGCGTCACTTGGGAAAAGATGAAGCAATCAAGCAATCGCATTGCTTCTCATCCAATGGCGGATCCAGAATCGAAAATAGTTGGTCACACTTGTAGGTAGCACAAAAACGAATGTGGGGACGGGTCCGGGGACGGAAAACGCCAAAACCAAAATTTCAAACAAGGGGTACGACATAGACTCACTAAGTGACTAAGTTGAGAATCGGCGACGTAGCGGCAAGGCACCATCGACGACGGTTGACTATATTTGAACATGAAACTAGAATTGCCCATTCAAACCACACAAACAACTCAAAACAAAGCACCATTTCGTATCATTCCCAATACATATTTCCTACCATCATTTAATCAAGTATTAATCAAACTAAAACTCAATTGCATCTAAAACGCCAATATTAACAAAAACAACCTTCGTCCTCCCTTCATTCCATCCCTAATACACATTTCTCAGTTCACAATATCCAACACAAAACCCTCCATTCTTCTAAAATAAAACCACTGCCACGCAATCAAATTCCACATTCAAAAATTCACGTACAACCATTTGCTAAGACAATATTTTTTATATACTATGTTTTTTATATTTCATTCGAAATTAACAAGCAAACGGGTGATATAAAAAGAGGTGACCTTGTTGTTTGCGTAAATTAGCTAGCGAACATGCAGATTTGATGTTCGTCTCCTGCTATCCAATTTGCAGAACCCAAATTATAAGTCTTTTTGATGCCCGCTATATCAAGTTGCAGCTGTATCGGCCTTCATTATGGTCCAATTGTAAGGTTTGCAGCTTAGAGTTTTATGGCAAGTTTTACGGGGAATGTTTGGGGTTTATATAGGGTTATATGCTAACAAGGTCCAATGCAATGCCGACTCTATGAGAATGCTTGGGGCCGTAGATTATTGTGGAATATAGCACAATTTCCAGGGGATTAATCTCTAGATGAAAACTCCAGGGGAGCAAATTATAAACAATGCAGGATGTGGTAGTAAGGATATTGTATTCATACACATGATCAACCCAAGCCCGCGTATGAGGTGCAAGCTTCGCAACATGCTAGAGATGATATTGCTAAGATTTGATTTCATTTGTAAGAGTTCGAATTGTGTGAACATTGTTTGGGCCAAGCCTTCATCTGGATGGTGCTATTTTAGGTAAGAATCTTATGAATCTTTCAATTCATTCAATTGAATAAAATTACACAACAAAACAAGGATCCAATTTCTAATTCACTCCCAATGAAGCAACAATCCACAAAACTTTGAAAACTTCAAACATCAAAAGTAGACAAGTTCAATTGATAGAATTAAAGCATGATTTCAATTTTCAGCAACAAATAAATTGAAAATGACAATTGACAAATGATAAATAAAAACCTAAACATAAAAGAACTCAAGATTCATGAAGAATACCTCAAGGCTCGAGGTCGCAAGTACGATTATCGAGCGTCGAGAATGTAAATGACAAATGAAAAACAAAAACCTATAAATCCAAGAATATCTGGAGGCTGGAGGTCGGAGAAGGTTGTCGGAGACCGGATCCGAGCAGGCGAGCACAGTGAGTGAAGCTAGGGTTTGAAGGCCCGCTGCCACAACCTGTCAAGGCGCGCTGCGCCGCTGCCCTCTATCGCTGGTACTGGAGACGATTGTCGACAGAAATTGAAGAATGAAGGGAATCCTTACCGGGCTCCGGCGAGTTCTCGAGGCACTGCGATTGAAGAATGAAGGGTAGTCCTTCGTGTTTTTTACTTTTTGTTCGACTTCTTCAAGGACAACCGCGTCGCCGCGTGCACAAAGAAATTGAAGGGTGAAGACTACCGACCGCCGACGACGAAGGCATGTGGGTCGTGACTCGTGCCGTCGTGGGCTTCGTGCTTTCCATTAGAGCTTTTAGGGTTTGCGTGTGGTTCAGCGAGAGAGAGAGTCAAGAAACGCAGCTTTGAAGTTTTTTTTTTTCAAAATATTAGTTGGTCAAGTGACCAACTGGGACCACGTGTAGGTCCGCCACTGTTCTCATCAGTGACGGAGCCAGGATTTCAAAATCGGGGTCACAAAAAAGACAAAAGATATTCAATATTAATTTACAACGCACCTTTCACAAAAAAAAAAAAAAAATTTACAACGCAAAGAAACATTGTCTAATATCGGGTTGTTTTTCCATTGCATTTGTTTTTTTGATCTAGGTGTATCACTCATCGTTTCCTATATTCATTATTTAATACTTCAAATTAACACATATAAACTAACTATATGAAAATCAATCAACAAATTGCCATCATACAAGTACATAGAAAAGCTAATATAACACGTTGAGCAACCAAAGCCAAGGAAATAGAAGTTCGGCATAACTGGGTATAATCTAGACTCAATCAAACCGTCACCAAGCGACTAGATCTATTGTAGCTTGTTAAGACTTTAAGAGTAAAGAATCATTCCTATAAGAGGAAACACTACCCAATAAAAAATTCAGACTATATCTAAAATATAAAACTATAAGCAAGCACAAATGCATCTAAATAAATTTATGTACATAACAGACCTGCCAGAGCAAACCTCAATATCATCGTTTGGATGTGGCCTGGAATATGGTGTACGAGCCATGCTGTATATTGCAGATCATCCGCGAAATCTAGGGGTCATAAAACCATTGGCAGGCGCTCCAATCTCACTAGCAGGCTTATGAATAGAAGACATGGCTGGAGATTTTGGTTTAAAAAATGGATTATAAGTAGCAGATAGATCTTCCCTCGGCATTTGATTTTGCTAAGCATCCCTAATATCGACGGGGATGCTCTTGTAAGCCTGCTACCCATGTATGCTTTAGCAAGCTCAGCAGGGGAAGCAACAAAATCTTCAAGAACATATATTGTCTGGCGCTGCTATGCTGTGTCTAGCGCTTCTAGGCTGCGTCTAGCGCTTCTAAGCTGCGTCTAGCTAGCGCAGTAGTTTTTTTTAAAACGAAAATCCTTAAAAATATTTTGTAAATTCACGGGGTCACGTGACCCCCCGTGCCCTATACTGGCTCTCCCACTGCTTCTCATGTACTTAACTTAGTGATACTATATGATACAGAAATAAAAAGAGTGCATAACAAGCATATGAGTATATATTAGTATATTGTTAACACTTGACTTGGGAAGAAACAACGTTAAACAATCCACCATTTGGGAGTTTGGTGTATCATGTATGCATGTATTATGTATTATGTATTATGTTTGTACTTGTGCGCATATCATATATGTATCTCAAACAATGGATCAAAAAAAAAAAAAAAAGTATCTCAAACTCATTAATTTAGCTTGTGAACCAAGTAGAATATATGCAATTTGATCATTGTTTATTATTTCTTCCTTGTTAATAAATAAATGTATAATGTTTTTCTTTTCCTTTTGTTGAATTTAACTTCATACAATGTTGAGCATATGAGAGAAGAATGATCTATATATAAGTTGGATTATTACCAAATCAAACCGCTTAGCTTTTTAATTATTGCGAGTTTTCAGTTTTTTTCAAAAAATTCAAAATATATTTTTGGAAATCTGGTTAGCAATTTTAATTTTTTAATTTCATTGTCATTTTTTCAAAATTATTGGTATTAAATATTAATAGTCTAATATATTAGTAGTATAGTAGTATAAGTATTCGAAATAAGGTCTAACTCGATGTTTTGCCAAAAACGAGAGGGCTTTTGATGATGTGCATAATATTAATATAATCATCTTTAAGTTAATACTACCTCTGTCCCAGAATAGTCTGAACACTTTCCTTTTATATTTGTCCCAAATTAGTTTGAACACTTCCATTCTTGGCATGGTCCCACCATTAATATATTATTTCTTTTACACATATTTGGCTCACACTCTACCTTTTATCAATAAAAAGTCACCCAACTTTCCCTCTCCTCTAATAAAAGTACCCTACCAACTCCTATCACATCTACTTTTTAAATAAAATAACATTTGATAATCACACCACAACTTATCATCTTAAACTACGTGTCCCAACAAGTGTTCAGATCTTTCTGCGACGGAGGGAGTATAAATTTATACTCTTTGTTTTTGTTCCATACAATTGTTTATGCTGATTTTTGCCTTGACGTCAAAGGCAAGTATTAGGATGTCAACAACTAGATTAAAACGATTTGAAAAGGAAAAATGGTAAAGGGGATCAACAGGGAATGACACAAGGAGATGGTAATGTGGAAAAACCCCAATGAAGATGGGCAAAAAACCGCGGGTGGATATGAGTCCAGCAATCCACTATATGCAACCGACGTTAAGGCGAACGATAGTCAATACAATCTAGTTAATGATTCTAAGTACTATTTATGATAGATAAAGCAAATGCGATTGAAGTAGTAAAATTAAGTGAAGTATTTCGTAGGCTTGTAAGCTAGATAGTAATGGCAGTAGAGAGTTTGTAACTTGTGTTTATTCTTCGGATTCTTCAGCCTTATATATCCTCAATCTCAGCGCAATCCCAAGTAACTCGGGAGTTTGTTACCAACCGCTCTCCCACGCTCTTTCTATTTTTCAGCCATGATTCTTGAACGGATCTTTGAACCATGTCCAACGCATACATCCGCGGCCACAACAATGACCAAGTCTTCCTAATTCTTCGCTGGGCAGTTACACTTTAGGTCCAGCTCATCGTCACGTCGTTGTCCATAGCGCCAACGACAACCTGTTAAATTTGGCCATAACAACAATCTCATTTACATTATTGTAAAGATGAAGCCATAATCATTATATACACAGGTCTTCCTTCCCTCCATCATGGCATCCGTTTAGTTTCACAAATGGACATCAAAAACATCGTCATAGAAGGTGATAATCTCCTCGTCATCAATGCGGTTAAAAATATCTGGGCTCCCCCTTGGCAAATTGCTAACATTTTGGAAGATAGCAAGCTCCTACTACATATTTTTGAGTCGCGACAAATCAAACATGTTTTCGAGAAGCAAATCGAGTGGCATATTGGATAGCCTAATGTAGGGCAAAGACCTAGTTAGTTCTTCCTTTGTTGTTAACCCTTGTAACAAGTCTACTTTATCCTCCATTCTTGTATCCGATGCATTAGGAGTTCCTCTCGTACAGAGGGTCTCCTAATGTTTATTTTTTGTCTTCCTTACCGAATAGGCCTAAAAATTATAATAAAAAAGTGATTCATATTATTTGACTCATGTAAAACCTATGCTGTTTGGACGATAAGTAAATTAGTACTATGTTGTAGTCATAAACATGGCCCTAAATCTAATGTAATAATGTTCTTTTCTCCAAGGCCATTTTGCGATGGTTCAACATAATATTCCGAAAATTACATTGCAACAAGCATATTAAGGAGTATGGACCTATTTTTTTTTTTTGGTGAGAATGGAGTGTGGAGTTGGTCGAAAAAGATCCTTGAAGACCTTGACCAATTGATGATTCTTTACATCATTTCTTCCCCTTGTTTAGTCGCCAAGCAATCAAGCATTAGGACACAAACCATGTCTCTCGAAGCTCTTCTAGGTAGAATCTCAATCTTCTTAGAAAAATACTTCACAATTTTTTTGTCTTAATTTAAGATCGAGAATCTTAATCTTTTACATCTATGTACATTCATTAAACCTTGGTTGGTTGGTGAACAAGCTTCGGGAAACAATTCGGCAGACGAATAAAATTTCAACACGCTTTCATGCTCTTAAACCAGAAATCAAATTCCTAAAGAGTATTAAGTAGTTGATATGTGTATTTCCAAACTCTGTTACTTTTTATTTCTTTAATTATTGCAGTATAATTCAACCCACGAAAAACCTTATGTTTCATGCAACTCAGGTATTTTAATTATGTTTAGTTTTTTTTCTTTAATTATGTTTATCCAAACTCTCTTACCTTATGGCTTCGCTCACTTAATAGAGATTCGACCTCAAGATCTTAAGGTTAGGGGTTCGGATCCCACCAAGTGAGGGGCATTTGGAGGAGTATTCCCTTTTATTATTCTTCCCTCCTTCCAAGTGCTTGGACCTCGGGGTCGAGCCCTGTGCAAGGACATCCTAGATCTATTCATCTTACAAAAAAAAGGATCTTTTCTACGTAATACGTAGTGCCCCTATGTTTTACGAAATCCTACGTTGCACCCAACCTTTTTGAATAGTCCACCTTGTACCCCTAAACTTTCTTACACAAAGTACCCTTAGAAAATCCAACTCCAAACCTCACTTAGCGTTCACTTTCTTAGATCATATCCCCAAACCTCAATCAACTAATAAGGCTAAAAAATCATACTCTTATGCCCACAGAGTAAGAGAGTCCCAAAATCTGCTGTTTGATATTTTTTTAAGGGTATTTTGTGTGACGTTTAGAAAGCTTAGGGTACAATATGGAAATTTTAAAAAAGTCGAGTACAACATAGAATTTCGCAAAACACAGGGACACTACATAGAAAAACCCAAGATTGAAAAGTTTTGTTGCTATATTTTATTTATATTTTTGCTTAGTATTTCTCAAAATATAGCTATTGAAAGATTTGCAATGTTTTTTCTCGCTTCTTTAATACACAACAAGTGTCAGCCAATGAATGGACTCCAACTGATTTACATCCTCACTAATCAGTCACGTGGTATATGACCAAGACTATTACTCACAGAAGGGGAAAAAATTTACTTTTAACATTGTTCCTACTTTTTTCAGACTTTCTTGTGAAGTAAATGTGCATGATATCCCAACACTTGCTTTTGAGCTATCGTCTTTTAGTAATACATGGCTCATATCTTTTAACAATGTGGGTGCAAAAAATGTGCTTTTTTATCGACTAAACCTAAAAGTTTAGTCAAAATTCTAGGAAATGGGAATGCACTTACTCCTTATGAAAGTCAAATGCATACGCCAATGACTTTAGGAGTCACACAAACTTGTGCTCAAATTTGATGATCGAGAAAAGAGTGTAAGAGAAAAGGATTATGTGTGGATTGATCATCCTCAAAGATAAAGCAAATGATAAAGGTGTCCTGAACATAAACAAATAGAAGCAAGACAAGATATCAGCAGATTTGTAACCCTTGCAACCAATGAAAGTCAGAAACTCAGAGACTTAGAGGAAGTGTCCCTACAAATTATTAAGAAAAGGATAAATTTCATGGAACTATTTTTTATATCAAATTTTTTTTTAAAAACCTACCTTATAGAATTTTTTTTTTCAAAAAACTACCTTATAAAACAAAACCGTTTCAAACGACCACCAATTGACGACATCCTTTAATTTTGACCGTTAACCCCTCCTTGGACCATCACATGATGGTCATGTGAGTTCATTAAAACTAACAAAAACTCAATTTCAACCATAAAATAATCCAATACAAATCTAAGATCATGACTCACGTGAGTTTTAATGAACTCACGTGACCAACATGTGACGGTCAAATGAGGGGTTAATGGTCAAATATAACAGATGTTGTCAATTGGTGACCGTTTAAAACGGGTTTTGTTTTATAAGGTAGTTTTTTGAAAAAAAAAAAATTTATAAAGTAGTTTTTTGGAAAATTTTTGTTACAAAAGATAGTTCCATGAAATTTATCCTTAAGAAAATATAATACTTCCTCTATCTTTTTAGATGTACCATAATGACTTTCAACACTATTCACATATTCCACTTTGACCTTGTTTAATTTTTTTTACATAAGAAAAGATAGTCAAGTGGGATCTTGTTAGATTTGTCTCGTGACTCTCGTCAAATAGTTTCATAATATCAATATTTTATGATCTTTACTTGTATATAATTAGAGATATTAATGTTCCACGTTGTGTGTTGGTAAATGTGCCAAGGCCTTTGGGTACAACTAAAAAAAGACTTTTAAAAAAAGATATTAATTCCAACAATCCCAAAGCCCCGTTCTTCTGGACTGAGAGAAACTGAATTGAAATGAACTGAATTGAAACTGAATTATAAAGAGAAACTAAACTGAACTTAACTGAACTGAACTGCAAATAAGTCTAAAAGAACAGGTCTACAGCAAGAAATTGGTGCGAAAAAAGGAGCAAAAGGAGAAAAAGGGGTCACTGAAAGTCATGTGCTACTCACAATGCCGGAAAAAAATTCAAACCCTACCGAAAAAAATTCATCCAATTATGATTCAAATCTTGAGTTAGAAACAAACATATTTTGTAAGTAAGAACTAGTATGTTTGATTCGTGTGAGGCATATTTTGTTTTAAGATCGTGCCATGGATCTACCATAAGAGAAAGTGAGGCGAGAGGTTGATGGTACTAGGTAGAATAATAATAATCAGACTATCAGAGTATATACGACATAGGGGACAGGGGTTAGATAATATCCTAGGGGAGGTGATGATTACGAATATGACGGGGTATAGGTGATATTGTTATATCAAATTGGTTGTGAAAAAATTAATTGGAAAAATGGAAAAGAATAATCGCACCTTTTGGCGGTCTTCTCATAATAATTCATCATTAACTTAATTTCAGATTAATCCTACATTTATGCCCCATCTTCTCAAAATGAGCCTTTTACCGGTTTGTGAAATTGGTAACTTGTTTTAGAAAGTGACTTGCCACATTTTTCTTTCCCCTTCCCTCCCCTGCCGGAGCCCCCATCCCCCTGCCGGACCAGCCGCCTTCGGAACCAGCCGCCCTCCCCTACCTGACCCAGCCTAGCCGCCCTCCCTTCGCTGGAGCCAACCCACTCCCCTTGCCTCTTCCTCGATTCCCTCCCCTTCCCTCTTCCCCGATTCCCTCCCTACCAAACCCAACCGCCGGCCAATCTATCCACCCTTCCCTCGCCTCGCCAACCCCACTTCTCTTCCGCGTCGGTGAAGCCCCACCCTCCCTCCCTGTTCTCACAACCGGACCGGTTTCGGTTCGAGGTGGTAGGTGTCGGGGTGAGGTGGGGTTTCGTCTCGGTGGGGTGGGGTTTTGGTCTAGTGGGGGAGGGGTGGAAGGGGGTAGGATTTCGGGTGGCAATGAAGGTGGGGTGGGGTTCGGTTTAAGTGGCCGTGGGTGGTGGGGGGGGTTGAGCCCGGTTTTGTTTAGGGGTGGGGGGTGGGGTTCGGTTCAGGTGGGGGGCCAGTTTATTTCAAGGGTGGGGGTGGGGTGGGGGTGGTGATGAGGTGGTGGTGATGGAGGGGCTGCCATGAAACAAGGTTGTGAGGTGGGAGGCGAGATTAAAGGAAAAAAAAAAATCTAACCTGTTAAACAGGTTGAAGGTAAAAAGACTCACTTTGAGAAGATGGGGTATATAAAGCTAAGATTAATCTGACATTAAGTTAATGAGGGATTATTATGAGAAAACCGCCAAAAGGTAGGATTATTCTTTTCCATTTTTCCAAATTAATATCATTATAGTTGTTTTACTATTTTTTGTTTATTTCTCGTGGGTAGTTTACATATTAGTATTTATTGTTGCACAAAGGGACAAGATTCTTCATTGGATGATTGGATCAGTGGTTGAAGCATGTATTAATTTAAGATGCAGAAGGCTTTGAGTTCAAGCGCCAGCATTGGGGACATCGATTTCACTAGCTAGTAGAGATGTCATGTTGAAGAGTATTACGAAAAAACAAAGTCTTTTATATATAATTGTTTGGGCTCAATTAATCAGCAACCCAATAAGGAGCATAAAAGCCTCCTAAAGCATGGGACAGGTGGCAGCAGTGGGTCCCACCTGAAAGTTGACCTAATCACCAGTATTTGGGAAACCTCTAAAAGGGTGAAATAATCATTGCCTAAAAAGGTAACATGCCCATTGGCACCAAAAAGGCCCATCTGAACAATGTTTCCTGTCTGGGAAATCCCCAACACTATAAAAACCAACTGCCTCATCAATGAACAGGTATTGAATTCTCACCTAACAAACTAGAGCATCTCTCTCTAGACTTTCTCTCTCTACCTCAATCTCATCTGACTTGAGCGTCGGAGGGGCGATCCTGGAACAACCCCCGGGGTAGTCTAACCTTATTTTGCAGGATTCCGGTGTACGGATATCGGAGCTCAGGCGACCGCTCTTGGGGCCCACATCACATCTCCCAACCAATTACAACCCTTAATTTCCTAGCAGAAACAGTTTGGGGCCGTCTGTGGGGAAGTTACAATCAAAGTCGCTTCGCCACCACACATTAAGATCCACTCCGCAATGGCCCCAGCCAAGAGCACTCGCACTCGACAGCCCTCTGCACAGGCTCAGAGATCCGAAAGGGATCCGTCCCCATCTCTTCCACGGAGGTCTGAACGGCCCAAAACACCGACCGTTCAAACCCTCGACCATGAAGAAGAAGAACAGTCCATAGAAAACAGACAGGACCCCTCACAGCAGCTGCAGCACGCTGACCCCCATCCTATATCCACAGCGGATATAAACATGATAGCCGCTCAGCTCCTGCAAACCTTGCAGCAGAGCCTGATAGACATGTTGGCCAACCTACAACAAGGATGCCCTCTTCAGCCCCCTAAAGACCAAGCCTTGGTCTAGGCCGGGGGCAAGGGGAATACGATCACTCGGCCGGGCGACGATCCAAGTAAGGGGAGAAAGAGCGACACGGATCTAAAGGAAGATCCGCTAGGCATGGTGAAGAGACTCACATATCTAAGTCCCATCGAGGCGACGTGGGTCATAAGCACAACGATGCCCGACACTTCCTCAACGAGAAGCACGTCAGCAAAGGTTACGATGCAAGGCATATACTGAACAAAAAAGCGGCTCCGCGCGAAGGTCATGGTGATTCTGCTCAATCGAACCCCATTCGAATTAACAGTGGGGCGCTCAAGTTCATGGTCCCCTTCAGTCAGGCCATACTTGAGGCGCCCAGCCCGGGAAAGCTCAAAACACCAACTATCGAGCCGTTCGCGGGTCTAACAGACCCAGACGATCACATGGCCACATACAAAGCTCAAATGAGTGTTCAGACTGGCTACGAGGCCACTTGGTGCCGTTTCTTTCCCACAACACTCAAAGGTATGGCCCTGAACTGGTTCCAAGAGCTTCCCGCGGGGATCATAACTAATTTCTCGGTGCTCGAAGACCTATTCTTCACCAGTTTGTTGCTGGGAAAAGACAAAAGAAAACAAGTCTCCATTTGATGGGAGTCAGGCAAGAGAAGAATGCAAGCCTGGCCGACTACATCAAAAGATTCAATGAGGAGTCATTAAAGATCTCTGATCTACAAGATGCTGTGGCGTTCGCCGCCTTAATGTCTGGACTTCAATCTGGTCGACTAAGATGGTCCTTGGCGGAAAACGAAGTCAAAACCTTCTCCGAGGCAATGACTCGGGCTCAAAGATTCATCCAAGCAACAGACATATGTCGTCACTCAGACGACGGGAGCAAGAAGAGGAAGGAAGAAGGAAATCACAAGGACCAATCGAAGCAACAGAAAACAGGCGGTCGATCAGACAGGTTTAACGACCATGGCATCGACACCCGATTCAGCAAGACCAGAAGAGAGATCTACTTAGACATAAAGGACAAATCCATGCTTCCCCGCCCACCTCCCATCAGAACGTCAGCTGCTCGAAGAGATAAGAGCCAGTGGTGCGAATATCACAAGGAATACGGGCACACCACCAAAGATTGTAGGGAACTCAAGACATCCCTTGACAACCTAGCTGACCAGGGGAAGCTAAACCGATACCTCAAACACTCCAGTGAGGAGAAGGGCAAGCAGAAGGTCGGTCAATCCAACAGCGGGGACACGGAGGGTTTCATCGGAGTCATAGCTGGTGGCTTCGCGTCGGGAGGCCTAACCGGCCGGTCACGCAAAGCCCACCTCCAAAACCTTAAGCATCAGGTACTCGATGTCAACCACCCCCGCCCCGATTGCCCCGTCATGACATTCGGGGAATCCAGTCGGACGTTACATACACCTCATGACGACCCCCTGGTCATTGAGCTCAAGGTGGCCAATGCAAGAGTAAAAAGGGCGCTGGTGGATAGTGGATCCTCAGCCGACATAATCACACTGGAGTGACTCAGGAAACTGAAATATAATGAAAGGGATGTAACCCCCCTCAATCAGCCGCTCATAGGCTTTGGGGGTAACTCTGTCCATCCTGTCGGATCTATAAAACTGCCTACTCGGATGGGAGAGAAGGGCAGGGTAAGAAGCCTACCGATCGACTTCCTAGTGGTGGACATCCCTCTGCCATACAATATCATAATGGGAAGACCAACTCTGAACGAGGTCAAGGCAGCAATTTCCATTTATCAACTCCTCATGCAGTTTGAAACTGATGAAGGTAAAGTCGGAAAGATCCAGGGAGACCAGCAATCAGCCAGAGAATGTTACGTTAACAGCTTGAAAAGCAAGGTCGATGCCCAAGAAGACTCGAAAAAGATAAAGCGAGAAGAGGGTCAGCCCTCAAGTGGCTTCGGAGTTTACATCACAGAAAACCCCAAGCAGTACGAGCGCCCTCAGCCAGCCGAGGATGACGAAGAAGTCATCATTGACGAGGGACTCGGTCGGACATTGAGAGTGGGCAAGGCCATGGATCCTCAAACAAGAAAGGAAATCATTCAGGTACTCACGGAGTACAAAGACGTCTTTGCATATGAAGCCACAGAAATGCCAGGACTCGACCCCAAAGTCATGTGCCACGAACTCAATATTAAGGAGGGGTTCAAGCCAGTCAAACAGAAGTTGAGACATCAAGGCCCCGAAAGAAACATGGCGGCGGCAGCAGAAGTCAAGAAATTGCTCGAAGCAGGGTTCATAGAAGAATATCGGCACTCGAGTGGCCGCGCCAATGTCTGGCTGGGTCAAAAAGTCAAGTGGGGCATGGAGAATGTGTGTGGAGTTCACGCACCCTGGAATAAGGTCTGTCCAAAAGATAACCACCCTCTGCTCAAGATTGATAGGCTGGTCGATTCAACTGCAGGTCACACCCTCCTAAGCTTCATGGACACAAATGCGGGGTACCACCAAATCCCGATGGCTGAGCAGGATCGAGTCCACACTGCAATCG
The DNA here is from genome assembly GCA_947646795.1 of Beta lomatogona. Classification (NCBI taxonomy): domain Eukaryota; kingdom Viridiplantae; phylum Streptophyta; class Magnoliopsida; order Caryophyllales; family Amaranthaceae; genus Beta; species Beta lomatogona. The sequence continues at coordinate 598,275 of CANSNZ010001150.1, forward strand.
TCACCAACCAAGGAGTATATTGCTACAAAATGATGCCCTTCGGGCTCAAGAACGCAGGGACTACGTATCCGCGTACGGTCAACAAAATCTTCAACGACCAACTGGGTCGGAATATTGAAGTATACGTCGATGATATGATCGTCAAAAGCAAGGTTCAGGGTGATCACTCCTCAGATTTAAAAGAGACCCTCAGCACGCTGAGGCGATTCCGTATGATGTTGAACCCCAAGAAGTGCGTCTTCGGAGTAAAGGGGGGAAAGTGCCTCGGATTCCTAGTAGATGAAAGGGGAATCGAAGCAAATCCTGGCAAAGTCAAGGCCGTAATGGAGATGAAGTCTCCACGGAATGTAAGAGAAGTACAACGCCTAACCAGGCTTGGGCGCCCTCGGCCGTTTCCTATCTCGGTCAACGAGATAAGAGTTTGCACTTCTTCAAAGCTCAAAAGAAAAGAATTCACCTGGGATGATGAAACGGAGCATGCTTTCACCTACCTCAAAACCCATCTTTCGGCACTCCCCAAATTAATTTCCCCCTTGCCGAGAGAAACATTGTTCATCTATTTGGCTGTTTCAGAATACGCGCTCAGCGCAGTTCTGATAGCCGAGAGACAAGAAAAACAGCACCCAGTCTACTTCATAAGTCACGCATTCCGAGGAGCCGAGGCCAAATACAGCGAAGTCGAAAAAATGGTCTTTGCCTTACTGATGGCCAGTTGGAAACTCAAGCCTTACTTCCAGGCCCATCAAATTAAAGTGCTCACAGGTCAGCCGCTCAGGAAGCTCATCGAAAGCAGAAACAGTTTGGCGCCGTCTGTATTTGGACTGGGCGGATCAGCTAGCAGACTTTGGGTTGGAATTTGAGCCAAGGTGGGCGATCAAAGCCCAGGCCTTGGCCGATTTCATAACGGAATGTTCATCCAGGCCCCCAGTCGGCGGGCATGAAAGCTGGGAGTTGTAAGTAGATGGCTCGTCCACCAAGACAGGGTGTGGAGCCGGATTGGTTATCAAACCCCCGATCAGAGAAAAGATGGAATACCCCATCAAATTTGAGTTCTTAGGCTCCAACAATAAAGCTGAATACGAAGCCCTGATCCTTGGATTAGAGTTGTGTATCCTGGCCTGAGCCACCATAATTAATGCTAAATCCGATTCACATCTGATAGTGGGTCAGATATCGGGCGAGTATGAAGCCAAAGAAGATAACATGAGAATGTATTTGGCCAAGGCCCTAGACATCATCAAACGATTATCTCAGTTCAAAATCACTCACATACCCCGATCAGAGAATCAGCAGGCTGATGCCTTAGCTCGGATGGCCAGCTCGGCGAAAGGGTCAGCTCCTCGGACAATCATGTGGGAAGTCCTTCGACAGCCTAGCATCAATGTCAAGGAACAACTCATATTGAATCGGACATCTACTTGGATGGAAGAGGTAGTCGGGTATTTAAGAGATGGGAAGCTGCCTGAGGATCACAAAGAAGCCGAGCGAGTCAAGCACAAATTTGGATGGTTCCTATGGCACGAGAACCAGCTCTACAAAAAGTCATTCACCCACCCCTTGCTCAAATGTGTCACTCCTGAGGAAGGGAATTACATCCTCAGGGAAATTCACCAAGGGGCTTGTGGAAGCCATCAGGGAGGAAGAACCATAGCCGGAAAAGCCCTCAATGTAATCCCCCGTAACATTATGAATTTTATAAATATATTTAAAGTATATTTATAAATGATTTTAATATTTTATGAGTCGAATTATTTTAATGTTTGACTATTTTGAGGAGTTAAAAGAGTTTTATGGTTTTTTATTTCTTAAATTAATTAAATGTTTCATTAAGTGGAACTTTAATTATTTAAAGAGTAGTATTTAAAGTATATTTAATTATTAAATTAAGCTTATGGGTTGAGGAGCCCAATTTGTAGCCTTTTGAGCCCATTTGAAAGTCCAAAGGAGTAATTCTTTTCCTAATAAGACTCTTATTCTTATGTACTCCTAATTCTACTAGGATTAGTGAGAGGGAACCTATAAATACTTCATTAAACCTCCCATGATTCATATTTTCAGATTTGGCTTTTGTTTTCCACTAATTCTTCTTTCCTCTTTCCCTCCCTTCACTCGTTTTTTTTCTCTCACCCGAATCTGATTGTCCAGATTTCTCATAGTTCCAATTATTTTTAGCCAAAACTTCCTTCTGAGAAATTGTAGATCTCGAAAAGTTATTGAACTTAGGCTCATAAAATCACTCGATTCCGATTATTATTCTATCAGTTATGGCCTCTGCAAGTTTCGCAATTTTGCTGCCATATTTCACTCGCGATTTCGGTATTTCACTCTTTTTCTCCCTTTTTCTTTTGATTCTTTTCCTCGTTTTCTTATATATTGATTTCCTATATATTGATCTAATATTTCAAGGTATTATTTTGTTAAATTATTGTTTAAAGATTGTATCTTTAATTATTTCAGATTATATGTTTCATATTATTAAGCAAAAAAATTCAGATTTAATATTTTATGTTCAAGGAGAGATTTAAATATTAAAGTCTTGATTTTTGAGGTTTTAAAAGCCTATTTTAGTAGTACCATATTTTAGGGTTTGAAATATTTAATCTTTGGTGTCAAAAGAATTTTAGAAAAGGTTTTGACACGTTTTTAAGTGAAGTTTTATTGCTGTAAATTTATTGGTATATTGTAGTGGTGTCAATCTGGGTCACTGGCTTGGTTTGGGTTGACCCAAGCTAGGTCGGAATAATCTGGGTGAGAGTGTGTCATGGGTCGGAACTGGGTGGGTCGGGTGAACTTGGGTCGGGTTCAACTGGGTGAGGGGATCTCGGAACTGGGTCGGCTTAGACTAGATCGGCCGGTATCTGGGTTGGGTGAATTTGGGTCGGAATGGAATAAGGTGAAGTCGGCCTAAATCGGCTTTCGAAATGACTTGGGTCGGAAGAAATCGGCTTTCGGAATGACTTGGGTCGGAAGAAATCGGCTTTCGGATTACTTGGGTCGGAAGAAATCAATATCGGAATAACTTGGGTCGGAATAAATCGGCTTCGGAATGACTTGGGTCGGAATAATTCGGCTTTTGGAATGACTTGGGTCGGAAGAAATCGATATCGGAATGAATTGGGTTGGAATAAATCGACTTTCGGAATTAATTGAGTATTCAAGTAATCGACTATCGGAATGACTTGGGTCGGAATAAATCGGCTTTCGGAATGACTTGGGTCGGAATAAATCGGCTTTCGGAATGACTTGGGTCGGAATAAATCGGATCTTGGTAGGACTTGGTTCTTGGATCAGCTGAAATCTCAAACCGGCGGCGTATTGATTTGGTTTGGGTCGAGATTGTTATAACTTATACGTTATAAACTTATAACATGTGATCTTGGGATATAGATTATACTTTATACAGTTTATAGTGATATATTATAGTAATTATACTAATATTGTGAATTTTGATTGAGTCATTGTGAACTTTGTAATAATACATTGAATCGTTAATAGTTTGATACTTATATTACTAATTTTTAAAGTTACTAAAGTAAGACTTATAAGTTATACACTTAATACTTATATTATTGGGCCATTCACCATTGGGCATTGGCTATTGGCCTATTGCCTAAGTATCGGTTATTCACTTATTCTTATTCATGATTGCATAAGTATTCAAGTAACAAATAACAACTAACAATCTAACATCTAACAAGTAACAATAACAACCATAAGGGTTAAGCATTTAAGTTGTAAAGGGCTTAAGGCATAAGTCCATACTCCATAGTCCATACTGATTATTGATTATAGACATATAGTGTTAGAGTCAATAAACTATTAAACTTAAACATTTTGTTAGTTAGTGACTTACACACTCTCAAGTCTGAATGAGTCACTATACAGCAACAAAAAGAGTTAGACTTTCATCGTTCATGGAACAACTCAACAAGTAGTGAAGTAACAATGATCAACGTTAATCACTTAATCGAATATGTCAATATGTCATATGAAGATGATACATAATCATACACTATATTAGTAGAGGATGAACGTAATCGAATTTCGTTAAGTTAAGGTTCACAATCTTGACATAAATTAATTAATCAAATGATCATAAGATTGATTGTCTTCGACATTAATCAAAAGTCAAAACCAACAAATGATCATAAGATTGATCATCAATGTTATTACACGGTTTTAACAATAATCAAAGCATCATTAGAAATTTAGAATAGATTGATCGACTTTCATCGTTGATGTTTCGGCTTTGGATCTTAAAAGACAAGTAAGATACTAAGTTGCTATACGTATCGTTGTATAGCAACTTAATCATACATATCGTTGTGGATCTTAATCAAAAGTCATACTAGGAAATTAGGAATCCGTCTATTTCATTAATTAAATAATCATACATTCATATTTCATACTTAACAGTTAACAGTTTCTACTTTCACTGTTTCACAATTCACATCAAGTCATCAATACATCATTATTCATTCATAATAATTTTTACACGAATCATCTTGTTTATAATTAAAAATAGTAATTAAAGTATGAAACTTCTAAAGTTTGTAATATTTATTAATTTATAATATTACTAATTAGTAATTAGTTAATTACTAAACAAATTTACAAATCAATACTATAATTACAATTGGTATTAAAAAATGTAGAATTATAAATATAAAAACTAGAAAAAAGCATTACTTGTGTGATGTGTCTTGTCTTAACAACTCTTAAGACTTAACCTTAACCATTTGATTTGAGAAAGAGTAAATCCAACCATTGAGATTTTGAAATCCATGTGCTTGGTCACTCTTGATGTTCATTGGTCTAAAAAATATGTAAAGGATCTTGGTTTGAGACCATTGATTAGCTAATATTAAATCTGAGCCCTTGACCCTTCATTTCTTTAATCTCTAAAATCAGAAATCTAAAAATCTAAAATTAACTCACTAAAATGAATCTTAGCCACTCAATGATTAAATCCAATGGTTGAGATTGAATTAGAAATCTAACCCTAAACCTCCACCCTAATCCCTAGTATATAAACCTATTTTTTAACCTCACACGCCTCATTTCTTCACCTCATTTTCTCTCTCATCCGATCCGGCATTCCCTCTCACTCTCATCCTCTATTCCTCTCCCTTCCAAACCCTAAAAAAAACCCTCAAAATTATTCGCTTCTTCCAGATTTTTTTTTTATCAATCTCTAATTCTCTATTACTCTCTCTCTCTCTATCTTATTTTCTTCGCTTCTTTCATATTTATCTTTCAAATTTCTCATTTCTCTTAAATACGCTTTACGGGTTTGTGTTCTCTTGGTTAATTTTTGGGTTTTGGACTTTTGGTCAAGAAGTGAAGATCGTCGGAAAAACACGGTGATCGTGGGAAAAGAAGAAGCAAAGAAGAAGCAAAAAAGAAGAAAAAAGAAGCAAAAAGAAGCAAAAAAAGAAGCAAATTTAATATTTAAAAACAGTATGTCGCAACCACCAGGTAAGTGTTCTACACTTCTAGAGTTCTAGAATTCCTTTTTTTTTTTTGGAATTAGGAAGATCTGCTTGCATGTGAATGTGGGATTATGTGCTGGTCCAGTTTGCAGATCTACTGGAATATCATGTATTTTTTGATTTTTTTTTACTTTTTTTTTGTCATATGTGAGATCTAGAATTTTTTAGGAATGTCAAGTTTATTTTTCGATCTTCATACTGATTTTTTATTTGTATCTTATTTTTTGTCATATGTGAGATCTACTATGTTCGTTATTATTTGTCATGTATAGTTGTATATTAAATTCTTAACTTGAATTATTTAGGGTTTCTGACTTGTTTACAACTTTACATGTTTGATGTTTGTGATTTTTGTTTCTGATTTTTTGTCATTTATAATTTATGTTACATGTTTGTGATGACATGTTTGTGATTTCATTTATTTTTCGATCTTAATACTGTTTTTTTTTTTGTCATGTTTGATGTTTAAACTTTAATAATGGTTTCATGTTTGATGTTTGTGATGACATGTTACTGTTTTTTGTCATCTCGACATATGTACTTGGAATGACCTCCTATTAGGCTTATGGTTACTGAGGACGTATTATGGTTCATGCCTTTTTTGTTCCCTTTTAGTATTGACTTGTGTTAACCCATATATTTTCTCCCAACATAAAGTATTACTCGAACTTCTCAGAATCGATATAGACGTATGATTTACGCTTAGAATTCGTTGTCTAATGGTGCTTGTTTTTAGGTGCTTATTGGTGTCATAAATATGTTATCATTTTCTCTCTCTTGTTGCAGCGCATGTTTTTCTTCATCAGCTACCCTGTTAAGTCTCTGGTTGTTGTTTGTGTGCTCTTGCTATTGCCACAACATGCTGGTGGCTGCTACTGTGAAACCACATTTACTGCTCTGTTTAGTCTCTTGAGTCGATGCTGCTTGATTTTGTCTTTTTTTTTTTTTGGATTTCTTACATTTTAAGTTTGTATGAGGATTTAGTGTTTGTGTATTTATATGATAGCTGTTGTGACATTTTTATATTATTGTTTGTGCTTGTAGATCTATAATCTTACGCAGTTTCTACTTCAAGAGTTATGCTTGCCTTAACTAATTACAAAGGATCGAATGAAACATCATGTGTTTTTTTATGCAAAATTTTGTTCTATTCATCTTTGATTGATTGGTAGTGGCATCTTATCTCGACGGCTCATGCCCTTTTCATTGCGAGATGTCTATATATTGTCTTCTGATCAAACCTATATGCTAAACCTTGGCAGTTGATCGAAATTGTGGAGCCCGTCCTGTTTCAATCTTACTCTTTAGTTTCAAGGCTTCGAGGACCCCGTTACTTGACCTTGACCCGATTTGTCTGAGACTATGCCTTGTTTAAACTTTAAATGTGTGAATTTTTTTTTGAGTTGATCACTTGACATTGGACTCCATTATTGGATCCAATTCCCTTTCGTTGAGGAGGAAACCATTTCTCCCCAAACCCATGATCCCTCCTGTTTGGGAGGCGTACATCCAAAGTTTGGCAGCACTTTACCTTGTTTAAGAAGGAAGATGGTAAGATATTTTCTACATGTAAGCATTGGAATGCTAAGACTTATCGTGGTGAGGGAACCCAAGGTACTAATAACCAAAATAAACATTTATAGAAGTGTGAAGCTTACTTAAAAGTAAAAGTGCTCGCTCACTGGGGGCATTATGATCAAAAAAACTTTCGTCGTATGTTTGCCCAATGATGTTATGATTCAAGAGATGGTTAGGGACTTGAATAGAACTAATTTGTTGCCTTGTTTTGGTAAGTTTTTTCATGTAAGATGTTCCGCCCATATATTAAATCTCGATTGTCCAAGCCGGTTTTAAGTTTATGGATAAAACGTTTTGAAGTTGCAACAAGTTGTTACATATGTTTCTTTTTCAAACATTAGGAAAGAGAGGTTTGATGATTGTGTGAAGTATGTGAATACCGGTTTTTCGGTTCATTGATTGGTGATGTTCGTACTCGTTGGAATTCTACCTTTCTTATGCTCCGTAGGTGTTTAGAAGCTAGGGAGGGCCTGTAGATAGATATTGTTTACTTGAGCATGGTTTAGATGTTTCTCTAACTCGATTCTAAATGGGAAACTTGTCCAAAATGTTTGTGATTTTCTTGAACCTTTTTATGATATTACTTGTCTTTTTTCCGGTTCCCGATTACCCCACTCGCCAACCTATATGTTGAGAACATTGTTTTGATTGAAAGTCTTCTGTTTTATGCTAAAGAAAACCCAACCGATTCTATTCGTCTTATGGCTGCTCCTATGTATGAAAAATTTAACAAGTATTAGGAAAATTATTCTTTGATTCTTACTATTGCTATCATGCTTCGATCCCCGTTACAAAAAAAAACTTTGTTCATGAGTTGTATGCTACTGTTTATTTGCCCCAACATCTTGATGGTAAGGTTAAAGAGGCGGTTGATGCCTTTACTCGAGTTGTATACGCACTATGCTACTGTTTATTCTCACTTACATTGAGTCAACTCCAACCCTCTTGCACTACATCTTCTATGGCTACCGGTTCCGATTCGTCCACTACAAGTTTTGCAAGGTCGATTGCCCGTCCTTTTAAGAAGGCCACCTTGGAAAGGTTGGCTACTATGTGTAACATTTGATTGATTCATGATTACTTTACGGTTTGTGATTGTTAATAGTTTTGTGATACTATTTTGTTTCCGCTTTTTAGAGTTTTGGTGCCAATGTTGCTGCTAGTAGAGGGTATTGAAAATGATATGGAATCATATTTCGGTGCACCTCATGCTCCCGCTGACCAAGATGACCATTTTGATGTTTTGGCCAATTGGAAAACGCATGTGGGAGTTTATCCTATTTTGTCTCGGATGGCTAGAGATGTGTTGGCTATCCCCATTACATCTGTGGCCTCCGAGTCTTCATTTAGTATGGGGGCGAGAATTTTAACAAAGTATCGCACGCGTTGCTTTGCCCAAAAATGTTGAGGCTCTTGTTACTTGCCAAAATTGGATCTTTGGTTATTCTAAGATTGAGGATGAGGAGCCTCTTGAAGTTGTTAAAGAGACCGAGCCTACCGATATTGATTATGATTCAATTCCTTAACTCGGCCGTTGTTGTTGTTTGAGCTTGGTGGTTCTTTGATGGTGGTCGCTCGATGTTTATTGTTTTGGCCTTGTGTTGTGGCCTATTGAAAATGTTTGATGGTTGTGTTATGGGTTTGTGTTTGTTTATGGGTTTGTGTTTGTGGGTTGGTTGTGTGCTGGGGTTTGTTTGTGTTTGGGGTTTGCTTGTGTTTGGGGTTTGCTTGTGTTTGGGGCTGGGTTTGCATGTGTTCCGGGGTGGGTTTGTTGTGTTTGGGGCGGGGTTGTTGTGTTGTGGGTTTCCCTAAACCCAAACCCTAGCCCTAGACCCAAACCCTAACCCCAGACCCAAACCCAAACCCTAGACCCAAACCCCAGACCCAAATCCTAGACCCAAACCCTAACCCTAACCCTAAACAGAATTGTCCTTGCGCAAAGATCATTGATTGTTGACTTGCTTGCGACTCTTTTTGGCTACATTTTACTTTACAAACATGTTTTGCCCTAAGTGTCACGATGTGGAGCTACTTTTCTTTTGTCTTATTGGACATGATATGCACTTGATTGGTAAAATTGGTTTGGTATTATTTAAAAGACAAAGAATTGTGGATGCTCGTGTCACTTTTGCTGGCTTGCTTGTGTTGTGAAGTTTGTGTTGTTAATTAGAGTCGAGTGCTCGATGATGAGGTCAACTTGTGGTACTCCGAGAGCCATTATTGATTTTAAAAGTGAATTAAATTTTCTTATCTTTGCAATATTTACTTGTTAATTTGATACTTATAAAATGCTATTGCTATATGGTTTTCTTTGGGAGTTTTTTTAAAAGTAAATTAAATTTTCTTATGTTTGTAATATTTACTTGTTTAGAATTGACTGCTATTGCTATATGGTTTTCTTTGGGAGTTTTTTTTGGGGGTTTTGCTACCTTATGTTGGCTCGTTTTCGCCGCTGTTGTTGGCTTGTTGCTTCGCTGGTCCGTTGCCGCCGCCGTGGTGGTGGTGGTCGACGCCGCTTCGGTGCTCTAATGATGTCGCTGGCTGTTGGCTCTAAAGCCGCTGCTGGTGGTCTGTCTCTCGCCGCTGGTTGATTTCCGATGCTGCTGCTGTTGGCTCTAATGCTGCTGGTGGTGGTTGTCTGTTGCTGCTGCTGCTGGTTGATTTCCGATGTTGCTGCTGTTGGTGGTCATTTTGTAATTTTTTTACTTTAGAGTTTAAACTTAATCATTTTCATATGTACATTATTCATTTGTAAGTGTACTTTATCTTGTAAACATTATACTATTATATGAATATAAGAGTTTTCTATTTTTCCTAATTTACTTGTCTTATTCTCTCCAATATCCCTTCAAATTCAATATACTTTTCAGTTCAACTATTTAACTATGCACCTTCATGGCTTCATCTAAGAATAATTTAACTATGCACCTTCAAATACAAAATGATCGTAATGTGAGGCAATGGTTGCAAGCCTGCGAGGCTATTTTGGGAGAAACAACAGGATGAAGGGGCAAAGGAACTATTTGTTTGGGCTATGAGGCTTATAATATTAGCCAAAGTTTTTGTTTGGGCTATGGCCTATGAGGCTTATAATATATAGCTTTACTCTTTTTTGTTTCCCATAACATTGTTCTTTTTTTTTAATAGCTGATTATAACTTACTAGTTACTAGTTACTACTCATACATATTACATAGTTGTGATGAGAGGAAGAAAACTGGGTCGGAATGGTTTTGGGTCGGGTTGTATTAGGTCGGGTTGTATTGGGTCGGAATGGTTTTGGGCCGGGTGCATTTGGGTCGGGTGGTAATTGGGTCGGGTTGGTAACTGGGCTGAGTGATAACCTGGGTTGGGTTGTATTGGGCCGAATGCTTTTAGGTCGGGTGCGGTTGGGTCGGGTGTAATCTGGGTCGGGTGGTAAATCGGGTTGGGTGATAATGGGTCGGTAATAACTAGGTTGGGTCACAACCGGGTCGGTTGCTAATCGGGTTGGGTCACAAACCGGATTGGGTGATAGCGGGTGGGTTTAATCGGGTCATTCTTGGGTGAAGTTGGGTGCGGGTTAGTTTTGGGTCGGAAACAAGGTTGGGTTTGGGTCATTGTTCACGGTGCAATCGGCCACGGGTCCACCCGGGTCGGCCCGGGTCAGGTTGGGTTGCCAATTCCACGGGTTGAATTGGGCATGGGTGGACGCTGGGTCGGAATGGGTCGGCTTTCCCCCCGACCACTCTCGGCTCGGAACAGGTTGGGTCTGGGTCGGATGCGGGTTCACCCGTGGGTCGGCCCAGTTTTTGACACCTCTAGTATATTGCTATACCAATGTTTTGTATTTTGTTAGGCGGAGATTATTCCTCTAGTATATGTGTTATGTGAGTAGTATCATGATTTTAGGAATGAAAAGTTGTAGTGTCATGTATAGGAACTTTGTAAGTTCATATATGATTTCTATTATGATTGGATTTTACATGTGTTTATGCCTGTGTGCAAACATGTTGATTATAATATTTGATTATGAGTAGAATATCATGTTTGTATGGAATATTGATGCAAGCATGTTAATTGGATTGGGAACTTTATTTATTAATTCACATGGGGGAATTAATATATTTATGAGTTGGATCATGTTTAAATCATGTGTTCCCTTATATTATTATGTTCACTACTCTATGAGGACTGTGGGCCTTATTTGGTAAGTTGATCATTTATGCCTTTGAAAGGTAAGTTGATTGTTGGCTAGGTTCAACAAATAAGAAGGATTGGAATTTAAAAAGGGATTACTCTTCGATTGTAAGTTGTGTGACCACTTATTTTAATCCTAAGATAAAAAGAAGTTCGGTTGTGAATGTCCGATTTGAGATTTCTGTATTACTTGTGTGTCATAATAAGTAATAAATTGTAAATCACGTAAAGTGTAACTTGGATAGTAATAAACTTTAGACGGTGCACGCGAAGTTGGACAATCGGAGTTGGGGTACATGGTGAGCGTGCCATGGCTTTTTCTCGGGGAATTGGATTGATCACCGTTCCTCTTTTTATTCAAAGGTTCCTCGATATCGCAGTCATTATGGAATACTGGAGTCGCGCCCGTATTTCGTCTTCCTAGGGAAGGCTGGTTTTAGTTAGACAACTCGGTCCAATAACTATTCCATTTAAAGTATTAAAAAGATGATTAAAGTTTAGTTCAAGTAGAAGTTATCTCGAGAATGTTAGATTGTTATATTATTATTTATTCATGTTTATTATTTCTTAGTAACATGTTAGGAATGTTTATGTATTATTATGTAGTACTACCTTTGCCGATTACGTGCTTTGTTTGTGATTGTTGATCATGGCTTTGCCTTATTGATCCCTGTGATGATCCATTTTGGTGAGCAGATTCTTTAAAGCATTGACATTTACGGGTTCGCGAGATGTGCATCATTGGGAATCTAGGAATGGAGAGAACGTGTAATCTAGTATATCTTATTTTCTCGCATTAGTAGGAACGTACTTTAATAAGTTGTTTGAATAGACATATTTAGAATGTTTGGTTTCAAAGTATTTATTTATTTATTTATGTTATTAAAGTATGAAGTTTTAGTTAGATGTTTTCCGCCGCAAAATTCCGAATAAGCCGATACGTTATCACACGGCGATAATGCTTTGGTAATTCTCTATGTTTTATATTAAAAGGTATTTCGAAAAGAGAGAATTATCGGGGTGTTACACTCAAAGCCGGATATTACCGGGTCTACCCCGAAATCGATGCTCATGAGCTGGTTAAGAGGTGCCCATCCCTGTCAAATCCACTCCGGACATCCCAAGAGCCCCAACCACCCCCTCGACAACGATTCAAGCAGTTTTGCCATTCGATAAGTGGGGTATGGACCTACTTGGACCATTTCCCCCACCTCGAGCCAAAGAAAGTTCCTCATAGCCGCCATCGACTACTTCACCAAATGGACCGAGGCCGAACCACTCTCCTCAATAATGTATAAACAGTTCAAACATTCATTTGGAGGAACATCATCACCAAAGTTTGGAGTTCCTAGGGTACCGATTTCGACAATGGACGCCAATTCAACAGCGGTCCTACTCGGGAATATTGTGCCCGCTTTCGAATATGTACCAAATTCTCCGCATGGTCTCCGAGCCACAAACGAACGGGCAAGCCGAGTCGGCTAATAAAGTAGTCCTTAAAGGAATCAAGAAATCCTTGGAGGCCGCTAAAGGAGCATGGGTCGATGACCTACCCGGATCCTTTGGTCGGCTCGAACTACTGCCAAGGAGGCAACGGGGCACTCGCCATTCAGACTTGTGTACGGAAGCGAGGCGGTCCTACCAGTGGAGATTGGCATCCCCTCACCTCGAATGACTTTCTATGAATTCGAGAAGAACGAGGAAGAAAAATCGGTCAACTTAGACTTGTTGCCAGAAACAAGGGGCAATGCGCTGCTAAAGTCCATTCAGTACAAACAAAGAGTTACTCGGATGTTTAATCGCCGAGTCAGGTCCCGACCAATCCAACTCGGCGATGGGTCATTCGGAAAGTCGAGGCCACCGGGCTCTCACACTTAAATGGAAAGCTAGGACCTAACCGGGATGGTCCATACAAAGTAATGTAAATCATCAAGCCCAGGCACCATCCGACTAGAGTTCGCCGAGGGCGTCCCCTCGCTCGACCATGGAATGCAGACAACCTAAAAAAATACTTTGTGTAAAGTTTGTTACATACAATAGGGGCATATATTGTAATAGATGTAATCATAGCCGGCCGACACTTTTGTAGCAAAGTCAGCCTTCTAGAGTTGGCTCTTTTTGTAGTAATAGCCAAAGCGCAGCCGGTCGGCATATTTTATACGGTTTTTTCACCAAATGCCCCCGAGTTTTCGGTTTATTCACGAGGTACCCTCGCACTTTTGAATATACACGGGGTACTCCTCAGTTTCAACATAATACACCCAAATGCCCTTAGTGACTAACGGCGTTAACCGCCGTTAGTCATTAACCTTAATTTTCCGTTTTAAACCCTAATTAACCCTAACCCTAACCCTAAACACTAACCCTAAGTTCCTAACCCCTAAACCTAAACCCTAACCCTAACCCCTAAACCTAAACCCTAACCTCCCCCACCCTCCCACCACCCCCACCCCGCCAGCCTCCCCCTCCCCCACCCTCCCGCAGCCCCCCACTCCCGTCGACCCTCCCCAGCCCCCCCACTCCCGTTGACTCCTCCCGCAGCCCCCCTCCCACCACCCCCTTCCCCCACTGTCCCAACAGCCCCACCCCCACCACGCCCAAAGAACCCCCCTTCCCAAACTCCACGCATCCTCGCCCATCCCCCACCCCCTTTGATGCCCCCTCGTTGCCTTCCTTCCCACCTCCTCACAGCCCCAACTCGATTTCCCCACCCTCGCCGAATTTCTCCCCGACCCTCATTGATTTTCGCTCCCCCCACCCCCCGGCGTTGCTTTTTCTCTCCCTCCTCTACTCACGCTGCGGAAATCGATTTAGCCACCGTGGGCCGCGAAAATTGGCGAGGTGGGGGGTTTGCTGCGAAAATTCGACGGGGGTGGGGAAATTGAGTTGGGGCTGCGTGGGGGTGGGGGAAGGGCAAGGGGGTGGGGTGGGGGAAGCGCAGGGGATGCACGGGGTTTGGGAAGGGGGTGTTGCCGGCGGTGGTGGGTGGGGGGCCGCTGGGACAGATGGGGAAGGGGTGGTGGGAGGGGGGCCGTGAGGGTCGACGGGGTGGGGGGCCGTGGGAGGGGTGTGGGAGCGAGGGGGGAGTGGCGGGGTGGGGGGTGGTGGGAGGGTGGGGGAGGGTGAGGGTTAGGGTTTAGGTTTAGGGGGTTAGGGTTAGGGTTTAGGTTTAGGGGTTAGGGTTAGTGTTTAGGGTCAGGGTTAGGGTTAATTAGGGTTTAAAACAGAAAATTAAGGTGAATGACTAACGGCGGTTAACGCCGTTAGTCACTAGGGGCATTTGGGTGTATTATGTTGAAACTGAGGGGTACCAGGTGTATTTTCAAAAGTGCGAGGGTGCCCGGTGGGCATTGTTCAGCTAATAACCGTATTTTATAACATAGCCAGCCAAAATAGTTGGCATATTTTCTGGAAATTATAGCTGGTCGACATTTTTACAACAGAGTCGCCCCATTAACCGGTGGGCACTCGTTCAATTAATAAGATATCCGATTCGGCAAATGGAATCGGATAAAAACGACACCCATTCGGGAAGGGCTTAACCAGTCAAGAATCAGAAAATGGATCAACTTTTTCAACACACGCCGATTGATTCGTAAATAAGTCGGTCGGAGTCAATAAAGTTAAATCAGACAATATTGCAATCAACAAACAAGGAAAATGGAGGCTAAAAGATAAGTTTCATTAAGCAGGTCGAGCATTACAACAAAAGAACAGTCATTACAAAAATAAATCTGAGAAAAGCGGCTAAGTACAAAGTCGTAAGCCCTAAGAGCTAGGGGGAGGGGGGTCGGTCATGCTCTCAGCATTAGGCTCGGTATTATCACCGACCGGCTCCTCACCCCCGACCAAGACCTTTGGTCTCTTCGACGTTATCATCATCATCATCATCATCGTCGATGACATTGACGTCTACTCGGCCCTCATCTTCCTCCTCATCATCATCATCGGAGCGGCCCTCCGCCTTCGCCCGAGCCGGGATCGCGGCGTTGTCGGTGTCGCTCGACATCCGATAACCCGACCGATGTCGCCCCGCATCAAGTGCCTCGCCCCTCCCCATCTTGTGCGCCGCGCTGCCTACCTCATTGGCATAGACCTCGGCCGCCTCAGATTTCTCCCGAGTCGGAGAACCACTGCTCCTCAGTCTTGACCTTGCCCTCCAACTCGGTCAATTTGGCCTCAAGGTCAGTCACCTTCTGCTCGGCCGCTCCCAGCTTAACAAGAGCATCATCCTTAGCCGTTTTCGCCGAGTCGCGGGCAAGGATAAGGTCGACCCTCTCCTTCTCCCATTTGGCCCGCTCAACGGCGAAGTCTTCCCCGATCCTTTTTTATGGCGTTCTCGCATCGCAAGCTTCGACTCGGCAATCCGCTTATCCTCCGTGGCCCGGTAGACTTCATCGAAATGCTTCTTGGCTTTCTCTTTGAGGTCGGCCACTTTCTCGGCCAGGCTCACCCGATTATGAGCCACATTGGCCATCCGAGCGGAGACCTGAAACAAAGGAAGACGGTCAGAAAATTAAACAAAGGAAAATAAAGGCGAATCAAAGGGAGATAGGCTTACATCGTGCCAAGAGCGAAAAAGCTCATTGGTCTCATTCTGACCGTGAGTAACTTCAATATACTCCCGGTCGGCGGGAGTATATATGTGTTCCAGGGCCTTAGTCCAACGCCCATCTTTCTCCGCCCGACTATGTCCAGTGAACGGCACTAAGAGCGCCGCACCTCCATTCGGACTACCCCCAATCTGGCCGGAGAATGGAGACATGGGAGTATATTGGGGACTCCCAATCGGCCGGAAATCCGATGAGTGAAGGGAAAGGGCGCCGCCATCAGTCGGCTGTGGTGGTCCCCTCGAGCTGATCACCTCAACGAATTTGGCCTTTTTGGCCTCCTTCTCCCGATCGGCTCTCTCCCGATCAGCCTTAGCTCTTGCGAGCGCCTTCTCCGTCTGAGCGACCTTGTCGGATGATCGCTCCTTTCTCTTCTTAGTCTTGGGCTTAGCGGGATCCTGAAGAAAAAGCAAAATTAAAACAATTACAAAATGAATTGTCACTCGGCCAAAAAGGAAGCAGAAAGAAGATGGAATTTCACCTTGGGTGGGGCGGGGACCTTCATGGTCTTGGCCGCGATTTCAGCCTTCAGCCGAGCGGCTCTCATCGCTATAACGTTTAATTTGGCGGCCATTGTTGGGTCGATTTCGTCAATGTACGCTCGGGCGGTGTTCCCGCAACAAGGCAAAACAAAAAGTTAGTCAAAAAGCAAGGACTTGGAAGTTTATCATACAAACCACCTAAATCAACTCCCCGGCAAATTACCCTTCGGAAAGGTCGAGCTGAGTACCATAACCGAAAGGAAATGCTCGTCCTTGAAGAGTTTGCAGTCGGAAGCCACTGGCCGGGTACAAATATTTCACCCCCGTCCACAATTTTGGACTCGGTCAGCATATAGCAGGCCGCCGCACCCTCCTCGTCATCAAGTTCCCCCACTCATAAATTTAGGGGGACGAGGGGCTCGGTCGGGGGAGGAACAAGGGGAATCCCCCAATCTCCGCCAAAGTAAACGAAAGCAAATTCTCTCCGAAACCCCTTCTCGAGGAGGGCAGGTGCCGAGAATAGTTCAGGTATCCTGGCTCGGACCCGAAAGCTCCACCAACTAGGACCATTCGTTGCGGTCATAACCTCGACCAGCTTGTACATATGCCTCCATAATTTGATGGTCGGTCGGATTTGAATCAAGTCGCAGAGCACCTAGAAGGCGTTGATTCCGCCCCAGAGTTAGGAGAAATTTGGCAAATTGCCGAATTATAGGTATTCAAGCAATTCCTTGACGCAGGGGGCGGCGGAAAGCGGAGCCCCAACTCCATTGACCTATAATATACAGCCACGCACCCGGGAGAAGGGCCGAGCACCGTATGATGGGCCTCGGTCGGACCAAATAGAAAGGATCCTTAATCTGAAACCTCGTGGCCGTCCCTCGAAGATCGTCCATCAGAGATTTAATCAAACTAGGCTCGGGGAAGAACGTTCCGGGACCCCTCTCGGATCTAGATCGGGGTATTCAAGCTCCAGACCCGAAGTGGACGCTTCTCTTGCTCCCCTCGGCATAGCCACCCGCACTACATCATGAGACAAATATTTTTCTAAGTAACTCCTCGAGGGGGGGTAGGCTAAAGACACCTCCCAGGGGTACGGGATGAGGCCCTCGGCCTCCTCCTCCACCGAAGAAGACGGGATCGGAAGAGCAACCGCGTCGGGTACAGCTGAGGGGTCGGGACAACTTATTACAGTCGACACCAACGTTATTCCCATCCCCCTCACCTCCTCGGATAAATTATAGGGAGGTGAGGTCGGGGGTGCCGACGACTCGGACGAATCTCCCATTATTTATGGACAAGGGAGTCGGCCGAGATTATTCGAAAGAAAAAGAAAACTTAAAAGAGCAAGAGCGTACCTGGTCGGACGAAGAAGCTGGAGGAAGAACTTTGGAAAGTTGGAGAGGATTTGAAGATTTTTGAGAGAGAGAGAATGAGGAAATGAGCAAATGACCCTGAAATTCTCTCTTCTCTCATGCATATATAGGAGTGCCTTGAAGGATGTGCAACGCAAACCCCCCCGCGTCGCTCTAATGGGCTTCTAATAGAGGCCCAACTGGACCTATTCAGTCCATTCCATGAGGAGTCTAGAAAAATCAAGCAAAAAATATCCTAAACCCGAGGAATTTGAAGTGTCAAAGTTCCTTAGAGCGCCTCGTCAGCTCGACCCCTAACAAGGGCCCCGACATCCCAAGTATCAAACACGGTCGGGCAAAATAATCGCAGCTCCACCATCCGAAACACGAAATCCACTCGGACCATCTTGGGGCTCATTAGCCCCTCGCCCGAGCGGCTCTATACCCTACTCGGCCACACAGGAGCTCCTCTCCTTTGCCGAGTCGCTTCTATACTTGGTCAAGTATGGCCAAGTATCAGCTAGCACCCACTCGGACCATCTTGGGGCTCATTAGCCCCTCGTCCGAGCAGCTTTATACCCTACTCGGCCACACAGGAGCTCCTCTCCTTTGTCGAGTCGCTTCTATACTTGGTCAAGTATGGCCAAGTATTAGCTAGCACCCACTCGGACCATCTTGGGGCTCATTTGCCCCTCGCCCGAGCGGCTCTATACCCTACTCGGCCACACAGGAGCTCCTCTCCTTTGCCGAGTCGCTTCTATACTTGGTCAAGTATGGACAAGTATCAGCTAGCACCCACTTGGATCATCTTGGGGCTCATTAGCCCCTCGCCCGAGCGGCTCTATTCCCTACTCGGCCACACAGGAGCTCCTCTCCTTTGCCGAGTCGCTTCTATACTTGGTCAAGTATGGCCAAGTATCAGCTAGCACCCACTCGGACCATCTTGGGGCTCATTAGCCCCTCGCCCGAGCGGCTCTATACCCTACTCGACCACACAGGAGCTTCTATCCTTTGCCGAGTCGCTTCTGTAAATGGTCAGCAGGAAGTGACCTGGTCGGCCCTCTCCTCCTTCAATAAGAGGTGACCGGGTCGGCATTTCTCTTTTAGCATGGATGTGACCAGGTCGGCACTCTTCCTTTAACAGGGAGTGACCCGGTCGGCCTTCTCCTCCTTCAATGAGAAGAAACCGGATCGGCGTTCTCCCTTCAACAAGGAACGACCCGGTCGGCCCTCTCCTCCTTCAATAAGAAGAGACCGGGTCGGCATTCTCCCTTAAACAGGGAGTGACCTGGTATGCCCTCTCCTCCTTCAATAGGAGGAGACTGGGTCGGCATCCTCCCTTCAACAGGGAGTGGCCCGATCGGCCCACTCCTCCTTCGATAGGAGGAGACCGGGTCGTCATTCTCCCTTCAACAGGGAGTGACCCGGTCGGCCCTCTCCTCCTTCAATACGAGGAGACCGGGTCGGCATTCTCCCTTCAACAGGAAGTGACCCGGTCGGCCCTCTTCTCCTCCAATAGGAGGATACCGGGTCGGCATTCTCCCTTCAACAGGGAGTGACCCGGTCCGCCCTCTCCCCATTCAATGAGAGGTGACCGGGTCGGCATCTTTCCTTCAACAGGAAGGGGACCCGGTCAGCGTTCCTCCTTATAGCGAGAGGTAAGCTTCTGCCTCGCATGAACCTCCTCTCGTAGGGATGAACTCGGTCGGCGCCATGGTCTATTTCACCTGCCCACTCAAGCCGGTCGCAAATCAGTCAGAAATAAGGCGGCTTTTATTCCGCCACAGACAGGTATCCCTCCAGTCAGGTTTCCGTTATCCCCCATCTATGGCGTGGGGCTAATTGTTTGGGCTCAATTAATCAGCAGCCCAATAAGGAGCATAAAAGCCTCCTAAAGCATGGGACAGGTGGCAGCAGTGGGTCCCACCTGAAAGTTGACCTAATCACCAGTATTTGGGAAACCTCTAAAAGGGTGAAATAATCATTGCCTAAAGAGATAACATGCCCATTGGTACCAAAAAGGCCCATCTGAATAATGTTTCCTGTCTGGGAAATCCCCAACACTATAAAAACCAACTGCCTCATCAATGAACATGTATTGAATTCTCACCTAATAAACTAGAGCATCTCTCTATAGACTTTCTCTCTCTACCTCAATCTCATATGACTTGAGCGTCGGAGGGGCGATCCCGGAACCACCCCCGGGGTAGTCTAACCTTGTTTTGCAGGATTCCGGTGTACGGATATCGGAGCTCAAGCGACCGCTCTTGGGGCCCACATCACATCTCCCAACCAATTACAACCCTTAATTTCTTAGCAGAAACAATAATATAAATTTTCATTGCAATTACATTCTCAATTTGATTTCTTTTCATTTCCCTATTCTACTTAGTTTAATCAAACCATCCATTAGTTAGTTGCTCTTGTGAGAAAGAAGGCCCTAAATTAACTTCAAAAGAGTAACGTATTTTACTACATATATGTACTTTTTGTTTTTGAACAAAGTCGAGCTCTTTGAAATTGCTTATTGTTTACTTCAATCGGGATACTACAATAGCTGTACTTTTAATCTAAAAACTCGCACGCACACACACAAGATGCATATGGTTGACACTTGGGAAGAAACAAAGTTAACCACCCACCATGTGTATACAGATCTCAAAGTTATTAGCTTGCGAGCCAAGTTCACAAGTCACAAGCTTTTTGATTGTTTAGTTCTTCCTTATTCAACACTTCACCATTGAAAGTTAAGAGTGAAGGGATGATATATTACATGTTACCAAAGTTGCACCTTATCTTAAGTCATTTAATTTTAAATAGTATGTGCAACTTTACGTTTCTAAAATACTTCTAAGCCTAATTCATAGTACAAGAGATTACATAAGACATATACACTTATGCTTTTACATCTTATTAACTATGAATGGTCATATATTTTGGATACTCTGGAATTGACAGTTGATGGTAAACAAATTAAATTGAATAGATCGTTCTAAGCACTTTCCTCACTCCTGAATAAATAGTATATTGTTTCAATATGTCAAAATAATTATTATGACATAATTTTACAGTAATACTTTAATATTTATGATAGTTGCTTTTTTTGAAGCCACTATCTAATTCATAAGTAAAATACATATGAGAAAATCTAATCATAGGCCTTTAGGCCCTGTTCTTTGGACTTATTTTCAAAGAAAATAAGTAAAAATAAGTTCGGTCAAAGAAAAATAAGTTTAGTTCAAAGCAAAAATAAGTAAAAATAAGTTCAGTTCAGCAAAAATAAGTAAAAATAAGTTCAGTTTAGCAAAAATAAGTAAAAATAAGTTCAGTTCAGCAAAAATAAGTACAGTCTTATCTAATGTTGTAATTATTATTTTTATTTTCAATATTACTATTAATATTGTTATTATTATTAATATTATAATTATAATAATGATGAATTTCTATTTTTTATTTTTTTTATTTTTTCTATTTTTTTTATTTTTTATTTTTTTACTTTCTTTATTTTTTTTATTTTTCTATATTTTTATTTTTTTTTATTTTTTTTATTTTTTTATTTTTTTTTATTTTTTTTATTTTTTATTTTTTTAATTCTTTTATTCTTTTATTTTTTTTTTATTTTTTTATTTTTTTATTTATTATTTTTTATTTATTATTATTATTTATTATTATTTATTATTTATTATTATTACTATTATTTATTATTATTATTATTATTATTTATTATTTATTATTTATTATTTATTATTTATTATTTATTATTTATTATTTATTATTTATTATTTATTATTTATTATTTATTATTATTTATTATTTATTATTTATTATTTATTATTTATTATTTATTATTTATTATTTATTATTTATTAATTATTATTTATTATTTATTATTTATTATTTATTATTATTACTATTATTTATTATTATTTATTATTATTATTATTTATTATTATTATTATTTATTATTTATTATTTATTATTTATTATTTATTATTTATTATTTATTATTTATTATTATTTATTATTTATTATTTATTATTATTTATTATTATTATTTATTATTTATTATTATAAAATAATAAAAAAATAATAATAATAAGTATTGATAATATTATGTTAATATTTATTGACTATTATAATAATGAGTATTGATAATATTATGTTAATACGGTTTAGTTCAAAGAAAATAAGTTCGGTTCACCCAAAATAAGTTCGGTTCAAGCAAAAATAAGTAAAAATAAGTTCGGTTCAAGCAAAAATAAGTAAAAATAAGTTCGGTTCAAAAAAATAAGTTCAGTTCAGCAAAAATAAGTAAAAATAAGTTCGGTTCAACAAAAATAAGTTCGGTTCAAAGAAAAATAAAATAAGTTCAGTTCAGTTCAGCCAAAATAAGTTCAAAAGAACAGGGCCTTACCATTTAAGAAAATGGTAATTGATCTTCGTTTTGTACATGTTAATATAATATTCCCTCTGTTCTTTTACCGGAACATTTTGCCAATTAGAGATGCCTTTTTTTAATTGGGATATTTGACCGTTTATACTTATATGGTAGGTTAGCCCCACGCCCCCATCATCCCTCTCTTACTTTTACTCTCCTTCTTTCTAAATTTTCACTTTTTTCTTGATACATGTGCAAAAGCAAATGTCACAATAAAAAAACACAAATTGAGTATATACAACTATTAATTTCAAAGGTAGTGTATAACAGTGGGAAAAAAAAAAAAAAAAAATCTTATGTCCCACTTATTTGTATCATAATTTGTAGCACTCAATCTTATTGGTTAATGTTAATAATTCTTTCCCTTGTCTATTTATTTAATATAAGGTGCTTGTTTAAATTTAATGATATGAACTAATACTATAGAGTGGTACATATAATGATATAAAAAAGTAGGAAAGAAGATTTAAACTCTATTACAATTATAAACATGACGGCATGGCCTTAGAGTCCTTTTCTCCATGACCATTTTCTAATGTTAAACATAACAATCTGAAAATTACCTTGCAACAATCTAATTGTGGCTGAATAAGATCCTTAACCTATTGATAGATTCTTTGCACCATTTTCTCCCCTTGTTTATTTGTCTAGCATTAACTAGAACACAAATCATGCCTCCTCAAGCTTTTCTAGGTAAACTCCGAAAGAGATTATAATATATACATATATTTATATATATAGTGTAAGAAACTTTCATCTTTTTACATGATCTATATTAATTTTCTTTGAGCTTTGGTTGGTTGGTGAAACAAGCTTATAGGGAACAATAGGCAAACAAAACAATATTCCAAATATTCAACACGCGTTCATGCACATAAACCAGTCAAATTCTTAAGGAGTATTTAGTAGTTCAAATGTGTTTTTCAAACTCATACTACTTTTTCTTTAGTTATAATTATTTGCTTATCTTCACCCCAAACTAAACCTTATGTTTCATGCGAATCTTTAATATAATAACAATATCAATAAATTTCACGGGGCCGGGGTTCATAAGGTAGCTTTACTATTTCTTCTAAGCCACTAAGAAACCACATAAAAGACAAAAAGAAAAAAGAAACAACAACAAAAAAAAAGCTCAATTTAAAAATGTGAGGAAAAAAAAAGTGATTTGATCCTTTGATGTTGCTTCCCATCTACACCACCTTTCTGAAAACAAAAGACAATAAAAAAAAGAAAGAAAAAAAAGGTATGTAAAGGGAGAAAATGGTGATGGGGGATGTTCGTGCGGTGTGTTTGGTAGAATAAAAAAAAATTATTTTAGCTAAATTTGTGTCCCATACCTTCATTTCCATATCCAACCAAATCTTCAAGCTAAATACTAGTATACCACAAAGATATGACAATAATTTTCTAAAATTTTAATATATATTTTAAAAATTTTAAAAATGTGAAAAATTTGCCCCCCTTATCTCAAGTCAAAATTTCTATTTGTATGGTGGTTAGTGTGTCTCTTTGTTTATTTCTATGCATTTTCCTCTCCTTCTTCTCACCTTCTAATCTCTTTCCTTTTTCCTCCAAACCTCCCCCCTAAAATCTTTACCTATTTTTCCCATTATTCATAACAAAAACACTCTAATAATTCTTCTATTTCTCCTAGGCATATATATACCAAAATAGTTCCCTTACTTGTAGGTCACTCACTAACTTGCAACTTTATTACTAAGCATTATATTGTTTGCTTCATTTCTTCATTACTTCATCTCTTTATTACAACAACATGGGTTTTTTTCTTAGGCTGCTTTGGGTGTACATCGGGTTTTCGGGCGAAAAATGATGACCGGGTTACCCCGGAGAGGGTGTCGGTTGATGATGAGGCGTCGGTGGAGGTGGTGAAGAGGTATAGTTGGGCAGAAATAGAGAGCTTGACTATGAAGTTTAAGGAGGTGATTGGTGTAGGAGGGTACAGCACAGTGTACCTTGCTAAGTTTCCTGATTCATCTTTAGGTGCTGTCAAGATTTACAATAGTAGTGAGAGGCTTAATCAAGTCTTCAAGAGTGAATTAGAGATCTCCCAAAAGCTTCATCATGCCAATATTGTTAAAATCCTAGGCTACTGTGATGAAAGAGGTATGTGCAAGTAATGTATCCACTTATAATAATTATTTATCTTTCGGGTTCTGGTTCAGTCATTTTGGAGCGTTTATAAATATATTACATTGATGGACAAAATGTAATTTTGAATATGATTAGTCACATTGATAATTGAAGCAAAATTCGTGAGAAATATGTACCTACAATAATTTTGGTTATTGGGTTTTGTTGAGGTCATTTCACTCATGATGTAGTAGCCTCGATTCGAGAGTAATTTGTCACCGCTAACTAATTTATTTTCCATTTTAATTTTTTCATAAACAGATGAAGGAGTACTAGTTTTCGAGTACATACCAAAAGGGAACCTACAAGAAGAGCTTCACAACCACAATCAAATCCCTTACACATCACCAAACAAGAAATGCAACAAATTAAAACCACAACTCCTCACATGGAAACAGAGGATTTCAATAGCCTACCAATTAGCCCAAGCACTAGAATACCTTCATGAGAGTAATGACCTCCACATAGTTCATGGTGACATAAAGTCCTCGAACGTGCTCTTAGATGAATGTCTTAATTGTAAGCTTTGTGACTTCGGGTTTTCGAAGATGGGATTCTCCTCAATGATCAAACCACCTTCCTCATCACGCATTGCAATGATGGGCTCACCAGGGTACATAGACCCGCATTTCCTAATGACAGGGATCGCGTCTAAGAAGAACGATGTTTATAGTTTAGGAGTCATATTGCTCGAGCTTATTACCGGGTTTGAGGCCTTTGTTAGCTCTACAGGAGATAAAGAAGTGCTTCTTACATCGATTGTTCGAACTAAGGGAAGTTTTGATGTAGAGAAGGTGGAAAAGATGGTTGAACCAAGAGTTGTTAAAGGGGAAGGTTTTGATAGAGAAGAAGTTAAGGTTATGGCTTCTATTGCAGGAAGTTGTCTCCATCCTTTACCTAGTTTAAGGCCTTCTGCATCAGATCTCTGCAAGATGATGAGAGAAAAATTATGTTTTGAGAAAGTTTGAAGGAATTATAGGGAATTCATTAGAGATAGGAAAAATGTGATGAACACTATTGCATAAAGTAGAAAAAAAAAAATGTAACCCCGAAAACAATCTCGAGGAGATTTCAGATTAAGGGGTTTTCTAGGAGTACGAAGAAAAAGCAGGGAAAAAAAATCTGATCTTGATGCAGATTGGTAGGAGGGGGAATGCAGTTTTGCATTTTGGTCTGGTTTGATATTGTATTGATTGTAAAGAGTTCTGAGTTATATTGAGTTTTCTTTGATTCATAAGTAAATCTATGTTCTTTTGTTAATTAAAAGTTGTTCTGTCCTCTTAAACTTACAGATTTAGTAGCATGGTTCTTAATATTGTAGTGTCAAACTGGTTCGTATTTTGTTCAATGATGATTCAATTCAGGTAATTCAATTCAGGTAATGCAGTATGAATCAATTATTTCTCGTCTGGCGTCTATTACCTGAATATTCTAAAATCTGAGGAGTAATAGTACTAGCTAACTCCTCTCGACCTCTCCTAATACTATTCCAAAACTATTTCTAACTTATTCATTTTAAGTATGATATGTTGAATAATTTTATTGTAATCCATTAATACTAGTATTTTTGAAAAGTTAATAGTCAAACTTGATACTTATTATTTGTGGGGACAATTGTCTTGGAGTCTGTGATAAATCATGAGTCCATGAGCATCAAATTGATGAATGAAAGCCACAGCCCACAGGCACAGCTACATTATCAATGATACCTGAATTTTCCAGAAAAGTTACATAAAAATTCTAGAACATTTGTACCCATATGGCCATATCTACTGCAATATAGATTTCCCCAACTTACAAGGCAAATTCTGCAACATCCCGATAATTTCTAAATATAAATAGAATTTCTATTATGAAAATAATAAAGTTAATTATTTTAGTAATCATTTTTTTCTAATAAATTGCTTTTCTTCCGTTATCTAAAGATTGTAGAAGACGTTGGTGACCAAATCATTTAGGATTAGGGTTGGGCGGTAAGGGAATAGGAGGAGTTTATTTTATTTATTTGTGAAAATTTTAGGAGGTGAACCCAATTTTCCTCTCGCCTATACCTTCAAGGGCTCTCTTCTGAAAGTTTACATACAACATGGAAATCACGCTACAAAGGTTTGATATTTAATCCCTATTGAATGATTCATGTATTTCATTATGTTTGTGATCCTATGATAGATGTTAGGAAATTGTTTCCTGAAATTCCGCTATTTGCATCTATATATTCCGACAGGGGTATCAGTTTTGCCTAATTCATAATATTCATATGATCATGTACTTGTATGCAAAGTTATTATTTTATGCAATTAAGGGAGGATTTATTTATGGCTTGAATTTGCATAATTGATATTTGATATTAATTGATTGGAAATTGTAAATATTTGATTTATTTGTGATTTATGCTCAAATAATTTTATAAAGGTCCGAATTTTTTATATTATGGACGAAATAAATTGTTTAATTCACTCCAAAATTTTCGGAATTTTATAAATATATCCGTTAGATTTAAAATTATTTAATGTTTAATTTGATTAATCATTAAAATAATTTGTTAACAATTATAAGATTTAATTTTTACTTGTTAAATAAATCTAATATTTAATATGATGGCTGAAAATAATTTGATTATTTTTTCCGTGAATTTTCGAATTTTATCATACTATTAATAAATTTTAGTTAAATTTTATGATTAATTTGATTATTCATAAATTTTAAGGATAAAAATAAAATTATTTGATTTTATATGTTGTGATAATTCATTAGATCACCCTAAAAATTATTTTCCAATTTTTCAAAATTTAATTGTTAATTTTCTGAATTTTTGGATATAATTTGATTTTTGCCCTAAATTTTGAATTCTTGTTGGATTTAATGTTAATAAAGATTATGCATTGAAATCTAACCTCAACAAACCTAAAAATTTGTTTAAGATTTGTTGATTAATTCAAAATTTCTGCCATAATTTTTGAATTATTATAAACTAATTAAATCCTTAATCTTTAATCAATTGTTGAATACAAAGATTAGTTTAATTTTTTGTAAATTGTTACATAAATTAAAAGGGAAAGCCAACCATGGCTGGGTGGCCCACCGATGACGGTGGAACCACGGTGGCTGGTGGAGGGGTACCGAAATAGGGCGGGGCGAGGGCAGCACTGGTGGGGATGGCTGGGCGGCGCGCGTGCGACGTGCGCAACCCCTGCCTCCTCGCGTGAGACCTGGCACACGTTGGTGGAGCTTGCTGGCCGGCGATGATGGCGGTGTGTTGTGCAGTTGTGGTCGTGTGTGTGTAGTGCTGCTGTGTAGTTTTGTCGGGTGCGGTAGTATCGGTGGTTTTCCAGCGGGTCTTGCTTGCTGCGTGGTTGGTTTGTTGACCGGCAGCCTTTGAGGCCGGGTCAACGGTCAACAAGTCAACCTTAAAAAAAATGTTTTTAGGGAAAATTTAATTTTCCAAAAGTTTCCTATTTTGCAAATTTGTGAATAATAATGATTATTGCCATGTTTAAATGAGTAATTGAATTATAATAATAAAGTTTACTAAATAATTTCTAGCTTAAATTTGTTAAGTTTTATAATTATTATGGAAAGTTGTATTTGCTTATTAATTGTTAATAAGTGAATAGTTTGTGTTTATTTTATTTTGATATTATAAATGCGTGGATGTTTAATATAATATGTATGATATTATATTTTGCATGTTATGACTAGTATGGCCCAAATTAGGATAGTAAATACGATATATGAATTGTTATACTTGAATGTAAATTAAATACGATCTACAAATCGTTTGTATTTTTGTAACTTTAAATTCTCGTTATTTATTTAATTCAAATTATTGAATCAAGCATGAGGATCCAAGGAGTTTCAAGGATGGTGATACATGAAGATTCAAGGGAAGATTCATGAAGATTAGTTATTTTCCTAAGTATAGGGGCCATACTAGATCATTTAATTATTGCTTTTATAATTTTCTTGCATTTATTTTGTTTAAATGCTTGCTTCTAAGTTTGTTTGTGGTTAATTGATTCATGTGTTCACTATTAATTGACCATATTAGTAAACTTAGGTCCCCAAAAGTAATATTGAGTTTTAATTGCTTTTCCAAACATCACCTATAAAGCCTTAGATCATGAGTAATAGGTTCTGCCAAAGAAGGGTGTTGCTCATAGTTCCGGGATAGTAGGGTAGGTTTTTGAAACTTACATGTTAATGTTTGGTTTAACTTAACAAAATCATCAAAAGATAAAGTTTTGGGTTTTGAAGCTAAGAGATAGGAGTAAACAAGGAGTTGTTAACCTGTCTACCAAGAATTATAATTAGTAAAGTGTTTACTTACCTCAACTACTATAAATTGAAGGCAGGGCCAAAGTCCGTTTGATTGTAGTGAGAGGGGATCTTGGTTATTTATTTATTCAATGGGGGACTTTCATTTTGAATAAAGGGTAATAGTTAATTAAAATTTGTTTAAATTGCTGCTTTCTTGATAAACATCGATTGAATCTTGCTTTATTATTTATTGTAGTAATTATGTCTAGTAACAACAACATCAACACCAACAATTCTACTTGTAATTTGCGCTCCGTCCTTTCGAATGACAAATTGAATGCTGAACGTTTCATTGCAAGTGAAAGGGAAATGAGAATCGTTCTCAGAACTGATAAGTTCAACGACTTTCACATGCAAAGGGAGGAAGCAACGATGCAAGAGATGCATGAAAGGCTAACTCAGACTGAGCGAAACATCCCTAACCAGTCAAGAAAAAAATATGAGGATGTTCTTATGGTTAGTAAAGGGCAATCGCTCAATAGGAATGGGATTACTGTTAAGAAGGACGAAAGCAAACAAGTTGCCAAGTCTGAAACTTCTGAAAAGCAAAAGACTACACCAAAACCAAAAGTTGCTGATGAGCACTATTGTTACACCTGTAATAAGGTTAATCATTGGAAAAGTAGTTGCCCTAAGTATCTAAAGAATCAAAAGAAAAGAGTTTCTAGTTCAGATATGTATGTTATAGAAGTTAACTTAGCAACTTCTGCTTCTTAGGTATTTGATACCGCTTGTGGTTCGCACATTATTTATAATATGCAAGGCCTCAAAAGAAGTAGAACATTGGGAAAGAGAGAAGTAGATCTTCGCGTTGGCAATGGAGCACGAGTTGCTACATTGGCAGTGGGAGTATATAGTCTACTTTTACCTTCAGGATTAGTTCTAGAACTTAATAATTGTTATTATGTTCCTGCTATCACAAATAACATTATTTCGATTCCTATTTTAGATTCGGAAGGTTATTCATTTACAATAAAGAACAATTGTTGTTCTGCGTATTTGAATAATATGTTATATGTCTCCGCTAAGTTATCAAATGGTTTATATGTGCTAGACTTAGAAACCCACATCTATAACATAGACAACAAGAAACATAAAACAAATGATTCAAACCCTACATACCTATGGCATTGTCGATTAGGCCACATAAGCTCAAAACGTATTGAGAAGCTTCATAAAGATGGAATTCTCAAATCATTTTATTTCGAATCATTTGATACTTGTGAGTTTTGTCTGATGGGGAAAATGACAAAGTCTCCTTTCACAGGTTCAAGTGAAAGGGCCAAAAACCTTTTAGCCCTCATACATACGGATGTGTGTGGACCTATGAGTACGTTGATAGGGGAGGGTACAGTTACTTCATTACGTTTACGGATGATGTGAGCATATTTGGATATGTTTACCTCATGCGACATAAGTCGGAATCCTTTGAAAAATTTAAGGAATTCCAGAATGAAGTACAAAACCAACTTGGGAAGAAACAGTGGCATTCACACTTAATAGAGCACCATCCAAAGTAGTGGAAAAGACACCATATGAAATGTGGACTGGAAACGTTCCAAAATTGTCTTTTCTAAGGATATAGGGTTGTGAAGCTTATGTAAAACGTTTACTTTCTGATAAGCTTTCACCCAAATCCGATAAATGTCTTTTTGTGGGTTATCCAAAAGAGATTAAGGGATACTACTTCTACAACCAAAGCCAAAACAAAGTGTTTGTTGCTCGTAATGGTGTCTTTATGGAAAAGGAGTTTATTTCCAGAAAAACAAGTGGGAGAAATGTATATCTCGAGGAAGTTCGAGATGAGAAATAAATGGATGAGGTTAACACCTCATCAGAGGCGGCCCGGTATGAAAATGCTCAGGAGGTGGTGCATTTAATTCACTTACCTCCTACCGTCCCACTTGGGGATACTCCATGCGAAGTCACTCAACCTAGTGAGGTAGAAACTTCTGTTGTTGTTCCCCAATGTAGGTCTAGTAGGACCATCATTCCGACAAAGAGATATATTGATTTCCTTTTGACTGAAAGTTCTGAAAGAACGATTTTAGAATCAGAAGAACCTACTAGCTACAAAGATGCTTTGGATAGTCAAGACTCCGAAAGATGGCTTGCGGCGATGAAATCTGAAATGGATTTCATGTCTGAAAATCAAGTATGGGACTTGGTTGATTTGCCTGATGGGGTAAAACTCATTGGATGCAAATGGATTTTCAAGTTGAAAACAGACAAGGATGGAAACATTAGTGTTTTCAAAGCAAGGTTGGTGGCGAAAGGTTTCAAACAAATTCATGGTATTGACTATGATGAAACCTTCTCACCAGTAGCCATGCTGAAGTCCATTAGGATAATCCTTGCGATTGCTGCCTTTCATGACTATGAAATATGGCAGATGGATGTCAAAACAGCTTTCTTGAACTGGTTCTTGAAAGAGGATGTGTACATGACACAACCTCAAAGTTTTGAAGATCTAAAAAATCCAGGGAGCTTATGCAAGCTTAAGAAGTCCATTTATGGACTAAAGCAAGCATCAAGGAGTTGGAACCTCAGATTTGATGAGGCAGTCAAGAAATTTGGCTTTCTCAGAAATGAAGAGGAATCTTGTGTATACAAAAAGTTAAGTGGGAGTAGTATTACTTTTCTGGTCTTGTATGTGGATGACATACTTCTCATAGGAAATGATAAGACCATGCTTGAGTCAGTCAAGGAATGGCTTAAAAATTGTTTCTCTATCAAAGACCTAGGAGAGGCTGAGTACATATTGGGAATAAAGATCTATAGGGATAGGTCAAAAAGGCTGATTGGACTTAGTCAAGAGACTTATATTGATAATGTTCTTGCAAGGTTCAAGCTGGAAAACTCCAATAGAGGTTTCATTCCCATGCAACATGGTATAACACTTGGCAAGACTCAGTGTCCTTCGAGTCCTGATGAGGTCAAGCGTATGAGTAATGTTCCCTATGCTTCTGCAGGAGGATCCATTATGTATGCCATGATATGCACTTGACCGGATGTTGCATATGCTTTGAGTTATGCAGCAGATACCAGTCAAATCCAGGAGATGCGCGCACTGGATTGCAGCGAAAAACATCCTTAAGTACTTGCGAAGGACTAAGGATAATTAATTGGTTTATGGTGGAGATGGTGAGTTGGTTGTTACTGGATACACCGATGCAAGCTTCCAGAGTGACAAAGATGAAATCCGATCTTAATCTGGTTTCATATTTTGTCTCAATGGAGGAGCTGTGAGCTGGAAGAGCTCTAAGCAGAGTACCATCGCGGATTCTACAACAGAGGCTGAGTATATTGCAGCAGCAGCTGATGCAGCAAAGGAAGCTGTTTGGTTCAATAAGTTCATTGGTGAGCTTGGTGTAGTTCCTAGCATTGAGAATGGCATTGAGTTGTATTGTGACAACAATGGTGCCATTGTTCAGTCTAAGGAACCTAGATCGCATCAAAGGTCTAAACATGTACTCAGGAAATTCCATCTTATTCGAGAGATCGTTGGAAGAGAGGATCTGAAAGTAAGCAAGGTTCATACTGAGGATAATATTGCAGATCCTCTGACTAAACCGCTTGCTTAACCCAAGCATGAGTGTCATACTAGGTCTTTGGGGCTTAAGCATATGGGAGAATGGCTTTAGGTTGTTTACTTCATGTTTACAATTGTAAATACATTTATTATGCTTTGAATGTTTATCAATAAAAATTCTTTTCTTATTTAATTGTTTGGTTTAGTATTATATAAAATGTCGAAATAATTTGTGTTTTTAAATAGAATTATTGAAAACGTTTTGATAATGGAACCCTATAAAGTGAACAGAAATCACAATATATTTAAAGTCCCTAGTCCAAATCACTAAATTGCACATAAGTGATTTATTTAAAAGACTAGTATATAATTAATTGATAGCGCAGTTCCATGGGCTATGGAGACATAGAGATGTCTAATTGATTATATGGATGTATGGTTGATACATTGAGACTTGACCTAATTAGATTCTAAAAGTAGAATCAAACTACTATATTTAGTGGATTCCTTGGACATGAGTATGTCTTAATAACCACAATATAATTAGTTTAACTTTGACACTGTTAAACGCCACGCCGTAAAAGGAGGTTATAAAGACAGTGATTAGGTGGGCTAAGAATTGAGTGGGAGTTATGGTCATACAAGAGTGGATAAGTCCTCCTATTAAATAGGAATGGTGTCTAGGCCTCAAGAACTGGAAAATTGCATGGCCATGCGGAATAAGATTAAAGAGTTAATCCTTATTTAAGCAGTTCGAACTCAGCGATCATGAAACATAAATTTGAGAATAATATGGTGTTATCAAATTTGACATTAAGTGACTTAAGGAATTTAACATTGCGCTCTTGTTTTCGGACAAGTGGGAGATTGGAGGAATATGTCCTTAGACATCCTGACAATTACTAAATATAAATAGGATATATATTATGAAGATAATAAAGTTAATTATTTTAGTACTCATATTTTCTTGCTAGAGAATAAATATGATTAATAGGACAATATTGATTGGGCCTATAACTAAAATAGATTAATCCTATGAGGTCACACATTGTAGCACAAGTTGGACAACGCAATCCAAATCCATTTAGGATTAGGGTTGGGCTGGTCCAAAGGGGAATAGGAGGAGAATTAGTTCTCCTAACTAGCCTATGACTCTTCTATTATATATAGGATATAATATTAGGGTTTAGGTGAAAATTTTCATTAATCAGTTTCTTTTCACAACAGAGAGAAATGAAACCCAAATCTATTCCCTCGAATCGGCGCCTATACCATAAAAAAGCAAGGGATATTTTCTCTTCTGTTCTAGCAAACGTTGGTGTTCAACTGGTGCTCGTGGACTGATTAGAGGAGCAACACTTGGGGCTCTCGGATCTTCAAAGCTTGCATACAACAGGGAAATCACGCTACAAAGGTTTGATATTTAATCCCTATTGAATGATTCATGTGTTTGATTATGTTTGCAATCCTATGATAGATGTTAGGAAATTGTTTCCTGAAATTCCACTATTTGCATCTATATATTCCGACATTTCAAAGGTAAGGGAAATGATCCAAGTTAAACTTTAACTCTTACAGTTTCATGGTTTAATATTTGAAGGTAGACATTTGATAGTAGGGAGAAAAGGTAAACGAATCCCTGCTCCGAAGCATTCTAATTGGGAGAATTCAACCTTGTAACTATAAGGTTAAAAAGTGAATCTCTAACCAACTACACCAAGTAAGTTTGATAGAGCAATACTGCAATAGTCAATGTCATATTTTGGAATATTTGAAAGTACCATCTCTATTTTTGAGATGAAACTCTATTTACGCTTGTACAGCGTTTTGGTATATATGCTTCTAGTAGAGTCCATGCCTCTTCTTCCCTTCTAATTTTTGGATAATTGTTCGTTAAACAGGGTTACTCTTTGGAGATCCGATTTTGAAAATAATAATTGTTCATGTCAATATGACCTTAATTTCTTCATAGTGAGAAAATCATGAATGAACTTGGACGAAAAATGGTGATTGAGTGATTGGTCATTTAATGAAGAGTTCATGGACAAGACCTTTGAAGTTTGAAGTACATGATGCGCCCATATAAAATATAAAAATAAAGTTAATACTCTTTGACAAAATCATCCAATTTTCCCAAATTCAGCCATGGATTGTCAAACATTTTCTTTGGGGCTAAAACTGAAAGCTAGAATTTGGGACCACATTTTAGACAAAGATTTTTATAGCTGACTTTTCTTTAACTAAAAAATTATTTCATTGATGATGTTTACTTTCTTTTTGGTGCTAAACTAGTGGTTGCCCCGAGCGATGTCCCGAGTCATTGCGTATAATTCGTTTATTATTTTTTTATGAAATTAATTGAAATACATGCCTACATATCAGCGTATACAATTAGACACGTGACTACCTCTAGCACTTCATAACTTTCAATTAGTATTGAGTACCGAGTGCATAATAATAAATTTATTGTGATATCGTTCACTTTTCGCAAAATGGGTCACTCTTTTAAGTCAAAATGAGTCATTTATAAACAAATAATAGTTGTTTACCTTAAATGAGTCACTTGAATATAAGTAAAAGCGACCCATTTAGGACAAAAGGTTACGTGGGTCTAAACGGTAGCTCTTTTATCTTAAATAGATCACTCATATATAAATTTATAAGTGTCTATTTAAGACAAATAGTTACCTGCGTCTCACAAACTCATAGCATACAATGCACCAGTCCTTTAAATTAGTTGATTCGACACGACAAAGTTTGTAATATCATTTTTCGGGTCATAAAGACATGTTACATTTCCATTCCTATTTAT
The DNA here is from genome assembly GCA_947646795.1 of Beta lomatogona. Taxonomy (NCBI): domain Eukaryota; kingdom Viridiplantae; phylum Streptophyta; class Magnoliopsida; order Caryophyllales; family Amaranthaceae; genus Beta; species Beta lomatogona. The sequence goes on from CANSNZ010001150.1 coordinate 633,223, forward strand.
ACGTTGATTGAAATTAACTACAATATATTTTTCTCAAATTTCTCCTTCAGATAGGTAATATTTGTGTGTTTCTATCTTGTAAAAGGCTAAGCATTAATTAAGGATTGGTGGGCTCATTATTTTTACAATGCAACAAAGTTGATTTGATGTTTTATTATCACAGTTATGATAAACTGAAACTTGATAGGTAATATAACTTGTAACAGGGGGATATATTAATATATTACTCATTTACTCATTTACTTGATAAGTCAATTAATTAATGTAGGAGTCGAATTGGTGTGTCAACTTAAGAAGCATAATTACTTCTACTTACAATAAAAAATCAATATGAGCTTGTAGATGCATAATTACTTCTACTTACAAAAAAAAAACAATATGAGCTTGTAGATGAGTTGGTTAGTGTATTTGTATCTCAAAGGAGAGGTTGTGAGTTCGAGTCTTAACACCCACATTTTTACTGTCAATTTGTGTCAATTGCTTAGGAGGGGACTCTACAACACCTAACCTCTACTAGCATTGAAAGCTAGTAAGGATCCAGGGACTCTTGACACACAACAATTATTCTGACAATATAAAACATTACTAAAAGAACATAAATCACTAGAACTAGCAAGTTAGTTCTTCACATGGTAGGAGGAATCTAATGAGGGAGAAGAACCACTCTTCCCAATCAAACATAAGACTTGGACAAGCTTCCAACTCCTTCTCCGGACTCTTGCATGGGTAGTAAACTGTTCAGCGGCTCTTCGACTCCGAAGGCTATCATAGTATCTTCTTTGTGCCTTCAATAGTCTTGAAGGTTGCCCATCCACACCACATCCCCTCTTTTACATTGCTAAGACACCTGTTTCTCCTATCTTGAATCTTAACTTCGTCCTTCCTTCCCGTATCACTAATTTGACCTTCACAGACCTCCAAAGAAGTAACAGGGGCATCTATCATAATGATTGATTTTCCTTCTGCACTCTCCTGAATTTGAGCAGTCAAGATAGGAACAGCAGCATCGGGAGGACTTTCACTCTCTATGGGAACATCGTCTAAGACCTCCACAACTTTTGAAGCGTGATTTAGGGTGCTGGATATACTCAACATGCAGGTTCTGACCTTCAATACTGACAAAGCGTGGGGCTGATACAACTTAACTTCACACCCTTTTCTTATCTTGTTTGCATCTCGACAGGAAACACACAAACGCATGAAGGGTTTCCTTTTATTGATGAACACAACCTTACCATTTTGGGAAGATTTACTCCATTTCTCATTGTGAATTACCATATGGTCAAAACTTACATCCACATTTTTAGGAGTCGAAACATTACTTTCCCTTGAAATAGCTAGGGATAGGTACCTCACTCTGCATAACATCCCTATTGATAATAAGCATCCTTTGAGGAGACATTTTCTGGGAGGATCTTAGGTGGAGGTAATCAGGAACCAAGGCCAATAGGAATAAATGAATCATCAACATCTTTTCCTTGAGACTTTCCTTCACTCACGGATTTCACTTGCGCCTCCTCAACCCAAGACTTGAATTCAGGACCTTAGGAAAATTGTCGCCTTCAACTTGAAGTACTTGACATAGGGCTTGCTCCAAACTAACTATCTCTGTAATTATCTCTTTATTTTTTGGTTCGAGTTCCCTAGCTTTCAAAAAATCCTCATAAGCCTTTTCCAAATAGTCAAATTTCTTAAACGCTAACCCTCTTCTATAAAACGCCTTCACATTCTTCATATCAACTCCCAAAACCAATGAGAAAACATCAATACCTGTGTTCAACTTTTTTAATTTTAAACCACAAGCTGCAAGATTCAAAGGCACAGAAATAACAAGATCTTTGAAGGGAGAGTCGCAATTACACAAATTGAAGTCTTCTCGAATTGCAGAGAACATGGCACACAACGATTTGATAGCTTGCTCATAATTAGCAAATGCATTGCTAAAATCATTTAGTCCAAACAGATAATTTCCTTCTTCTTTCAGAGATGACACAAAATAAATTACCTCCTCATCTGAAAAATGCATAAACAACTCCTCCACATCTTTATCATCATAATCTAAGACAGATAGATGATGCTGAATTATAGAAGAGAATGTACAAGGATTCCCCAAATCTTCAATCACAACCATAGATAAGAACTGACACACTAGGCAATTAAGAAAATCAAACCAACATCACAGCAAAAACAATAACCAAACATTTAAGACAAAGCTAACAGCCAACCAACACCATAAATCCAAAACTAACACAAAGGAGAGAGAGAGGGAGAGATAAGACTCCCCTGAACTTGCAGACTAGAAAACGAGGACACGGACGATGACTGTGGGAATTCGGATCCCCAAACAACAATTGGCAAACCGGCCTGGAATAGCACATAGACGAGTTTGATAAACGTAGGAGAAAATTCGAACCTTGAAATCGAAGAAAACCTAGAAACAAAAGGGAAAATCAACTCAGGCCGCGAAGCACAATGACTTGTCGGAGCCGCCTGCGAGCCACAGGGGAACTGAGGAAGTTAGGTCTTCAGCGTGAGAGTTTAGGAGGAAGTTTCTGGAGAGCGTTTTGGTATTAAGTTTGATATGAATTAGATGAGGATAACTCATATGACAACTATTTTATAAGCCAAAATAATAAGTATATATTCCAATCGTTTTTTAATAAATGTATTAAATTGACCTTTACATTATTTAGATATTAACTTTGACCAAATTAAATTACTACTCCCTCCCTCCCTCCATCCCAAACCCATTTCCTTTTTAGCATGTTCCCATTTCTAATTGTAGACACATAATCGTGTCTCCCCATTTAGTACCCTATGATGACTAATACCCTGCTTCAATTGGTCCGGATCGAGGAAAGAATAAAGAAGGAGTCTAAAATAAAATGTTTTAAGCCAAAACCATTTCCTAACTATTTTTATTAACACATTTCCGAAAACCTTTTTAAAAATAGTTTTTATGAAAGCCCAATTTCTAAAACCCTTTTTCTAGCCCAATTTAATTAATAGAGTTAATCAATTATATTAATTAGTTTTATTAATAAAAATATCTTTTATAATAAATGATCCTTTTGCAAAGTGTTTTCAAATATCTTTATCTAACTATTTTGATAAAAATCTTTTAGAGACCTACTATCTTTCGAAAACCTATTGTAATCCAACTACCAAACCTATATATATTATCTCCTAACCATTCATATCTCCTGACTCATAATTCCACGGCATACACAACACACAAAATCACTCGGCACTCTCTACAAATCTCCACCGCCTAACATCACAACTAACTCTCTCACCTGATCTACTACTGCTACCTATTTTCATACTAATGCCCAATATCACCATACACTTCACTAAATTAATTCATCATCTAATACATATAAATCCTCAGCAGCAATATATCAATTCTAAAACTAAAGTCAACGCATATATACCTTTCATCATATACATACCAACACCTACATACATCTATACACTCCACGCAAATTACGAAGGAAGCAGACCAATCTTTGTTTCTTCGACGCAATATATAACGCAAGACACAAACTTTTTTTATAAGACTTGTTCGACATTCAATTTTTCAAGATCCGTACAAATCAACGACCCCGGACGGTGGTATAATTTCTGAGGGTCAACTAAATTAACCATCTTTATTTTATTTCTTTATTTTTATTATTATTTTATTATAGTGACTAACATTCTATTCGTGATGTAGATTGTTAACAAATTCATGCGACGGTAAGTATTGTATATTATACTAACTCCCTGCAATATTTTCTTTTCTTATTTTTATTTATTTTCATACATTATTATATGCCTGCCTGATTGTTCTCTACATATTATTCTGTTTTTCTAGCATGATTTTTTATCACCCGCATATTATTATTGCTAAACAAGACCTAAATAAATGTTCTAACTAATTCAGATAATATGGACAATCGGCTAGGAACCTTGTAATTTGTTTGCATAATAACATATCACTAAAAATTAGTCTTTTATGTATTTCCTGAACCAACCTAGACTAAATAGTTTTAGGGTTTATAAAAACGTTATATGATTATTCTTTGGCATAAAATATGTAATGAATCGATATTTAGTAGAGGCCAGCTATGGGAAATATGGTTCCTAACTGTATTGTACCCTCACCCCCGAACTCAATATTTGGTTCATTTTGACCATATACGGAGTCTAGACGAGGAAATATACATTGGATAATTTGTCCCTATGGTTTTCCCATATCCAATTAGGTTTATGATACTTCCTAAAATGAGTTGTTGGCGACTTATTTCAAAACTATTTTCAATAAAACCTTTACAGTGGGGTAATCAAATCTAATATACGCTCACACCGCGTAGGCGAAATAAAAAGACGCCTACACTAATATTTCTTCTTTTATTTACTTAAGACTTTGTTCCCGTATTTAATTCTCATTCACCATAAATTGACATTTGTGCACATATTTAATTATAATTTTTTTTTAAAAAAATTCAACAACTTCCAATAAAACCTCATTTACCCAACACAACATTCCAAACATTATTTAATTTTTTTTGTTTGGTGTTTTTGTTGTTCCAAAGATCAGAATTTTCACATCTATAAACCAATTCACTTCATTAATTCTGGTGAAAAATGAGAAACGGGAACATCTTTTTGAGACGTAGGGAAAATTATATAAAGATAGATGCAATTTTATTGGGTTAATCTCAATGTATATTTTCGATGCATATTTTCTTTTTATAATTTTAAATAATAATTCCCCTGTTTATATTACTTGTTTCATTTCTTTTTGCATAGAGACCAAAGGTGAGGAGGGAGACAGAGAGAGATAAAAAAAAGGAACCCCATGTGCTAGGAGAAAGAAAGAGAGAATATATTGTCAAACATAGAAACGATGCAAGTAATAGAGAGCTGCCAAATGGGAAACGATGCAAGTGATAAAAAAAGGAGGAAGTATATAATAACAAATATTTCGAAGTTGTGAATTGGCAAGTTTGCCTAGTCAATATGATGCATTTATTAAGAAATAGGAGAAGCATAAAATTGAATCAAATTAAACTTCTCTCCAGTAAAAGTTCTTCGTTAGGTGTAGGCATATTTTTATTGCCTATGAGCGCGTATTTTACTACCTCATTGCAATGGTTTTAGTTTTGAAATATGTTTTGAAAAAGAAGTCGTCAACAAGTCTTTAAAGGAAGACTCATAAACCTAATTGAATATTTGGGAAATCATAGGGACAACTTAAGGACTTGTCCAATGTAGATTTCCCCGTCATGACTTCATAATTGGTCAATGAACGAAAGATATTGTTTAGGGGTGAGGGTACGAGTATGATCAGGAATCCAATTCACCCATTGTTGGCCTCTACTTGATACCTTTCATGTTCAAGTTTTATTGTTAGGGTTTTATATTAATACCGCAAGTGAACGGTGTCGTAGCACATACGGGTCGAACTCAGGGAGGTGCAAGACTAAACACTAATTGATTTTAGATTATGAAATAGCTACACAATTCAGATATCAAGAAAATCTATAAACTAATATCTAAACTAATAACAAAAGTGATCAACGATTATAACTATGATAATTAAACACTAAGATTAAGCATACCACTAATATAAATTAATCAAAACATAACTCACATCCGAGTTATTCAATTATAGCTTAGGCGAGATTGACATTCCTTTGACTCAATAATAAAGCACATCTGTGAACCGAAACTAAATCCTCGGTCATTCCTTAATACATAGAGCTCACTTTCGTGATAGCAAAAGGCCTAACTAACATGTATGTCTCCTATTTTCATTGCTTACACACATAATTAGAAGCATTAAGAACCAATGCCAAATAATTCCCAATTTTAGTTCTCACCTATTTTCATGGGAGAATTCAAATCAATGGCAAGACTATCTAAATCAAGACCCGACTTTCGTTGATGAACTCAATTAATAAAATAACAATTTAACATCGAACAAATAATCCTAATCCCAGCTCCAACTTTCATTGATAATATAAAACTAGGGCTAAATCAAGATGCAAAATTGACAATAACAACAATCTTATCAAACCCTAAACAAATAGCTCAACAACATGGGAATTAGAGAAACAATTTACATGATCAATTCATACTAGAGCTCAACTCAATCTTAGATAAAAGACTACTCGCTAATCATGGCAATAAAAACAACAAACGTAATTGAAATCATAATTAAATAAACAAAAGAGAAGGGAAAGAATAAAAATTGATACGCAATGCTTGAATTCTTGATCAAAGTCACAATCTTGAATCTCCAAATAGCAATAGGAAATAAACTAGGGCAAAAACTAGAGAGGAAAATCTAGAGAGAAAATAACGTGCAACTAAGATGAATCATGAGTAATAGATGTCCTAACCTAATTAGAAATCCTCTCATATAAAGTTGTATCTCCTAATACTAGTAGAAAACCAAGTCACAAGATAAGAAAAGCCAAATAAATCATTAAAAGGCCGGAATTAAGTAATCCGCGCGCGCATAGGAAGCCTCAGGCAAACTGGTCAATTTGCGAAGCCTATATCTCCTAGAATATAATTCGCCTTGGGCTGTGCAACCTATCATTGGAGAGCTCTTCTGGCCTACTTTCTAATGCCGCTAGAATCACCCAATTATCAACATTGACTCAAAAGTTATGGATAAAATAGTGAACATGACTCAATTTCCACGAATCTTTCATTGAATTCCAACTCCAATTTAGCTCCAAATTGCACTCAAATATGTTCATAACGATCCTTAACAATGTAGCTTGCTTTCAATTGCTCCTAATTACTTGAGCTTGTGCAATAATACTTCAATTATTTTCTCAATACCCGAAATTCATCAAAGAATACCAAAAACGCACAAAAGGAGTAATATTTCGCAAATTAAGTAATAGTATGCAATTATGAACTACAATGCACCTAAATGCTCCTAAAATTCAACCTAAATGCAACTAAAACTTATATAAAAATACGAAACATCATTTATGCAAATAAATAACCAAGAAATATGTTCATTTAATATAAAAATTAATCTACGTTGGTTCATTAAACACAAAAGACTAATTTTTGTGATATGTTATTTATGCAACCACATTACAGGGATCATATACCAATTGCCCAAATTATCATATTAGGCATGAGAGCATTTATTTAGGTATTGATTACAAAAATAAGCATGTGCGGTGATGAAAGCATTAAACATGTTCGCATGCATATGAATATGATATAAAAATATAAAAGAATAGGAAAGAAGAGGTTTAGAGATGTAGAATATACAAAAAGCATGAATTCTTTCAGGATCAACATCATGAAAAACATATTATTAGTATAATAAGAAATAAATAGGAATTAACTCTTAGGAATTATACCTTTGTCGCCTGGGTCTTGAATAATGATCCGCAAGAGGAGCAATCTTGAAAGTTGAATGAAGATTTAATGAAAGTGTTTGATTGTGTCTTTATAGTGTTTGAGAGAGTATTGGAAGCGTAGGAAATGTTCATTGGAAAATGTTTCTGTAAGCGTATGAAAGCGTGTGAAAGTGTGTCTGGAAATCGAATAGAACGGGGTCTATTATAGGAAAAATCAGAAAAATGGGATAAAATTTGTGTTGTGCGGCGCACAGGACCAATGCGTGGAACGCAGAGATGATGCGTTGCACGCATCGTCTATTGCTTGTCTGCATTTTGCTGACTATTTCGATGTTTCGCTCGCGCGTCATGGTGTGCTTGACGCATCAGGCTGCGCGTCGCGCAACTGCATATCCGACCGTATTTTCTTATTTATCCAATCTTTAAAAGATTTATTTTATCTTTGAGTAAATATTATCTTTTAGATTTGGAGATCAGTTATGTTAAGGAATGAAAATCTAATTTTCATAAGCTTTTAAAATATTTATTAAAATATAATTTATTATCAAGAATAATTAATATTTATTGAAAATACAATTAGTTATCAAGAATAAATATTTGGGCTTTATGAAAATGGGCTTAAAATTACAATTAATTATCATGAATAATTAATTGGCCTTTTAAAATTGGGTTTGAAATAAATAAATAGACTTGTCCTTCTAAAAACGATTTTGGACTTAGCTCTTTGGATTACTTCCTATGGACCGGACCAATTAGGACGAAAATATGTTTCATTTTTGGGTGATAAATTAAGGAGACATGATTATGAGTCTAAATTAGGACATTTCCATATGCCACCTTATAATGCCATCACTACAACTTTCAAACTTCTACGAGGAAGTAAATTGATCTGTTATAGTTATAAGGTTGATTTTAACAGGATTCAATTGTATGTAGATGAATAATTGGCATTTTGTTATGAAACCTTTTTTATTCACAATCAATGAACCAATTTATAGTAGAAAATCAAAAGACCAAATATAGACTGTAAATCTTATGACAAGAGACCTAAAACCTAATTTATGACTAAAAAAAATATCCGGTGGAGAGATCTTTGAAATTTATTGGAAAACTAGCTTCAAAACCATTAACAGAAAAAGAAATTGGGGTTTGACATTACCGAACCTTGAAAGGTTGTGACATCCGGTTGAGCTGATTAAGAGTTTGTCCATTTCAACTTATTTTGACTTATTTCAAACTATATAAATTCAAAAAAAAAAGTTCGTAAAGAATCAGATAAAATAACTTTTTTCGGGACAATTTCATACAACTTAACATAGAAATAAGACAATTCCAAATTAGATAAGTTGTTTTTCGACAAGATAAATTTGGACAAAATGAATCTATATACTATACTATAAGACAAGACATTGCTGCAAAGCTTACACGTGTCATTGTCTTATAATTTTTAAAATTTGTTTATTTACTTAGATATCTGATATCAATAACTTTGTAAACATATATATGACAAACTAACTTTAATAATATATATACGAAGGTTGTTATCCTTAAGTAAATATTCTGCAAATATTTTGATTGCGATATGTTCTCCTAAACAAATATTCTGCAAAGTACTCCCTTTGTATTTTTTTAGTTTGCTCACTTAGATGCTTGACACTATTCTCGGTTCTCTGTTCGAGAGAATCTTCTCAATTTTTCTCAATATATAAGATAAAATATAGTTATGTGAGGGTCTTGTTTGATTCGTCTCAGTGAGTACTTTAGAGCACCAACATCAATATAGCTCTCTAAGATAACTCTCCAACCCATTTTTAAATTTATCTCTCCTCAAGATTACCCCTTCAAAAATTGCTAACAATGGTATGACTCTCCAATAAGCTCTCCAATTTATTATTATCTTTAATTCTTATTTTTTAAATATTTTCAATGATAGGTCATCATACTATGCCAAGAGCATGTATCTCAATGCTCTTGAGGGAGAGTATTTCTCCAAGTTCTCTCCATGGAGAGTGAATGGAGAGCACCAATGTTGGGGTAGAGTTGGCTCTCCATTTTCTCTCTCCTTGGAGAGGTACTTCAAGAGCACCAATGTTGGTCCTCTTATTAATATTCAATATCTATAACTTTTACTAATATTTAATGAAATATATTTAAGGTCAAAAAAGTATATTGGTAAATGCGCATGGTCAAACCAAGCAAACTAAAATAATACAGAGGGAGTATAACATAAAAGAAAATCTTTACAAATTCTTCGTAATATAATCTTTGTGATTTGCCATTGGTAGATAAGTTAGTGCATCTTAATTATACAACTTTCAGTACCTAAACCTAAGTGGTGTTTGGTATACAAGAAATTATGTATGCAATAGAAATTCCCATGATTTTCTAAATTGGGTAGTTGTTTGGTTGACAGGAAGTGGGAAAAATGAGGGCAATGAAATTTCCTGGGAAATTGAAATTCCCACAAAATCTGTGATCATTCAAAATTCCCACATCAATTCATGGGAATTACAATGTCAACCAAACACATTAGTCAATTTCCTAGGAATTACAAAAGGGAAATAACTTCCTAGGAAATGGAACTTCCCATGGGAATTAAATTTCCATGTATACCAAACAACAACTAAGATTGTAAAATTTGCATTACTTGTCTTGTAACACAAATACAAGTGTCTCTTTTAATTTTTGGTTTTAATTATGTAAACAGATACATTTTAATTTTGTAATACCAGTACGATCGATAACAATAATATATTCTTTAATTTTATTTACTTTTGACGGGCTCCAAATTTGGAACAAGGTAAAAATAAATTAAGGGTGCATTATGAACTTATTTATAATCATCTAAACTTATTGGAACTTAGTTAATTTCATTTTATAAGGTGTTAATACTAATCTGAATTTATCTGAACTTATCAAAGGTATGGAGAACGTACCCTAAATAACATAAATATGGTTATAAAATAAATTATTTCTATGTTAGTACTATAAAAATATATCCTCCATGTAGGTTGAGATTCTTAGCATTTTAGACATAGTTGTAGCTTTATTAAAAAAAATTAAAAAAACAAATAGTATGTTGCTCATTATGATTAAAACTTTGATAATTTTATACTTGGAACATATTATATATGGTTATGATATTTTCTTTTACATCACACTGTGTAATTTTTGTATGTTATTGTTAAATTAAATTTAGAAGGCTGCATATGCATATCAATATTAAAAAGAAGATGGGAATAAAATACTACGTAAGAGAGTAAGAGTAAATGATCCTTAAAACATATGCTATTATTGATAGAATACAATATTATGTAGGATATATTTTGTTCTTAGAATACTAATTTGGATAGGTTTTCCAATGTGACTAGGACTATCCTTAGGTTGTATAATATAAATATTGATCAATGGAAAGAGATCTGATTGAGGACTTTAATTAAATCTAGCATGGTATCACAACTTCAGGATTCAATTACTCTCTACAATTTTTTTTACTTTCCTAGGGCCGAGCCTACTAGCTTATGCCGCCCTCGCCTATCTGCTGCCGCCTTAATCACCACCGTGCCCCTACCTCGTCGTTTATTATGACGAAAGAAGATCAGCCCTAACCTTCTCCCCAACCCTCCTCAAACGACTTCTACCCCGCTCTCTCTATCAACAACATCAAAAATTTCATACCTTTAATCCTTGATAGTGAGAAGGTGCACTATTCCAATTGGGTTGAGTTGTTTGAGTGCCATGTCCATGCTTATAATGTTTTGGATCACATCGATCCTTCCATCACTCATCCAACCGACATCACCGATGCACTGTGGAATAGACTTGACTCGGTGGTCAAGCAGTGGCTTTACGACACAATATCTACTGATCTCCTACAAACGGTTTTGAGTCGGGGTGATAAAGCACAGTAGGTATGGGATAAATTGAAAGGAATTTTCCAAGAAATAACAAAGCCACAAGAGCCGTCTATCTTGAGAACCAGTTCAACAACCTTCATTTCTCCTAATTTTCTGATATCTCATCTTATTGTCAGAAATTAAAAACTTTCAAAGATCAATAAGCCAATGTTGATCATGCCGTTTCCGAGCAAAAACTAGTCTTGCACCTTGTTAATGGCCTTCTTAACACCGATTTTGATGTAGTAGCAACCATGATTCAACAATCTGTGCCCCTCCCAACTTTTGAAACAGCAAGATCGCGTCTTTTTCTTGAAGAAACGCACCGCTCGAGTGATAACATGCCACAAACTTTTGCCTTCGTTGCTCAAAGCAACGCCAGCCACCTCCTCGCCGTTGCAACAGAATACGCAGCCAACTGGGGGCCACCGCTGCTGTTCCGGTGGGGGTGGCTGTGGTGGCCGCCAAGGCCGCGATAGGGGAAGGGGTCGACGGAATCAAACCCAACAGCAACCGAGTTATAACTACTCACAGCAGCAACATGCTACTAATCCCACGAACTGGGCTGGCCTAGTTGCTGCCTGGCCCAATCCACAACTGTGGGTTAATGCTACCTGGTCCCAGTCCCCGTTTCCATATCCCCAGCCTGCCCAGTACCGCCAGCCCGCCCAGCCAGCGTATGGCCCGCCAGCCAAGCTTCTGCTCCAGCACGCCCAACAGGCCTACCCAGCTACTTATTCGGATTTCGGCCCACTGATGACGCCAACCGAATTAGGCAACTCGTTTGCCACTATGACTTTGCCGCAAGACAACACTTGGTACATGGATTCCGATGCAACGACCCATATGACTAATTCTTCAGGTACTCTTATGCCCCTTTTTAATTTGAGCACTAATAATCATATTTTAGTTGGTAATGGTCATCGCATTCTTGTTCTTGGTTATGGTCAGTCAACTCTACCCTCCCCACATCCACCCTTAACTCTTCGTGACGTTCTATTTGCTCCACAAATCATAAAAAATCTTATTTATGTCCGTAAGTTCACAACTGATGATAATGCCTCGATAGAATTTGATCCTTATGGTTTTTTTGTGAAGGACCTTCGCACGGGGAATATCATAGCGAGATGCAATAGTTCGGGGGAGCTATATCATGTCAGCACCACATCAGCAATAGTTCGGGGAATACTGCCCTCACGGCATCATCATCCACAACCTGACATAGTCGTCTTGGGCATCCAGGATCACAAGTTTTAAGCTTTCTTAGGTCTAGAGATTTAATTTCTTGTAATAAGGAACCTACTTCCGATTTTTGCAATTCTTGTCAAGTAGGCAAACACCTTTGGTTACTGTTTCATACATCAAATACTACAGTTTCTGCCTTTGATATTATTCATGCTGATTTATGGACCTCTCCTATTCGTAGTTCTCAAGGTCTTAAATACTATTTAGTGCCAATAGATGATTTTACTCATTATGTGTGGATTGTTCCTCTTAAATTCAAATATGAGGTGTACCAATCCTTCATTAATTTCCGACAATATGTTCACACTCAATTTGAATGTCCTATTAAAGCTTTCCAAAGTGACCATGGGCGGGAATTTGATAATACACCTTTTAAATTATTTTGTGTTCAACATGGGATCATTTTCAAATTTTCTTGCCCAGGTACATCATCTAAAAATGGGAAAGCTGAGCGCATGATTAAAACATTAAAGGGAAATTCCCACTGGTAACCCTGTACTATGGAACATTTTCAATGGGAGACTTTTTTTTTTTTAGTTTCAAAAATAACACTGAGCTTAATGACTTTACAAAACCGTGACATTAATTACTTAAAAAACGTTATTTGTGCTGTTAGTGTTTATAAATCCACTGAGCTTAGTTAACCTAGGGTTAACCTACCCTATTCAATTTAATGATTGCAGTCATTAAAGTTTTACTGACCCCCCTCCATTTCGATACAACTCACCCTTCCATTTTCCTTCCCCTCTGTTTTCTTTACTTCAAGCCCATGTCAGAGCTAAAATTTTCTCCATAATTCCTCTGAACTTTTCTCCATAATTCATCTAAAAAATCCTCTTTTTCTCCAGATGCTTAAAAATTAGTGATCAGTAGATGGACTTTGTTGTTGCGAGGTTGTTGGAGAATTGAATGTGCAAGGGTTGATTTGGCTAACTTGTTGCTCGTTGACTTCCAAAGCATTAAAAAGGGCAATCGGACGCAAGGTAACTAAATTCACATCTCATAACTAGTAATTGAGTTGCTAATATGTTGCCCTATATTATGTGCCCTGTTTAAGGGTTATTGATTTGGATTTTTTTGGTAATTATTTTTGGGTTTTATTTGTAATTTCTAAGTTCATAATCTGTGTGCCCTAATTTATGCACAATTATGTGATTTTGAATTTCAGTTGGTTATATATGTATGAGTTCATTGCTATATTTGTCTGAATAATGTGTTTATTTCATTTCAGCATGGATATTGTTTTACTCAAATTTCAGTACAAGGGTGTTAATGTTGATGTTATGGTTCTTGACATTTGATAAGGTTATGATGATGGACTTGATTATTGAGTATTGGGAAAAATCTAATGATGCTAGCATTAGATGCTCTAAGAACCCTACATTTTCAAATGTTTATAGGATGAAACATATTCAGCTAGGGAATGACAAAGACTTAGTTGTAATATTCAATAACCTACATGACAAGAATGAGATTTCATTTGGGTTCGTGAGGTAGATAAGCCCACACAATTGGTGACTGCTGCTAGGAAGTTATGGGAATCACAAAAACAAAGGAATGGCATGCCTGGTAATGCCTCACAACCTGTTACTAAGTTGGATTCACAACCTGTTACTAACTTGAATTCACAACCTGTTAGTAAGTTGGATTCACAACCAGTTTCTATAGTTTCCCTTAGGAGACGTGCAAGGTTTTTAGAGTGTCAGATTATGCCACAGCAAAATGATGCCAATATAAGTTCCTCACAACCTAAAGTCACTCCTCTTTCACAACCTAAATTCATTCCTCTTTCACAACCAACTCCTGTTTCTTCAGATGCCACTCCTATTTTCTCACCTAGGAGAAGTATGAGGATGATTGAGAGTCAAAATGACATTTTGTTAGATAATAGTATAAACCAATGTGTTGAGGACAAATGGTATGACATTGAGCTTGACCCATTCACAGAACCTGCAGAGCAACCTGTTAACAGTACAGGTAGCTAGAGGGTGTGGTGGAGAAAGAGGTAAAGGTAAAGGTAGAGGTAGGGGGAAAGGTAGAGGGAGATGGAGAGGAAGAGGGAGAGGTAGGACCAGTGACCAACCAAATAAACAAGCAAGTGTGATAGGGGAAAGAGGAAGCTTATTTCAGAAGAAGAACCAAGGGATGATGAATTTGTGTATGATGCATTACTTTATGATGATGAGGAAGAATATGCTCCTCCTCACAGTGATGATAGTGAGAGTGACAGTGAGGATAGTGATGATAGCTTGGTGGATGAGCGTGATCTATCTGATGATGAGTACGGTCCTACGGTAGATGATTGTTTTAGCCCATATAATGAAACTGAATGGGATGAAGTTGAGGATGATGACAAAGGTAATTACTTTAGCAAATTGTACAAAAATGGAGAAGTCTATAAGGATGAAGAATTTGGGAAGATTGAGATAAAACCGTGGCAGCTATTCACTGACAAGCAACATCTTAGAGATGTTGTGAGAGACTCTGCAATCCAGAGTGGGTTTTAAGTAGTTGTTGACAAAGCAAACAACCTTAGATGGATTGTGATATGTTCTTCTCCATATTGTGCTTGGAGATTGCATGCTTCAAGGCTGACGGATGGTTGTACATGGGCTATTAATAGTATCCAAAGTCCTGAACACACATGTGCTGGCATGGAGGTTAATAACCTAATGGTGAATGTGAAGTGGGTAGCAAGGGTCCTACTAGAGGACATTAGGGCAAATAATGATATCCCAGCTAAATCTTTGAATAAGCTCCTCTTTGGTAGATATGGTGTTGAGATGCTTAAGACTTCATTTTTAGAACTAGAGCACTGCCCTTAAATAAGATCCATGGAGGTCATGATGTCTCCTATGCATACTTACCCCAGTACAGTGATATGATAAGAGAGACAAACCCATAGTCTGCTGCATTTTGTGCATGGTCCCCTACAACTAACCCAGAGAGGCCTTTATGCTTTTCAAGCATATTTATTTCATTCAAAGGAGCTTTGGATGGATTATTTGCTGGGTGCAGAAGTCTTATTGGAGTTGATGGTGCTCATTTAAAGGGTAATTATGGGGGTGTGTTGCTTTCTGCAGTTGCTCTTGATGGCAACAATGAACTATTCCCATTTGCTTGGGTAATAGTTCAAGGTGAAGATGCTAAGAGTTGGAAATTTTTTGTATGGCATTTGAAGAACATTGTAAAAGACAGTGGAAGAGGAGATGATTGGTGTATCATATCAGATAGGCAAAAGGAAATTAACACATCATATAAACTCTTACATATCTCTTCCATACATTTCTTATTTGATTGATGTACAAACTGACCATGTTTGTTCATGTAGGGTATTAACAGTGCATTGGATGAGCTTTGGCCTAAAGCTGGTAGAAGATATTGTTGCAACCATTTGTGCAAAAACTGGAAAAGTTTCCTGGTCCACTTATGTTCAATCTCTTTTGGAAGGCTTATGGAGCTTATTCTAAGTTCACATTCAGGAAAGCTATGGAGCAGCTGCAAAAGACAAACCGTTTAGCTTTAGTGTGGTTGTCAAAAGTGGGAGACCAATCAACATGGTCCAAACATGCTTTCAAGCCTCACATTAAATCAGATGTCAACAAAATAAATTTTGTTGAAAGTTCAAATGCCACATTGGGCATTGATAGGTGCAGACCAGTTCTCACCTTACTTGAAGGTAACTAACAAACTTGCTCTCACTTCAACCTATTGTGAGATTCACCTTACTTAAAGTTAACTAACAAACACTTATAATGTTTGTCATTGGATATATGCAGGCATTAGAAGAGTCACCATGGTCAGGCTTGCAACTAGAAGGCAAGCCTGTGAAGATTGGGAAAGAGATGACATATGCCCCAACATAATAAAGAGACTGAAAGTTCTAAGCCATGATTCCAGAACCTGCAAAGCTTCTATGTCTAGTGAAGATGAATTTGAGATTGTTGATGGTAAATCAACATTACCTGTGAGCTTGAACAACCAGACATGTCTTTGTGGGGCATGGCAACTTAGTGGTTTGCCTTGCAAACATGCCATGAGGGCAATACATGCCATGAGAGAGGACCCATACAAATATGTTTGCATTTGGAATTCTGTGCAGCTTTACAAGAAAGCTTATTCAGGAAATATAAAGTCCATACCAGATCAAGAATAGTGGCCAGAGTCCACTTATCCACTTATTTAGCCACCTACTTTGAAGAGGGGCATTGGAAGGCCATCAAGAAACAGGAGAGGAAGATAAGAAGAAGAAAGGGCAGAGATCAAAGACCATAAGGTGCAGCAAATGCAACACCTTTGGGCATAATGCTAGGATATGCAAGGGAGGACCCACTGGTAAAGAGAAAGCTTTAGGGTTCTAGTTATCAAAAACAAGAAGAAACCAAACAAGAAGAAGGAAATTGGGCAGTCATCTTCACAGCCTGCACCCACTATTGAGCATGGGCAATCAAGTCCCCAGCAGGCTCCAAGAAGCAAGCATGTGTCACTCACTCAAACAGCTGAAAGTGGACAGTAGTATAGTCTAATAGCATTCTTTTGCTTAGCTTTTGATTAGGAACAAACTTGGCTTATTTGGGTTATTTTAGTTGTATTGGATCATTCAGTTGTTTAATTGAACATGTTATTCATCTAAGTTCATGTTTTATACTTGGTTTATTTTGGGTCTGAATTGAACCATGTTTTATACTTGGGTTATTTTGGTTCTGAATTGAACATGTTTTATATCAATCACATCTCATTTTGGATGTATGGTGCAACACCAAAATTGGTCAAAATATTATCTTTTATTCCATAGTTCAGTCATTACATCAGGACCTTCAGTTCATCCTTACATGAATTGAACAAAATTCATCATCACATAACTCCACCAAAATTCACCCTTACACTACTTCAACAAAATTAGCACTAACAAAATGAAATACAAGATAATTGCCATTCTAAGTACACCTTTAACATAGTTGAACATTTCGTTGACTGTATTCGTCACTTGGTCAACAATAGCATCCCCCCAGCAGCCCTAATTGCATGCACCCTCCCAATTGAACCAACATCAACCTCCTCACAATACTTTGTTACATCATCTTCATTAACCCAGGAAAAGTAGGAGCACATATTACATTTTAAGTACAACCTTCCTGGATTGTTTGCTGAATTAGAAACTCAAACTTCACATTTTCATAGGGAATGACAGTTGCAATCCTTCATCTTCACCCATTGCACTTGTTGATTGTTCTGAGGAAAATTATGAGAGGAGGAGCCACGTGAAGTAGCCATTGAAGATTTTTGGAGAAAGGGGATAAATGGAGGAGATGAGTATTTTGGGGGGTGGAGGAGAAGACCTGCTTGCTTAAATGGAGGAAAAAGGAGGCGAATTTTTTGGAGGGAAAATGGTGGATGAGTTTTGGAGGGAGGATGAGTTCTTTAAGGAATTCAGTTAGGGATTACTTTTAGGTTAACCCTAGGTTAACTAAGGTTAGTGGATTTATTAACACTAACAGCGCAATTAAAGTTCTTTAAGTCATTAATGTCACAGTATTGTAAAGTCATTAAGCTCAGTGTTATTTTTGAGACTAAAAAAAAAGTCTACCATTGAAAATATTCCATAGTACAGGGTTACCAGTGGGAATTTCCCAACATTAAATAATATGTCCTGTACTCTTCTCTGTCATGCTTATATTCCCCCTCCTTATTGGGTTGAATCCCTTGAAACAGCTACCTATCTTGTTAATCTCTTCCAACAAAATCCCTTCCTAACATAACTCCTGCTGAGCAGTTGTTTGGGAAAACACCTTCTTATGATCATATTCGGGTGGTTGGATGTCTTTGTTTTCCTAATTTATCAGCCACAACTCCACGTAAATTGGCTCCTCGATCCACTTCTTATGTTTTTTTGAGGTATCCCTCACATCATCGAGGATACCGCTGTCTTAGCTATAGTCTTACCACACATAAAATCATCATCTCTAGACATGTCACTTTCGATGAACAAACTTTTCCATTTGCCAATCTAGGGGCATTTAAACAATCTGATTACAATTTCCTTAATGAAACACCACCAAGCCCACTTTTACACCCTGCTTGGCCTCACCACCATTCGCTTGGGCCTGGCCAAGCTACAGCACCCCCTTGTCTGCGTCAGTTTCCCACTGGCACACCCCTTCCTTCCCCTACTGGGCCAATTCGGTCCCCAGTAGTGATGGTAACTGGTAGAATCTGGACCAGGTTCAGATGGACCTGGATCCAAATCCGTTTTAAGACCCTGGATCCAGTGGGTATGAAAAAGTTGGACCCGGATCCAGATCTGACGGATCCTACAGATTCCGCTCCGAAACGGATCCAAGACGGATCCACCCTACTTTGTATTATTTTACCACTTTTGAATATAAATTTTTTTCTCAATTCATATAAAAGAAACATAAAATTTACCACAAATCGCAATTAATTAAATACCACAAATTCGAAACTTTAAAAGTAAAGTAAATCTACAAAACTACAATTTTACAATAATTAAAATTGAATAAACATCATCTGCTGGTCGTGCAGTGGAGAAACATGTTTAAAACAACTTATTCTTTCAAGATGAAAAAAAGGAAACAAGATGACTAATACAACACTTTCACGAGGTCAAACTCAAGAAATTCAGAAGATATTACATACAGGGAAATGCTTCTCCATGTCCTCAACGTCATTCATAAGAAATTTAGTGTAAAACATGTAGTTAGGAGGGAGACAAGGGAAGGGCATGAGAGAGAATGGGAGAGGGGAGTGCGTGAGAGTAGGAGGGAGTGAAGGCCGAAGGATAGCTAAGGTTAGGAGGGAGGCGTGAAGGGGTGAAGGCCTAGATTAGAGGCTTAGAAGCCCAGCAGCCCAATTACATTTTTTTTATAAAAAAAACGGGTCCGCAGATCCGGTTTTCCGGTTTCGGGTCTCAGCACAGATCCGGACCCGGATCCGACCGGAATCCAAAGGGTCTGAAATTTTAGGACCCAGATCCGCTAAAAAAAATCCGGTTCCGCGGATTCGGGTCGGGTCCAAGATCCGTTGCCATCCCTAGTCCCCAGCCCAATATACTCCCCCCTGGCAACTGTCTCCTCCTTCCTCAGGCCCAGCTTTGCGCACTCCTCTTGTGCGCTCCTAGGCCTCGACCCTGGCCCACCCACGCTACAGTCCCCCCCTTTGCGTGGCCTTCCTCAAATTCGGCCCACGAGCCCACCCCCCCTCTCCTCATCCTATGCAGACCAGATCTCAATCTGTAATTATAAAGCCTAATCTCAAATATGGCCTAACCACCCTTCCTACCACTACTCGTCATCGCTCTCCTCTTCCCAAATCACATAAATTGGCCTTGACTAACCCTAACTGGAATGCTATGATGAATGATGAATATGGTGCTCTTATTAATATAGGGACATGTGAATTAGTGCCTCTGGGGGTGAATATTGTTAATTGTATGTGGATCTTTACTCACAAAGAACAATGATCAGGGTGTCCTACAAAGGCACAAAGCTCGTCTAGTTTGTGATGGCAGGTCACATGAGATTGGTGTTGATTGTGATGAAACTTTTAGTCCAGTTGTTTGCCCTGCCACTATTCGCACTATTTTGGGTTTGGCTATGACTCAAATTTGGTCTACTCATCAGCTAGATGTCTAAAATGCTTTCTTACATGGTGATCTGCAGGAAACTGTTTATATGCATCAACCTCTTGGTTTTGTTGACAAAAGGTATCCTCATCATGTTTGTCGCTTGCGTAAGGCATTATATGGTCTCAAACAGGCCCCACGTGCTTGGTGTAACACCCGGTCCTTCTACTACTAAGATACTAAACAATATCTAATCAAGATTTACTAAAAAGACGTTAGTGGAAATAACGTCAGGACGGTTATGCTACTCTAAAACAATAATTAAAGATAATCCTCAAACCAAAGTTTCATAGCTTCCAAAAGAAATATCTGAAAACATTATGTTTCTAATAAAAAGAAACATCCCAAAGCATAACATAGCATCATCCAAAACTACGAGACATGCAAGTCTCCCATTAAAACTCAAATAAAAACTAAATGGCTTTGAGACCTAGCAGAACATAGGACTCTCTATTGTCTGCATAGACCTCATCTACCAAAAAGACTACCAGAAGCTTCCTCTCACTACCAACCCACACTCTGCTAGCCCAAGCAGTCACAAGTCTAGCAGTCATTTCCATCTGCAAGGATATATTAAATAATTCCACAGTCAGTGGGGAGTAACTAGCAGTTCTCCCTGAACAAAATAAATCAAAGCATGACTCAGACATAGATTAATAAGAAAGGAAAGCATACAATCATGATAATAATAACATGCATCCAAAACCATAAAGCTCACAAGTGATACAAATGATAGTCAACATCAAGTAAACAAGATATAGTGAGTAAATCAACTCTAGAATACTTAAATAATAATAAAACAAAAGTACAACAAGTTATTGAGTCAGAAACCGAACGCCAGTGAATCGCAATTCACTTCCTAAGGTTTGTCAGATCGCAATCTCCAGGTCAGTCAATGGGCTTACGTTCCCCACTGCCTGTGTCTAAGAATGGCCAAACTCTCGATGCAGGGTAGAACACGCAGAATTCCCTGACCTCTCAGACGACAACAATTAACCCAGGTTTACCCCTAGTTCGCAGACCAGGTGGTCGGCATGTTCTTCACCGGGGACTACATCTATCCCACCGGATGTTCTTATCTCAAAATAAATAAAATCCAAAAGTATCCAGCAACTCAAAACCATTCTTAAAAAAAAAAAGAGAAGGGATGCCACCCGGCCTTATACCCATGATTCATCAAAAAAAAAAAAAAAAAAATTCTTCAAAATTCATCAAAATAGTAACTTACAAACTTACAACAAATGTCTCCAACAATAAATACTTTGAACATCTCTAAGCATCAACAATGATAATAAACTAGTTTTTACAGCACTAACAGTTTAATCAGAGATGCGTCATATCAAATAAGATCACCAATTAACTCAAAGGCTTATTAAATAAATGAAACGTACACAACTAATCATTTTTTTACATAAACCAAACATAAACATAATGATACCCAATAATACTCACAATAACCTACTAAACACCAGCTTCCAAGAACATAATATACAAAGAAATGAATTTTTCGGCCTCCAGAAATAATTTTCACGATTTATATACTGACAGACACGTAAATGCAAAAACAGATAAACCAATTAAATAAACCTGTAAATAGTAGGCAAAAATTATTCCAAGGCATGAAATACATACTACACATATAACATGATTCACGAAAAATAATTTCAGCAATTTTAACATTCGTTCGATAATTATTTAGCAAATAAGCCAAAAACGCACAAAATACCAAATAAATCGAATAAATACTAAAACTCAGACGAAAATTATTTTTTTGTATACAATATTCATACAGCATGCATCAAGTATACTCACGTCAACTTTCATCAATAATTTCATTCAAAAAGTATTTTAAACAATTCCTAGCGTAATAATCTAATACCGAATAATACCCTAATCACTATTGTTCTAAGATAACTACTAGTTACCTGGATCGTCGGAGGCGAGCTGAATATTACTGGAAAATCCCGTTATAGGCGTGCACCCTTCTCCTTCTTCAATCCCCAAAGCACCACGTACAAGAAAGAGGCAAATAGAACAAGTCACGAACAATTGATGAAGAGTAGAAATGGAAAAATTTGAGAGAATGATGAAGATGATGATGTCCGAATTTTTTTGTGAATATGGCAGCAATGGTGTTCTGATTTTTAATCAGATTTTGGAGTGTTTAAAGGATTAAATAAATGGATTCATTAGGAGAAATGATGAGGGGGGTTATGGAGGTTACAAAATACAAAGAGTCATCAAAATAAAATAAAAAAGAAATGAAAGAAGAAAAGCTTCTCCCTTCTCCCTCCACCTAGCCGGCTGTCCAAGCCCAACCACACCAAAATAATTTCGGCCCAAGTCATCAAAGATCCATGCAACAAAAGTCCGTCACGCGATAAATCTATAATTTCCTAAATCGCGCCTAAACTTTGAAAATACTTAATAATGAAAATAATTCTAATAAATTATATTATAAATATAAATATAATAGACGCATTAGCACGCCATAAAAATAAAAATAATAATTCGGCTCACAAAATTATAAAAATAAAAATCATTAATTTAGAGAAATAATAGTTATAGGGAAAACATTGGCGAAAAAAACTAGGAGCAAAATTATGGGTTGTTACAATCTCCCCTCCATAAATAAAGTTTCGTCCTCGAAACTTCGAAAACACACAAACAAGACAAGCACACAAAGAATACCTGAAACGAATAGTTCCGGGTATTTCAGTCGCATCGACTCTTCGGTTTCCCAAGTAGCTTCTTCGTACTTTTGACTTCTCCAGAGTACTTTAACCAAGGGAATCACTGTAACAACCCACACTTCCGAGCTGCTAGCTAATCACACTTAACATTCATAAACCTCAATTACCACTTAATAAACCCCAAATTACATTTACTCGCAGCGGAAACATAACCTATAAAACGATCCTGGACCTGTGGGTTATGGGCCCACCAATATAACATTCTTTAGAAGAAATCCTTCATACATAGCTATCTGACCCGAAGCCTCAAAATATAATACAATCAAATACCACAAAGAAGATATTCTCAATAAAACATCTAATAATAACTTTAGTCTACAATTTACAACGCAATCATCTTCTCGCTCATTTAACATATTCGAAGTCCTCGATACTACACCTGCAAAACTCTGCCCCCACAGGACAGGTTCCAAGAACAAAATCAGAAAAACTGAGTACACACCGTTCAACCAGAATTCCATTTCAGTGGCTTAAAATATATTTGTACCATTTATCACTTTGCATAAGATTATTAATTGTATTCAAATAGCTCAATATCGAGATAGTAAAATATACCCATTAGAACATTAGAAAATAAGATCAGATAAAAATACTCACAACTTAACAAAGCCACAAATCTTCGCAAGTGAAATAAATATTTTTATGTATATCAATTCTATAAAATAGTTCCTAGTTACCTATCTTATAGGTAATTCTATCCATAGTCATTTTACCAAATCCAACTACGTAACTAACAAATTCAGAAAATACCATTGAGAGCGTAACTCTTAGCATAGAATCCTTTCGTACAATATTTCAGAAATTCTGCATAAACCCTTAAGTCTTTGCAGCAATCAAAACGTTTACGAAAATAACTATTATGAGTTTTATCGAGAATACTTTATAGCTTCACCTTTAGATGGTTTACAGAATAATCAGGGAAATATACGAATAGAGAGGGACTATGCCATCTCTAAACTCATGGGGACGTCTCCCCCACTAATATTGATACAGCTTGCAAGACTTACTCTCAGGACATGATATCCTATCATTTTATATCACACACATACCATGATGTGTTCATCACTGCTCTTGCAGTTGCTTCCCCATCATTAATCGAACTAGAAGACCAAATTTATAATTTCTTAACGTTCATGATCATAGATAATCAAATTCTCAAACCATATATACACTTTTACTTATACTTTCATAATTTCCATGTAAAAACTTATGTAGCTAATCATTTATCTATTATTGTATAGCAGAATCATACTTCTAACTTCATTTAACCAAAATCCTTTTGTTTACTCCAAATCTTTTGAATACAACTTAGTTTAGAGCAAAAATCGAGTTCATACAATAAATATCGCATTTGTACTTCCTAAGTTCACAAATAGAAACTCTTGTTGTAAACAATTTATGGTTATAAGATATAAAAGCGTACCGAACTCAGTCCATGAAATCCTTATAATCATATGAAATTCCAATTTCAAATATAAAGGTGGAAGAACATGTGTGTACCTCTTCTATCCTCCAATCAACACTTGCTTCCATAATAATCTTCAAGAGTCCAATATCTCCTTATCCAAATTATACTCGGATTCCATATAATTTACCTCATAATAATAATGACAATTAGCATCCATCCTCGCAACAATTCGGATAAACAAATTTAACTTCTTATACTACTTCCTAACTTCTTTCATGAACTAACCACAAACCTTTTATATATAAACTATTTAACTAATCAATTCACAATTTTTTTTTATCTCACATAATAGCTATAATTCTCCACTAATCTATAGACAATGTAATTAAAGAACATAACTTATAGATATCAGAACTTATAATCTTACTTAAGGAGGACTATTTTATATTATAAACTTGAATGATGAAGTAAAGATAAAAATTCAATCTTTAATTTTGATAAACTCTCACCAAAATTGATTTTGCAAGTCCACAACAAGATTTAGTAAATTCTTGATGGAAGTCATTAGCTAATTAAAATCATATAACCAACTTCATAATTGATGAAATCACTGTAAGAACAAAAACCCAAATTTCATACCTTGCCAAAGGATTTCAAAAACCCATTAAAGACCAACAACAACAATAACGACGACACTGACGCGCAGCGGCATCGACAGTGCCAGAACACCCACCGAACACCGACATTAGCAACACAGAAGTAGAGGAGACAGAAAACAACAGAGGAGGAGCAGCAACAACAGTAAAACGAGACCCACGAAGGAGAGAAGAGGAGCGAAGACTAACAGCGGCAGTCACAACACGCCGGCAGCACCGGAGCAACGGCAGAACACCGGCGAAAGACCACCGACAGAGAATCGCCCACAACAACAGAAATCCCGAGTAAACAAGAGAGATGACATGCAAGAATAAAAACTGAATAATTTGGGGTTTTTATCTTTTTAGAAATCATCAGAGAATTAGTCTCCATTTATGGAGTTTAGATGAAGTTGAAAAACTAAAATGAAATTGGAACTTTTCTCCTTTTTGATACCATGAGAGAAGATGATGATATATGGTTGTGTTGTCTTTGACAACAACTGACACGGGTAAAGGAAGAGATAAATGAGAGATTTGTTTTCCTTTCTTTTGTTTTAAAATATTCAACTCAGCTTATTTCAATAGAACAAAACTAATTTCATATTTGTACTTAGGTAAAATTAATTTTATAACTAATTCATAATTCTCAAAATATTAGCATACTAACATTGTCATATAATTAGACTTAATAAAATGTAATTAACCCTTAATTGATGCTGCTGAAAAGTATGGACTATTATAATCACCTTCCTTCTAAGAGCACGGTTCTGACGGTCCAATATACGAACAGGTAGCTCTTCAAAAGTCAAATTCGGCTCGACTAATACCGACTCAACAGGGATCACATGCGAAGGTTCACTACGATACCTGCGCAACTGCGACACATGAAATACATCATGAACCTTCGACAGCTCTGGCGGCAGAGCCAAAAGATACGCGACCTCCCCAAACCTTTCAAGAATCTCATAGGGACCTACGTACTTCGGACTCAACTTGCCCTTTTGACCAAACCGCATTACTCCCTTCATTGGAGAAACCTTGAGAAGCACCTTATCTCCCATCTCAAAGGAAATAGGTTTCCGACGCAAATCAGCATACGACTTCTGCCTATCTTGAGCAGCTTTCATCTTCGCTTGAATTACTTTCACCTACTCAATTGTATCCTGAATTAACTCCGAGCCCAAAATCAATGAGTCACTGATGTCGCTCCAACAAGTAGGACTATGACACTTCCTTCCACAGAGAGCCTCATACGGAACCATTTGGATACTAGCTTGATAGATGTTGTTATAAGAGAACTCCACCAAGCTAAGCGACTTGACCCAAGACTGTTGAAATTCCAAGGCACAAGCACGAAGCATATCTTCCAAGGTCTGAATAGTTCTCTCAGTCTGACCATCGGTAGCTGCATGAAATGCAGTACTAAGCTTCAACTTCGAACCAAAAGCCTCTTGCAAAGCGGTCCAGAAATGGGATAGAAATCGCGGATCACGGTCAGAGACAATGTCTTTGGGAACCCCATGAAGACGAATGATCTCATTAGCATAAGCTTCAGCTAACTCTTCCATAGACCAAGTGTTCTTCATCGCAATAAAACGAGCCACTTTGGTCAACCGATCCACAATTACCCACACAACATTCAATCCACCAGCAGCTCTAGTTAAACCCATCACGAAATCCATCGAAATCGAGTCGAACTTCCAAGCAGGAATAGGCAAAGGTTGCAACAAACCACCAGGCCTCTGATGCTCAATTTTCACCTTCTGATAGACCAAACACCTCGCTACGAACTCTGCAATCTCTCTCTTCATACCAGGCCACCAAAAATTAACTTTCAGATCCTTATAAAGCTTATCACCCCCAGGATGAACGGAATAAGGAGTACTATGAGCTTCCTCGAGAATCTTTCTCTTAAGCTCACCATCATTGGGCACACACCAACGCCCCATAAACCTCAAGCTATCATCAGCACAGATCTTAAAATTCTCTGCACGACCTTGCATCTTTGCTTCACGGGTCTTCTCCAGCTTCGGATCACCTTTTTGCTTGCTTCTTAACTCCTGGAAGAACTCAGGCTCAACACTCATGGAACCCAACAACGCAGACACATAACCCTGAGGAACAACCTCGATATCAAGCGTGCGAAACTCTTCACACAATTCACGAGGCACCACCATAGCAGCGTTTAATGAATGCTTATTCTTGCGACTTAGAGCATTTGCTACTTTGTTCGCCTTACCTTCTTGGTAATCCAGGGTCAGATCATAATCCTTGATCAATTCAAGCCACCTTCTCTGCCTCATGTTAAGATCGCGCTGAGTGAAGATGTACTTCAGGCTCTTGTGGTCAGTATACACCTTACACGGAACACCATACAGATAGTGTCGCCATATCTTTAGTGCAAACACCACAACCGCTAACTCCAGATCATGGGTTGGGTAATTCCTCCCATGCACCTTCAGCTGCCTCGAACCATAGGCTATTACCTTCCCTTGTTGCATCAAAACACAACCCAGACCATTCTTCGATGCATCACTGAACACTTCATACCCAACGCCCTCAGATGGCAAGGTAAGAACAGGAGCAGAGGTCAAACTCTTTTTCAGCTTCTGAAATGCCCCTTCACAATCCTCAGACCAGAAGAACTTGCAGTCCTTGCGCATCAAGCGAGTCAGAGATTGAGCTATCTTGGAGAAATCTTGAACGAACCTCCTATAATAGCCAGCCAGACCCAGAAAACTTCGAACCTCGGTCACATTCTTAGGACTCTCCCACTCGACAACAGCCTTGATCTTAGCGGGATCCACCTTAACTCCTTCTTTGCTGATTACATGCCCTAGAAAAGCAACTTCCTTCAGCCAGAACTCGCACTTAGACAGCTTTGCGAGCCACTTTTGCTTGCTCAGAACATCCAACACCAGTCTCAAATGTTTCTCATGCTCCTTCTCATCCTTAGAGTAAACGGGAATATCATCGATAAACACGACCACACAAGTATCCAAGTACTCGTGGAAAGAGCGAGTCATTTGTCCATGAAAATCGCAGGAGCATTCGTGAGACCAAATGGCATCAAATTCATAGTACCCATACCTGGTGCGGAAAGCAATCTTTGGAATATCCTCCTTCTTAACGGGAATTTGATGATATCCGGATCTCAGATCGATCTTGGAAAATACTCCAGCACCTTTTAGTTGATCAAACAGATCTTCAATGCGAGGCAATGGATATTTATTCTTGATCGTTACCTTATTCAGCTCACGGTAATCGATGCACAGACGCATACTCCCGTCTTTCTTCTTGACAAACAGAACAGAAGCATCCCAAGGAGACACACTAGGCCTTATGAAGCCCTTATCTATCAACTCTTGCAATTGAGTCTTCAACTCTTGCAATTCAGACGACGCTATTCTATACGGAGCCTTGGATATAGGAGCAGTACCCTGTACTAAATTAATGCAGAACTCCACATCTCTTTCAGGAGGAATACCTGGCAATTCTTCAGGAAATACATCAAGATAATCCCGAACTACTGGAATACTCTCGAGCTGATCTTCAGACGACAAATCCCTCACCATGCAAAGGTATACCACATCACCTTTTTGACGCATCTTCTGCATTCTCAGAGCGGACACCCACTTAACACCCTTCTTCACTACAACGCCAGAATAAGAAATCCTTTTTCCCTTAGAATCTCGGAGCACCACCTTCTGATCACGGCGCTGAATGCAGGCATGATACTTCGATAACCAGTCTATTCCGAGGATCACATCAAACTCTGACATAGGAAACTCCTTAAGACCAGCTGGCAACTCAGAACCCATAATGCTGACAGGCACGCCGTTAAACTTAGAATGACAAGGATAATTCTTACCAAACGGAAGAGATATTAGGGACTTAACAGGAGATCTAGAGGAAAGATTAGCTTTTCGAACGAAGGAACTAGCAACAAAAGATACCGTAGCACCAGTATCGAACAGAACAAAAGCAGGGGTATTATTTACAAGAAAAGTACCAGAGATGACATCAGGATGGACTTCGGCTTCAGTTTGCATCATCACATAAATCCTGTTCTTCGGAGGAGCAGAAGAATCAACTGGCTTAGCAGGACCAGCAGAATAAGACGGAGCTCTAGGATTCTTAGAACACTGGAAAGACTTGTGCCCCACCTCCTTGCAATAAAAACAAACAACAGTCGATCCATCACAGTTATTCCCTGGATGAGCAGCCTTACCACAGATTCGGCACTTGCTCGGATCAAAACTCGGACGATAACCAAATCCAGAACCCTGTTGATAACCTCCTCAACCAGACAGCTCATACCTCGGATTTTTGGCCGGGAACTGAACGTAGGTAGCAGCAGGCTTCTTAGCAGCAACCACCTTAGCAGAATCCTCCTCTTTCAAAGAGGGATGAATACTCAGAGCTATCTCATAGGCTCCTTGGAAAGTCGAAGCACCCGAACTCAGAACATGGGTCCTCACCCTAGGATCCATTTTCTTGACGTACCTTTTCACACGCTCAGCTTCAGAAGGTACAACTGTGGTAGCAAACCTGGACAGCTCGGTGAACTTATCAGTGTACTCCTGCACACTCAGAGTACCCTGAGACAGAGTTAAGAACTCTTCTTGCTTCTGCCAACGGAGCTCATCGGGATAAAACCTCTCTTTCAGCTTAATATGAAATTCATCCCATCCAAAACCCGGTGTAGCCATCCAGCTTGCACGAACAGTACTCCACCAGTTATCAGCTTCCATCTTCAGATAGTAGGTACCAATAGACACCATTTCAGCAGCAGGGCAACCTGTAGTAGCAAACAGTTTCTCCATCTTTCTTATCCACCCATCTAGCACAACAGGATCAGAAGTCCCGTCAAAAGTAGGCGGACGGTGACGGTCAAATCGATCAAAGACAGATTGCCCATTAGACGGAGCAGTAAACCGATTAGCCATAGCTACGATAGCGTTCTCAAGTGCTTGGCGCCTTTTCCGGGCAGCCTCCTTTCTAGCACTAGGCAAACCTCGAGGCGGCATTCTACAAACACAAATTAAACATTCATTACTTAACACATTATTAGCTGTAAATAACAACTTATCACATCAAAGTAAGAAAAATATTTTCCCGTGGTTTCCTACCCATGTGACCCTCTCACCACTACTTTTCTTGAAGCCTAAGATTCTAATGATCCTAATTACTTCAACTACACATTTCCCGGGAGTTTCTTATTGACTAAGTAAGGGTCTCGGGTAACTTTGCTCTGATACCAACTGTAACACCCCGTCCTTCTACTACTAAGATACTAAACAATATCTAATCAAGATTTACTAAAAAGACGTTAGCGGAAATAACGTCAGGACGGTTATGCTACTCTAAAACAATAATTAAAGATAATCCTCAAACCAAAGTTTCATAGCTTCCAAAAGAAATATCTGAAAACATTATGATTCTAATAAAAAGGAACATCCCAAAGCATAACATAGCATCATCCAAAACTACGAGACATGCAAGTCTCCCATTAAAACTCAAATAAAAACTAAATGTCTTTGAGACCTAGCATAACATAGGACTCTCTATTGTCTGCATAGAACTCATCTACCAAAAAGACTACCAGAAGCTTCCTCTCACTACCAACGCACACTCTGCTAGCCCAAGCAGTCACAAGAGTAGCAGTCATTTCCCTTTTGGCAAGGATATATTAAATAATTCCACAGTCAGTGGGGAGTAACTAGCAGTTCTCCCAAAACAAAAGAAATCAAAGCATGACTCAGACATAGATTAATAAGAAAGGAAAGCATACAATCATGATAATAATAACATGCATCCAAAACCATAAAGCTCACAAGTGATACAAGTGATAGTCAACATCAAGTAAACAAGATATAGTGAGTAAATCAACTCTAGAATACTTAATTAATAATAAAACAAAAGTACAACAAGTTATTGCGTCAGAAACCGAACGCCAGTGAATCGCAATTCACTTCCTAAGGTTTGTCAGATCGCAATCTCCAGGTCAGTCAATGGGCTTACGTTCCCCACTGCCTGTGTCTAAGAATGGCCAAACTCCCGATGCAGGGTAGAACACGCAGAATTCCCTGACCTCTCGGACGACAACAATTAACCCAGGTTTACCCCTAGTTCGCAAACCAGGTCGTTGGCATGTTCTTCACCGGGGACTACATCTATCCCACCGGATGTTCTTATCTCAAAATAAATAAAATCCAAAAGTATCCACCAACTCAAAACCATTCTTAAAAAAAGAGAGAGAAGGGATGCCACCCGGCCTTATACCCATGATTCATAAAAAAAAAAAAAACAATTCTTCAAAATTACTCAAAATAGTAACTTACAAACTTACAACAAATGTCTCCAACAATACATACTTTGAACATCTCTAAGCATGAAAAATGATAATAAACTAGTTTTTACAGCACTAATAGTTTAATCAGAGATGCATCATATCAAATAAGATCACCAATTAACTCAAAGGCTTATTAAATAAATGAAACGTACACAACTGATCATTTTTTTACATAAACCAAACATAAACATAATGATACCCAATAATACTCACAGTAACCTACTAAACACCAGCTTCCAAGAACATAATATACAAAGAAATGAATTTTTCGGCCTCCAGAAATAATTTTCACGATTTATATACTGACAGACACGTAAATGCAAAAACAAATAAACCAATTAAATAAACCTGTAAATAGTAGGCAAAAATTATTCCAAGGCATGAAATACATACTACACATATAACATGATTCACGAAAAATAATTTCAGCAATTTTAACATTCGTTCAATAATTATTTAGCAAATAAGCCAAAAACGCACAAAATACCAAATAAATCGAATAAATACTAAAACTCAGACGAAAATTATTTTTCTGTATACAATATTCATACAGCATGCATCAAGTATATTCACGTCAAATTTCATCAATAATTTCATTCAAAAAGTATTTTAAACAATTCCTAGCGTAATAATCTAATACCGAATAATACCCTAATCACTATTGTTCCAAGATAACTACTAGTTACTTGGATCGTCGGAGGCGAGCTGAATATTACTGGAAAATCCCGTTATAGGCGTGCACCCTTCTCCTTCTTCAATCCCCAAAGCACCACGTACAAGAAAGAGGCAAATAGAACAAGTCACGAACAATTGATGAAGAGTAGAAATGGAAAAATTTGAGAGAATGATGAAGATGATGATGTCCGAATTTTTGTGTGAATATGGCAGCAATGGTGTTCTGATTTTTAATCAGATTTTGGAGTGTTTAAAGGATGAAATAAATGGATTCATTAGGAGAAATGATGAGGGGGGTTATGGAGGTTACAAAATACAAAGAGTCATCAAAATAAAATAAAATAGAAATGAAAGAAGAAAAGCTTCTCCCTTCTCCCTCCACCTAGCCGGCTGTCCAAGCCCAACCACACCAAAATAATTTCGGCCCAAGTCATCAAAGATCCATGCAACAAAAGTCCGTCACGCGATAAATCGATAATTTCATAAATCGCGCCTAAACTTTGAAAATACTCCCTCCGTCCCAAAATACTCTTGACACTTATCAAGGCACATAGTTTTAGATGATAAGTTGTTGTTTGGTTATCAATTGTTATTTTATTAAAAAGTAGATGTGATAGAAGTTAATAGTTAGTAAAAGTAGTATTACTTTATTTTAAGGAGATAGAATGTGGGCCATAATTAGAGTTGGTATGTAATAGAAGTGGTATTATTTTATTTGGAGGAGAGAGAGTGTGGGCCAATGTTTTAAAGGTAGAAGGATTAAAATAATAGTGGGTCATATCCAAAAATAGAAGTGTAAAGAGTATTCTGGGACAGATGAAAAAGGAAAGTGTAAAGAGTATTCTGGGATAGAGGGAGTACTTAATAATGAAAATAATTCTAATAAATTATATTATAAATATAAATATAATAGACACACTAGCACGCCATAAAAATAAAAATAATAATTCGGCTCCCAAAATTATAAAAATAAAAATCATTAATTTAGAGAAAATAATAGTTTTAGGGAAAACTTTTGCGAAAAAAACTAGGAGCAAAATTATGGGTTGTTACACTTGGTACCAGTGTTTTGCTCATTTTCTGCTTCAGATTGGTTTTGTTATTGCTCAGAGTGATAACTCCCTTTTCACTTTCTGGCATGGTACCGATATGGCCTATCTCCTTCTCTATGCTGATGATATTATTCTTTTTACTTTTTCTGATGCTTTGAGGGACCGTATTATTACTTGTCTCAAAACAGAATTTCCTATGTCTGATTTGGGACCTCATAGTTATTTTTTGGGTATTTCTGTCACTCACACTTCTTCTTATATGCTCCTATCTCAAGGGAAGTATGCACAGGAAATTTTAGAGCGTGCAGGCATGGGGTTTTGTAAGCCTACTGCCACACTTGTTGACACTACCTCAAAGCTCAGTTCAAATTCGGGTCCTCCTGTTGATGATCCGACACATTACCACATTTTTGTTGGTGCACTGCAGTATCTTACGTTTACTCGCCCTGACATTGCCTATGCAGTTCAGCAGGTTTGCCTTTTTATGCATGATCCCAGGGAGCATCATTATAATGCATTAAATGCATCCTGCGATATATGCAAGGAACCATTGATCATGGCTTACATTTATATCCTATTACACAGCTTTGCTTGATCACTTATACTGACGCTGATTGGGGTGGGTGTCCTGACACTCGCCATTCTACTTTAGGATATTGTTGTGTTTCTTTGTGATAACTTAATAAACTGGCAGTCTAAACGTCAGACAACTTTATCCAGGTCAAGTGGCGAGGCTGAATACAGAGGTGTTGCAAATGTTGTTGCGGAATCTTGTTGGCTTCATAACCTTCTTTTGGAGTTACATTATCCTCTCCGGCAGGCTACTATTGTTTATTGTGATAATGTCAGTGCTATTTACCTTTGTTGGAACCCCGTTCAGCACCAACGTACCAAACATGTTGAGATGGATATTCATTTTGTTCGGGAAAAGGTTGCGTTGGGCCATATTTGGGTTTTTCATGTTCCTACACGGTATCATTTTGCAGACATTTTCAATAAGGGACTTCAGCGACATTTACTTCTGGAATTCAAAGCCAGTCTTAGCGTTCGCTCTCCTCCCGCTATGACTGTGTGGGTGTGATAAAATACAATATTATGTAGGATATATTTCGTTCTTAGAATACTAATCTGGATATCTTTCCTAATGTGACTAGGACTATCCTTAGGTTGTGTAATATAAATATTGATCAATGGAAAGAGATCCGATTGAGGACTTTTATTAAATCTAGCAATTATCAATGTGACAAATTATTTTACTACGGGGTATAGTACTTGATATCATGATATGTAGCAACATTATCTTTTCTATTTGTAGTTAATATTATAGAAAAAAGAACATATCATAATCTTGAAAATCAATTTTACAGACTGGAACAGGTTAAATTAGTATCAAAAATATTTTTCCAAACATTGAGAAAAGGAAATTTAGTAGATATCGCATCAAGTACCACAAGGGGGATGAGAATATAATAATTCAAAGGGTGGTGGATGGTGAGTGGAATGGAAATAAAAATTGTACATGCAGTGATTATGGGGCATGTATGAATTGAGGTTTACAACATGTCTCACTTACACACCCACTAACCTCCTTAAAATCCTTTTCATAGTCTATATCTCCTTGTAAATATTTTTTTGATTGTAGACAGGGGCGGATCTAGCGTGGGTTCAGTGGGTTCAGCTGAACCCACAAAAATTTGGAAAAAAAACAAGGAAAAATTCTGGAAAAAAAACAAAAAACAAAAATAGGTTAAAACCAAGGAAGCGCGCAAGAGATAAGTTAGATTAGCCATAGCTCAGTTGGTCCACGTGAAAACTTAATGAATCTTACATCCCGCGTCGGGAGTTCGAGCCTTCTTGGCCTTTTTTTTTTTTTTTTTGTTTGAATTCTTTTCCCCAATTCCCCCCAATAACTTAGACTGACCCAGTTTCTCTCTCCTCTCTTCGACTGTTCGACACCCTGCGACATTTCACAAACAAAAAAACTAGGGTTTCTCTTCGACTGACGACACTCGACGGACGACGGCACGAGTGCTCCTCTGACCTCTCGCACTTCCGACGACAGACGACCGCCGTCCGCCGGCGCCGGCCGCGGCATAATTCTCATCTCTCCTCTTCTATTTTCTCTTGGATGCCTTGGCAGGTGATTCTTACATACCTTCTTAACCCAAATATGTTTTGTTGGATAATGCAATATTCTTAGTCTCTTACACCAGTATTTGAATAAGCATTCTCTTGGATGCCTAATTGTGTAATTTAAGTTATTCAACTATCGAGTATTTAACATGATCTGGAGAAATAATTTCAATGACTAGTTATTATTTTACACGATTTTGGCAAAACTGGTATCAAACCTATAAGTTTGTCTCCTGTTAAATAATATGACCAAATACTTTTGGTAAACCAGTTAACCTTTTGACATAGTAGTATATATATTTATGTTGATTATGTCTATTTTGAGTATTTGGGCTATAATTATCTATGTTCTTGTTCTTATTCGGAAATTATGAAACGTCTTTATCTCAATTCAGACGACAATGACAACTAAATTCACTAATTTGGGCCCGTTTAAATATCACAATTAGTTTATAGTTTTTGGTGTTTACTTCCTCTGTTTTATGAAAAACTGCTCACTTATATTTTATGCAATTTCAAATACAAACTTTTGCTTTGAATATCTTTAATAATGTATTAGCAAAATTCTAACAAAATAGTTTTTTAGACATAAACACCGAAATGAATCAAACAATATCCCAGATCTTTTATCTGGCATATGTATATAATACAAAGAATCAAGGTTGGTCTATTCGCTGGTTGAAGGCCCTCCTCCCACTCTTGTGACAAGGATTCGATAATTACCCCTTGTAAAGTGGGATCCCAATTCCTCCCTCTACTTGTGCAAGGAATATTCATAATATTCTTAAAAAATATATATATAATAGAAAAGACGATCAAAATTTTGTATTTTTGACGAATAACCGAGTAGTTAGATCTCGTAGTTTCTATCCAAAAGAGTTTCCAAGTAATGATATGACAAGGCTTCGACATGAACTTGAGTTCTTATATGATGATATGCGGAAAGATGCAAGGTTTGAAAACTTGAAAGATATTAATGAACTTTCTATTATGATTTTTTAGAATGATTTTTTAGTTTTTTTTCTTGTAATTTTAAGAAGTTATTCTCGTATTTATCGATTGTAATTCCGAACTTGAATTGATGTATTTTATTTTTAAGCAATTTAAATTGATCTTTTTTTTTGTTTAACGTCTCTTTAATTCCGAACTCGTGGGTGAAATCCTGGATACGCTACTGATTGTAGAACTCATAGAATGTTAAGAAACTTATGTTAAAATCCTCAAAAGCGGATGGGTACACGTTAGACCTCCTCAATGGGTCGGGTCCCCAAAAAAGCCCTTGACCCGACCCTATATTATAGGGTCATGACCTGACCCAATTAAAATAGGGTCGGGTAGTATAGGGTCGGGTCGTACAGGACCCTAATAATGCATTAGTGGGTCGGGTAAAAAAGGGTCTCTTGTGTTAGAGGTAAATTCAGTAATGGGTTTTTCATTTGGACTACAAATATACAACTCAATTTTCATGTTCCAATGAAAGTGACCTTTCAGATTCGCATTTTGGAGAGAGAGGAGATCATGCAATGCGTTAGAGCTAATACCGTTGCGGCACGGAAAAGAACCGGTGACATGAGCAACAGAGCGCTGGTAAGCTAAAACCCAGATGTCAAATTTGGATAAAAAACCAGTGAGATTAGGAAATGGCTTTGATTTTGGAGTTGTGAAGGATTTGACCCACATTTCTGAGCATATTTGAATTGGGTCTTCTCGCATTAATGCATATGGGTCTTGCTGATGTTGTTCTTGTTGTGATTGTGATGCAATATTTTGTGATGAATGAGTTTGGGTATGTGAGTGTCAAGAGAGAGAGTGAAGAGTTGAAAAACGTACCAGTAGATAGTTGCTCGGAAGGTGTTTGATGAAAGTCCTCAAAGAGATGAATATTCCGAGATATAGTTTTTTCATCCGGCAGAAAAGCAATTTGGTTAATGGCACAAAGCAATTTTTCCATGCTCATTCAATGTAAGGCATAACTTGTACGAAAAATCCAACTTCTTTCTTTTCCCATTCGGACTTAGGAAATCTGTTGAGCATGGCAAAATGTCACTTTAGGCGCAAGAATCAATTAGAAATGTTTTCCGAGATAAGAGTTATGGCAAAATACTTTTAATGTAGGGCACTACTTGTAAGAAACATCCAACTTCATTTTTTCCACCATCTGACGTGACGGAGTTGTGGAGCATGGAAAAAAACTACTTTAGGCACAAGAATCGTTTAGAAATGTTTTTCGGGCTAAGAGTTATGCCAAAAACACTTTTCAGCTTCAATGGAGAGCACAAATGGTACGAAAAATCCGACTTCATTTTTTTCCCATTCGGATTTGAGGAATCTGTTGAGCATGGAAAAATGTCACTTTAGGGGCAAGAATCAATCAGAATTGTTTTCCGAGATTAGAGTTATGGGCAAAATTCTTTTCACGTTCAATGTAAGGCATTACTTATACGAAAATTCCAACTTCTTTATTTTCCCATTCGAACTTGAGGAGTTGGTTGATTATATATATATTACGACTTATAGACCGTACATCGCAAATGAAGTAGACTCGAAAGAGTGGTACCTATTAAACAAAGCGACACCAATTTTGAAAGGAGAATCAACAATATGACCTAATTGTCAAGCGTTATATGTCCAAAGGAAATATGTAAGTATTCAATATTAGTTGGTATTACTCTTAATAAATAAACATTAATTTTGGTTGTTGCTTCACTTTCTAAATTCTCGGAGAGACAAATCAATTAAAGGGATGAAGCTATTTTAGGGATATAGAGAGATGAAAAGAGTGAATTAGTTAATATATGATGAAGTTATATATTGAATACGAGAAGTTGCTAATTTTGTGTACTTTTGTTTCTACTTCCATTAATTTTATAAAATATAACTATAAAATGTACCTTTAAAAAACATATACATCATACAAGTGTTATGTGTCTTTTTTTATTTCTTTCTTAGCTATACAATGTTATCATTTTCTAAATTGGTCTCAATGAGTGAGGAGAGAAGTGAGGAAAGGTGATGGCGCCCAAATTGGTTAACTGATCCGGTAGGCCTAAAACCAGATCAATTATTGTTAACTCTTCGGTTTTTAGGCCCACCAAATCAATTATTTGATCCCCTTATTTGTGCATATAAAAAATTGGCTTAACGAATCCGGTTTTGGCAGAACTGAATCAGTTATTTTGTGTCATTTAGCCTTTTTTCCATGAGTGTTAATTGCTTTTGGGGAGAAGCTTTTGAAAAAAAGCAAGGATCAAGGGTTAATGGTGGGTCATTAGGGTAACTCTAATAGCTTTTGTGAGGCAAAAAGTAAAGCGGGAAGAACAAGAAAACACAACCCAAAAAAGGAAAGTAAGAGGAATCAAAAGAACATAAGTGTTAATTATGACTTGAAATCTTGTGAATGGCATCAGGGTGACTTTGAATGCACATATCTTTCAATCTATAAATGGTTTTGATTTGATTCAAATTGGAGGTGAAAGCTTGTTCAAAGAGCTTTCCAACGATAGGTCATATGCCCAATTCCGCTGAGAAACGAGAAAGTTAATACTGTTTTACGAAGAACTGACGAAACTGTTTCGTCTCGGGCCCGATCGGGCGGATTTCGCCCAACCCGGTCAGGCGGTGCGCCGATTTGTGTGCTGCACGCGTTTTTGAGTTATTTTTTAGGGTTTGTACGGGGTTCCTTATGTTATAAAAGGGCTTCCTGGTGTTCATTATTATTTACGCAACATATGAAACACTTTTAACCTCTATAATTTAGGACTCCTTGTATTATTCTCTCTGATTTTCTCCATTATAGTGAAGAAGCTCTAATCCCCCACCTGTGGACGTAGGTCAAATTTGACTGAACCACGTAAATCCTTGTGTTATTTGTTTGTTCATCTTTATTGTTTTCTCACCTTTATTAAATCATTGATTTTCTGTTCCGCATTAATCAAACTACAACATCCAGATTTCTAACAAATTGGTATCAAGAGCTTGGTTGTTTAAGATCTTAGGTGTTTATAGAACGAGTTTGATTCAATTATGCCAATGAAATTCGATATTGAGAAATTTGATAGGCAAGTAAATTTTGGCCTATGGCAATTGAAGATGAAAGCCATCCTGGTTCAAAGTGGCTGTCACAAGGCTCTTGAAGGTGCATCCAAAAAGCCTTCGGGTATGACGGATGACAAGTGGGAGGAGATCGATTTGAAGGCACTCTCCGCAATTCATTTAAGTCTATCTAATGAAGTTTTGAGAGAGGTTGCCAAGGAGACGTCTGTTGCGGGTTTGTGGTTGAAGTTGGAGTCACTTTATATGACAAAGAGTGTGACCAACCGTCTACTACTCAAATATAGACTTCATGATCTTAGTCTAGAAGAAGGTAAACCGCTTGAGTCTCATTTAGATGAATTCTTCTATACTATTATGGATTTACAAAACATCGATGTTGAGATCGATGATGAGGATATGGCTATTAGGTTGTTGTGCTCTTTACCACCTTCGTATAAGCATTTTCGAGATACCTTATTATATGGTAAAGATGATTTGAGTTTGCAGGATGTTAAGGAGGCCTTAACTTAGAGAGATTTAATTGACAATAAATTGGTTAATAAATCTAATAATTCTGCTTACATAAATGCTTTTGTTGCTCATGGTGGAAAGAATTCTGGCAAAATTTGTAACTATTGTCATGTAAAGGGTCATATCAAAGCTGAGTGTTGGAAATTAAAGAAGAAGAATGGGGAAAAGTCCAATGAGGACCAATCCGCAAATATAGCCAACGATGCCTTTGATGATGATCTTGCACTTTAGGGTTACAAGTTTTGGGGCTGCGGTTTCTACGATCTCTTTATGTTTGGTGTCCCTTTGAGATCTCTTGGTAAAACGAGAAACCGTGTGGATTTTTTTTTTTTGCTATGGAGTCTATGATAGATTGTTTTTGAGTTTTTTGTAACAATCTTGGTTATGCATTAGATTTTGTTCTAGCTATGCTATTTCTTATCCCAAATTTGGTACTTTTGTGTTTTGTTAAGTACAATTGCAATTTAGATGTTATAGATGTCAATTGGTTTTCTAGAATTGCTTGAGTTTGTTGTTGAGATGAAGAA
Source organism: Beta lomatogona (assembly GCA_947646795.1). Classification (NCBI taxonomy): domain Eukaryota; kingdom Viridiplantae; phylum Streptophyta; class Magnoliopsida; order Caryophyllales; family Amaranthaceae; genus Beta; species Beta lomatogona. Next base: position 673,489 of record CANSNZ010001150.1, read on the forward strand.
GTGTTTGAAGAGAGTTTGGTCAATTTGAGTAAACATGTTTGGCGTTGGTGACTTTATACTCTCGATCTAAGCCATGTGATGGTTTTGTATACGGATTTTGTGTTCGAAGACGCATCGGTACACAATTATAGAAGATGTCCGTTTTCTGGGTTGCCTAAAGTGAGTAGGCTTATGGAATTTTGTTTAAGGTGGAGGTTCTATGGTGTTTTTGGTTGAGCATCACTTCTTGGTTCAAGGTGGAGGTATCTTGATTGATTGGTTTCAAGTCAAGGTGGAGATTGTTAATTATGACTTGAAATCTTGTGAATGGCATAAGGGTGACTTTGAATGCACATATCTTTCAATCTATAAATGGTTTTGATGTGATTCAAATTGGAGGTAAAATCTTGTTCAAAGAGCTTTACAACGATAGGTCATATGCCCAATTCCGCTGAGAAACGAGAAAGTTATGACTGTTTTACGAAGAACTGACGAAACTGTTTCGTCTCGGGCCCGCTCGGGCGGATTTCGCCCGACCCGGTCGGGCGGTGCGCTGATTTGTGCGCTACACGCGTTTTTTCGGTATTTTTCGTTTTTGAGTTATTTTTTAGGGTTTGTACGGGGTTCCTTATGATATAAAAGGGCTTCCTGGTGTTCATTATTATTTACACAACTTATGAAACACTTTTAGCCTCTAGAATTTAGGACTCCTTGTATTATTCTCTCTGATTTTCTCCATTATATTGAAGAAGCTCTAATCCCCCACCTGTGGACGTAGGTCAAACATGACTGAACCACGTAAATCCTTGTGTTATTTGTTTGTTCATCTTTATTGTTTTCTCACCTTTATTATTTCATTGATTTTCTGTTCCGCATTAATCAAACTACAACACCCAGATTCCTAACAATAAGTAATACTGAATTTATCATTTTTTTACTTTCATCTATTTTTCAAATTACAAATATAAAACATTTATAATAAATAAAAATACAAATTGGGAGTATGATACTAAATACTAAAGAAAGATTCTTAATATTTATATGCAATCACAATCTTTTAAGGTTCTAGGATGTGACATGAGAATAAAAATATTATACTGATTAATTTTTTATTGTGATTAGTAACGTAAATTATTGGTGTAAATTTTTTTATTGCAACGAGTTGATCAATATTAAAGTATAGAATATTAATCATAACCTCTATTATAATTAATTTTTTCATGATATACTTATAAGTTATTACTTTAAATAAAGGAGATAATATCATCACTCGATTAAAATATTTATATTATTACAAACTTAATATTTGAACTGTATAAACCGTACATCGGACGATTTTTAATAGTTTAGATAATATAATTTTAGACAAAAAGGATTTAGAGCCATGGTTTTAATGGTACCACTTATACTTATAGCTAAATCTATGTACTCCATCTAAATCATGAACTGGAGCTTCAAATTTGTCGAGTGCATGATTTATTTTACATTTATACTCCATCTATTTCATATTAATTTACTCACTTCACTTTGGGGGAAAATCAAGGAAAAAGTGCAAAAGTATGAGAGAGAAACTGAAAAGGTGGAGAGAAAAATTGAAAAGTGAGAAAGAGAAACTAAAAGATGGGTTAAAATATCAAAAAGTGGAAGACATGAGTGGAAAAAGATGATAAAGTAGATGTGACATGTTACCAAAAAAGAAAAACAATAGTGTATAGATTAAAAAGAAACAGACTAAAAAGGAAAGTGTGTAGATTAAAAAGAAACGGATGGGGTATGACTTCTGTAATATTTGAAGATTTTTCATACTAACCCACAAATAGAACTGTTCTTCAATGGGTTAGACCTGTGACACCTGTCACTTCAAAGCGAAAGCTCCTACAGCAATTAAAATTGCAGCCAATCACGCTAGCTAGCTAAATCTCATTAATGGGAAAAGCTAGCTAATCACACCATTAAAGAGAGGACACATTCCAAACTGCCAAACTCTCCTACTTCAAGGCAATCAAATTTTGTCATTGTCACATCTTTAACATGTCAATTCCATAATCACATCTTTAGAGCTAGTTAACATGTCCCTTTCATCATTAATTTCTCAAACATCTTCTAACAGAAGATAAGGTTAAAGACTGAGGCTCAATGGCGCCAGTGAACCAACAATTGAGAGAGTAAAAGACAAAAAGCCTAAGAGCATCACTAATAATGAACCCAAAAAAAAGGTTCATCATTCTCTCTCCTCATTTCTCTCTCCTCCACATCATTTTCACAAACCATTTCCAATTTCACTCTTAATCATGAACCCAAAAATAATGGTTCATCACTCTCTCTCATCCTTTTTCCTACCCACACATTTTCTCTCTTCAAATAATTATCACAAGGTTGTATTGATTTAATGTAAAACCAATTAACGCTAATTAATTGCAATTAACTCTTATAATTATTAATTCATAATTGGTTATTTTTATTATATATTAATTATCGATGACTAATTAATTATCGTAATCTAAATAATTTTTTTTTTTTGAAATTAATTAATATTAGTTGACAAATAATAAAAAAGATGCATCCATTCAAAACATATTACATATATCAAATGAAAACCAGACATGGAAAATTAAATGCAACAATAAAATAAAAAACTAAAATTGATAAAATTCCATTATTTTAGTTCCCATTGCTACCGTACTTTGCCCATATATGTTCGATCAAATCGTTTTTCAAAGATAAATGAGTTTGTTGATCTTCGATTTGTGCTTTGTGTTGTAAATATGTGTTGATGTCGACAATTCGCTCGTTATGATATTCAAAGCGACCTTCTTGCTCTTCATTGTTTCTCCGAGCGAACGACGTCGAGATCTCCCGACATCGAACTCGATGGATCCATGTAATTTTGGTAGGTTTCTCGTTCATCTTCAACTATCATGTTGTGCATAATTATGCACGCCAACATAATCTTATGAAGTATTTCGACATCCCAAGCAAGGGATGGCATCCGAATAATAGCAAATCGAGCTTGTAGTACTCCAAATGCTCGTTCCACGTCTTTCCTTGCGCTTCTTGATGTTTTGCAAAGAGTCTGTCTTTATGAGATTGTGGACTCGTTATGGACTTCACAAAAGTAGCCCATTTCGGATAGATACCATCAGTAAGGTAATATCCTTTGTTATATTGATTCCCATTTACAACGAAATTAACAGATGGAGCTCGACCTTCTAAAACATCTTCAAACACGGGAGACCTATGAAGCACGTTCGGATCGTTGCAACTTCCGGGCATTCCGAAAAAGAATGCCAAATCCACAAGTCCCTATCGGCTACGGCTCAAGCACAAGTGTAGCTACCCCGCCCTTCCTTGATATTGTCCTTTCCATGCTTGTTGGACAATTTTTCCATTCCCAATGCATACAATCGATGCTACCAATCATGCCGGGAAATCCACGTTCTTCTCCGATTCGTAAGCCTCCTCGGATCGACTTCATTCGGTCGTCTTAAGTACACATTAAAGAATTGGTTGATGACACCGTCAACGAATCTCTGAAGCGCCAATCTTGCCGTACTTTCACTAATACGTATGTACTCATCGCAAGCGTCAGAAGCACACCCATAAGCTAATTGTCGTATTGCTGCAGTACACTTTTGCAGCGGCGACAAGCCAAAACGACCGGTGCAATCCCTCTTTTGTTCGAACCAGTCATCATTCCTCACGACTGCATTCATGATACGCTCAAAAACATGTTTTTGCATACGAAATCTACGTCGAAACATCCTATTTGAGTAAACTGGATTTTTCGCAAAATAGTCATTGTATAATCTTAAATGACCTTCTTCTCGACCCTATCGGCCCGAGGTCCGAGACGCCCACCCGGTCTCATTCTAGGAGTGACCGCCGACACAAGGATAGGGAGGTAAGTATGAGTGACATTGTCGATCATGTCATCTACTTCTTGGTTCTCGATATCCTCTTCTAAATCATCGGAAGAAGAAGAAGAAGTTGAACTTATACTAAATTTGTAGGAATTCATTTTAAATTTAGAAGAGGAGATTGTTGTAGAGAATTGTAGGATATTTGATTTTGGTAGAGGAGATTGTTGTAGAGAATTGTAGGATATCTGATTTTGGTAGAGGAGATTGTTGTAGAGAATTGTGGAACTTTGAACCTGTTTATATAAAGTAATGGAGGAGCATAGAGATCCTTTTTAAAGTAGGAAGTGTATCATGACATGGGCTCTCCGAAAAGGAGTATATGATGATGTCTCTTCACGCTATTATCACATGGGTTGTCGAAAAAGTTGTATGGGATCATTGTGATGTCTATTCGTAGACAAGAACACATGGGTTATCTGAAAAGTAGTATGTGATCATAGTGATGTCTCTTCAGAGACAGTATCACATGGGTCCTCTGAAAAGGAGTAGGTAGCTAGGGGATCATAGACATGTCTCTTCAGATATAGTATCATGCACATGGGTTCTTTGAAAAGTAGTATGATCATAGATAATGGATAAAATACTCAAACTTTTATAACATAAACTGGCATTACAACAAAAACATAATACATTACTACTAAAACACTCAACCTAAAACAAAATACTTTAACACTCAAACATACAACTTAACATAATTAAAAACACTTACACCTAAAACATATTACTCCAAACGTGAATACTACACTCCCACAAAGTTCTGAAAATATATTTGCAGATTGCTGATCATTTCATCTTCCCATGGTGTGCGATTTTCCTTAGATGTTAATGATTGGAGCATTTGCCAATTCATCTGATACTGTTGCATCTTTAAGTTTTTCTCTTCTAACTCCATCGCCTCTGCCTGTTTATCTCTTCCAACTCCAATTGCCTTTGCTTCCTTGCTTCCTTTTGCTTAAGAAACTCTAGTTTTTCATGTTGAATATCCTGAGCTTTACCCTTTTGCTCACCATAGATTTGAAGTCTGTCACCAAATGATGAAAAAGCTTCAATAGCTTCAACGGTTTGGCTCTTACCCTTGAGTCTGGCCTTAGCTTTCTTGTTGCCTTCTGGACGAGGCAAGGAATCTCGAACATATCCGCTTGTGGGCGTGGTTGGTGTGGAGCCTCCATCTTCGGACCTTGTTCTCTTCCCACTACTTCGGAACCAACGGAATCGGACATTTGAGGCGTATTCGATGGGCGTCCACGTGTTATCTTGTAAACCGGGTTAGTCAAGATGGAACGATACTTATCAAACTTACTCATGTGGATCCATTCATCAAAGAAGTGAAATTTACCTCCCGTGCTTTCAAATATCTTATGAGCTTGGGAGATCACATCATCATCATTTTGGCCACTCCTCTTTCTCACCTGCCTTATCGTAGCATCCACACCACTTTTGCACCGCTCGGACATTTGAACCATTGGCCCTTCATACTACCAATATCGCGGAACTGAATTTCATGAGGGTTGGCTTCTCTCGTTGCCTCATATTTTTCCATCACTCTCCCCCAAAACGCACCCTTTTTTGTTGCGTTCCAACAATCTTGTCTATACTCGTATTCATGTATGATGAGACTAGTGCTTCTTTTTCGGCTTTCAACCAAATCTTTTTCTCATTTACAATGGGTTCTTGAGTTGGTGGTGGAGTTGTTTGAGGAGTTGGTTGAAATTGTGTTGGTTCGGATGAGTTGAGTGAAAGTTTGTTGCGTGCATGGAACTTGAAATTCACCATCATCTTCATCTTCACTTTCACTATCATCATCGTAATCTTGAGTTTGTAGATAATTTTGTGGGTTATGGGAACTCTCGGGGTGGAATTATATTGGTAATTGTTGTTGTTGGTGATAATTTTGGGGGTAATTTTGAGGATAGTTTTGATTTGAATTTTGTGGATAATTAGAACAATTTTGCTGATAATTATGCGGATTTTGTGGGTAATTTGGGGGGTTTTGGGGATAATTATTACGATTTTGTTGGTAATTTATGGGGTTTTGGTTTGTATTTTGTTGTGGATTTATTGGACGATTTCGCGTCTTCTACTAGGATTAGGATTAGGTACATAATTAGGATAATTAGAATCCATAATTATGAAGTTTTTTTTTGGGAAGATTGTAAGCGAAAGCAAAATTATGTGAAAAGAAATGATAATGGGAAGAGAAGAGAAAACTGAAATTGTGATAAAAGTATATCAAAATTGGTGTCTATTTATAGAGAATGAAAAAATATGAATTTTGGTATTTTTTTTTTTTTTTTTTGAGTTGTTTTTTTGAAATATTAACGTTACAAAATTTGTAACGTTAATAATTAAAGGGCGAATAGAAACGCGACAAATGGCAGCGTCACAGTGGACCGCAGAAACGCGTCAGCGCTGAATGCAGCATTTGTCGTTTTCCGCGCTGCTCAACCACTCCCTGCGCGACACGTGGCGAGGCGTTTTTTTTCCCCTGAATTCCTTCCCCTGCAGCTGCCAGCGTGGACAATTTTTTTGCAATGAACTTGGCTCACGAACCATTCGGAATTCCGAATGGTTTTGCCTCGGTCCATGTGTCAACCATTATTCCATTCATCATTAAGACAAATATTAATGGTTCAAGCTCATGAACCATTATTTTGTTCATCATTAACAATGCTCTAAGATCTTGTTTGATAAAGAGAGGTTTGGGGTAAAATTAGAGGTTTGAGCTTATATTAGAGGATTTGACTAGTCAATCCTCTAATTTGAGTTTTTGGTAAAAAGAGGTTTCGATTAGCTTATTGAGCCCAAAAAGCTCTTTTTTAAAAAGTTGGGAGATGAGCTTTTTAACATTAGAGGTTTGGGAATGATTGGACCAATTACATTTATGTCCTAAATTTGTTAAAAATTACATTCATAAATAATAAAAGGTACAACAATAGATTATGCACATGTCCTTATTGATCATTTTACACAATAATGTAGCAATCAGCTATCAGCTACTTACCAAACATATTTATACAAACAGCTAATATAATCAGCTAGTTAAATCAGTTAATAGCTATCAGCTAATACAATCAGCTAACATCTAACAACTATCCGCTAATTGATAAACAGGGACTAACACTCATTAAGCTTTGGAAGGTTAAAAAAAATTATTTTTTACTGTGTTACATTCCTCTGTATTATATTTTTGTACATTTAAAATCTATTTTGTAGATCGATATGATTTCTTTTGTACATCCAAAAACTATATTTGCGCATCCATAATGTTTTTGTATTTTACATGAATTACAACCATAAGTTTTCTTGTACGTCTAGAAATTGTGTTTGTAAATCCGAAAACTAAGTTTGTACATCTAATACGTCCAAAAATTATGTTAGTACATCTATATTATATTATGTACATCCAAAACCTATATTTGCATATTCACAATGTTGCATCTTACATGTTACATCCATTAGTTTTTTTATACACCCAAAACATATGTGTGATCCACAATATTGTTATTGAACATCCAAAAACATATGTTTGTACATCTAAAGATTCGAAAAAATAGTTAAAGATATTTTATCAAATAAAAAAGGAAAATTCATTGTACCCATGGTTACTCAGTTAGGGGCCACGTGGTTGCCAAAAACAATGTACATTGGTCAACTTTTCGCCATTAACTGTTGCTCAAGATTAAATCACGTTTTATATTATTTAACTCAAAGGTTTGTGGTTTGTCACTCAACGAAAATGTAATATGTATGTGTCCATTGTTTAGACAATAGAAGGTGCCTTTTGTTGTTAATTAGGAAAATGTAGAGGCTTTTTCATGACCATATCTTTGTCTAAATATTAGTAAAAACATGTAGATTTTTAAAGATCCTTAAATCATAGCATTTTTTTCTTTTCATGCACACCTCATTAGCTAACTAATCCGCAACTTTGTTCCTTCCTTGTAGCAATGAACCAAAGTCCAAAGAGCACCTCCCAATTTGTGTTCCTAATCAAGGAGCGAAATTATTGTGAGATGCACACATTTCCCTACATGATCGGTATTACGGCCCCGTTCTTTTAGATTGAGAGAAATTGAACTGAAGTGAACTGAACTTAATGTAATTGTACTGAACTGAATTAAACTGAATGGAACTGAACTGAACTAAACTAAAATAATAATAATAATGATGACAATAATAATAATAATAATAATAATAATAATAATAATAATAATAATAATAATAATAATAACAATAATAAATAATAATAATAATAATAATAATAAAAAATAATATTATTATCAATAATTAATATTAATATTAATATTAAAAATTATAATAATAAGTAATAATAATTAATATAGATATTAATAATTATAATAATTATTATTATTATTGTTAGATAATAATATTATAATAAGAATACTATAATAATAATAATACTAATAATTAATAAAAAAAATAATAAGAATTAATAAAAATAATAATAATAATAAGAATAATAATAATAATTAATAATAATAAATAATAATAAATAACAATAATAATAATAATAATATTAATATTAATAATAATAACAATAACAATAACAATAACAATAATAATAATAATAATAATAATAATAATAATAATAATAATAATAATAATAATAGTAGTAGTAGTAGTAGTAATACTTATAAACTGAACTCAACTGAACTGGAAATAAGTCCAAAAGAATAGGGCCTACTTTGCAGTTTCCATCAATAAGATCAATAGTTCAAAGTTACACAAAGGGGGTGTTTGGTAATTAGAGTTTTGGGGAAAAAAGAGAGTTTTGGACCACTTTTAGAGTTTTTAACTAGTCAAAAACTCTATGAGGATGTTTGGTAAAGAGAGTTTCAAGAGAGAGTTTTGGGGTGAAAACTCTCAAAACGAAAAAGCTCCTCTTTCAAGCTTTTTCTTTAGAGATTAGGTGAGAGAATGTGTGAATGACTTTTTTGCCCATAATTATAATACTAACATATCAGTTAATATGTCCATAAATGTCATTTTATACAAACAAATGGTAATCAACTTTTAGCAATTAGCTATGTTTTACCAAACACATTAAAGTTAGTCAAATCTGCAGTCAAATCTGCTAAACAAAAAGGTAAATCTCCAAATTCTAACTCTAAACTCTAACAGCTAAACTCTAAACTTTTTTGCCAGATAGGGCCAAATAGTTAACTTAACCAAATTGTCCACGACAATTGGATCTTTGAAAGCGGTTCAAATCGTCCCCTCTTAGACATGGGGAAAATAACCTCTCATACCTTGTTGATAAGCCATCTATAACCATGAACAACAAGACATGACCACACTATTGTTGAAGGTATAAAGATTTCTTCTAAATTCGGTGTTCTTGGGTGTTTAAAAGCGCAACTTCATGCTATATAGGGCAGAAACTAAGCAACTTTGTGTTCTTGTAATATTGTCGAATTTGTGTCCATGTTTGCGGACTCCCCAAAGTTCAAACCATTAAAGGTATTATTCCCAAAGATATATAGGTAAATTCACCCCGCTGGGATATGAATTATCACAAGTTGACAACAAATGGTAATTATGTCTTTCCTTAAACTACATCATTAAGTGGGCTTAAGGCTGGAAATATTGGGACAATGGTTTCTGGTATTGTTTTAGGGAAGAAATGAAAAAAAAAAAGAAAAAAGTAAAATAGGAAAGAACTAACTTTCTACTAAATGATTAGAAAGTTAAAACATAAGAATGCACAATCTGTCTTGCATGGACCCGGTTCACATTAAATATAGTGTGGACCAGGCCCAGGCACGTGACCCGGTACAAAGTACCCACTTTCACTTTTCAAAAATGCGCGATTTTCTCTATCTTCAATATTTCCAAAATCCGCGATTTCCTCTCTCTTCAATATTTCCAAAAACCAAAGATTCTATCGCTATAAAATTTCTGCAAATTATTCTCTCTCTTCTTTCAAATTATTTCTCAATTTCATACGAAACATAAATTTACGTACATCTCATTCACAAATTGATTCGAAATTGATTCTTCGACAATTTCCTTTTCACTTGAACAACTACGACAAATTCATGGAAAATTCGGGTTTAATTGATCAAATAGATCTCAATCAGAGTATTGTAGCATGTAATATAGACGACCTAAATCCGAGCATTGAAGCACTCGATGACGAACAACATCACAATTCAATCCAAAATGAGCATCGAGATCCACTCGTAATAGATCTCAATAATACACCAAGTTTTGAAGGTAACAACATCGAAGTCAATAATTTCATTTGTTTGATTAAGCAAAACACTAACACTATAATTTTATGTAGATATTGTGGTTCTGTTTCATGATGAGCTAGAAAATCAAGTTGATGAATCTAATTCAGCCGTCATTCCAGGTAAATTGTTACACTATCACATACATATACTATATCATAAATAGATACACTATCACATACATACACTATATCATAAATAGATACACTATATCATAAATAGATACACTATATCATATACACTATCACACACATACACTATATTATAAATACATACACTATATTATAAATAGATACACTATATCAGATAGAAACACACTAGCATATATAGAAAATATTTACGTAAACGCATTACAGAAACATATACCATATCACGCATAAATACACTATATCATAAATAGATACAATATACCACACAGAAATACACTATATAATATAACAAAAATATTGCGTACTATGAAATACAAAAATGGACTAAAATTCACAAATACACTATATCAAACACACATACACTATATCATAAATAGATACACTATATCATATATACATACACTATAATAAAAGTGATAAATATCTTTATTCTTTTATAATAGGTTCAACTGAACAATCACTGAATAAATAGATACACTATGTACACTGTTACGTACATACACTATATCATAGATAGGTACACTATATCATAGATAGGTACACTATATCAGATATAAAAAATATTTACTTAAACACATTACAAAAATGGACTAAAATTCACAAATACACTATATCACACACCCATACACTATATCATATAAACATGAAATTGGAGGAGTTTTACTTGGTCAAGTAAGACCAACATTGGATGATATACATGAGCTATATTGGCAGCATGCTGATATAGTAGGGTTCAGTGTTAGAAAATCCAAAAAAAAAAAAAAAAAAGATTAACCAACTTCATATACATATATATATATATACATATATATACTATATATACATATATACATATATATACATATATACATATATACATATATACATATACATATATATATACACATATACATATATATACACATATACATATATATATACACATATACATATATATATACACATATACATATATATACACATATACATATATATACATATATATATATATATATATATAGCATTCATAAATTAATTACAAAAGATTTGTCACTGATATTCATAGGTTTAATATTCATGATCATCAAAAAAGGAGTTCTTTAGATCAATAGGGCTCTTTACTTACAATGCCATCCACAAAAAACTACAAAACCCCTAGCCCTAACTAACCCTCATCTTGATCAGTTTTATTCTTTACCAAACAACAGTGGGAACCCATCACAGTAAGCCCACCATTCAGCAGTACTGTGAGCCCAGAAATCAACCCCATCACCTTCAATGATGGACTTCAGAGCCCACTTCTTGGTGGAGGTACTGTCCAGGTTGGGCCTCCAATGAACCGACTCCTTTACCTGCAAACATTCTTCACAATTCTTGACCTCCAACAGTCAAGTTTAGAAAACACATGAAAGCACATAATCTCGTCCATTCCTAACAGTTGGTGGGCATCTTCTAGACCATATCGGGAAATCCTCCTCCACTCCCTGCATACACTTGTTACACACTCTCTGTCCCTTAGGTCTCTAAGTCGAGGGAAAACGTGGAATCGCAAAATCTCATGCATGGAGAGGACTGGGTGAAGTTCATCAAGAGAAGCCATATTTTTCCTTCGAAAAAACACCAACAATCAGCATAAAACCAATTTCAAACCACCACTACACTACCCCCTGTTTTACCCCCTGATTTACTCTTATATAATTTAACTTGTTGAGTTTCAGTTCATCAATTCACAGCAAATTTAAATGATATTTAATCATCTAAACTCGATACGCTTATTAACAACTTGTTTACTAAAAACTCATAACAATTCGACAAAAAAATTCAAATGATCATCACAAAAACCAAAACCCTATCATTACCCAGAAAAATTTTCTCATAAAATCGAAAAAAAAAAAACAAATAAGGGAATTATGAAATACCTTGCTAAATTCACTAAATCGCTTCGAAATCTCTTCCAAATCGCCTTGCTTCGTATGGTGGGTTTCTTTTTGCAGCAGGTGAGAAGAAATGAAAGGGCGCCAATTTTTTTACGTGAAATGACTGCAGTTCAGAACATTATGCGCCCTGCCCAAGACACGTAATTATTACTTTATGTCATTTAACCATGACTTAACTACACTTGGGTTAGTTTTATTTAATTATGGCCTGAAAGTAAATGTTACGTCCTTAAAGGTGAAAAAAAAGTGGGAGGTCCTTAAAGGTGAAAAACACCACATGTTAAGTCCTTTATTTATGCTTAACTCATATACACTATATCATACATAAATATACTATATCATAAATAGATATACTATATCATATAGGAACACACTAGCAGATATAGAAAAACGCATTACAGAAACATACACTATATCATACATAAATACATTATATCATAAATAGATACACTATACCACACAGAAATACACTATAGAATATAACAAAAATATTGCGTACTATGGAACTCAAAAATGGACTAAAATTCACAAATACACTATATCACACACCCATACACTATATCATAAATAGATACACTATATCATATATACATACACTATAATAAAAGTGACAAAAATATCTTCATTCTTTTATAACAGGTTCAACTGAACAATCACTGAATAAACATGAAATTGGAGGAGTTTTACTTGGTCAAGTAAGATCAACATTGGATGATATACATGAGCTATATTGTCAGCATACTGCTATAGTAGGGTTCAGTGTTAGAAAATCCAAAAACAGAAAAAAAGAAGGGACATCAGTTGTGCATCAAAAGTACTATGTCTGCTCTGCTCAAGGGAAAAGAAATACCAAAATCAAAGAAAAACAGGGAGAGAATAATACAGATATAATGATACAAGACAACAATTTAAAGAAACAGAGGACAAGAAGAGTTATGATCACAAGAACTGAATGTCCTGCTCTGATTAGAGCAAGAATGAACCCTGAAGGACACTATGAAATTGTGCAGCATGTTATAAAACACAATCATCCACTTACAAGAGAACCACTAAATTACCTTCATAGATCTGAGCGTCAGATGAGTGATCCAAAGAAACAAACCATGCAAGCTATGCAAGAGTGTGGACTGAGACCGATATATTCATTCAAATACATGAGTACAGAAGCAGGTGGTGAAGATGTATTGGGTCATTCCATGAAGGACCACTTCAACTGCTGTTGTAAACTCAAAATATAACCAATTGAGGGAAAGGATTCACAAAATGTTGTTGATAACTTTTATGAGCAGATGCAAACAGATAGTAACTTCTTCTTTAGAGTAAGATTGAATGATGAAGGAAAGGTTTGCTGCTTGTTTTGGAGAGACTCCATGATGCTTGAGGACTATACAATATTTGGAGATGTTATGGTTTTTGATACTACATATAGGACAAACAAGTATAATCTTATTTGTGCACCATTTGTAGGAATTAATAACCATTGGAAAAACACAATGTTTGCATGTGCATTTCTTGCGGATGAGACAATACCATCATTTGAATGGGTTTTTGAAACATTCAAAAAATCAATGAAAGGTAAATGTCCAATAACTATATTCAGCGACCAAGATGCTGCAATTGCAGGAGCAATAAAAAAGGTACTCATGTTTATGTGACATTTGCACAACTTTTGTTATGTTCTATTGCAGAACAATAGATATTACTTGAAAAACTAACTAAATGAACTCATTGACAGGCTTTCCCAACCTCAAGACCCAGGCTATGTTTATGGCATTTGAGTCAAAATGCAAATCAACAATTTGGATTCATGAATGCAGATGAGGAATTCAAGAACATTTTTCACAAGTGTCTGAGTGGTTGCATTACAACAACAGAATTTGAACAAACTTGGAGCACAGTGACCAAAAAATACAAACTAGAAGATGATCGTTGGTTCAAGAGATTGTATAGTTTGAAAGAAAAATGGTGTACATCATTTAGCAAAGACTTCTTCTCTGCTGGAATACTATCTTCACAGAGAAGTGAAAGCACAAATCATGCTGTTGGGTTTAAGGCAAGCAAAACTACTAGCTTGACTGACTTCTTTTCAATATTCCAACAGACAGTAATAAGGTGGAGAAGACAGGAAGAAAGGGATGATTTTAATTGTACAAAGGGAATACCAAAATCAGATCTCTACATGAGTTCACTATTAAAACATGTGGCTTCACAGTACACACATACTCTTTTCCGAGATTTCGAGGAAGAATTCAAACATGCAATGGCAAGTGCAATTGAATTAGTTGGTACACAAGGAAACATTCTGACATACAGAGTTTTCCTTAATGGCATTGATGGTTCTTCTCAACAAGTCTCCTTCAATTACCCAGAGAAGACAATTGAGTGTGGATGCAGAAATTTTGAAGAATCAGGTTGGTTGTACTTTCATGCCATAAGAGTTCTACACTTGCAAATACCAGAGAAATACATATCATCAAGGTGGACAAGATTTGCAAAAAAATAAGTTTGGGAGAAATTTGATAATGAAAAGAGAGAAAAAGGAGAAATAAACAGCTTCACACCATGGAGGCTGCACATGATAAGGAGGTATGTAAACACACTATACACCAGCACAAAAATACATTATATCACACAGAAGTACACTATATGATCTATGAACACACTATATCACGTAGAAATCCACTATATGTTAGTCTAATACTATATCTACACTAGCATCACTTCTTCCATCCTGCTGTTCAATAGATGGATTACTAACATCATGTCCAGCGTGCTCTGCAACAAAAAACAATTGTACAAAACATACACTATATCAGCCTAAAACACACTATATAATGTCAAAACATACTATATCATGGCCAAATACACTAATACAACACTAACATAATATCATGTAAAAATACACTATATCATCTCAAAATACACTATAATGTCAAAACACACTATATGATGTCAATATACACTATCATCAAAAACAATGTCAAAGAACTATCACAGCAACACTATCATTTCAAAATACACTATATCATCACAAAATACACTATATCATATCAAAATACACTATATCATATCAAATCATCTCAAAATACACTATAATGTCAAAACACACTATACAATATCAATATACACTATCCAAAACACTACCATAGAACTACTACAGCAACACTATATCATTCTAAAATACACTATATCATATCAAAACACACTATATTATTTCAAAATACACTACCATTTCAAAACTAATAAAAAGTAGTATAATTACAAATACACTATATATTACAAAATAAACTATATCATGTCAAAATATACTATATCATCACAAGAATAACACAATTACAAATTATCACAAAAAAATAAACCTAAAAAAAAAATCAAAACTCCAAAAATCGCACAAAAATCAACAAAAATTTATCATGCAAACAATAAAAATCGCACAAAAATGAACGGAGAGTAATTAAAACTAAAAAAAACGAAACTCCAAAAAATCGCACAAAAATGAACGAATAGTAATTCAAACTAAAAAAACATCAGAACTCCAAAAATCGAACAAAAATCAACATAAATTTATCATGCAAACAATAAAAAACGCACAAAAAATGAACGAAGAGTAATTCAAACTAAAAAACATCAAAACTCCAAAAACTATAAGAAATTATAGTAAAAACCAAAATCAACAACATAATTACCATCAGTATGAGCAGTTCCACTAACACCAGGAAACTCCGATTCCTCTGCACGACCACCAAGAGATGAACGCAAATTCCGATTACCGATCGTCTTCCTTCCCATTGCTAAATTCAAACGAAAAGATTACACAGAACTGAAAATGAAGAAGTTAGGGCAGAGAAGATTACACAAAACTGAACTTGAAGAGAGAAAAAATGAAGAAGTTAGGGCAAAGAAGATGATAAGTTATTACTGAAAGACAAAATGCAGAAGTTACAAGAGAACGAAGTAGTGGGAAGAAGTTATGAGGAGAGAGAAAATATGAGGAAATATGAGGAGAAATAAAATCTGAGGAGAGAGAAAAACTAGAGGCGCCAAAAACTGAAAAGCGTAATCATTACTGTTGCCTCAACTCACGTGATATGGATTGGGTGCACACTAATTAGTGTGCACCGGGTTCATATTAGTTTTTTTAAAGAATGCAACCCCCAAAAAACCATGGCCCTCCTAGATATCTGATTCAACAGGCAACTCATAATACACGAATGTGGTGACAACAAAACTAACAGAAAACTGTCAAGACTTATATACAAAAGGCTGCAAATATTGGTCATCAATATGATTATAATCAAACTTTGTACTAAAACTAGAAATCATATAAACATATGGTGTAGATCACATAAACTGTCAGAGGTAGCTGTAGAGCTGATCATATCAGGTTGAGCAGGCCAAGTAATGTTTCGGCCAGAGATAATTTGGGACAGGTCAAGCTGGTAAGGCCATACTTGATCAACTCCAGAAGTAAGACTATCCTGAGGTAGGGAGATTAATCAGTTGTACAATGGAGAAACTGGCGTCGTACAATTCTTACTCAGCTTCATGATATAGATCTATTTCTAAGCAATACTTTTGTTTTGGGCTTATCACCCAAAAATATCCCCACAATCATCTGACAGGAAAATAAAAGATAAAAAGACAATTTTCAGAAGCAAAACAAAAACAAATAGCTGTCAAAAATCTAAATAAGCAATCATGCTTGACAAAAGCATCATGTTATAAGCCCAGCCCACCAACCCCTCCTGGCCATCGAACTCAACATCTTATGACTCTTGAATGAGCACCTAACGGTGTGTTACAAGTGCAGAAAATGAGGCATTGATGGGACCACCGTAGCCATGCTTGCATCTAAATTCCAATTCAATCAACATTAGAACCTCTTCAACATCTTGTGAGATCATAAGAGAGAATAGCTCGATATCTATATGTTTGAAATATGAGTATGTGGGGGCTTTTTTAAATGAATCGAATCAAATAGACCTTTTCTTATTTCAAAAAGTGGTAGAGCCACGCTCTTTGAAGGCCACTGGTGGGCCGGTGGCACAACAGAAAAATTTGGAGCAGCTAATGATGTAACTAACACGCAAGGAGACAGTACACAAAGAAATAGTTAGAACGATCCAAAAACACAGCAAGAGAAATACTTGAATATGGAAAAACCAAGAAGAGATGAGAAGGTTGTGATGTGGAGAGATCCACTGTCCTTAAAGGTGATTTCGCCGCAGCATGGGTGCAAACTTCCTCCCAACGACCACCCTCCACGATTAACACAGCGCCGCCCGTTTGTGTGCACTCACAAGCAGACAGATGGAGTGACTGAACTTAGCCTGAAATTTAGGAGAGCATTTTGTGTGGAGAGAATGACTGATTATTGTGTATATAACTCTAACCAGAGATTAAGGGTTTAAATAGGTTAGAGAAGATCCGAAAATAAGGCAATGAAATATTGTGGGAGGAAAATAAGGTATAACAGTAGCGATAAAAACGACAAGAATCAATTTGTCGTTACAAACTGATTGCTAGAATCCCGCACAAAAAATATCGAAAAACTGATCCCAAAAAGTTAGAGCAGAAGACAAAACGGGACACAGACTCACATCCCATGCTCGCCACGAGCCCGACCCCAAGCCTGGTCGGGGCGCACTTGTATGGTTTCCCATTCTTCTAGCTCTTTGCTCAACAAGGCTTAAAGGAACATGATGGTATATAAACAAGGTAATAACTTTGTATTCTTTCCATGTGGGACATGGGTATTTCATAAACAAAAGAAAACAAATAAATGCTCCATGAATATGACTAGCTTTGGGGCTTTAATTCTAACAATCCCCCACAAGAATCAAAGTTAGAAGAAAGAAAAGAGGAATAAACAATTTCGGGCTTGAAAAGAAGTAATGCATCAGTTTTAATGTCTTGTGACTTGAATTAACACTTAGTGAATCAGATTTGGGAATCTTGTTCAATTAAATGATGTTCATCTTGAACTTACAAGAACTTAAAACCTTTAGGATCTTTTGTCCATAACTACCTAACTTACACTCTTTTTTGCGAGAAACTACCTTATTTTCAAAATTTTGTACAAAACTACCTTTGTTACGTTATTTTTTGTTGACCACTACCTAAAAACTTTTTCCGACGTTTGACTGTAGTTTTTCGGTGAGTAAAACTCATGTGCAGGTCACGTGACTTGTTATTTTCCATATTTTATTCCCCCCTTCTATTTTTCCTTCCCTTTTCTAAACTAACACTCTCTCTCCTTACCTAACTAAGGATATGCACATGGGTTTTGTACAAAATAGAAGGGGGGAATAAAATAAGGAAAATAACAAGTCACATGACTTGCACATGGGTTTTACTCATCGGAAAAATACAGTCAAACGTCGGGAAAAGTTTTTAGGTAGTAGTCAACAAACAATAACGTAACAAAGGTAGTTTTGTACAAAATTTTGTAAATAAGGTAGTTTTTCGCAAAAAAGAGTGTAAGTAAGGTAGTTATGGACAAAAAAACCAAACCTTTATCTAAACCACACATCCATCTTTAAGAGAAGTAGTCGCTCCGCGATCAATGTGGCGCCTATATTGGTCATACGCCTAACCTGGATGCTCATAGATGCTTTAGAGAAATGACCCACAATTTCTCATAGGAAGCGGCCCACATCCACATCTAAGTAGGTGAATCCCATCAAGTGTGTACCACCACACACCACCACACAACTGTGGATATGGGTTCATTAAGAGCATTTTGCTCATCCTAATCACTAGTGGTAAGCACTTTTCAACATAATTTTTCATAAGAGGGATAGAAACAAAGAAGTGCCTTTATTACTAATGTTGCCCCTTGAACTCTACTTGCATAGAGTAGGGTTTCATTATTACATTTCAAATGGGTCTCAATCCCATCTCTCTAGATGCATCCACAATTACATTTCTAGAAAGGCCTTTAGTAAATGGACCCGCTAAGTTCTTTTCGGACTTTACATAGTCCACTGATATCACTCCATTGTTTATCAAATCTTTAATAACCTTATGTCTGAGACGAATGTGCCTTTTCTTTCCATTGCATAAATTATTCTTTGCCACTGCAATAGCTGCATGAGAGTCACAATGCAGTGCAACCGAAGGAGCAGGTTTCCCCCCTCAATGGAACATCATTCAGCAAGTTTCTAAGCCATTCTGCCTCATTTCCTACCAAATCAAGTGCAACAAATTCATATTCCATAGTTGACATAGCAATACAAGATTGTTTACAAGATTTCCATGAATTAGCACCACCACTCAAGGTAAAAACAAAACCACCAGTAGAGTTAATCTCATCATTTCCAGATTCCCAATTAGCATCACAATAACCTTCTAAAACAGCAGGAGAAGAAGAATAGTGAATGCCCTAATCCATGGTTCCTTTGAGGTATCTAAGCAAACGAAGCAAAGCACCCCAATGATCCTTGCTAGGATTATGAGTGCATCTACTAAGTCTGTTAATAGCATATGCAACATCAGGGCTAGTGCAATTCATCAAATACATAATGCTACCAATTACTTTAGCAATACAGGGTCTCCCTTATTTTTCACCAAGTGGATACTAGAGTCATAAGGAGTCATGACTGGATCAACATCAAAGGAATTGAACTTCCTAAGTACCTTTTCAACATAATGGGCCTGGCTCAAACTAAAAACATGAGCAGATCTAGAAGTTTTAACTCCCAAAATAAGGTCAGCCTCACCCATATCTTTCATTTCAAACTTAGTACTTAAGAATTCTTTCACTTCATTCACAAGATCTAAGCTAGTCCCAAGAATCAACATATCATCAACATATAAACAGATGATCACGCAACCTCGAGAGTCATTTTTAGAATAGACACAAGTATCGCTCTCATTTACAAGAAACCCAAAACTAGTTATGGTATTATCAAAGTTTTGGTACCATTGTTTGGGGGCTTGCTTTAAACCATAAAGGGATTTTACTAGCTTACACACCTTGTGTTCTTGACCCGAAACTACACATTCTTTAGGTAGATCCATATAGATTTCTTCCTCAAGGTCACCATTTAGGAAAGCAGTCTTAACATCCATTTGATGCACTATAAAGCCATGTAAAGCAGCTAAGGCAATCAGAGTCCTAATGGTAGCAATCTTAGTAACTAGGGAATAGGTGTCAAATAATCAATTCCCTCCTTTTGAGTGAAACCCCTCACAACTAATCTTGCCTTATACTTGTCAATGAAACCATCAGGCTTTAACTTCTTTTTAAAGATCCATTTGCTAGAGATAGGCTTATAACCCTTAGGAAGGTCTGCTAATTCCCAAGTGTTGTAACTCATAATGGACTCTAGCTCATTATCTATGGCGTCTTTCCAAAAAATAGCATCAACGGATTTCATAGCCTCACCATAGGTCTTAGGGTCTTCTTCTAAGATAAGGACAGACACTAGACTCTCATTTAGGACATAACTTTCAGTAAGGAAGGAGGTGACAAAATCAGAACCGAAACTGTTCTCTTTTCTAGGTCTTTTGCTCCTCTTAGGTTCTTCTTCTATTACTGGTAAAGTCACTTGAGGACTAGGCACAGACAAAGCATGATCAGCAGAAGAGAAACTTGAAGCAGTAGAAGAATATTTCAAAGGAAAAAATATATTCAAAGAATTCAGCATCTCTTGATTAAACAATTGCACCACAAGCATAAGAACCTTTAGCATCCTTAATTAGAAAGCGATAAGCAGCACTATGAAATGCATAACCAATGAAAATGGAATCACAAGTTTTTGGTCCTATCTTATCCCTTTTAAAGGAAGGTATGACAACCTTAGCAAGACACCCCCATACTTTTAGGTATTTGAGGTTAGGGTTATGACATTTCCACATCTCATATGGGGTTTTGTCTAGCTTCTTATGAGGTACACGGTTCAAGACATGACAAGCAGATAGAATGGCCTCCCCTCACATGTTATTAGGAAGCCCAGAACTAATCAACATAGCATTCTTCATGTTCTTAAGGTTTCTATTCTTCCTTTCATCTATACCGTTTTGTTTGGGGGTATAAGGGGAAGTCATCTCATGGATAATCCCATTTTGTTCTCAGAAGGTCTTAAGGGAAGTAGGGTCACACTCTCCTCCCCTATCACGTCTAAGTCTCTTAATTTTCTTGTCTAATTGGTTTTCAACCTCAGCTTTGTACTTTAAAAACATTTACTCTGCCTCATCCTTAGATTTTAGAAGGTATACTATAGTGTAATGGGAAAAGTCATCTACAAAGGTTATGTAATACTTCTTCCCTCCCCGACATTCATAGTTCTTAAAGTCTCCTAAGTCAGAGTGAATGAGTTCAAGAAGTTCAGATTGCCTATCAACTGATTTAAAAGGCTTCCTAGCAAATTTAGCTTCAACACAAATTTCACATTTAGGCAAATCAGAATTGGAGAAGCTAGGTATCAGATTCAAATGTTTCAGCCTTTTTATGGAGGCTGCATTCACATGACCTAATCTAGAATGCCGTAAATCAATAGACTTAGCAATTTAAGCAGAAGAAGTAGAAGCATATCTATTCATGAGTTCGACAGTAGCATCAATAGTAAAATGCCCCCCATTACAGAATTCCTTCCCCACAAAATCCCCATTCCGAGTGATAACAAGTCTATTAGAATCAAAAGACAACTTTAAACCAGCCCTAATTAACAAACTTCCAGAAATCATATTCCTACGCATTTCAGGAACATGAAGTACACTTGTAAGATTAAGAAGTTTTTCAGAAGTGAGTTTGAGAGTAATCTTCCCTTTGCCGCTAACTTTTGCTGAAGCATAGTTGCCCATGAACACATTTTCACCTTACATCTTTTCATATTGATCAAACATGGCTCGATTGGTGCAGATGTGCCTAGTTGCTCCTGTGTCAACAATCCATTCAGCTGTATCTTCAGCAAGGTTGACCTCAGATACAACAGCAACAATGTTTTCAGCTTCTTCCATCAAGTTTGCTTAGTTCTTCTTTTTGTTCCAGCAATTTGCAGCTTTGTTTCCAGGCTTACCGCATTCATGATAGCTTCTTTTGAACCTGTATTTCTGCAAACCTCCATGAGGTTTGAGACTACTGTCTCCCTTGTAAGAACTATTTCCCTTGTGTTTGTTCCTGTCATAATTGGAGTGTTCGGAGTCCACAAGATTAGCTTTAGGAAAAACAGCATGATTAGAAGGTTTATCCTTAAGGCGGTTTTCCTCCTCAATTTTCAGATGACCAACAAGTTCTTCAAGGGTAAGGTCTCTCTTTTTGTGCATAAGCTGGTTCCTATAGTCCTTCCAGGAAGAGGGCAGTTTCTCAATAAGAACGATAGCCTCGGTATACTCACAAATAATAAGACCCTCAGCAACAATATTGGTGCAAATAGTTTCATAGTCATGAACCTGGACAATAATGGGATTTTTTATCATCTATCATAAAATTAATCCACTTACTAATGCAGTAGCGTTTGGTTCCAGCATTATCAACACCATATTTCTTTTATATGGTATCCCAAATGTCCTTAGCATGGTTATAAGTCATATAAATATTAAGTAGTACATTGGACATATAGTGTAGCAACATCCCCTGACAGGTTATGTCATCCTTAGCAAATTTGGTCTCATATGCCAGTTTCTCAGTCTCATTACTGGGAATAATAGGATTGTCAAGAGCATAAGCCACGTCAATTCGTTCAAAATAAAACCTAACCCTGACAGCCCGACGTTTATAGTTTTTCCCCTTAAGAGACTCAATCTTAGACATATCAGGAATGGATAGACGAGATGCCATGAAAATAAAATAACACAAATCACCTTTAAGATTGTTGTAACTAACACACAAGGAGACTGTACACAGAGAAATAGTTAGAACGATCTTACTTGAATATGGAAAAACCAAGAAGAGATAAGAAGGTTGTGACGTGGAGAGATCCACTGTCCTTAAAGGTGATTCGCTGCAGCACGGGTGCAACCTTCCTCCCGACGACCACCCTCTAGGATTAACACAGCGCCGCCATTAGTGTGCACTCACAAGCAGTCGGATAGAGTGACTGAACTTAGCTCGAAATTTAGGAGATCATTTTTTTGTGGAGAGAATGACTGATTATTGTGTATAACTCTAACCAGATGACATAGGGAAATTGGGTCGTTACAAATCTCCTAATCGTCAAACAAAACCTAACTAAATCACTAAAATAGGTAAAGTGATAAGTAAGGGTCGAGATCCACAGGGAATAGCAAGAAGAACACTAATGTTACTAATTGTTGCAAGCTAAGTCGAAGATTTTAACAAGATGTTTGGTTTACTAAACTAAGAACTAAATTAACTAATCAATTAAGACCTTAGAAAGACGCTAAATGATTAGACAAGAAATCAATTGATAAAAACATTGGGAGAAGGGGATAAACACCATCCAATCATAATTTAGGCAATAAAAAGGACGAAGTATAGGAGAAAGAATTAAGCAACTAATTGAGGTTATTGACTCTTAACTAGTTCTAAGCCCTCTCTAGAGGGTGCATAAAACTACCTAGGCCACACATTTAAGCCACTCTCATGGTCTCAAACATGCAACCAAGGGTTAAGCACAATGTCAATTTACAAAACCATCACTTAAATCTCACTCTCATGAGCAATTAAGCAAGAAAATAGCATAAACATCAACCTTAATTTCCTCGCTCAATTTGACTAAGGCATCAATCAACAAACATCTAAGTAATCAACTAGAATGCAAGTAGATAATAGTCATGCTATTGATCAATTAATAAGCCCAATCAAACCCCCTAACTTCCTATTCAAACACCCAAATCAATCATGGTTGGGTTTTCACCCCAACCCCCAACTAATTAACTACTCACTAATCATCATAAGCATCATAGTAATACTAATAAAAGGGAAAAATAAATCAAACATGAACAACTAAAGCAATCAACACAAGATCTAACACAAGATTAAGTTAAGAAACTAAAATCTAAACATGGATTAAACTAAGTAAACAAAATTTAAATAAACAAAATGATAAAGGTATAAAAATTAGAGAGAAGAAGAAATATTACTTAAACCATGAAGAAAAAATGAAGATCTTGCATAAGAACCACAGTTTTTGCCATAATCTAAGCTACAAAACCATGAAAATTTACTTTCTCTCTCTAGGGTTTTACTTTCTCTCACTAGATTAAGCTAAAAACTCTCTAAAAATGATTTGCTAGAATAAAAGTTAATCTGTCATTAAGCGGACAGAGTATTTATATCCTTACAAAAACGGGGCTAAAAACGGCGTTTAAAGAACAAAATGTCGAGAAATTAACAAGGAGCGCCCGCTCCTTGTTAAATAGGAGCGCCCGCTCCTAACAAAGTTAGGCGATGGAGCGAGTGCTCATGGAGAGCTCCTGGGTCGTTCAATTTCTACTGCTAACAGGATGGCTGCCCAGCAAATGAGGAGCGCCCGCACCTATGTAGAACGGAGCGTCCGCTCCCTATTAAATGCGCGCCAGGAGCGCTTGCTCAATGGGAGCTCCTGGGTAGCTCCAAGCTACTGTTTCTTCTTGCGTCCTTCATCACATATAGGAGCGCCCGCTCCTTTTTCCTTGAGAGCGCCCGCTTTTCTCTTCCCCATGCTAGGAGCTCCAGCTCCTCGGTGGCTCCTTCCTTGCTCCAAGTTCATGCCTCACCCTGCCATGTATTAGAGCTTGGAGGAGCGCCCCCTCCAATTTTACAAGGAGCGCCTGCTCCTCCCCTGTTTGCTCTTTTCTTCTTAAAAGTTCACACTAAACAATAGTGTTAGTAATCGAAGGGGAGGAAGGAAAAGCTATTGAATCCTACATACCTAGTATGCATCGCTAGAAGATGAAAATGAGGGAATTAGAGGGAGAAAACGCATTTAAATTCAAGATTATCGTGCAAAACTTATCAAAATATGCACATGAGTGAGACTAAATTCTCACTCATCAAAATTTCCCCAAGCTTGCCAATTGCTTGTCCTCAAGCAACCAGCTAGAGAAGGGAAACATGCAAAAGAAAGTAAGAGATACACTATAGAAAGTTATCGAAAACTAAAGCACTTTTCACGGTTTTGCCCAAGTCGAGTAATGAAGAATTGGTTCATAATCAAAGAACAAAGAGCAATTTTTCAAGATAAATTCTTTCCAAATGTGTTCATAGGTTAGGGTGGAGAAAAAGACTAAACAAGATTGCAATTAGGACACTTTTTTAGGCTTTTTACTAGCTCATTAGAGACACTTCTAGCTATTCTAAAGACAATGGCTCTTCAAAAGGTATAGAAGTACAAATGGTAGTCCACTTTCTTTAAACACACAATTAGGCCTTAACTCCACTCTACTTGAAACCGCGGTGAAAGTAACACTAAGTGTGGGAGGCATCCACAAATTGACCTCTTTTATTGAACTTTTCTATTCTTTTTGTGCTTTTCATTTTTCACTTTTTTTTTCTTTTCACGCCTTTTTTGACTGTTTTTGGCTTTTTCTTTTTGTTCCCTTATTATGGGACTTTATTACACAAAGACGAGATTGACTTGATAGAAGATTACGAGCACTTGTGGCTTTTGTGCCACTTATTACACATAACGAAAAATAAAGCCTAAGTTTCTTGTAGAGTTTTGTTTTGGGACACATGGAGTACATCTAAGGATACACGGGACCGCAAAGTATAAGCAAAAATACCCAAGCATGAGCAACTTAGTCAAAATTCAAGACTAGATGAGCAATTGAGCATTCATTAGCTTCATTTAGCATACTCTAATGCAATCAAGATTAGGCAATTCCTAGATTACCTAACCCATGCCCACATTCTTCCAGAACAAACCTATATTCATGTACTCTGAATTCAAAGAGAGGAAGCCACATAACTCATTCTCAAACGTCATTCATGGGCAAGCAAACCACTTTTTAGCGCTTTTACTAAAACAAAATCTAACACTCTTTTTTTTTTTTTTTTTTTTTTTGTAAGCAAATGCTCTACATGCAACTAGTCTATGAAAGCAATTAAACTATTTACAAGATAGAGGTGAGAGAAGCTCACCATAAAGGATTGTTGTTGAATCGTCATTAGAAGGATCAAAGACACAAGAAATTGTTAGTTTAAAAAAAACAAGTACTTATCATCATTAATAATCCATTGTCTCTTGATGGGACAAATTTGATGCGAACCAAAAAGTATAAACCACCCACATCACCACCACCAATCTTCCTATTTCCTCAACAAGACTACCCCTTTAAAGCTTGACTGCCCCAAAGTATTCACCACCGCCCCTCATGCATACAAAGCCCTTAATTCAAGTAAAAATCAATACACCCCCCAAGCTTAGCAAATGCACTAGTCCCTAGTGCGAAGGGCGAGGACTAGACCCGCGGTCTAGTCCATCCGTGGGCGAGGATCGCCATAGTTTCCATAAGGAGGCATTGGATGAGGGTCCCAACCACCGGAGTATCCCGGGGGGGTACCCATAATAAGGGGGTGGGGGAATACCACTACTACTACTACCACCACCGTTATCGGGGGGTGGCACAAAAGGATAGTTGGGATCACCAACCGGGTTTGTGCCACCGGGTTCCCTATAATCATAAGGTGGATCACAATTGGGGTGGTAGGGGTAGGTTGGTTGGTTGTTTTGCCAACCGGGGACCGGCCCATGTTGAGGGGGCCAATGGGGGTAGTTCATATATGGTGCAAAATCACCTCTTTCTACATGGTAGTTGTAGATTTGGTTGGTTTGCACCATCATGCCATCATAATCACTCTGTATGCCCTCCATCATAGAATACATATGATTTTGAGTGAGGGAGAGGGAGGCGATGGCATTCTCGAGATCAAAGGAGGAAGAGGAGGAAGATGAAGGTTGCCTACTAGAGCGACCTTGGGGAGGGGGAACAACATGCTCGGCACGGGGATGTGGATCATCTTATTCGGGGTCACTATCGACATTCCAAACATTACCCGCTTCCCGGTCAATCCTAGTAGCCTCGGGGTTAGGGAGGAAACAATGGTGGTGACCCTTAACAAGCCAACTCCAATGCTCGGGGTCATGGGTAGGGCGGATCCATTGCATCCGCCGCAAGGCATCAAGGTCGAGGAAAGGGTTATTATCTATGGCCTTGAGTTGCTTTAGGTGCTCCCCGAAACCCTTGTTGATGGCTATCAAAGAAATCATGCCACCAATGTTTATATTCCCCCTATAGAGTTTCCCTTTTTTAATCTCTACACACCTTTCTAGGAAATTAAAGCTCGAGTTGAGCATTCCCCATAAACGATCCGGGGTCTCGGTGGCCATGTAGAGGACAACAAGGTCTTCCTTGGTCATCTTACTAAGCTCTTGCTTAGTATAGACGCACCCAACGAGAAGTTGATGGGTGTACCGAAGGTTGGAGGAAACAATAGCCGAAGAGGAGATCGACCGAGATTGGAAATTGGATAATCGGGAGATGAGCCTCCAAAAGGCTTCTTGGTTGTAATTGGGGAAGTTTTGGAGGTGAGGGTGTAACACCCCCGCTAACCCGAACCCTTTTTCATTTAATAAAACTCGAGATGGGGGAAAATCCACGAGGGTTCGACTCAACGGGCGTGCTATCGCCGCACTTATCTCCTTGGAAATAAATGCAAGGCTAGATTAAAGCATACTAAATTCAAATTAATTAATCCTTACAACCAAGTAAAATGTTCATTAAATATTACTAATTACTAAAGTATTTCAGAGTTCCAGCGGAAGCTAAATCATAAGCTAAGTGGATGACAACTCTAAGTGATCTCCCTTTTGTTCCCCCGTCGATCACCCACCTGCACAAATACATTGAAAAGAAACAAGAGAGACAAGCTCCCAAAAATCAGAGAAACTGAGTAATTCCAACTCCATCCCGTAAAAATACTTAAGTTGAAAATATATTGTAAAATAGTAGATTAATAGGGTTGAAAAGCATACACATACACACATATATATATACAATGAATAATCGCATAATTAATTCAATTAATCCATTTATTTAAGGAGAGGAAAGAGAACGCCAGTAAGCCGGGGTCAATCCCCTGTAACCACTTACTTCATCATTGTAGGCCGGGGTCAATCCCCTGTAACCACCTACGGATAACAAAATGGCCAAAATAACAGAGTCCCTAGTGTGCACACCCCTTCTACTTGGATCACAACAAGATAGAAGGAAGACAAGTAACAGAAAATCAGTATAGTAACCAAAGAACCTGTAGGGGCCGCTGAACCTCTCATACAGGGCAACCTGTTCATCATTTCCCTCCGATATTTCACTTTACGTGATTAACATCTTTTAATCAAGTCATCACATAAATCACGTACGCATTTACGTCATCTTGTTCAATCTAGTGTGAACATATTCAATCCATCATAATCTCAATCCATTCATAGGGTTTCAATAACTCATTTCATAAACACAACCGTCACTTGAGTTCATTTATCACTTCAGATTCATAATCATTTCATTATCACAAGTTCTTATCAATTCCAACTTTCATAAAGTCTCAATATTAATAACAATAATGATAATAATAATAATAATCATAATAATCATAATAATAATAATCATAATAATAATAATAGTAATAATAATAACAATAATAATATTAATAACCATAATAACGTTATAGTAAACATCTTTGTCATATCGCACATCGTCCATAGTCATGATTCATAATCGAAATCCATAGTCGTTGTCCATTTTGTCCTTCATATTCATAATTCGCATTAAGTCGATAATCCATAATTATAGTCCATACTTATAAATTTTATAAGCACATAATCACGTAATCAATTCATTTTATACTAACGGGATCTATGTTTAGATGGACATCGGAGATTACCTCGTGACGCGTGCCCAAAAGTTAGATTCACGAACCGATTAACACTCTTGATATTCCTCGTCTACGCAATTGGAGTCTACAATAGACATTAACGAGATCTAAGTTAGTTACCTAAATAACCCCTTTTTATATAAAATAAGCAATTTAAATAATTTAAATAACTTAAAGAAATTCTTAATTAATTTAAGAGAGTTTATAAATCAAAGTTTATAGTTTTCAAATCAATTATGAAATTATTTTAAGTACTTAAAATTACTTCAACTTAACTTTCATTAACTTAAATAAATTTTTAAAACATAAAAAAAACTAACTTTATTATACTCATTTTATTTAAGAAACATTTTCAAGTTATAAAAGATTAACTTAAACTAAAATATACTAACTTAATTAAAGTAGGCTAGTTTAGGAAAGTCATGGGTTTAGTTTTAAAAATAAAATAAAATAAACAAATAAAACTAAAATAAAGTGGAAAGGGGGGGGTTTACTGATTCAAAGAATTAGTTTAACAAAACTGAAGAAAAAAAAAACGCAAGAAGGAAGGAAGGAACAGGGGAGGCGAATCAGTGGGGAAGAAGAGGAAGGAAGGGATGCTGGTGTTTCGAGCGGCGGACGGGCGAAGTCAGGCGGGGAGGGGGTGGTTTCAGGTGGCGGCGTCTGGCGCGGGCTGCTGTCAAGAAGCAGCAGAGGCGCCGCGAAGCTTAACAACATAGGTGATGCGATTGGGCTGGCGGTGGTGCGGTGTTTGGCTGGCGGTTGTCGGCCGGAAATACCGCTAAATCAGGTGGTTCGAGTGGTGGTTCAAAGGAATCAGGGGAGGTTGTTAATGGTGGTTTGAATTTTCATTTTTAATTTTCATTTTTAATTTTCAAAATCAAAAATCAGAAATTAAGGAAGAAGATAAAGGATTGAAGCAAACCTTTTTTTTTTGAATTGTTTGCTTGATTCATTTAGGTGAGAGTAAATCAGTATTTATAGGAGGATTTGGTCAGAAATTTTGAGCTTTGGTCAAGCTCCATTAATGGTGGATGTGAGGTGTGAGGGCTATGGAGTTTAGGCTTTTGAAATTGTTGCCCCTAATATCTGAAAATTGTGGATTGAGTTTCAATTTGCACTGACAAAGGCTGAATTTTGTGTTGAAAATCTTGCTCTTGTGTGCTGAAAATCAGGAACGAAGGAAGGAAGGGGAGGGAAGATGGTGAAACTGTTTTCACCTCTTTATTTTTCTTTTTTTTTTGTTTTATTTCCCTTTTTCTTTTTGACTAAAAGACATATGGCTATGGACTTGTATTTGGGCTTTGGATTACTAAAATGGATGGACAACTTGAATGAATAAGAATGCCCCACAACTAAATACACCTTTCAATTACTATATTAAAATACTTTGAAATAATGAAAATGAATAATTAGTTTAGTTAAATTAAATACATTTCAATTAAATCATTTAAATAAACTCGTTAAATAATTCAAAACTAAATGAAATTATTATTTTAATGAACATAGTTATCAAATAAAATAGCATTATCATAAAATAATTTTAAGTGGAAATAATATTAAACCTTAATAAATAATAAAATAATCGTTGAAAATTCGAGGTATTACATCTACTCCTCCTTAAAAACAAAGTTCGTCCTCGAACTTTAAAGTTAGATGTTTAATATTAACGAAACAGTAGCTTTGCGCTTTGTTAGTATTACATTCGGTCCCCCTTAAGGAGTTTCGTCCCCGAAACTCGATAATCGTACCTCAGAAAAGAGTTCAGGATAACGCTTTTTCATGTCATCTTCTGTTTCCCAAGTTGCTTCCTCGGTTTGATGATTAGACCACAAAACTTTGACTAACTTTATTGCCTTGTTCCGAGTGTTTCTCGTTTTGGAATCAAGGATTCTAATAGGACGTTCTTCAAAAGTGAGGGTCTCATCTAGTTCAATGGTTTCAGGTTGGATGACATGGGAGGGATCAGAAACGTATTTACGGAGTTGAGACACATGGAAAACATTATGAACATTGGCTAACTCTGTGGGCAAGGCTAATCTATAGGCCACTTGTCCAATTCTTTCCAATACCTCATAAGGTCCGATATAACGAGGACTCAGCTTTCCTTTACTACCGAACCTCATTACTCCCTTGGTTGGCGAAACTTTCAGCAACACTTTTTCTCCAACTTCAAACTCTAAATCTCGTCTCCTTTGATCAACATACGATTTTTGCCGATCCTGAGCTGCTTTCATACGCTCTTGAATCAACTTCACCTTGTTGGTAGTATCTTCAATCATTTCTGGTCCCAAATTCAACGACTCGTTGACATCTCTCCAACATATAGGACTTCTACATTTCCGTCCATACAATGCCTCATAAGGTGCCATTCCTGTGCTCGAGTGATAACTGTTGTTATACGAGAACTCAATGTACATCAAATGATCATCCCAATATCCTCCGAAATCCATTACGCATGCTCTCAGCATATCCTCCAAGGTTTGAATGGTTCTCTCCGTTTGACCATCTGTTGTTGGGTGGAAGGCTGTGCTGAATTTCAATAGTGTACCCACGGCTGTCTGAAGCTGTTTCCAGAACTTAGATAAGAATCTCGAGTCCCTATCCGAAACGATGTCCTTCGGGACACCATGTAGTCTAACCACCTCATTAAAGTAAGCATCCGCCAACTGTTTCAACGACCAAGTATCCTTCATTGCCACGAATCTTGCCGTCTTAGTCAAACGGTCCACTATTACCCATATTGCATTCTTTCCCGACCTCGTATTCGGTAACCCCATGATGAAATCCATAGAGATAGATTCTCATTTCCATCCTGGCACTTCCAACGGTTGCAATTTTTCTCCAGGCTTCATATGCTGTATTTTCACCTTCTGGCATGTTAAACATTTTGCAACAAAGTCGGCTACTTCTTGCTTCATTCTAGGCCACCAAAAATGCTTTTTCAAATCCTTATAGAGCTTATCTCCTCCTAGATGTATGGAATACGGTGAACTATGGGCTTCCCTTAGAATTCTCGTCTTGAGTTCCTCATCCTGTGGCACACACAATCTCCGTTTATACTTTGCAATGCCATTGTCGTCGATCTCGAACTCCGGTGCTTGACCACATTCCTTCATCTTTCTTAACTTGCTTAACCACTTGTCTGCAGCTTGTTTCACCCGAATCTCCTCAAATATGTCCGGTCCAACAGTAAGAGCATTCAACTGAGCTTTCACATAACCGGGCTCAACTATTTCCAAACTCAATCTCTTAATCTCCTCACACAATTCATCGGCTAGGATCAACACATTTAGCGAATGAGCACTCTTCCTACTCAACGCGTCAGCTACTTTGTTCGCTTTTCCCTCTTGATACACTATCTTCAAATCATAGTCGTTTATGAGCTCGAGCCAACGTCTCTGTCTCATGTTCAACTCCTTTTGCGTATACAGATACTTCAAACTCTTGTGATCTGTATAGACTTTACACTGCACTCCATACAAGTAATGTCTCCAGATTTTCAGCGCAAACACGATCGCTCCTAACTCCAAGTCATGAGTAGGGTGATTTTGCTCATATGGTTTGAGTTGTCTCGACGCATAGGCCACTACTTTACCATGTTGCATCAAGACGCACCCAAAACCTTTCTTTGAGGCATCACTGTAGACTTCAAATCCTTCTACTCCAGAGGGCAATGTCAATACAGGGGCTGTTGTAAGTCTCTTCTTCAGCTCTTGAAATGCTTCCTCACACTTATCATCCCAATGAAATTTTGTTGTTTTCTTCATCAGGTTAGTGAGAGGTTGGGCTGTTCTAGAAAAATCTTTCACAAATCTCCGGTAATATCCATCTAAACCCAAGAAACTCCGTACTTCGGTGACGTTCTTAGGTTGAGGCCAATCGGTCACTGCTTGAATCTTCGAAGGATCTACGGAAACGCCTTCTTTTGATATCACATGACCCAAAAATGAGACTTTTTCCGGCCAAAATTCACACTTCGAGAACTTCGCGTACAATTGCTTTTCTCGAAGAATCTCCAGAACTTTCCTCAACTGATCCTGATGCTCTTTTCTATCCTTCGAGTACACCAATATATCGTCAATGAACACAATCACGAACTTATCCAGGTATGGCTGGAAAGTCCTATTCATGAGGTCCATAAAAGCTGCAGGCGTATTAGTGAGTCCAAAAGGCATGACGGTGAACTCATAATGGCCATATCTCGTACGAAAGGTTGTCTTAGGGATGTCTTCTTTAGTGATTCGTAGTTGGTGATAACCTGATCGTAAATCGATCCTGGAAAACACTGTTGCACCCTGAAGTTGATCGAACAAATCCTCGATCCTCGGGAGCGGATATTTATTCTTTACCGTGGCATTATTCAACTCCCTATAATCTATACACAACCTCAAAGATCCGTCTTTCTTTCTGACAAACAACACCGGGGCTCCCCAAGGTGAGACACTAGGTCGAATGTACCCTTTATCCAACAATTCCTCCAACTGCACCTTCAATTCATGCATTTCTGCAGGTGCCATTCGATACGGGGCCTTAGAGATAGGTCCGGTTCCAGGGACTAAATCGATCTTAAAGCTCACTTCTCTCTCTGGGGGCATTCCTGGAAGCTCTTCGGGAAATACATCCGGAAACTCCTTTACTACTGGAATTTGAGTCATCTCCTCATTTTCCACGCTTACGTCCCTTACTTGGCACAGGTAGACTGGGTAACCTTTTCTAAGATAGGTTTGAAGGTTTAGGGCTGAGATTATCTTGACATCAGGCTGGAAGGTTATGCCTTTATAAGATATCCTATTTCCCTTTGGTCCTCTAAGAGATATTTTCTGGTTATGACACTCGATTTTGGCTTTATACTTAGCTAACCAATCCATTCCCAAGATAACGTCAAAGTCTTTTAGGTCAAAAAGGATAAGATCGGCCGGTAATTCAGTACCAGCTATGACTACAGGGATACTTTGGAAAAGAGATTTACAAGAAACAGTTTCACCGGTGGGCATGGCTATATTGGCTCGACAAGGCTGGGTAGACTTGAGGGGATACTTATTAACAAAAGTGCTAGAAATAAAAGAATGAGACGCTCCAGAATCAAAGAGTACATAAGCAGGGTTTGAGTTTACGAGAAAAGTACCCGTCACAACGTTGGCATCGGTGTCAGCTTCAGTTCGGCTCATGACATTGATTCTTCCATTGGTGTAGCCTCCATTGCCATTCTTTCCAAAGTTTCCATTTCCACCTCCAAAAGAGCGGTTGTTCTGGTTCCCGTTCTGTGCAGCATTTCCTCCACTGGGGCGGTTGTTATTGAAGTTTTGAATTCTGTTTCCACCTCCATTGTTACCACTGTTCCCATTTGGTCCATTTTGAGCTTGCTTCTTTGGACAGTTGAACGATTTGTGACCTACTTCTCCACACTCGAAACACTTGATCCTTTCACCCTGACAAGTGAACCCTGGATGGCTCTTGGCACACTTCTTGCAAACAAAGTTCTTTTGGTTCCTATTTCCTTGCTGGGCCTGTTGTCCAGAATTCTGATTGTTGCGGTTGTTGTAGCGTCCACCATTGTTATTGTTGTTTCCACCATTGTTGGGCCTTTTGTCATACCCTTGGCTGTTGTTGTTGCCGGCAGGTTCTTTCCTTTTATGTCTCCCTAGCACCTCTCTCTCACGCTGTAAGATTCTCTCCAGGTTTGAGGCCTTAGCATACGCTTCCGCGAAAGTGGTAGAGGTGCTACCTCCCATTCGTGTCTGAGGATCAAACTTAAGTCCGTCTTCAAACTTCTGGGCCTTAGTTCCTTCATCTGGCACTACAGTCGGGCAGAATCGAGCATACTCATTGAATTTCTGAGCGCACTCTTGCACACTCGTGTTATAACTATGGTTAAACCTACTAAACTCATTGTACTTCTGCCTACGAATGTGCTCGGGGAAGAATCGAGCCTTAATTGCTACCTTAAACGCTTCCCAGTTAAAGTTCTCTTGAGCTTTTACAGTAGGTCCTACACTTTCCCACCAAGTATCAGCATCTTCATGTAGATAAAAGGTTGCTTGGTCTACTTTCTGGGCCTCAGGCGTACCCGTGGCCGTGAAAATCTTTTCGAATCTCTTATCCAATTCTCGAGAAGTAGTGGTTCTTCTCTCCCAACAAAGGTTGGTGGTTTCAAAGCGGAAATCTTTTTCGCCATTGCAGCTTGTGGATCGTCTCCATGATGGTTGTTGTTGATCTGGTTTTGAAGGACTAAGCCAAAACTCTGAGCTAGTTGCTCAAGAGTCCTAAGTCGTGCTGCAACTTGTTCAGGAGTTTCGGCCATTTGGTTTTCTTATCGCCTTGCTCTAGATCGCGTATAAACGTATTGCATAAGCTACCTGCGTTATTCACATTGTATTTCTACAATTCACATTGATTCTTATATAAAAGCTAATTCACATAATCATGGTTCACACCATTCATTCATTTCATACTCAATTCACATATCAAAAGTTCATCATTCATTTCACAATCAATTCACATGTCAAAAGTTCATCATTCATTACTCCAAAAGTGTCATAACAATTCGTTCATAGTAGCATAAGAGTTTGTTTCAAATAGTCAAATAAGCATCAGTTGCGCCATCCTTAACTAAGTTAACACATTAATCGATCTTTTACGACCTTAATTAAAAATCTAAGGGTCAGGGCTAGAGATTTGAGTTTCTAGTCAGCGTACTCGGACGGATCCTCGTCATCACCTTCATCTCCGTCTCCATGTCCATTGAGATTTACAATCGGCGAGGCAAGGTTGCTTCCTACTTCTTCATCGTCACTATGGTTGGGCTCCTCGTCATCAGTGGGTAAATAGTCATTAAGCCACTTGGCCCTAGCATCGAGCATTCTTTTCTCCAGGTAACTCAACATGAGATACCACTTCCCTTTCAATGTGTATCGTTCATAGTTCGGCCTTCCATTTTTCTGAACATCAGAGTATTCGCTCTTGATTCCGGCATATGGACCATCGTCGGGGAGAGTGTGAATCAAAACATCGGCTTGTTTAGGCGGTGTAAGGTAATCTGAATTCCCGTGGCCTTCGTTGAGGTGGTAACACTTCATTGTTAACCGTAACCTGTAAATATAAGCTGAAACAGACTCTCCTACCCTAATCCTTAGAAGGTAGGGTCCTTGACAAGGGGTTCTGGTGCATTTCCTGGCAATCAAACGTGTCTTGGCCATCTAATAAAATATAATAAACAATTAATAAGTTCCTTTAACGAGTACTTTCATACATGTACACATAACCCATACGTACCCAGACTAAATCCTTAAGTCACATTTTAATCCTAATTCATTTTTCCTACATATTTTTATTATTTTGACTTTCTAAACCAATTTTAAGTTTAACCCTATTTGATTCATTTTCCTAATTAATAATTATAATAAATTTAATCTTTCCCTAGTTAATCCAAACTCCGCTCTGATACCACTTTGTAACACCCCCACTAACCCGAACCCTTTTTCATTTAATAAAACTCGAGATGAGGGAAAATCCACGAGGGTTCGACTCAACGGGCGTGCTACCGCCGCACTTATCTCCTTGGAAATAAATGCAAGGCTAGATTAAAGCATACTAAATTCAAATTAATTAATCCTTACAACCAAGTAAAATGTTCATTAAATATTACTAATTACTAAAGTATTTCAGAGTTCCAGCGGAAGCTAAATCATAAGCTAAGTGGATGATAACTCTAAGTGATCTCCCTTTTGTTCCCCCGTCGATCACCCACCTGCACAAATACATTGAAAAGAAACAAGAGAGACAAGCTCCCAAAAATCAGAGAAACTGAGTAATTCCAACTCCATCCCGTAAAAATACTTAAGTTGAAAATATATTATAAAATAGTAGATTAATAGGGTTGAAAAGCATAGTACACATACACACACATATATATATACAATGAATAATCGCATAATTAATTCAATTAATCCATTTATTTAAGGAGAGGAAAGAGAACACCAGTAAGCCGGAGTCAATCCCCTGTAACCACTTACTTCATCATTGTAGGCCGGGGTCAATCCCCTGTAACCACCTACGGATAACAAAATGGCCATAATAACAGAGTCCCTAGTGTGCACACCCCTTCTACTTGGATCACAACAAGATAGAAGGAAGACAAGTAACAGAAAATCAACATAGTAACCAGAGAACTTGTAGGGGCCGCTGAACCTCTCATACAGGGCAACCTGTTCATCATTTCCCTCCGATATTTCATTTTACGTGATCAACATCTTTTAATCAAGCCATCACATAAATCACGTACGCATTTACGTCATCTTGTTCAATCTAGTGTGAACATATTCAATTCATCATAATCTCAATCCATTCATAGGGTTTCAATAACTCATTTCATAAACACAACCGTCACTTGAGTTCATTTATCACTTCAGATTCATAATCATTTCATTATCACAAGTTCTTATCAATTCCAACTTTCATAAAGTCTCAATATTAATAACAATAATGATAATAATAATAATCATAATAATAATAATAATAATAATAATAATAATAATAATAATAATAATAATAATAATAATAATAATAATAATAATAATAATAATAATAATAATAATAATCATAATCATAATAATAGTAATAATACTAACAATAATAATATTAATAACCATAATAACGTTATAGTAAACATCTTTGTCATATCGCACATCGTCCATAGTCATGATTCATAATCGAAATCCATAGTCGTTGTCCATTTTGTCCTTCATATTCATAATTCGCATTAAGTCGATAATCCATAATTATAGTCCATACTTATAAATTTTATAAGCACATAATCACGTAATCAATTCATTTTATACTAACGGGATCTATGTTTGGATGGACATCGGAGATTACCTCGTGACGCGTTCCCAAAAGTTAGATTCACGAACCGATTAACACTCTTGATATTCCTCGTCTATGCAATTGGAGTCTACAATAGACATTAACGAGATCTAAGTTAGTTACCTAAATAACCCCTTTTTATATAAAATAAGCAATTTAAATAATTTAAATAACTTAAAGAAATTCTTAATTAATTTAAGAGAGTTTATAAATGAAAGTTTATAGTTTTCAAATCAATTATGAAATTATTTTAAGTACTTAAAATTACTTCAACTTAACTTTCATTAACTTAAATAATTATTTTAAACAAAAAAAAAAAACTAACTTTATTATACTCATTTTATTTAAGAAACATTTTCATGTTATAAAAGATTAACTTAAACTAAAATATACTAAATTAATTAAAGTAGGCTAGTTTAGGAAAGTCATGGGTTTAGTTTTAAAAATAAAATAAAATAAACAAATAAACTAAAATGAAGTGGAAAGGGGGGGGTTTACTGATTCAAAGAATCAGTTTAACAAAACTGAAGAAAAAAAAACGCAAGAAGGAAGGAAGGAACAGGGAAGGCGAATCAGTGGGGAAGAAGAGGAAGGAAGGGATGCTGGTGTTTCGAGCGGTGGACGGGCGAAGTCAGGCGGGGAGGGGGTGGTTTCAGGTGGCGGCGTCTGGCGCGGGCTGCTGTCAAGGAGCAGCAGAGGCGCCGCGAAGCTTAGCAGCATAGGTGATGCGATTGGGCTGGCGGTGGTGCGGTGTTTGGCTGGCGGTTGTCGGCCGGAATTACCGTTGAATCAGGTGGTTCGAGTGGTGGTTCAAAGGAATCAGGGGAGGTTGTTAATGGTGGTTTGAATTTTCATTTTTAATTTTCAAAATCAAAAATCAGAAATTAAGGAAGAAGATAAAGGATTGAAGCAAACCTTTTTTTTTTTGAATTGTTTGCTTGATTCTTTTTAAGTGAGAGTAAATCAGTATTTATAGGAGGATTTGGTCAGAAATTCTGAGCTTTGGTCAAGCTCCATTAATGGTGGATGTGAGGTGTGAGGGCTATGGAGTTTAGGCTTTTGAAATTGTTGCCCCTAATATCTGAAAATTGTGGATTGAGTTTCAATTTGCACTGACAAAGGCTGAATTTTGTGTTGAAAATCTTGCTCTTGTGTGCTGAAAATCAGGAACGAAGGAAGGAAGGGGAGGGAAGATGGTGAAACTGTTTTCACCTCTTTTTTTTTTTCTTTTTTTTTGTTTTATTTCCCTTTTTCTTTTTGACTAAAAGACATATGGCTATGGACTTGTATTTGGGCTTTGGATTACTAAAATGGATGGACAACTTGAATGAATAAGAATGCCCCACAACTAAATACACCTTTCAATTACCATATTAAAATACTTTGAAATAATGAAAATGAATAATTAGTTTAGTTAAATAAAATACATTTCAATTAAATCATTTAAATAAACTCGTTAAATAATTCAAAACTAAATGAAATTATTATTTTAATAAACATAGTTATCAAATAAAATAGCATTATCATAAAATAATTTTAAGTGGAAATAATATTAAACCTTAATAAATAATAAAATAATCTTTGAAAATTCGGGGTATTACAGAGGGTGGTAAATCCTCGCCTCCGAAGGCCAATCAAATATCCCATTTAATTCCGCTAGGATCATATGAAATTTTGTGTTAAATAGTTGGAAAGAAATATCGAACTCTTCCTCCCCATTTAGAGTTCGCTCAAGGGGGGCGAGGAACTCAAGGGTGACCCTCTCATAAGTCAAGGTATG
The DNA here is from genome assembly GCA_947646795.1 of Beta lomatogona. Classification (NCBI taxonomy): domain Eukaryota; kingdom Viridiplantae; phylum Streptophyta; class Magnoliopsida; order Caryophyllales; family Amaranthaceae; genus Beta; species Beta lomatogona. Next base: position 713,174 of record CANSNZ010001150.1, read on the forward strand.
TAAAGACGAAAAACGGTCCCAACCTAGGTCCGTTAGGCAAGCGAGAACATCTTGGCGAATGCCAAGTGCGTCGAGGGTAGGGTCGTGGTAGAATTTGGTTGGGATTATTTTTCGATGCTTAAGAACATCGTAGGCCTTTTTGTGAGTTGAGCCGGGGTCAAACCGAAGGTTAGGAATGTGAATTTGGTCATTCAGGGAAGGATTGGCATTTGTAAGGTTCTTGTTTTTCTTGGTGCGTGAAGTCATGTTGTGGAGTTTAAAGAGGAAGCTCAACCACTATGCACACACTTAAACAATCAACAAGTTGGCAATACAATCCCAAGAGGCAACAAATCCACAACCAATACATCTTCCAATAAAATGTCACTAATTCAATGATCCTAGGGGGGGGTCCCAAAAGTGCTTCTATCACAAAAATGTCAACAATCACAGTCACAATCACAATCACAAGAAAAACTACAAATAAAACATTCAAAAGAAAAATAAAACCACAAAAACACAAATCACAAATCACAAAAACATAAGAAAAGAACAAAAACTATCTAAAAAAATCCAGCTAATCCCACAATCACAAGCAAGAAATAAAAATGAACTAACTAAGTAGAACGATAAATAAAAGGGGAAAAAAATAATAAAAAAAGGAAAATTCGAAAAATAGAAGAAAAATATGAACTTACTTGAATGTAGTAGGCAAACGTTCTTCAAATCTTGAGACTAGCCTAATTTGTTCAAGCAAACCCAAATTCCAAGTGAGAGAGGAGGAGTTTTTGTGAGTAGAGTTGGATTTTTGTGAGGATGAAGAAAGTAGAAGATGATTATGAAGGAAAGAGAGGGAGAAAAATGGAGTTTGTGGTGGTTTTAATGGAATTTGTGAGAGATGAGAAGGTAGGAAGAAGGAGAGAGAGAAGAGGGAAAAATGTTAGGGTTTGAAATTGTAGGAAAGAAGTGAGAAGAGAGGGTTTTAATGGAGCTTGAGGATGATTTTGAAGTTTTGATGAGTATTGGAGATGTTCTTAAGGAGAACTCATTGATGGAAGAAGTCTCTCCTCTTAAGTCTTGTGATGTGAGTGAAGTGGTTAGTGAAAGCCTTGTTTCTATCCCTTCCCCTCATATTCCATTTGCAAGAAGCATTTACTTTATTCCCTCCACTCCCATCTCATATCCATTCTCACTTCTAAAATCTCCTCCATTAGATGAGCCTTCTTCCTCCTTTTATCTTCAAGTGCCTCATTTGATAAATTTTGAGGAAAAGATTGAGATTGCTAAGCAAAAAGAGTTTGTCGAGGAGAGTTTGCCGGTTTTTCCTTCGTTTTTGTATTATTTTGATTCTTCTTCTTCCTACTTTCTTGAATTTCCTTTTGTTCCTTCTGTTAGGCATCACCCTCCTCGGTTTTTGCATAGAAATGCACCATACCTTGTGCATGTTCATTCTATACTTATTGCATATGGTATCTTCTTTGAAATGTGTGCCAATGCATTTGACAAGCTCTTGCGCTCTTTGTCGGGATACTTACTAGAAAGGTCAAGCTTAGGACCTTAAATAAGCCTTTCTCGGGAAGTAACCCGTGATTTATTGCTTTCATTTTCTTTTCTTTCCTATCATTGATTTTGATTTAGGTACATAGTTCGAATAACAACCATTCTCAATAGTACATGGAAAGCACATCATGGTTTGAGGAAGTTGATTAGAAATGGAGAAATTGGGTCATTTGCGGGTATTTACACCCACCTACTATCCGGTAGCATCCTTCCTTTTCTCTTTCTCTAATGCTTTATGATTGTGGACAATGTGCTTGTTGGTTTGGATGTTTCCCCCCCCCCTTGATCGTCTTGTTCAAACATTGAGGACAATGCTTTATTCTAGCTTGGGGGAGTAGCTATTCGCTAGCTTGGGGGAAGTGTACATACTTTATTATTATTTACTTTTCTCTATTTACAAAATTTTAAATTCTAAAAATATTTTCCTTTCTTTTATTTTTCTTCCTTTTCTTCCATATTTTGAGTTTCTCTTTATAAAGAAAAATTTAAAAAAAAATTGAAAAAAAAGAAAATCTAAAAAAATTGAGGAATAAATAAAAGTACAAAGCATTTCATGCCCAAGAAAGATGCTAGTTGATGATATATGTGGATTCCTTGCTTAAATTTTGTGTACATGTTTAGAGACTCCTTTTGGAAGAGTGTGAGCTTGGGTTGTGATGTTTTAGGAGGTGATTAATCTTGATTGCATTAGAATCTACCAAAATGAAACTAATGAATGCTCAATTTGATGTCTAGTCTTGAATCTTGACTATGTTGCTCATGCTTGGATAATTTTAGCTTCAAATTTGCGGTCCCTTGTGCCCCTAGATATACTCATCATGTCCCCAAACAAAGTTCTACAAGAAACTTAGTTTCTTACTTCTTTTCGTTTGTAATAAGTGGCACAAAAAGCCACAAGTTTTTATGTTTCTCTTTAAAGAGTAGTTACTTCTCCCTTGTATATCAAAAATTCCCGTAATAAGGGAAAAAGAAAAAGCCAAAAACAGCCAAAAAAGGCGTGAAAAATGAAAAAAAAATGAGAAAAAGAAAAGAAAAGCACAAAGAATAGAAGAATTTCAATAAAAGAGGTCAATTTGTGGATGCCTCCCAAACTTAGTTCTATTTTCCTTAAGTTTTGAGTAGAGTGGAGTCTAAGGCTTATTTGTGTGTCTAGGGATGGTGGACTAGTGGTTTAAGCTTCTATAACTTTTGAAAAGTCATAAGTCTTTTGGATAGCCAGGTGTTCTATAATGAACGAGTAAAAAGTCTAATTAGGTGTCCTATTGCAATCCTGATTAGTTTCTTTCTCTATCCATAACCTATGAGTACACTTGGAAATTAGTTGTCTTGAAAGTTGCTCTCTATCCTTACTTGTGAACCATTTCATTGATAGTTGACTTAGGCATAAATCTTGAGTTTGTTGAATAAATGGTTGATGAAATTAAAAGATAAGAGTTGTGGGTTTAAGCTCTTGGGAAACCCTCGCGAGATCTCACTCGCCCTCTAGAGCGATTTAGGGGTTTAAAGAGCTTGTTGCATATGCTAAATGCAACTGTGATTCCTACGAAAGTGAGTTAGGACTTATTGCTTTCTTAGCATAGTTTTTCGCTCTTTTTATTTTGTTTGCTCGAGGATGAGCAAAGGTTAAGCTTGGGGGAATTTGATGAGTGATATTTATATCACTCTAAACCCCTTATTTATCCCTGTATTTAACCTTTCTTTTCTTTTTTATGTTTGTTTTGCTTAAATTGCACCTTTTTGTTTTACTAGTTCTTTTTAGATTTGTGTCTTTGTTTTACTTTTCGAGTTACTTTTTACTTTTTTTTTTCTTGGTTCTTTGTAGGTCCAATTAAAATATACTTTTGATTTCACCTATAAAAGCCAAAGGAATGCACAAATGAGGAGTAAAGCATGAATAATGAAGGGAAGAAGGCAAATGGGAGTTGAAGAAGCAAAGTTTACAACATGGTCCACTTCGAACGATCATATCTTACAGACCACAAATCATCTTGCATTGATTCAAATTGGAGATTAAAATTTGGCTCGTTATCTTTCCAACGATAGGTCACATGCTTGATTTGGATTAAAAGGAGAAAGTTATGGCCATTTGAAGTTGAGTTGTTTGCCCAATTTTCTTAGGAGCGCCCGTTCCCTTTTTCAAAAGAGTGCCCGCTCCTTGTTATTTGGAGCGGCGGCTCCCTGGTCGCTCCCTGTTCGCTCCAACTTTCTGCCAATACCAGTTTCCTTAGGAGCGCCCGCTCCTATTTATAAAGGAGTGTCCGCTCCTTTAAAATTTTCCGGACAACTCTGTTATTTTCGCGACTCATTAATGATGTAAGAGTTGTACATATAAATAGGACTCATCCTTAATTTATGAGAGGCAGACCCTAGTTGAGGGGGGATGAGGCTCCATTAGTCTTAGCTTAATCTAGTGAGAGAAAGTAAAACCCTAGAGAGAGAAAGTAAATTTTCATGGTTTTGTAGCTTAGATTATGGCAAAAATTGTGGTTTTTATGAAAGATCTTCATTTCTTCTTCATGGTTTAAGTAATATTTCTTCTTCTCTCTAATTTTTATACCTTTATCTTTTTGTTTATTTAAATTTTTTTTACTTAGTCTAATCCATGTTTAGATTTAGTCTCTTAACTTAATCTTGTGTTAGATCTTGTGTTGATTGCTTTAGTTGTTCATGTTTGATTTATTTTTCCCTTTTATTAGTATTACTATGATGATTATGATGATTAGTGAGTAGTTAATTAGTTGGGGGTTGGGTTGAAAACCCAACTATGATTGATTTGGGTGTTTGAATAAGAAGTTAGGGGGTTTGATTGGGCTTATTAATGATCAATAGCATGACTATTATCTACTTGCATTCTAGTTGATTACTTAGATGTTTGTTGATTGATGCCTTAGTCAAATTGAGAGAGGAGATTAAGGTTGATGTTTATGCTATTTTCTTGCTTAATTGCTCATGAGAATGAGATTTAAGTGATGGTTTTGTAAATTGACATTGTGCTTATCCTTGGTTGCATGTTTGAGACCATGAGAGTGGTTTAAATGTGTATCCTAGGTAGTTTTATGCACCCTTGAGAGAGGGCTTAGAACTAGTTAAGAGTCAATAACCTCAATTAGTTTCTTGATTCTTTCCCCTATACTTCGCTCTTCATATTGCCTAAATTATGATTGGATGGTGTTTATCCCCTTCTCCCAATGTTTTTATCAATTGATTTCTTGTCTAATCATTTAGCGTCTTTCTAAGGTCTTAATTGATTAGTTAATTTAGTTTTTAGTTTAGTAAACCAAACATCTTGTTATGAGTGCTAAGAGAATCTACCTTTTGTGACAATTGAGCTACTTGAGATTCAAACATAACCTTTTGTTGTCTCATTGCTTCACCTTGTTGGGCCATGAAAGTTTCCATCATTAATTCCATGTTAGACTTTTGAGGAGTGGGTTGTTTGGGTTGGAAACCGGGAGGTGGATTGAAGGGAGGTCTATTACTTTGGTAGTTACCCGGGGGTTTTGGTTATGCATGTGGGAAGGGGTTTGACCTTGCTTTTGGTAGTAATTGTTGCTAGGTCCTTGCCCTTGGTTTCCTAGATAACTAAGATTAGGGTGATCCTTCTAACCTGGGTTAAAAGTATTAGAGTATGGGTCCCTTCTAGGATTGGAGTAGTTTTGAAAAGCATTCATTTGTTCCATTTGAGAGGGAGGAGGAGATGAAGGTTCAATCAAATAACATTGATTAACATAATGCTCATACGAACCACACAAATCGCAAAACATAATATCCATAGGCATAGAATTAACATGGGAGACATTATGAGTAGGGATGGCAATGGGTCGAGTCTGGGTCGGGTCCACCCAAACCCAGACCCATTTATTTTTTACAGACCCAGACCCGCTGGGTCTAGCGGGTCCATGGGTCCTAACATGGTCCTTAACGGGTCCTTCTTAGTTTTTAGTTTTCATCACATTTTTGAATCTAATTAATTAAAAAAATTTCGCACTAATTTATATAGGTCCTGCATCCATGGGTAAAGCATTATCTAAACAAAATTTTAAAAATTAACTCATAAAATCTTAAAATGTTACAACTTACAAAGTTACGAGTCTTAGATGGAGTTACAACACTAACGAGTTCACAAAATCAAAACTCATAAAACCTTAGAGTTTAGGTAAGAAAAAAAAATTTAATATGTAAATGGGTCTGTGGGTCGGGTCTGGTCTGGTCTAGGTCTGGCATATGTGGACTCGGACCCAGACCCGACCCATGCTCTCCGGGACCCAGACCCGACCCGGACCCGTTGGGTCTAAAATTTATGGACCATACCCTTATAAATGGGTCGGGTCCTAGCGGGTCTCGGTCGGGTCCAGAACCCATTGCCATCTCTAATTATGAGCATGCATGGATGCATTACGAGATTTGGGAGGGGGAAGAGATGTAGAAAAAGAAGAAGAAAGCATATTTGACCTTTGTAATTGAGTTACCAAGGCATCAAGTTTTGTGGAGAGCATGTTGATGGACTCCACATCGTATCTTCCACCTCTCCTTTCATTACGATCATGCCCCCATTCCAAATCATTTTGCACCACATCATCAATAATATCGGATATACCCGCTAGAGGCTTCTTCATGATTGGACCACCGGCACCAGCATCAAGACTTGTCTTAGAGGCTTTTGTGTAGACCATGGTAAAAGCAATGAAGTGTAAGACCTTCATTCAAACCATGATGAGGGCATATCCTCAATAGCTCTTTAAACCTCTCCCAAGCTTCTTGCAATGTTTCATCACTCTCTTGCTTGAATGTCATGATTTGAGAGCGCATATCGGAGGTCTTATCCGGAGGAAAGTACTTGCCAATGAAAGCTTGAGTGACTTGAGGCCATGTAACCAATGAGTCATTCTCAAGATTCTTCAACCATTGCTTTGCTTTGCCGGTTAAGGAAAATTTGAAGAGGCTTAGGCGGATGTAGTCTTGAGAGACTCCATGATGCTTCACCGTAGAGCAATAATCCGTAAATGTTTGCAAGTGAGCTTGTGGATCCTCATCTTTTGCTCCACTAAATTGATTCCTTTCTATTAAGCCAATCAAAGCGGGGCGAAGCTCAAAGTCATTTGCTTCGGTAGTGGGTTGAGTTATAGCACTTCTTGACTCAAAAGGACCCGGAACACCATAACTTCTCAAGTCTCTAGGAGTATCCGCCATTGAGCGATCACTATTAGTAGGACTTGATGATGTAGAATAATGAGGAGAACTCCCTTGGGAAGTTCTTGGAGAGTTAGCTTCCTCTTCTTCTCGTGCAAAGTCCTCAATATTGACCGACGTGGAAGATGATGCTTGTTGAGTTCGTTGTGCGGCTCTAAGCCCTTCGCCTTATGGCCTTGACAGTCCTTTCCAACTCTGGATTGCATGGAATCAAAGGAAAGGCACGCCTACTTGGCACACAAAGCTAAGTAAAGAGTTAGCAATAACAAGACAACAAGCAACAAGATGAAATGAAAATAGTAAAAGACTTAGACTCACACAACTTCACAACGTTTTAGTGCTAGACGCTATTCCCCGGCAACGGCGCCATTTTGACATAGGAAAATTGGGTCGTTACAAATCTCCTAATCGTCAAACAAAACCTAACTAAATCACTAAAATAGGTAAAGTGATAAGTAAGGGTCGAGATCTACAGGGAATAGCAAGAAGAACACTAATGTTACTAATTGTTGAAAGCTAAGTCGAAGATTTTAACAAGATGTTTAGTTTACTAAACTAAGAACTAAATTAACTAATCAATTAAGATCGAAAGACGCTAAATGATTAGACAAGAAATCAATTGATAAAAACATTGGGAGAAGGGGATAAACACCATCCAATCATAATTTAGGCAATAAGAAGGGCGAAGTATAGGGGAAAGAATCAAGCAACTAATTGAGGTTATTGACTCTTAACTAGTTTTAAGCCCTCTCTCAAGGGTGCATAAAACTACCTAGGCCACACATTTAAGCCACTCTCATGGTCTCAAACATGCAACTAAGGGATAAACACAATGTCAATTTACAAAATCATCACTTAAATCTCACTCTCATGAGCAATTAAGCAAGAAAATAGCAAAAACATCAACCTTAATCTCCTTTCTCAATTTGACTAAGGCATTAATCAACAAACAAAGTTAGGCGATGGAGCGAGTGCTCAGGAGAGCTCCTGGGTCGCTCCATCCCTACTGCCAACAGGATGGCTGCCCAGCAAATGAGGAGCGCCCGCTCCTCTGTTGAACAGAGCGTCCGCTCCCTATTAAATGCGCGCCAGGAGCGCTTGCTCAATGGGACCTCCTGGGTAGCTCTAAGCTACTGTTTCTTCTTGCGTCCTTCAGCACATATAGGAGCGCCCGCTCCTTTTTCCTTGAGAGCGCCCGCTCTTCTCTTCCCCATGCTAGGAGCTCCAGCTCCTCGGTGGCTCCTTCCTCGCTCCAAGTTCCTGCCTCACCCTGCCATGTATTAGAGCTTGGAGGAGTGCCCACTCCAATTTTACAAGGAGCGCCCGCTCCTCCCCTGTTTGCTCTTTGCTTCTTAAAAGTTCACACTAAACAATAGTGTTAGTAATCGAAGGGGAGGGGGGGGAAGCTATTGAATCCTACATACCTAGCATGCATCGCTAGAAGATGAAAATGAGGGAATTAGAGGGAGAAAACGCACTTAAATTCAAGATTATCGCGCAAAACTTATCAAAATATGCACATGAGTGAGACTAAATTCTCACTCATCACCAGATATTAAGGGTTTAAATAGTTTAGAGAAGATCCGAAAATAAGGCAATGATATATTATGGGAGGAAAATAAGGTATGACAGCGGCAACAAAAACGACAAGAATCAATTTGCCGTTACAAACTGATTGCTAGAATCCCGCACAAGAAATCTCGGAAAACTGATCCCAAAAAATTAGAGCAGATGATAAAACAGGACACAGATTCACGCCCACGCTCGCCACGAGCCCGGCCGGTGCGCGCGCGTGTGTGTCTTGCCATTCTTCTAGCTCTTTGCTCAACAAGGTTTAAAGGAACGTGATGGTATATAAACAAGGTAATAGTTTTGTATTCTTTCCATGTGGGATATGGGTATTTCATGAACAAAAGCAAACAAACAAATACTCCATGAATATGACTAACGTTGAGGCTTTAATTCCAACAGCTAAAAGCTACTTTCGTTGTAACTTCGCTTGAAATGGAGCCCACCACTCTCCTATTTCACATTTAGCTATCGATAGTTTTTTCTTTTAATTATTAAGGGCATGTACAAAGGGAGCTGACAATGATGTACTACATGTATTATTAACAAAATGAAGTGAGGCTCAATCTAAACCAATCGACAATGGAATGACTTAAAATAATCAAGTGTATATACATTTAATATCTCTACATAAATAAGAACAATCCTAGAAGTACGTACTTCAAAGTCTTCAAAATTTGCTATCTTTCTTTAAGAAGCCCTATAAGAATCCCCACCAAATTTCAGTTTGTGCAACAAGCCAAAAACTATCTCTTCTCCATACGGAGCCACCGACTCGGTCATACACATTTAGAATGACAATTCACATCAGGCAGCCAAAAGCAACATTTTTTATTTCACCTTGCTTGTAGTATTAGGCCACTGAAGAGTGAGATGCAAACAATTATAGCTATCAAAATACTCACTCCACGGGATTAATGCCCTACGCTGCTTTTCAGATTCTCGACTTATCTCAAGTATCCTTGTTGAATCTTGATACCTTGACATGCATATGGCCTATGGATACTTGGCACTTCATTTCAGACCAAAAGCATACCTTTTTTTTTTTCAAAAAAGAGCAAAATAAACATATATTAATTTTAAAAAGGTCACAATATTTTAAGAAACAAATGTCTAGCAAGAGAAAATCTTTCTAGATTCTGAAGGATTCTAAAAGATGCAACCTCCCACAATCAGTTGCAAAATTAGAAGTCTAACAAGTGCAACAAAAAAGATATCTACTTTCATCCTCATAGTCTCTCAGAAAGACGGAGTGGTTTTGAGATTTACCAACGATGATCAAGTTATCAAGCCGAAATTCAAAGGTAATAATAGGAGATCACAAGAACATTCCTGTTTTTGGAATATCCAAATCGTCATTTCCACTGATCAACACAAGTATACGCAGATGATTCAGAACTATCACTCTACCAGTCACAGTTAGGAATTAGAGGCAAAGACTATAAGGTTGTAGATACCTTTCCAACTAGGCATACAAGAACCTGACTTCAGAGAATCTTCTAATGCACAGTTGATTCCAGAATTGATAAAGTTTGATATAGACTTGCTAAGAGACCAAGTACTGAGTGTTTCCATTGATGTCATATTGAAGATCAGAAAGACTAGTAGTACTTACTGAAAACTTCAACCATTTCTTTTTCTTGCAACACTTCAGAGCAGGATGTAATAACAAACCAATAGCCACCACTACGACGCTCAGAACCATGACTTGAAGAGATGCAAGAGCCAACACCATACATATCAATATGGTCGCAGGAATACACATCAAATTAGCTCCAATTGTCTCTAAAGCTAATTTGTAAGGCCGAGAAGCAGTTGGTTGTTTTATCCACAATACCACAAAAGCTACAACTTCCAGGATCATTCCAAAGATATACAAGATATAATTTCTACAGCCATAATATCTTCAAAGCTCAACCAAGATAGCACAAGTACACCGACAACCGAGAATAATATGCCAACCAAGGGGGTTCCATGACGAGATCCCTTGGCAAAAAATTCAAGAAGCATCCTTTTCTCCGCTATACCCAAAATCTGGAAGGAATCAGTGCTCATTTGAGCAATAAAATCCCCATGTTGGACAATGCAGAAGCTCTTTGGATCCACCAACATAACCAAGTTCCACCAATAACTGGCAATATCAGCAAAGTAACCATCAGACCATCGTTTCTGGCCAAGAGGAATCGCCCCAGGGCCAACTAAAAGAGGAAAAAAGTAGGAACAAACAACAAAGATTAGGGCATAAAACAAAGCCTCTGAAATACTCTTCTTTGGGTTTCAGTCTCACCAGCGAGTGTACTTATTGAATCCCAATAATTCAGATTCCAAAAGAGACTGTTCAAATATAATCCCCAATTGACCTTATAAAGATCGACCACTAGCCACCTTGACGACTCCAATCTTGGGAGTGCCAATAATCCCATTATAGCAAAAGGAAGGATCGAAAACACACCCAAAATAACAGCAACCCGCCCAACAATGGCCAGACCCCTATAGTTTATCTAACTAAGGCTAAATGTCAGAAATAGCACCGCTAAAGTTCTTGGATAACCATGACCTACCAAAGGAACTACTGACTTCAAGTAATCGAGAAACAGAACTAGGATGTATAGCATTATCAATAACACCACTAAGCCACATCATCCAACCTTGCTGGAAACCCCAATATTCGCCTAAAGCAGCAGAAACCCAAATCACATGACCCCAATTTTCAGGGAACATTGTTCCCATTTCTGAAGTGATTAATGCCTCAGGCACACTCCATATAAGGGGAAATACTAGGACTCCCACAAGGGCCAGCAGAGGTCTTGCTGCCCCCAACACTGTCCTCAACTCCGAAAGGACCACCGGAAACCTCATAGAAGATGAGGAAAACAAGTTGAAACATCGAAACATTTCGGGACTTATGAGCCTTAGGTGAAGCTAGAGATTCATCAATACCAGCATATTCAATATTATCGTATTCCTCCATCTCAAATGATTCTCGCCTATTGCTATCTTATGCCTAACTACTCAGTATTCACTAATGGCCAATAGCTTCCATCTCAACTCTCAAGTTACCAAGAAACCAACATATTAACACTTTTAGTCCCAATTAATAGTAACGGAAGATAAGTACAATATATTTTACCCCCAAGAACACATATACCCAGGGACAAAAAATTCACCAAATTTGAAAAGAATAAAAACAGCAACTTTCCATATGAAAAAGCGTGAAAATAAGCCAGAATAATATCATGAAACAAACACACTAAACATAAATAAATTAAGGAAAAATTGTCAAAAAAAAACCTTATATAAGTTACATTTTGTGAAAAACAACCTTATAATTTTTTTTTGAGAAACAACCTTAAAACCTTATTTTTTTGTGAGATGAAACCTCAGGGAGCTTTTCCGGTGTTGACCACTGATTTCCGGTGTTGACTTCCTATTTCTTCTAATTGCACTCTATTTTTTTCCTAAACACACTCTTCTACCCATTTTCCCTCCAACTAAGAACTAAAACACTCCACTCTCAAAATTAAACCCTCTCATCACCCTTTTTTCTCTGCAAATTCCTTGCAAACGCATTGAATGAACTGCAAACTCATTGAATGAAGTGAAGAACAGCTCAATCAACTTGCAGGTAATGAGTACTCTCCCTTTAAATTATGCATTTTTTCTCTTCTTTTACTGTTGAAGTAATTCTCGATTTTTTTTGTTTCTCTCTACTTTGTATCAATGGCTGGTAAAGGGAAAGCAAAGAAAGCATCTTTGAGAAGTAAAAGGGAGAAGAAGGTCGAAATTATCTACAAAACAAGGTAAATCCACAGCCACATTTCACCATAATTCTGAAAAAAAAAAATCAGGCTAACAGATTGAAAAAAAAAAAACAGAAGGAAATAAAGAAAAGTAAAGCAACTGATATGGCACAAGACTAATTAAGGAGAAGAAGAAGAAGAACCCTAATTACCTTACTGGAAATTACTCCCTCCGTTTTCTTTTGTTGTTCCTATTTGGAATCGGGGAAGAAACCAATGCAACTTAAAAAAATGGGCAAGATTCCACTATTTTAAATGAAATAAAATAATTTAAAGCAAAGATTCTAACCTTTTGAGTTACTCTATGTTAGACAAGTAAGACAACCAATAAGAAAATAGCTTGAGGGGTAAAAGAGTAAAACATGACTAATGAATAGTGTGAACACATTTATTGGAGTTTAAAACCAATAGGAAATTAAGCCATAAACTTACATTATGTATGGAAATTAAGCCACCACCACCACCACGACACCACCACCACCACCGTACCCGACACACCACCACCACCGTACCCCTACACATCATCACCACCACCCCTTCTCTCCTCTGTTTTTTTTCTTTTTCTTTATTTGGTGAGGCGCCCGCCATGGACGCCTCCACCGGTGGTGGGGCGTCCATGGTGGACGCCTTCCTTTTTTTTTTGAAATTTTTTTTAAAATTAAGGCAGGCGTCCATGGCGGGCGCCTCACCATGTGGTGGAGCGCCCGCCATGGACGCCTCCACCGGTAGTGGGGCGTCCATGGTGGACGCCTCCCTTTTTTTAAAAAAAAAAATCACTGTAAATGAAAAAAAACAGAGAGAGGGGGTGATGGTGGGGTACGACGGTGGTGGTGCAGTGGTGGTGCGGTGGTGGTTGTGCGGGTACGGTGCAGTGGTGGTGCGGTGGTGAGTACAGTGTGTTGGAGTTTTTAATATAAACTTTAAGTTTGCTTCAAAAGAATATGAAGAGTCATTTTTTCCTATTGTCCCACATTGAAAGAATATGAGGGAAGAGCAAGGTTTATAACTATTACTCTTCCTCCACCCTTTGAGTTGAGTAGCAATGAGGCTTTTAGTGGGTATGTGGTGATGTGTGGATACCACACGCGCGCCGCCGCCGCCCGCACGGACCGGGCCAGGGCCATGGGCCATGGGCCATGGGCTTAACTTAACTATAGTTTTGGGTCAGAATTATGTTGGCATTTTTTGACCGTTTTTTAATCAGTCTTAAGTTACCGTTTTTTCCCTTAATCTCTCTTTTAATGCCGTTTTCTCCCTTAATCACTCTCCTGATTTTCGGCCATGACTCTTCCCATGTTGTGACCGTTTTTCCACAAAAGAGAAAAGAAAAGGAGAAGGCTCCCCTTAATCCTTCACTTGGCCGGCTGCCCCAAGCCCAACACCCACACAAAACTTTCGGCCCAATTCAACAACGATCCATGCTCCGAAAGCCCGATACGCGATAAAACGGTTAATTCCTAAATCGCGCCTAAACTTTGAAAATACTTAATAATGAAAATAATTCTATTGAATTATATTATAAATATAAATATAATGCACACATTAACACACCATATAATAAAATATTAATTCGACTCCCAAATTATAAAGAATAAAAATCATTGATCTAGAGAAAATAATAAATTATTTATTTATTTATTTTTACGAAAAGAATATCATTTTAAAATAAACTAACACCAAAAATAAAGAGGGAAAATTACGGGGTGTTACAAACACTCCCCCTTAAAAGAGTTTCGTCCTCGAAACTTCAAAACAACCAAGAGACAAAAGAAGGTACTCTAGATAAAGAACATTTAAGAAAACAGAAATCGATGGATTTTAGTTAAGAATTAAACAACTTTGCAGGTATAAAAATTTGATAACTCAAATAATATATATTTTATTTTGGAAGACCAAAAGTGTTGTATAGTAAAGAAGCACGGTAACAACAATCATTTTATAAAATGTGAAAGAACCAAAGACAAGAGAAAATTTAAGGTAAAAACGTTTGCACAATAAACTATATGTAATTTTGTAAAAGAAGCAAGAATAAATATTTACGTAAAGTTATAAAAGAACAAATCCGACCATACATAAGTATTTTTAGAAAAGAAACGAAGAAGAAAAAGTTCGTAAATAGATAGTCAAACCAATTTAAATAGAGCTATCCACACGGGCTTATACTCCACTTAAAGAGATAAGAACACTTTAATAAAGAGTAGCTAGCTGCTTTATTAAAGTACCAGTTACGAACACAAGTCATGACATATGTTATAAGAGCGTACGCCTCCTAAACATATATATGAAAATTAAAGTTCGCAAAAGAAATTGAAAACTTTAAAATAAATTTCACAACGACGAAACACTAATAATAAATAGGCGATAAATTAATAATTTATTAACAACAATTATAAAATTTGCCAAGTCGACATAATTGTGCATGGAACCACCCACTGCAATCTAGTATCAACAAAACAATATTTGAAAGCCAACTTATTTAATCGACATTAGAGTTTACTGGAATCACTCAATGTAAACTTAATATCAACTGAAAAAGGAAATTAAATCAAAACAGATAAAATGTGTCAACTTATCAAATTGACATACAAGTCAAAGGAATCACCCATTATGACTCAATATCAACTCAAACAAGTTTAAAATTTAGACTTATCAAATTGACATACAAGTCAAAGGAATCACCCATTATGACTTAATATCAACTCAAACAAGTTTAAAATTTAGACTGAGTATATAAATTTCATTTTCAAAGAATATAAAAACAGATCAGTCAAAATCTGAGAATTAAATAAGAAGTAATGAAAACAACCAAAATTTTGATATGAAATGAGAAAGCACTAAATATTTAAACAAGAAACAACAAATAGTAAACGAGATCCTTTCACGCATTTGAGTTCGAAAAAAAAAAAAATAATGCTAATAAGAAAAGTAAATTAGTAAGTAAAATAAAAGTTGTTGAATGCTAACCTTTAAAACAAAATAGTTTACATCTACTTTTCAAACTAACACCAAAACAATTCATTAGGGTACTTTTATTTTCAAGGACTACAAAACTTATTACCATAATTAAAGGCTGAACAAGGATTAGCATGAAAAATAAAAATATTAAAAGGAAAATTTTTATAAATATAGATGGTCAAAAACGGTAAGAGAAATTTGAAGACAATTGAAATTAAACGTTTTTCAAAAGAGTATGTCAAAATATTAACAATAACAAAATTTGAAAGTCAGAAAATAACTCTAACATGGTTATGAAATATATTAAGTTCAAAGATCTAAAATATAATTTGGAATATAAACTCAAAGTAGAAAGTTTTGTAAATAATAAAACAGATACGTAGTACTCACATAAAAACAACACTCAATTGAAAAAGAACAGAAAATATATATTGTCTCACAGAATAACATATACTAACAAGCATCTAGCAAATAAAATAAATGCAATGCAACACACAACACTATATTAAAATTAAATTAAAGCTTATTTCTAAATTGAAAAACACAAAACAAATTAAGCACACAACTAAACCGAGAAGGCGATAAATTACTTTGCTTTCGCTACGCACTCTGATAAAAGAGAAAATAAATTCCATGCAAGAGGCCCTGCAATTAAGATTAGCAAACTTGGTAGACTAATTCCACCAATAATACAAATAACTATACATATAACATATGCTCCATAAGCATGAGAGCACATCACATTCCCATAAGGCTTCCCTTTACTTACTCTACCCATCACACTCTCATTATAGTGAAACAACTAAACTTAATTCTAAAAAAAAAAATTTATATCCAATGGCTAACTAATAATTCTAAAGAATCATTAGCAACTCTTTTTTAGAGTTTAGGAGCGTTTTGCTCTGATACCAACTGTAACACCCCAGAATTTCAAAGACCAAAAAGAAAGAAATAATAATATATCTAATAGGACGATGGCGGAAACATCGTCTTCTGGGAATGTCACTACTACAAGAATAGTGTTTAAATAACTAAGTGATAAAACAAACATAAGTAAATACTATAAGTAAATTAATTACTTAGATTAAAATCAAAATGAGAAAACTATCTCACTAAAGAGAAGTCTAGAACTAAAACCCCTAATAGATTATTTCTCGCATCTCAACCCGAGCCCAAAATCAAAGAAAATCCCCATCAACAAAACCTGCAAAATATACAACAAATATCCACAATCAGTGGGGAGTAACTAGCAGTTCTCCCAGAACAAAAGCAATCAAAGTACGATTCAGACATAGATTAATAAGAAAGGAAATAATTAAGTCAAGTTAACTACAATATGCATCCACTTCCATATAACTCACAAATAACGCAAATGAATAATAAATAGCAAGTGAGTTGGATAAAAATAAATAAATCATCTCAAGAGTACTTTTAGAAAAATAAAAGTATAGGTAAAACAAGTGTCTGAGACAGAAACCGAACGCTAGTGATTCGCAAATCACTTCCTAAGGTTTGTCAGATCGCAATCTCCAGGTCAGTCTATGGGCTTACGTTCCCCACTGCCTGTGTCTAAGAATGGCCAAACTCCCGATGCAGGGTAGAACACGCAGAACTCCCTGACTCTCGGACGACAACAATTAACCCAGGTGTACCCCTAGTTCGCAAACCAGGTGGTTGGCATGTTCTTCACCGGCGACTACATCTATCCCACCGGATGTTCTTATCTCAAATAAAATCACAAATATCATCAAAGTATCATCCATCTCAAAAAAAATATTCGTCAAAAGGGATGCCACCCGGCCTTATACCCATAATTCATCAAAAGTAATTCTTCAAAAATCCTCAAAATAAATCACTTACAAATTTTCAACAAATATCTCCCACAATAAAACTTAATCATCTCTAAACATCATCAATAATATTATACTAGTTTTTTTTTTTACAGCAACCACACTCAATCACAAATACATCACCAATTAACTCTAAATCATATTCATTAAAAGAGTAATAACAATTAAATCATTTTATTTCAAAAATCAAACCTAAACATGTGGCTACCCAAATGATGCATACTGTATACTACTGAAAATCAGCAACCCAGAATATATTAAATTATGATTTATTTCTGATTTACAAGCCCTCAAACAATTTAAAAGTGTTTCCTGAATTTCATCACAAAAACAACATAATAATTATGAAACTAACAAATTCGAGCAGTAAAATCACACAAAAATTATCATATGACCCTAATGGCTCTACTGACATGGTAAATTTTTATTTATAATTTTCGGACTTCCAAAGTATTTTTAACAAGTAATATACAGATTCCTCAAATAAGCCATTATAATAATTAAAAATATAAACAGACGCCCAAAAATTACCAAAAATTTACATAACATGTAAAAACTCACGGAAATACATATTATTCAAGTAAATTAATTTTTCTGCCTCTACAAACAATTTTCATGAATTAAATACTGACAGAACAGAAATTACAAAAACAGATATATCAATTAATTAAAATAGTAAACAGTAGGTAAAAATTGTTCTACGGCATGGAATACATTATACGCATGTAACATGATCTAAAAAAAATGATTTCATCAATTTTAACAGTCGTTAAATAATTATTATGAAACCTAGCCTAAAACACACAAAATACTAATTAAATCAAATAAATATTAAAAATCATGCAAAAATTATTTTTCTCTACACAGTATTCTCATAGCATGTGTCACGTATGTTCATGTCAAATTTCGTCAAAAATATCATTCAAAAAGTATTTTAGATAATTCCTAACGTAGTAATCTAATACCGAATAATACCCTAATCACTATGGTTCTAAGATAACAACTAGTTACCTGGATCGTCGGGAGGAGAGCTGAGACTAAAGAGACAATCACGAGTTAAGCATGCAATCCAAATCCTCTTCTAACCCCAAGGCATAACGAACGAGAATTGTAGCATCAAGACACTAGGCATTTCTTCTTGAACGTTGAAAACTCTTGTTTCGCACTGCTCTGTTACCACCATGATTCCCGATGATCAAAAGCTCATATTCTAAATCGCTCCGGTCAGAATGTAGAACAAGACGTTATAAACATTGTGTCCAAATTTGAAGACGATCTAACGGTTAGATCTCCGGATACGGTTATTTTCGTGAAGGTGCGACAGAGAAAAAAACCGGGTTGAACTTTCTATTCTTTTGCTCTTCCTTTTCTCTCTTTCTTTTCTTGAAACGGTGGGGGGTTAAATGAGAATGATGCTGCTGAACTTCTTTGAATAAAAATAAGAATTTTATGGATGTTTAATGGTTGAAATAAAGGGTTTTAATGAAGGAGAATGATTAGGGGGGTTACAAAGCAACAAAGAGTCATGAGAAAAACAAAAGAGAAAAGAAAAGGAGAAGGCTCCCCTTAATCCTTCACTTGGCCGGCTGCCCCAAGCCCAACACCCACACAAAACTTTCGGCCTAATTCAACAACGATCCATGCTCCGAAAGCCCGATACGCGATAAAACGGTTAATTCCTAAATCGCGCCTAAACTTTGAAAATACTTAATAATGAAAATAATTCTATTGAATTATATTATAAATATAAATATAATGCACACATTAACACACCATATAATAAAATATTAATTCGACTCCCAAATTATAAAGAATAAAAATCATTGATCTAGAGAAAATAATAAATTATTTATTTATTTATTTTTACGAAAAGAATATCATTTTAAAATAAACTAACACCAAAAATAAAGAGGGAAAATTACGGGGTGTTACAAGTTAAGTGTGTCAATTTAGTTACCAGTTTTTGTTCCTACATTCTAAAGTTGAATTTTATGCTTTTTATCTGTTTTTTGGAACTATGGCTGGTGAAAAATCTGATGAACCTGTGCGTGTTACTGCTGTGCCTATTACCAATTCGTTTATTCCTGACATGTCTAAGTTAGATCCGTTTGATGGAAAAAATTATAAAATGTGGTCTGATAAAATGGAATTCTTTTTGGGTCAAATTGGGGTAGATTACTGTTTGTCTGCTGATACTGCTCCTGAGAATTCCAGTAGGGATTTTGTTAAAGATAATAAGACTTGTCGTGGAATGTTACTACATTATATGACTGCTGCCCTGTACATGATTTATAGTAAGTCCAAAAATGCTAAGGATATTTGGGATGCCTTGAATGCTAAGTATGGTACTGATGATTTTGGGACTAAAAAATATGCTTGTAGCCGTTGGTTGAAGTTCTCTATGTCTGATGATAAACCTGTATTAGATCAAGTTCATGAGTATGAACATTTGTGTGCTGATATTGTGGCTGAGGGTATGGCTATTCCTGATATGTTCCAAGCCAATTGTTTACTTGAAAAATTACCTCCGTCTTGGGAAAATTTTGTGCATTCCTTAAAACATAGGCAGAAAGACTTTACCCTTCAAGAATTAGTTTCCCACATTAAGATTGAGGAGCAGAACCGTATCCAAATTAAAAGGAAATATGTTGATCATTCTTCCTCTTCTGCTAATCTTGTGGAAAATAAGGCTGCTGCAGGTAAAGGACCAAAAGGTAAGGGTCCTAATCAGTTTCATGGTACAAGGCAGAATTATAACAACTTTAAGGGAAAAGGTCAGTTTAAGGGAAATTGCTTCGTGTGTGGTAAGTATGGGCATGCTGCCAAGGATTGCCGTCGAAGAAAGGAAGCTCCAAACAAAGCAAAAGACAACAAAGCTCAAGCCAACCTTGCTGAAGACGACATTATTGCTGCTGTGGTGTCTGAGGTCAATCTGGTAAGCAATGTTGCTGAATGGATCGTTGATACTGGTGCAACCCGTCACATTTGCGCCAACAAGGAGATGTTCCAGGACTACATCAATGTTTCAGAAGGGGAATGCGTCTTCATGGGCAACTCAAGCACTGTGAGTGTTCTAGGCAAAGGAAAGGTTTTCCTGAAATTAACTTCCGGGAAAACCATTGCTTTGCAGAATGTTTTGCATGTTCCCGACATCCGTAGAAACCTCATTTCTGGTTCTCTTTTAAACAAAGCTGGAATTAAGTTAGCTTTTGAATCTGATAAACTTGTATTAACCAGAAATGGTGTTTTTGTGGGTAAAGGCTTTTGTAATGCTGGACTTTTTGTTTTGGATGTTGTAATTGATAATAAGAACTCTCATGCTTCCGTTTATATTGCTGAGGCTGTTTCTTTATGGCATTCTAGACTAGGTCATGTGAATGTTGCATCTGTTAAAAGACTTAAACAACTTAGTCTTATTCCTGACTTTAGCAATACATCGTTTGAGAAATGTGAAGTATGTGTAGAAGCTAAGCACCCTAAGAAAGCATTCAATAAAAATGTATCCCGTTCCTCTACTTTATTAGAGTTAGTCCATAGTGACTTAGGTGACTTTAAGAATTCCATGAGTAGGGGAGGAAAGAAGTATTATATTACATTTGTTGATGACTTTTCACGTTATACTAAGGTTTATTTATTGAGTTCTAAGGATGAGGCTGAAGAGAAATTCCTAATTTATAAAGCCGAAGTTGAGAACCAATTGGACCTTAAGATTAAGAGGGTGAGATCAGATAGGGGTGGGGAATATGATGGAGTTTCCCTTAAGAAATTTTGTGAGTCTAATGGGATTATTCATGAGGTTACAGCTCCCTATACACCTGAGCAAAATGGAATAGCTGAGCGAAAAAATAGGACTCTTAAGGATATGATGAATGCAATGCTTATTAGTTCAGGTATGCCTACTAACATGTGGGGTGAGGCTATTTTATCTGCTTGCTATGTTCTTAATCGAGTTCCCCATAAGAAGTTAGATAAGACTCCCTATGAATTATGGAAAGGCTTCAAGCCTAATTTGAGTTACCTCAAAGTGTGGGGGTGTTTGGGTAAGATTGGACTTCCTGACTTTCAAAGGAGTAAGATTGGACCTAAGACTGTAGATGGTATCTTTATTGGTTATGCTTCTAATAGTGCTGCATATAGACTCATTCTTAAGGATGCTTCTGGTTTTGGTCCTATTAGAGAGTCAAGGGATGTTGAATTCTTTGAGCATGTTTTTCCTATGAAAGTTAGTATATCATCATACTTGCCTGTTGCATCTTCTTCTACTTTGCATCATGACATTGCATCATCTAGTGAGACTTTAGAACCTAGAAGGAGTAAGAGAGCTAGAATTGAGTCTAGTTTCGGACCTGGTTTTATTACTACCTTTCTAGCTGAAAAAGAGTGTTTAGATGAGCAAGATGTCAATGTGCTTGTATTGGAAGAGAACCCAAGAACCTATCTTTGAGGCCATGAGATCTGTAGACTCAAGTTTTTGGTTAGAGGCTATTAACAGTGAAATTGAGTCTATTATGAGTAATAATACTTGGATTTTGTCAGACCTTCCTAGAGGTTGTAAGGCCCTAAGTAGTAGATGGATTTTTACAAAGAAATGTAAGCCTGATGGGTCTTTAGACAAATATAAGGCTAGACTTGTAGTTGGAGGGCATCGCCAAAAACACGGTTTAGACTTTTTTGATACTTATTCTCCTGTGACTAAGGTAGCCACCATTAGAGCGTTAATTGCACTTGCATCTATTCATGATTTGATTGTGCATCAAATGGATGTGAAAACTGCATTTTTGAATGGTGAGTTAAATGAGGAGATCTATATGAAGCAACGTGAAGGATGTGAGGTTCCTGGTCAAGAGGACAAGGTATGGAAGCTTATTAGATCTTTGTATGGATTAAAACAAGCACCAAAACAATGGTATGATAAATTTCATCAAACTATTACTTCAAATGATTTTTTGGTAAATGATTCTGATGCTTGTGTTTATTCCAAAGTTGATGAGCTTGGTTGTTTTTTCATATGTCTATATGTGGATGATATGTTAATCTTTGGGACCAATATAGACGTAGTAAATGCAACTAAGAGTTTCCTAAATTCTTGTTTTGAGATGGAGGATTTAGGAGAGGCTGATGTTATTCTTGGAATAAAGATTACTAGAACGTCATATGGGATATCTTTAAATCAATCTCATTATGTTGAGAAAATATTAAAGAAGTTTGATCAATTTGATTGCATTCCCGTGAAAACCCCATATGATTCTAGTATTCATTTGAAAAAGAATAAGGGTGATAGTATATCCCAAGAACAATATGCAAAAATAATTGGTAGTGTAACGTTCTTGATGAATTATACTAGACCTGATATAGCTTATGCTGTTAGTAGATTGAGCAGGTATACTCACAGTCCTAATCGAGAGCATTGGGTTGCCTTGATTAGATTGTTGAAGTATCTAAAAGGCACTATCAATTGGGGTCTACATTATCAAAGGACACCTTGTGTCCTTGAAGGATTTTGTGATGCCAATTGGGTGTCGGATAATGATGAAATTCAATCTACTAGCGGTTATATTTTTTACTCTTCTTGGTGGAGCTATATCATGGAAATCATCAAAGCAAACATGTATTGCGAAATCTACCATGGAATCTGAATTTATTGCTTTAGAATTGGCGGGTCAAGAAGCTGAATGGATAAGGAGTTTGCTTGCTGATATTCCATTGTGGGGGAAGCCAGCTCCATCAGTTTCTATGCGGTGTGATTCGCAAGCAGCAATTGGGGTAGCGAATAATCAAGCCTATAACGGAAAGAGAAGGAATATTCGCTTAAGGCATGCTGTTGTTAGAAATTTAGTTAAAAATAATGTGTTGTCACTCGAGTATGTAAAGTCATAGAGGAATATTGCTGATCCTCTTACCAAAGGCCTTTGTAGAAAAATGGTGCTAGAGTCAGCACAAGGAATGGGTTTAAAGCCTATTGTGGAGTGAATTGTGGTGGATACCCTTCTTAGGAATTCCTAAGTTCAAAGGGTCAAACGAAATCACAAAAGAACTCAAGTTGTTAATACTACTACCATTCCTAGTAATAAAAAGTGATGTAGTATTTTATTTCATTATACTGTTATATGTGTGAGGTTGAGCTTATAGCTCTTAATAAGTTCATAGCCTTACTTAAGGTGGTTTGTGACAGTACAAACTTGATGAACTTACCTATGTGAATGTTGGGGTTACGCCCAATCCCTTATGAGAGTCAAAAGGCTTAGACTCTCTAGAGCATTCATGAGAATCCAGGTTAATTGTGGGGCACTAATATTACAATTGCGAGAACGTTTCTTGATTTGAAAAAGGTTGAGTGCACATCTATGGTTTGCTAACCTCATGAAAGGTTCAAAGAGAAATCTACCTTTTATGACAGTAAGACATACTTGTATGCACTAAGTGTCAATTCAAGTCCATAAGACATTGATACTTCAAAACCAAGTATCTATTGCCCAGATCATCTTTTTCAGCCCCGTTTCTTTATGTTTTCTTCTTTTGAATCATGTGGGGGATTGTTGGAGTTTTTAATATAAACTTTAAGTTTGCTTTAAAAGAATATGAAGAGTCATTTTTTCCTATTGTCCCACATTGAAAGAATATGAGGGAAGAGTAAGGTTTATAACTATTACTCTTCCTCTACCCTTTGAGTTGAGTAGCAATGAGGCTTTTAGTGGGTATGTGGTGATGTGTGGATACCACACGCGCGCCGCCGCCGCCCGCACGGACCGGGCCAGGGCCATGGGCCATGGGCCTTGGGCCTTGGGCCTTGGGCCTTGGGCCTTGGGGAATAAACTTAACTTAACTATAGTTTTGGGTCAGAATTATGTTGGCATTTTTTGACCGTTTTTTAATCAGTCTTAAGTTACCGTTTTTGACCGTTATCTCTCTTTTAATGTCGTTTTCTCCCTTAATCACTCTCCTGATTTTCGGCCATGACTCTTCCCATGATGTGACCGTTTTTCCACGATTTCAGCCACGTTCTGATTTCGTCTGGGTTTCTTGGCTCTATAAATACCAGTGTTCTGGTATTCTCGAAACACAGAAACACATTCACTTCTCCTCTCTTTCTTCCTCTAATATTTTGGGCAGTATTCAAGAGCGTTCTTAATCTGCTTTTCTGTCAACACCGGAAAGGCATAAGCCGTGTATCCCTGGAGGTTGATTGCTGTGAGTCCGTGTGTTGTTGCGGGGCAAATTCAACTTTAGGGCAGTGATCTTCTCACGCCACGGTGGTCAGTTAAGTGTGTCAATTTAGTTACCAGTTTTTGTTCCTACACAGTGGTGGTGCATTGGTTGTGCAGTGGTGAGTGGAAGAAGATGGGAGGAAAAATATTAGGGAAGTGAGTCAAGGGGAGGAGAGAGAAAAGAAATGTAAGTATTAACTACCGTATAAAAATACTGTATTTATGGCGTTATTAAGAAATTATATGGCGTTGTTTAGCAAAACCCAAAAACAAAGCTCCGAGAAAAGAGACTATGATATACGCGAAAATTTCACGCGGTGAATACAAAAACCAAACTTCACCGCATGGAAATGTCGACGATCTTTTTTAAAATTTCGGTCAATTAGATGTCTCTCAAAGAGACGCCATGTCACGCGGTT
This sequence comes from Beta lomatogona, assembly GCA_947646795.1. Taxonomy (NCBI): domain Eukaryota; kingdom Viridiplantae; phylum Streptophyta; class Magnoliopsida; order Caryophyllales; family Amaranthaceae; genus Beta; species Beta lomatogona. The sequence continues at coordinate 737,701 of CANSNZ010001150.1, forward strand.
GCAGTGGAGAAACCTGCTCGATTTTATGTGCAATAATGCAAATGATACAAGTCGAGTCGAGGAGGGGTAATGCCAATTGCCAAATGTATAACTGTTCTGTACAAAAACGGTGGTATTTTGGTAAATAAACGGAAAGCTGGGTAGAAAATTGGCAAATGGGTAACTAACTAACTACCTATCCTACAAATGCTGGATCATGTATAATTTCATATTGGGTTCTTGTGCTAAATACTGCTCACAGGGCATTTTTCCTCTTCTTAAAAATCAAGTCTTAACATTTTTCCAAAGTTAGGCATTTTAAATGATTCACTGTTACTCATAGTCTCATAGAGCTGATTGAATTAGCCAGCTTGATGATGTTTTGACTGAATATTTTGGGACCTGACCTCAATTAATCATTGGACCAATTTTTACTTCTCACAGGGCATGTCCTCTAACCCCGCCTAATTACAAATACGTCCTCTGTTTCAAAGTACTTGACACACTTCTCTTAACACTCTTACCAATGCATATTTTTATCCATTAATATCTCTAATTTCCTTGAAAGTATATGTCAAGCCGAGTCTAACAAGATCCCACATGACTATATTTTTTCTTATCATAAAACACAGTAAAAAAAGAGTGAATAATGCGAAAATGAAACCGTGTCAAGTATTTTAAAACGGAGGGAGTATTAAATCCCCAATTTGGGCCACAATGTTTGGACAAACTTCTGGTTTATGGAATGAACATTATTAATCTGACAACTAATGAATCGATTGGCTTTGGCCTTTGAACACAACTGACAATCTAAGATTACATGAATCACATAGTATATCCTTCTATGCTTTACCAAAAGCCATCTGATCCCTGAATAGTGTTGACATCACGGGAATGCCTATGCTGTTGTTTTGTTTCACATGTAGCGAAAATAAAAATATGCATTGCGTTCACTAAAATGGTTGATTTCATCGAGCAGTTTTCAAAGACCGCCATCAATCAGGATTAACCCGACCCGCAGCATGCACAACAGTGCAGGATAACAGTGTTCCCGAATCCTGATCCACTGTGTGTGCACAGTACGTGCACGCATGTTGTGCAGGGCCTGCAGGCGCCAGACTAGGATCGTTGTTCATGGTATTCCCAGTTGCACAAAACAATTTTCGGGAAATTTAATGCTATCGACAAATATTTAGTTAGATACGATCTTCTGCTATGATGAGAAAGAACAAAAACTTTTGTTGTCTTAATTTTACCAGATATCACACACACAAGTCACACTATGAACCAGGTAAACAGCAGATTTCTCCAGAAAATCAACACAAGAATGAAACAAAGTCGACTTATGACAACTAGACAATTAAGATTTAAGAACATATAAACAACTATTGTCAGTTCTGCAAATTATTAAGATGCAGCAAAACCTTATAAATTGAAATAACAAAAAAACAGATTAAGGGGATGTTTGGTATGAATACCGTAAACGGAATGGAAAGGTATTGAATAAGGAGGGGAAAGGGTAATAATAAGTGTTACCCTTACTAGTTGTTTGGTATCTTAATGTAATGGAAACGAATATGACTCACTCCCTTTCCTCTTGTTTGGTATAATCAACATTGGAATGGAGTCACTTTTTTATTTTTATTTTTATTTTTTCCCTTTAAACTTAACACATTATTTAATACTTGTTATACTGCTTATTGTAGAGTATCCTTTTCCAATTTTATCACAAAGAAAATCTTAACTTTTTACACATGTTTTTTTTGGCAAAATAGGAAATTATATTATTAGTTAAATCCACTTAGCCAACCCGCCAAATGAAAACAAAGTATCATATGTCCAAAGTTAAAACCAAACACAATATCAGAGCACTACATTAAGCAAATGACAACAAGAACACAAAGCTGCTAATAAAGCACTACATGACCACAACTCTTTCCCTTCAAAGATCCCAATTAGCAAAAGTTACTACAAACAACACCACAAAGTCTATCAGCCTACTTTTTTTTTTTAAGTAGATCAAGCACATATTGTTTATTCATAGGAATCGGAGCTTAATAGAAGATACGAAGCTTGTGATCCTTGGCCATAAGAATCGTTGCTGCTTCTAAGGCTTCGGATGGAGATATGCCATCTAACTTCATCACCTCATCTAATACCTTGTCCACTTTTTCATCCATCTTTTGCTCCCTTTCTTGTGAGTCTGCCACAAAAAGGGTAGAAGATTAGTTTTCATCAATATGAAAAAAATGTAAAGATAAAAGAAGACGAAACCTGCAAGACTTATTTTTAGATGTAACATGTACAAACAGAATTAAACAACCAAAATACTCCCCAACGTATCCATCCCCGTTTTTTGGAAACACCGAGAAACACAATATAAATCTTGACCTTATAGATATGATTGATATTGAGTAATAGAAATTCCCCTGTATCTAATTACAAAATGAGTAATCAAAGCAATAGGAAGCAGCAATTTGTAAATATGTAATGGGTATTGGAAGCAGAAAGATACGATAAATTTCTAAAAGGTGCAGCAAACAATACTCCAAATTCTAAAAGATTAGAGGCACAGTACAAGTTTGATCATGACACATCTGAATGGTCCACAGACAACAACATCAACAAAAAAAAAAAAAAAGGAAAAGGTACCTGAAATGGTAGGAACCAAAGGCATGCTTAACCCCAAACTTGAAGTGGCCAAGATAAGAGCTAGCATCAGAACAAGTTTGAAGGCCAACGCCATGGTACTGTCCATGAAGCCATTGACCAGCATAAGAATCCCCTGTATAAAAGCTATAAACCCCAAAACCATGCCTTAATCCAGCCCTATATTGTGCTCTATACCTACTTCCTCTTGCCCAACTCTCTATTCCATAGCCATCATACCTTCCATCCACCCAATCTCCTTCATACCTCCCATTTACAAAGTGCAGGAATGAAGAATGGCTTATAACACCTCAGAGCTGCACAACTGAAGGATGCTGAGCTAACTATCAAAGCGATGAGCAGCCAATTTCACCATCAAGGTGTACTCCTTGTTAGTAGTCTAATGAAAGCACATCATTCACAACGAAACTACAAACTATCAGTTGAATTTTCTACCACCGACAGCAATATTGTTCAATTTTATACAACATTCCCCCACCCCTTTTTTCCTTAGACTAGTCATGTTGCTTTCATCAGGGAACATAAGTTTTTCTACAGATCTTATTATAGTGTAAGAGAAAGTTATAAAACAAAAAAAGTGTCAGCATACATGAAGCAATATGGCCATGTCACAAGACACTAACCCAAATGAGCACTTCCTAGTCATTTTCGCAAAAACATCACAAACAATCAACTCAGAAATATACTTATAATTGATATCATTAGTATAATATGCAACTTGAAAACAGAGATCTTTACTCTTCAAATAAAAGTCTTTTTATTCTAGCAAAACAAGCTCAAAGTCATGCAGGAGTACCATATAATACTATTTATAATTGCAACCTTATAAATAGTATACATTCCCAATTTCCTTATATATACTATCCTAAACCTTAACTATGACCTAAGAGAGTGTTGTACTGCAAAGTGGCTCCCAAATCTATATCTGCACTTATTATTTGGTTTCAATATATGGACAAATGCTCATCAAGGAACATAAAAATGCATGAAAAACAGTTGGAAAACTATAAATAATTGAACATAATACAGACATGCAATGGACAACTCTTAAACATACCTTTACCCATTCATCGAACACCTTCTTATCAGTTTGCAGCAACTTCTTATCGGCATCCCACCCAAATCCTGAGGACCCTTATAAGAAAGTTTGGCAGCAAAAAAAATGTCAGGAAAAAAAAGACAGGAAGTATAAGAAAAGAAGAGAAAAAAAAAAGAATGCAATCAAATAGAAATATAAAGAACCATACATGTGTTATTGACCATGCCTATTTCTAGCTCTCCACGCATTAAATAGGTCTTGAGCTAATACATTTCTGAAATTAGTCCAATGATCGGTACTTGCAACACTTGTAATAAACTCAGTCTCGTCATCAGAATCATCTTAGGAATCAGCATCAGATTAACTTAACTCACCTTCCTCTATATCATCAGTAGGTATGACTTTCCTAATCAAATTATGTAATAAGCAACAAGCCATCACAATCCGCCCTTGAGTGCGAATAGGAAAAAACGAAGGACTTCTAAGTATACTCCATCTTCCTTTTAGTAGACCGAAACACCGCTCAATTACATTTCTTGCCCTTGCGTGTTTCATATTAAAATATTCTTCGGCGCTAACGGGTGGCCGATCCGTCCATTCCTTCAAATGGTATCGTTGCCCTCAATATGGAGCAAAAAACCCATCACAGTTGGTATAACCCGCGTCAACCAAATAATAATTACCTTCAGATTTACCAAACAAAAAATTACTAGCTACCAAATCAATTAAAATTATAAACTAGAGTTTTACAATTAAGGGCCCCTTCGGTATTAATGTGGTTTTCTGTTTTTTGGTTTTTTGATTTTCAAAGTCATGATATATGTCATATAATGAATAAAAAATTAGTCAAATTTATTGGGAACATGATGATTTTGAAAACTGACAACTAAAAAGTGAAAACCACTTTTTCTGGTTTCCTATTTTTGGTTTTTAGTTTTCAAAAAAACTGAAAACTGAAAACAAAAAACGATAACGAACGGGTCCTAAAAGATTTAACTCGAGGCACTCTAAAACCGTAAGGCCTAAAAGAGCATTGCGTAAGACACGAACATCGATCCCTCCCAACCCAGAAGCACCAGGCTCGGTCCTGAGCCTTGTTTGGAGGGGCAATGGCCCAGGGGCCACGCCTACAAGGGGCCCAGTCGTAAAAAAAAAAAAAATTCGCTGGCATTAATTTTGGAAAGGGGCGCGTGAATTAACTAGGGAAGAAAGAGAAAGTGCTGGCATTAATTTCGCTATCAACGTTTAGTATTCTCTATTTATCCTCCCAATCTTCACGCTTCTTTGTTTTGCGAATTCGAACTAGTACGAGCCATTATTTTTGGCAATAAATCTCAACTTTCCATAAAAAATTGGAGAGGTAGCAAGAAATCTCAATTTCTCATGTAAGACTGAAACGCTAAGCTTGCTTAATGCATTAAATCTTTTATGCCTTTAAAAGTTCTGGTTAATGGAAAGAAATTGCAACTTTTTTTTTTTGATAATTTTGGGGGTTATTTCATTAAAAGGCTTTTTAAAGCAAAAGTTACAAAACCACCTCAGCAGGATGGAGCCATAACATCAGGCCCCAATCCCCAGCTAGTTTACAAGAACTAGAAGGCCCATAACTAACATACTACTAGATGAAATGGCAAAACAAGACTGATAACTAAAGCCATGCTACGAAATCATCTCATCTCTGCAGTCCTTGCTTTGCTAAAACTAGCAACTAACCTTTCATCTCCAATCTCCATTACAGTTCAACTTTATTCTTCTTAAATAAATTCAATACAACAAAGTTTTCTTTCATATTTTTCTTGAGTTGAAGTTGTCGTAGTTGACGTTTTGAAAGTATGAGAAAAAAAATTGAAATTCTTGGAGAAATCGATCTTGAGAAGATTGTAAAGAAGAGGAATGACTTGCATCTGTGTGGAGTTAAAAGGTTTATCTAACTTCCGTTAGTAAGTCATATAAAATGGTTACAAATTTTTATTAGTTTGCTTTTAAAGTTTTGGAGGCTTCTAGTACTTTATTGTGTTGATCACTGCTTAATTTGGTAGTGGAAAATAGGAATTGTTTTTTTCTTCATGATATAGTTTATGTTTTTCATGTGTAGTTTTTTTTTTTTTCAATTGGACATGATCAGGATGAATTTTCAGTATTCAACTTCCGAAATAATTTTTTAGTTGGTCATATTTTTATTATATTATTTACGATTCATTTTCTTTAAGGATATAAAAGTTATTGTCTTTATCTATCTACATAATTCTTCCCGTAAAAAAACAAAGATATTAAATTATTTACGTGGTGTTATTAGTAAAAGTGTAATATAATTGTATAAGGTCTTCCACAAAAATGGTGTATTATAACATACGGAGCCCTTGTATTTTAGTTCGCCTAGGGCCCAGAAAATGTTAGGACCGGCACTGAGAAGCACATACATAAATTGCATATTAGGTGCACAAACCCCCAACACATTCATAGAAATGGTCCCTTTCCTTGTTCTATACTTTCCTCGTTCTTGAGAAGATACATGTACATTAATGTACGTCCCGTCTAATGCCCCTAAACAATTCTACAAAAATAAAATGAAAGTAGCTTATTAAGAAACATAAATGATTTCCTAACAAATCTCTAATTGAAAGATAGATAAGTGATGGATCAATACCTTGAAAGGTTTCCACCTTTCATCATCACAATCATCGGATGTGGGAGTTGGTTTATGAAGTAGTTGTTCATGCAACTTCAAGAAAGCCCTTAGACAAAGGTGAAATTGTCAGCTCACTGTTTCTCCACTTCTAAAGAGATAATGTCCAATTGACCTATTTTTCTTATGATGTGCTAAAGTATATAAAAACATGGCTACGATCTCTTGAAGGGTCATGTTTTTTGTTCCACTTAAACCTCCAATATCTCTTAGCATCTCACATATAATGTTAAAAGTACGCCTATTAACACGAAGTTCACTCTTGCAATTCACATCATTCTCTTTATATAATCCGCTCAAGACTAATAAGCGTAAAAGTTTTTTTGTCTCTTTTCTTTTGCCTCAATCGAACACCCCTAATTGTAATAATACTCATCACATACCATATCTAATACATCATCAGAACTATAATAACCATCAACATAACTAGTTGAAGTTGTTTTATCCTTCTTTTTCTTCCTATGTATAAGCCGAGGCATTATAGAAACCTAATAAACAATAGTCCAAAAAAATAAAATAAGCAATTGTATTACAAGATATATGATTGTCAAAGTATGAATTGAAGAACTCACATAGCACCTCATACCTAGTAATTCAATCATTGTAGGATTAGTATAACACAAAAGTCGAAAATATAACCATGTATCTTCTTGGGTTAATGAAACATATTTCTCAGGCTTCACAACGAAGTACAACTCTAAGAGACATTATGTACGAAAGAAGATTATAACCATGTATCTTAAAACAAACAAACATAAATCTCAAAACCCACCTCCTACAACAGCCAAAAATCAAGACCAAAATCCTATGATTACCCCACAACATTAGTCAATGTTAGTTTGATAGCATTCATTTAAGAGATTAATCCAAACAACCTATTTGTTTTTAGCATATTCCTTAATCATAACCAACACACATTCCCAATGTTTATTCTGCATTATGTAACATGGTCTCATAAATCAAATTCACGTATCCATATGTTCAATGGTCATTTCGGAGTTACGGATAACGAACGCAAGATATATAAAATGCAAAATAGTTAACAATTAACCCAAATAATAACATTCTTCACAAAAATCCAAGGTTTAACAATCACACTAGCACATCAGTAAAAATTTGAAGCCGAAAAAAAATCATAAAACCCTAATTTCCAACAAAAACCCTAATGCTCGCAAATCTTCAACCCCATCACCCAAAAAATTAAAAAATTTGAAGCTAATTAAAAAATTTGAAGCAAATTATAACCAAAATAACCTTCATCTAAACAAGATCTAACGAAATACAGATGAAAAATTCAAAATTTGAAGCCCTAAACTAATTTCATAGCCATAATAGAAAAAATGAAAATTTCAAAACTCGCAAATTGATAATATTCAACCAAAAACTTACACTGATTCTGGAGCGTGAGAGAATATATGCTGAAATGGAAATGCTATGACGAATTCACAACCATTTACATATGAAGAGGAGAGAGAATGGGTGAGCAAAAGAAAATTGATGGATAAGAGAAAGAGGCTGTTGCAAGGGTGGGTTTGAGGAGTGGAAACGTGATTTGTTTCCGTAGGTTTTTGAGCGGAAACAACTTGGGGTAAAGTGTTTCCCTCAAGTAACGGTAACTATTACTTAAGACACTAACCAAACAGCTAGAAACGGAATCGGTTACTTGAATCCGTTTCTTGTGCAAAAAAAAAAATGATACCAAACACCTCCTAAAAGGATTATGATCAGGCAGCTTCAAATCTGTTACAAAAATTTCTCTAAACATCACAAATCTTCAGATTACTTGCCTTTATAAGAGTAATAGCATACTCCAAATGCACTTCCAAACTCCTTAAGAGTTGGGACTCCAAACATTTGAAACAGGTGCCATGGAAAAGTATTAGAGATAATATGAAAACAGTAATTCTAACAAAAAGCATACCCGGAAAACAAGTTGAAAAAAAAAAAAACTCATCCCTTAGATAACTTCTTTTTTTTTATTTTTTTACATCACAAAAACCTTAGATAAATTTCATCCTAAAGATATATACTCTTTACCAGACCGTTTGGTAATTAGCAAGAGAGAATAGGGTGATTTTGTAATACCACATGTTATAAGCCTCATTCCCCAATCTTCTCTCTTGTTATTTATCGCACGATTTGGTAACATTCTAACCTAACCTCTATGTAAGTAGACCATGAAGGAAGCTTGCACAACCAATGAAAGTAAGATATTTAATCATTGAATGAATTCAGCCTACGCTATGCTGCATTGGCGAGTTAACAAACAATTAGCCCTACACTTATCATAACAGATGAAAATTCCAAACCAATTGGTAAATATTTTTGAATGTCTTCTATAAACGACTGTTGGAACAAGAATTAAGAACACATGGGAAGAAATGGCTGAATTTTCTCTGCAATGATAAACTTAAGCAAAAACAATACATTTAATAGAATAGTAACTGAACTGTAGTTGCTGTACACACACCAATGAGGCAAATCAAAGGAGCCTTCTGCAAGCAAACGTGGTAAGAAAATACAATAATCGTAATCAGAAGGAGAAAAAAAAAACATCCCAATCGCTTATCCATGTAAAGAATTGGGGGGGGTTGTGAAACGATATAGACGTTGGTATATCACAAGAAAGCAGGACAGTAAGCCCAAGCTGAAAAGGTCATAACTTATAAAACTAGATGAAAGCTATAGCCGTGCTTTTGAAATTTCTAATTGTCATCTCGCTGATCGTCACTATTAAAAAAGATGATTTACAGCAAAGCGACCACCCAAAATCAGAAGCTATATATAAAGCAAGGCAAACACAAGTGGAAATAAAGCTACTCACATACATGTCACCTGTAAGGTTGTACAATATCATTTTGAATTTTCTTCAAATGCAACTTTGATTCTAGATATGGTTAGCTTTTTTCTTCATCGCAACTTGCTAAGGAACTAAAGATCGAGTGTTGTCATGGACATCTGCTTGAAGATCAGGAAGAGTACTACTTACTGAAAATTTCAGCCATCTCTTTTTCTCACAATACTTCAGAGCGGGATGCATCACCAGGCCAATCGCAACAGCCATGAGGCTAATAACCATGACTTTGACAGATGCAAGAGCCAGAACCACACATATCAATAAGGTCGGAGGAATGCAAATCAGAATAGCTCCAATCGTCCCAAGGGGAATCTTGTATGGCCTAGAGGCGGCAGGTTGTTTTATGCGCAACACCACAAATGCTATAAATTCCAATATCATTCCAAAGCAGTACAGGAAATTTTCAGCAGCGATTATCTCTTCAAAGCTCAACCAAGATAGCAGAATTACACCAGAAGCTGAGAACAATATGCCAATTAGAGGGGTCCCATGACGTGATCTCTTAGCGAAAAGTTCAGGAAGCATCCCTCGCTCTGCCATACCCAAAAGCTGGAAAGAATCGCTGCTCATTTCAGCAACAAACATCCCCATATTGGACATTGCAGCGGCACCCTGAATCCACCAACATAGCCAAGTTCCACCGATAATTTTGGCAACATCTGCGAAATAACCATCAGACCATTGATTCCGGTCAAGAGGAATAGCCCCAGTACCAGCTAAAAGAGGAAAGAAATAGGCAGCAACAACAAATATTAGGGCGAAAAATAAAGCCTTGGGAAGTGTCTTCTTTGGGTTCTCCACCTCACCAGCAAGTGTACTGATTGAATCCCAGTAGTTCAGATTCCAAAAAAGAGTGTTCAAATACAAACCCCACTTGACATTATGAAGATCAACAACTAACCACCTTGAAGGCTCCATTCTGGGTATCGCTAAAAGTCCCATGACAACAAAAGGAAGAATGGACACCACACCTAAAAGGACAGCAGCCCACCCAACAATGGTCAAACCCCGATAGTTCATGAAAGTCAGGATGCCCGTCAAAATGAGCACCGCTAAAGTCCTTGGATAACCATGACCCACCAAAGGAACTACTGACTTGAAGTAGTCGAGAAACAAAACGGGGTACAATGCATTATCGATAACACCACTAAGCCACTTCATCCAACCTTGTTGGAAGCCCCAGTACTCCCCTAAAGCAGCCGATACCCAAACCACATAACCCCCATTCTCAGGGAACATTGTTCCCATTTCTGCAGTAATCAACGCCTCCGGTACACTCCATATGAAGGGGAATACTAAGAATCCCACAAGAGCCAACAGAGGACCTGCTGCCCCAACACTGTCTTCAACCCCAAACGGACCACCAGAAACCTCATAGAAGATGAGAAAAACAAGTGGTATTAGCGAAACCTTGCGAGATTTTTCAGCCCTAGGTGATGGTGGAGCTTCATCAATCCCAGCATATCTTACTCCATTGTATTCCCCCATTTCAATGGAAGCTTGCCTATTGCTACCTGTATGCCTCAGTTTCTGCACATTCAATAACAAAAATTCCAACATCTTCACCAATGGATTTCAACTAATATTCCCAGAAACTACTAAAATTAAAACATGTTAAGTCTCCATTTTTTTTTAAAAAAAAAAAAAAAAGCAATCCATGCACACAAAATAAAGCAAGCTCTTGACTTAAGCTAAAATCAAAATGACACAACTATATTTGCAAAACAAAACAAAATATGAAACTAAACAATCAAATTCAATCACCAAAAGTACATCATATATTCATATTTAACCTAGTTCACACATACCCAATTGAAAAGAAGAACGACAAATTCCAACAAAATTCTAAATCGAAAGTACAAAAACGATCTAGTAACAATCATAAATATACAAAAATTGCGCGATGGACAGATACCCACATGAAGAAATTCACCTAATTGCAAATTAAACGACCCAAATTCACATCAAGCCCAGTATTCCAGAAAATGGGTAAAAAGAGTGGCACCGAAAGAAAGAAACTTCTATAGAGAACAAAAGAGAGATAAAGAGGGAAAAATACGAACCATGAAGAATAAATTGATCCCATCTGGTTAATTGTTAAATCGGAAAAGTAAAACCACATTTCACCATTGAGTTATCTCTCTCAAAGTCTCAATCATCACGTTTTTCAGGATGAGTGGAATAAATTAAGAAAGAGAGGAAGTAGACGAAATAAGTAACTCGTAACTCGTAAGTATCGACGAAGAATCCACATTCGTATTATTTAATCAAGCTCCACGAAATCACGACAGTTGTAAGTGTGACTGTACCTTTTCTTCTGGCGTCACTTTCTTCATTTTGTTTCACCTTCTTTAAAATCTGCTTCTTTAGTAGAATTCGTAGAAAGAGAATTCTTTACGGTTTTCCATTTTTTATTGAAAAAATTGTTTTAAATAAGTCAACATTTGCACTGTCTTCTCATTTTAAGTCTACCTTTTGATTATTCCTGATTGAGTTAGGCTTGTATATCTGTTTTCTTCTATTGAGTTATAACCTGTTTGTGATGTCTCACCCCCACTCTCGACTGTTTTAGAAGAAGGGACTTGTAACACGTATCATAAGTAACCTAATAAACAAGTCACAAACAGGTTAAAACTCAATAGAAAACAGACATATAAGTCTAACTCAATCAGGAATAATCAAAAGGTAGACTTAAAATGAGAAGATCGCGCAAAGGTTGACTTATTTAAAACAATTTTTCCTTTTTTATTTCAATAAATATCCGTCCTAATTTCTAAAGGGTTTTGCTATTGACGCCCTAAAATTCCCTACTAACGCCCTAATATGTATTTTTATACTGTATTTTATACCTTCTTATTCCTTCTTTTCCTTTCTCTTTCTCTTTCTCTTTCCTCCCCTTCCCTTTGATTTCCCTTACTCCCAAATCCTTCCAAAAATTATTTTCCGCCATTACTGGAGTGAGTTGGAGTTTCCAAGAAACTGGAATGATTATGGTTGTATTCAAATCAATTCTTCAATTGAATCAAACGGTACACCTTTCTCTGTTACAACTACAAAAATTATGGTGTGAAATCAAAAGCCCCAAACTTGACAATTTCAATTTTTCGGCGACTCATGACAGCCACCTCAACAACAATCACCATCTGTCATTCCAACAACCAGTCCACCACGCCCCACAGGCCCCCAAAACAAAAATCAAATCCACAAAATAAATCTCACAAATAGAAAAATTAAGATTAGAGTTTATGAGAAAAAAATATTGAATTTTTTTAAAAAAAAAATATGGTGAGCGTCCGTGGCGGACGCCCCACCACAGGCACAAGCGCCCATGGTAGGCGCCTGCACCTGTGGTGGGGCATCTACCATGGACGGCCCACCACAGGTGTAGGCGCCTACCATGGGCGCCTGTGCCTGTGGTGGGGCGTCCACCATAGACGCCTCATCATATTTTTTTTTTAAAAAAATTCAATTTTTGGGTTGTTGGTGAAATGTCAAGCTCGTCGAAGGAGATGATGTGTCGTCGGAGTAGTTACATTCGCCGGAAAATTGGTAGTGGTGGTGGTTTCAATGGTGCTTTCATAATGGTGGACTGGTGGTGGAAGAAGAAGGAAAAGGGGAAGGGGAAGTGAGGGAAAAGGTAGAAATAGGATATACAAATAAAGTATAAAAATACGTATTTAGGGCGTTAGTAAGATATTTTAGGGCGGTATTCAGCAACTCAGTTTCTAAACATTCATGGTCCTTTCTTTTTTACATACAATGTCTTAATTTCTATATTTGTCGATGTACAACGTTTCTTGTTATAATCTTTGATTAATTATTAGTAAAAATTATAAAATTTTACTCCTTCCATTTCAAGATATAAGACACTAGGTTTGAAGCCCGTGCGTTGCACGGGTTGTTGTTTATTTTATTTTATTGCAAAATTTTTGTTAAAATTATTGTTGATTTTGTGTTGTTGTAAAATGAGATTTTTCAAGATCATTGTATTTACATACTTCCTCCGTTCTTTTTCTATTACAACAATTAGCACTTTAATTAGGTAGTTTCATCTTTTGGAACCATTCCACTTTTGGTAAAAAAAGAACTACAGTTGACAATATTACCTTTACTTTATGTTAATAAAACCATCATCAATTACCCGGATTGCCTTTATGTTGCGTTTACTTCAATAAGGATTTATTTGTCCCCTACTCTAGCTAACTAAAGAGGTACCTGTATGCTAAACTACCCATTTTTTATTTCCTTAAAAACCATGTCGATCCAAACCAATTGTTGAAGTAGAAAAAAAATGGAGAAAGTATTTGTCATTATACTGTAATTTCTAGATTTGTTATTGTGATATATAAATTTTATAATTTTTAATACTCAATTGAATATTGTAGTTAAGTCTATTATTAAATGGTATCTCAATAACAGGTATGACTAACAATAGCTAATACAGTTTTAACATGAATAATACCCGAATGGTACTTTAAGAAAGTAGAGGGTAATAATTTAATTGATGTAGGTCAGAAAAAATACTTTCTTAAAAATTGATAAGAATGACATGGCATGCTTAGGTGGAGATCTTTATAATATTCTAAGGTTGTTTTAATTAAATCAAACTCTAATTTTTACATAATCCAAAACTCTAATATGTAACTTTATCGCTATAGATTTTAGTTAATAAATTTTGTTGCAATACTATATTGTTTTAGTTTAGTTGAGTAAGGTTGATGTTTTGAAAGATAATATGTTTAATCCTGTAGATTGGACCTATAATCAAGTATTATAATCACATATAATACACTATAATTAATACTTATAGCCATTATTATATTTATCTAAAAAAAGACTAAATAATGTCCTACAATGCATCTAATTTAATATATTTTCATGAGTTGTAAAACTATATTGTAAATAGATCCTATTTTGAAGCATATTTCAAGCACTCTCCAATGGTAAAAAAATTATAATGTTTTGAATTAAGTAGCAAAAGTTAAATTCAATTTACATAATATAATAATTTAGGTTGTTTATTCAAAACGCAACTCTAATTTCCCCCTATCCAAAACTCTTTTATGTATTTAAATATATGTAGAATTCTACTTTTTTCAAATATTTAAAATAAAAACTAATGACATGGCAATCTTAAGTGGCGCTCTCTATTTCATAAATTGTAGAACTATATTGTAAATGGATCTTATTTCAAAGCATATTTCGAGAACTATCCAATGGTACAAAAATTATAATAATCTGAATTAGGTAGCAAAAGTTATACACAATTTACATAATATAATAATTTAGGTTGTTAATTTAAAACGAAACTCTAATTTATGCTTATCCAAGACTCCTTATATGTATTTAAATCTATGTAGAACTTTATTTTTAGAAAAAAATAAAAATAAAAATTGATGACATGACAATCCTACATGGCGTTCAATATTTCATAAGTTGTACAACTATATTATAAATGGATCTTATTTCGAAGCATATTTCGAGCACTCTCCAATGGTACAAAAATTATAATATTCCGAATTATGTAGCAAAAGTTATACACAATTTTCATGATATAATAATTTAGGTTGTTGATTCAAATCCAAACTCTAATTTTCGCTTATCCAAATCTCCTTATATGTATTTAAATCATCTAGAACTCTATTTTTGTATAAAAATAAAAAAATAAAAATATAAATTGATGACGTGGCAATCCTACGTGGCGCGCTCTATGAGCTCGAAATCTTGAAGATCTTCCTATGCTCCCGAAAAGTTCCTCAGTTATATATATACTAGTATCGGGACCCGGGCAAATGCCCGGGCTTTTTCGTGAAAAAGATGTAGAGTTTTTAAATATTATTTATACCCCTATTTTTTGGCATTATCTTTGACTTTGGTTTCTAATTTATATGTCATGAAGAAACTCATTATATCATTCAGAAACATACTATATCATACAAAAACTACATCATTTCTGAACAATCCACTATATCGTTTAGACACTTACTATATCATGCAGAAACTCACTATATAATTTAGACATTCACTCTATCATGCAGAACCTAAATATTTTTGTATGTTAAAGCACATGTCACGATATACTACACAACCTACATCTTCCTGCATGTTAAAACAATAAAAATAAAACCTCCATATGTTCTAGACCAATGAAAAATTAATGGAGAAAGTTCAAGATAAAACTTACATTTCTTTAGTACTCATTGTGTTTACAAATCAAATTAAAGCACATATAATATAAATATCAAACAATTTGTTAAATTATGAAGGATTAGTAATATTGCTACGGTATGTTGCTACGGTTCCCTTCAAGCCTCAATAGACCAATATAATTAACAATATCAACCCTCTTTCTAATATGTTGACCATGTCCCATATTATCCAACATTCATGTTTGGCGGAACGAATGATGCAGCATTTGTTTCTTATCAAAGGAAAAGGAAATATGAGGAGTATATTTATTAGAAACCGTATCTTCGGTTACTTTAATACTCTAACCTTAATTCTAATTGAATCGCTAATTCCAACTGCAGTAGGTTACTTTAATACGTTAGTATAGTCAATATTTCCTTTTATACGTTACTTTAATATAAAATTTTAAATATAGTATAAATGGATCTTATTTTAAAGTACTTTTTAAATACTTTCCAATGGTACAAAATTATAATTTTACGAACTATATATTAACAGTTATAATAAATTTACTATATTTAAGATTTTCATTGTGAACCCAACTCTATTTATTCTTATCCTAAACTCTATTTGTATTTTAATCAATTTAGAACTCTTAATGAGCATGACAAATGGCGTCCAATAAGGACGCCAAATGTCATGACCTTGTAAGCTGACTTTTTAATATTCTAATTCTAACATGAATAGGTTTTGTATAACAACCCTAATTCTAATTGAATATCTTATAACAATCCTAATTCTAATTGAATCCCTAATTCCAATTGTATTAGGTTAATTGAATCGCTAATTCCAATTGCAGTAGGTTAATTGATTCGCTAATTCCAATTACAATAGGTTACTTTAATACGTTAGCATATAGTCAATGTTTCCTTTCATAGGTTACTTTAATATAAAATTTTAAATATAGTATAAATAGATCTTATTTTAAAGTGCTTTCTAAACACTTTCCAATGGTACAAAAATTATAATTTTACGAAATATATATTAAAAGTTATGATCAATTTACTATATTTAAGTTTTTTATTGTGAACCCAACTCTATTTATTCTTATCCTAAACTCTAGTTGTATTTTATTAAAATAAGAACTCTATTTATTTTCAAAAAAAATATGACATGGAATTTAATGAGCGCGACAAATGGCGTCCACCAATGAGGACGCCAAATGTTGTAGCCTCGTGATCTGACTTTTGCCAAATGTCGCGGCCTCGTGATCTGCCTTTTGTACTTTGCTTTATATATTAGTTATATGATATTGATTTATACTTTACGAAAATTCGCTTTGACCACAAATAGCTCTTATATAATGACAAAAAAATATTATAAAAATTATATCATTAATTTTTTATTTTTCTATCAACATGAATTGAGAGTAATTAACGGTCAAAGTTCGACCTCGAATATTGTGCGTGTCTTATATTTTGAAACGGAGGGAGTAATATTTGAAAAATATACTATATTTCTTTTTTGAAGTGGAAAAATGTACTATATTGAAACTAAACAAACAATACATTGTTCAGTATTCGGCAACATATCAACTAACCTTGTTCAATACAAATTTGTTATTTCTTATGTATAATACATAGAATAGTCAAATGGGATCTTGTTTGATTCATCTTAATGCATACTTTCATAATATCAACTATTTTTAAAATTTTTCGTTATGCGTAATTAAAGATATAATTCATCAAAGTAATTAATGTATTGGATGGTGTGAAAACAATAAATGTAGCAATTTTTTTAAAAGAAGTATTTCCTTTGTGTTTTTTAGTTGACCTATTTCTTTAGCCACACTTGTCGATGCAATACTCTGAACCTCAGTATCTCTAATTATCAATAAGCAAAAGTTACAAAAGGTTGCTATCTTGGAATAATTAAGAATCTAACAAAAGTATGTATGACTATGTCTTTTCTTAAGTACAAATCACAAAAGATAACTCCAATTTTTTTCTTGTATAATGATGCAAGATAACTTAACAAAGTTGGTCAATCAATAGTGTCAAAAATGAAATGGTACAATTAAAAAAACTAAGGAAGTGTATTGGACTTTGTTTACATAGTAATTCAATTTTTCGATCATTGGAGTTTCTTTTAAGAACTTATAATAGAAAAATGGTTTGAATTTGAACTAATGGCCCATAGAGCTGACAAAGCAAGATCCGCTAACTTATTACTCCGGCCCTCCTCTTTTTATTTGGGAAATTATATTACCAAGTAAATATAGAGTAATGTGCGATCTTGATAGATTCATTTCGATGTGTAGATTCATAATATCAATTTTTTTTAATAATTTTACTTAAAAAGAATAAGAGATATTAAGGGTTAAAAAATATCTTGAAAATCGTGAAAACACTATGTAGCAAATAACAAAGCGGAGGGAGTATTTGATGTATATGTGCTCCAACAAAATGAAAGTATTAATTTAAACAAATGGAAGGAATTCACCGTCTTAAAATAAATATCATTGATTTCCACTTTGATACATTATATAGATAGACTGATGATTGTCAATTTATCATGGGAGTAAGATATTATGAGATTTAGTTGTATGTCAATCGAACAAATGAAATGAATAAAAGATGGTGACAAAGTAAATACACGAATTTATATGAAATTATCTCACTACAATACTATTTAATCTTGAGTAACTTATCATATTGTGAGAGCTTGTTGAAAGAAGTGTTTCACTTATTTGAGAGCGGATGAAGTATTATTTGAAGCCTAACTTTTATATAATATGGTAAATAGGTGACTTTTTATGCGTCTTATATGTTTTTTTATTGGTAAGATGAATAGCCTATGGGTTGTCCTCACACAGGGCAGGACCCAAAGGCCCAAGCACTTGGAAGGAGTGCGAATGGTAAGGGAAATCCCTCCTTCAAGTGCCCCTTACTTGGTTAGATTCGAACCCTTGACCTTAAGGTCATGAGATGGAATCCTGACCAAGTGAACCAAGCCAAGCCAAGTTCAATAAATGTAGCACAAATAAACAATAGGGACTTAAAATTATACTAACCACCAATAAATACAAGTATACAACTCAATAATACAAGTTTTAGATACTACCTTCTTATACACTAAAATAGACCACACACTAACACACAAGGACCTCAACAATCAACATTATGCTCCTAACACATCAGGACTTACTTTGCTTTGAACCATCCAACCAACCAAACAATTTACAGAAATGTTACATACTTCCTATGGATTTATCATTACTTGAGGATCATCTCGTGTGGAAAAAGCATATTGAGTCGGAGAAAAAAAAAGGAGAAAGGAGAAGATGAGTAGGGCAAGGGCTGCGCATGCGTAATTAAATTTTGACCAAAAGTGTCCAATAGGAGAGAGAGTTAAATATGGGAATTATGATCCCAACACGAGAGGCAGATCATGGTTACATGGCCCATTACATGTTTCACAAAGTTGTAGCCTTAAAAGTATTTCTGGAAACTTTTGTGGACCTTCATTGGGCCACATGTACGACACCAAACACAACCCAACGCGCAATTCTTGGACCAATCTACTAATTGCATTACTTTTAAGATTTACTTTTTTTTTTTTGAGGGGATTTACTTATTTTTACTCATACTTCTAATTTGACAATTCTATGTAATACCATCTCAAACGTCTGAATTTCACACGATGTTCTTTAGTATTTGACAATTTTAGTTAATATCACTTCAAAAAATAATAATCTATTTCATTATTCTACCAGCCAGCCCGCCACTTTCCCACGACCACAACCACCATCACCACCAACTAGGCCAATAAGTCCCCTCTTTGCAATCCTTAGATCTGTCATTATTACTACTTGCTGCCAACTATTAATATAATGATTGGTGCATTGAGTGGTTGTGAAGAGTGGGCGTGGTGGATCTAGGTTGATGGTGATAATGGTGGGGGAGTTGTGGGAAGTGGTTGCTGAGCTGTTGGTATGGCCGAAGATAGTATTGTTTTATATATACTACCAAATAGAATGTTAATAACGAAAGTTTACCATGTGAATTCATTAAATTGGGGTGGTACCAAATATAAATGTAAAAAATTAAGGGGGTGGTAAAACTAAACTTAAGAATTCTTATGTGAATTGTATACTCAATATGAAGATGTAGATAACATCTTTCCATGTAAAATGTGCAGTAATCAATAATATTCAAATTAAAAATTTAAAACTTGACAAATAATAATATGTCATTTTGACATTAATCTAAGAATTAAATTTTATATTTACGTCGAATTACATCTAGTTTTACTTATATCTCTACCATAAACATTAATCTTTCGACATGTTGCATATGTATTGATTTACATATAGTAATAGAAATATGTTCTTTACGTGACCTTTATTTAAATTTAGTTATTATATTAGTAATATTGACACTATATATTTGACAATAACTCTCTGATGATGAAATATATATTTCAATTTTCACATTAAGAAAAAAGCTTTGTTTGCTTGCTTAACGCATATATTTTTTTATGTACTTTACCTTTTCTTGACATTTGTTTATTCACGAAAGTTATGGGAAAGTGAGGATATTAGTATCCTTTTTAGTGTCAAAAGAAGGCCAAAATGATAAGTGTGATTAAAGGGTGAAATAGCATCATGCGTAAAATAGATGTTGTTTTTCTATATTGGTCCTACGTTCCCCCTAATGATATCCCACTATAATTGAAAAAATCCAAAAAGGAAGAATTCTCGTGTGTTATCTGAGTTGAATTTCATGTAAATGTTACGATAAAAGTAAAAAAAAGAACCCATACTATCTAATCACAAAGCATGGATGCAAAAAGATGTTCCCTTTTTCTTCACAATAGATGAATGAGAGAGATTAATAACTACTACTAAAATTTCATTATGACGGCCTTATATACAACAAGCGTGCGTTATATGGGCCCCTCCTTTGAAAAAATAAATCAACCAAATATTCTCAACTGTTTCATTCCTTACTATACATTTTCAACTACTAGTGTTACAACAAAAACACACCAACTACCAACAATCCAATAGTAGTAAGAATAAATCTTGCATGACACTAAAACCACCGGCCAAAAGTGCATCTTTTATTTTTAGCAATCTCAAATTGTAAGAGTCTAATTTATTTAAATTGTTCTCTATAAAACACACCTCAAGACAGGAAATATTTATACATTCACTTCTAGCTAAAATAATTATTTTCTCTGCTTAATTCGGAACAAGTTCTCCATTTAACTTTTTTTTACGTAAATACAATTCCATAGTTGACAAGAACTACTAGTTGCTCTTTTTATAACGTGCATTTTTTTGAATGAATATATAATGTGCCTTTTAATAAGTTACATTTGCAAATCCCTTGAGAATAGAAAATGTTACAAAATACTAATTGTCAGAAACTCTTCATCATTTTTTGACATCTTACAAATTACTGATGTTAATAGACATTTGTAATGTTGCTTCGATTTTCCTTATATGATTCTGAAATTGTGCAAAGGGTACTATTTCTAATATATGTAAGTTCTACTAGTATGTGAATGATACAGAGAATGTACATCAATCTTAATGCTTTTAATTACACAACCTTTAATTTCACATCATGTGAATTGATAATATAAAAAAATAAAGACAAGTTTCAACACATTATGAAAGTTGAATTTTGCACATACTCCTTTATAAAAAAAACAAAACTACTCTAAGCAAAGACGTTAATGTTCTTGTACAACTTGTATATTATCATAGCCGTCCCACTATATACTACAAATTTTTAGTGTTATTGAGGGAAATTTATAATAACAGTTTTAACAATTAACTCATGACTTGGCTTAAATAAGTCGTACTGCTACTATTTTTCGGAATGACAAAGAATATACGTGTCACAAGATTAATTTAACCAAAAGTTTAAATTGATGGTTGGAAGTTCAAGATTGGTGTTATATTCTATCAATAATAAACGGAAACTGACCTCATCAACACCGACGTCATTGGGTTTAGTTGAGGAAGGTACACAGCCGCCACAGCCGCCGCCGCCAACTCCAGTAGTCACTACTATCACTTGTTGTTGATCAGCTGCTTCTTTGGTACAGGGAACTTCTGTGGAACCTTGCATAACGTACGTACGTTCAGAAATCTGGTTACTCATCCAAGAACAAAAGGAAAAATCAGGGAAGTTGAGATCAAATCTTACTTATTCATGATAATCAATTATGATAGCATATGATAGAACAGATAATTTACTTAATTGAGATCAGAGGAAATTAATTCAGTCAACGCAAAATGAAGTAAACTAATAACCTTAGAGCTTTTGTCTAAGATCAATAGATGGACAGAGAAAGAAAGAGAGAGAAGGAATGTGAATAATAAAAACTATGGAGGGAAGATCTTTGGAAGCTACTTAAATCAAAGTTAGTGAGGAGAGAGAAAGAAAGAGTGTGTTTGTGTAGGGAAGAGAAAATCCTTATATGGGGGCTATAAAGATAGTATGAGAAGATAAGAGTTTGACGTTTTTGACTCCTAATTATTTTATTTTGTCCTCAATTTTTGCCATAAACGCTTTTTTTTTTAAGTTTTAAGGCCGGTGTACAAGTGAAAGGATAATTAGGAGTATTCTTTTACCCCAAGAATATCTATATATATTTTTAAGGTGAGATGAGGGGGCTCACTTGAGGGGATAAGCGGAATTCCTCAAACGAATCTCATGAGGTTTGATCCATATAACTTAGGGATACGATGAGGTAGGGACTGGGGAGTGATGCCACTACTCTATCACTTCAACCTCTTTTACCCCAAGAATATGTGTATCTTACATTCGGCACCTATATTCTTTGAAAATCTACATTGTATAATTTATAGTTGGAAAAATTGTCAAGAATATGTTAACCTTTGCGTGGTCTTCTAAAAATAAGTCCGTCATTTGATTATCCTGGAATAAGCTAACTTTGATATCATTTAAACTTTTAACAAGTCAAATGACTTGTAACCGGTTTAACAAGTCAATTTTATTTTATTTGCAATTTTTAGATTTTTTTTCTCTCTTTCTTCCTTCTCTTCTTCTCCTTTCCATGGATGGCACCACCAACCATGGCGGCCACCTCTCTTCCCTTCCAGCAAAAAGAACCATCCTCCAACATTTTTCAGCCTCCCAACAATCTCCCATCCAAAACCCTCTCATTCTTAGGGCCTGTTCTCCCCTTATTTTCGATTCGGTTCGGTTCGGTTCGGTTGCAATCGGTTCGGTTCGCGTTCGGTTCGGTTCGGTTGCGTTCAGTTCAGTTCAGTTCAGTAATTTAATTATATGATAATAAAACAATGATTATTATTATTATTATTATTATTATTATTATTATTATTATTATTATTATTATTATTATTATTATTATTATTATTATTATTATTACTACTACTATTACTATTACTATTATAAATATTAATATCATCATTACAATTATTATTATATTTTTATTTTATTATTATTATTATTGTTATTATTACTCCTATTACTATTGCTTTTAATATTATTATTATTATTATGATTATTATTATTTTTAATTGTAGATTTTTAATTATTATTATTAATAATAATTATATTGCTAATTATTATATTGCTAATTCTTTTGTTTTTCTATATGATTTTGCTAATTATATTGAAATGATAATTCAAGTTTAAGACGTACACATTTCTATAATATTTGTCATTGTTCAAAGTATAAACTTTTTAATAGATGACAACAATAATATTATTAATAATAACAACAATAATACTTGTCATTGTTGAAATGATAAAAAAAAATACACGTTTTGATAGTTGAACTAATAGGCAAAATAATAGTATTATCGAACATTAACTAGTTTTCATAATCAGTTAATTCTTCGTCTTCTTCTTGTCCAAAAATTTGCTCCAACACCTCGGGATTATTCTGCATTGACTCCCATATTTCTTCAGTTATCTTTTGTCGCACACTATCCATAGCTGTTTTTCTATTATCATCGTACATATTATGATCAGCTCTTTGTTCGATGACTTCAATTTGGTGTGTGAAAGGAATCCCTAGATCATGTAAACGAATAAAATTGTGTAGGGTAAAACAAGCTACGATAATTTTCAACTGATTAGCCTCGTCCATTTGCGGCATCGATTTTAGAACCTTCCACCTATTTTTGAGAACCGCAAAAACCCTCTCAATTACATTTCGACAAGAAGAATGTCGGTAATTGAATTGCTCATACATTCCCTCGGTGGAGTCCCTCTTTCGAAGTCGGGCAAATGGTACCTCAACCAGGTACTAGATATGGACTCAAGTACCCGAGTGTATTAGGATACGCTGAATCGACTACATAGTATTTTCCTACACAACAAGCATAATGTTAGTTTGTTAAAGTAATGTATTTTCCCATAGTATTCATGGCAATATAAGTTAGCTAGTACCAGATGGTGGATGAGGGAATCCCATTATAGCATCTCCTAAGCTTCGCCTCTATACGTTTGTATCATGTGCACTCCCTTCGTAGCCCACATTGATGTGAGTAACCAACATGTTGAGTGAACACACAGCCATCACATTCCATGTTTTATCCCCATGACGATCTCTAAATGCCCTGCCTACATCATCTGCAACAACTGATTGTATAAGGGTACCATCTATGGCACCAACACAATCCTGAAAAAAAAAGTATATATCGTCATTACATTGAGACTATACATGTTGATATTAGATTATGTCAATTAATAATAAATGTCATCGAATGTAGGATAAGTACCTTAAAGAAAGGCCAGTATTTGATATTGCTTTCAATTTCAGGAGGTGTTTCATACAAACTTTGATATGGTCGAATTATTTGACTCGACAATACTTCCAAAGCTTGTAATACCTTTTTGAAATACTTCGAAATAGTTGATGTTGAGTGTTGAAATCTTTCAGCAGTATCATGAACAGAAGCAGGTTTTGCCAACATGTACAAACCTAACCCAAGTTGCTCTTCAATGCTTATATATCTACCAGCTACTAGGAGTTGTTGTTCTCTAAGGATATTAGCAAGACTTATAAATATTTCTCTACTTAGCCGAAGTTGTTCTTTACATAACTTAGGATGACCTGCTAACATCCTATGTATGAAATGATGCCCCGATTCTCCACCCGAATGCAAAGGCATCCGTTCAACTTGGGTTGTCAATCTCCTCAGCTCATGCAATGCTATACGCGTCAAACTTTGTTGCACCAAATCTTCATCCATTCTACATAGGCACAAATATATTTAATGCAATTTGATTTAGATAAACATATAAAATAGATTTAAACATAAAATAACTAAAAGTTAAAAATAACACAATAAGGTCCATAATAAATTCCACATATAAAATAGACTTAAACATAGAATAATTAAAAGTTCTAATTTAAAAGCAATCTAACATAAAGTAACACAATTTTAAATAGTATTATCCTTCGCAACCATCTCAGTCATAAAACATATTATCATCATTTATAGGCATCTCTGGCCTATAGACATCATCTGAAAGTGCACAATGCTTCCTCAAGAAATGAAGTCTGCTTTTATCACTGCGCAAAGAGACGAAAAGATCGATGGCACCCGGAGTACTGCGAAAGCTATCAAGAATATCCACAATAAATTCATCCCCATACTCTTTAGCAATCCCCATGGACTCCAAGATATCATAAACTTCATCAAATCTGTTTATGGATTTAGGAGGTTGATTCATAGAGGATTGTCTCAGAATATCAAGACATGTATCAATATCATCAGCCCTTGTACTTTTCTTGGGCAGGCTACTAGTGTCACCAATTTTACGCTTTTTAATAAGCAATATTAACTACAGTGTTGCTACATATAGAACTCTTCAAACTGGGATTCAAATGCGAGAGAATACCAGCTGTTCTCATTTTTTATTCCTCTAACGAAAAAGTACTGAAGTTAAGCATACACGCTGACTCGATTCTAAAACATGTAATCCTCATTTGCCACTTCATCAAACTTACAAAATTACCGAATTCATATTTCTCCCTGACACTCGCATTGTGATCTGTTCACCTGTAGGCTACAGCAATGGGATGTTCCAGACAAGCTATAATTAGTGGTTGATGACTTGACCTTCAATAACCCTCCAAATTTCTTTTCCCAAATAGCAAAATCCAACTGCTACTTACATATTCACCTGACACTTCAATACCCATCATATATCACTTATCGTACTCATCATATATTCAACCTTCTATAATACTCTCCCTCCAAAAGAACTTCCCTCTGTCTATAACTTGATGATCTTTCTCACTTGTTCCTAACCCAAAATCAAAAAGCTGAAATAAACACAAAAACATTGTTCTTAAATGGTCATGGCAGCAACCTCCGCAACACCCTAAATTCACGTCCTCGGAAACAACAACACAAACAACCGCTCTTTTTTAGGACAGAAAACAACAGATTTTCAGTACTAGTAAACTACGAGGAGGAAAGATCACAATCTAGAATACTGTATAAGGTTGAGTCTATTAGCATATGCAAGATAATGCAGCGCTAAAGTCTAAAACTTGCATAAAACATAAATTTTCTCCTACCGAAAACATTAAAGATTGAATCTTTTTAATGACACTTACTAATGGTATGATCAAGCAAACCCCATCTTTCACCACAACCAAAAACATGGAAAATTACAGTAACAAACATGGAAAATTTCAAGACTTGAAATTCGAGGGAACAAATTAT
Organism: Beta lomatogona; assembly: GCA_947646795.1. Lineage (NCBI taxonomy): Eukaryota > Viridiplantae > Streptophyta > Magnoliopsida > Caryophyllales > Amaranthaceae > Beta > Beta lomatogona. The sequence goes on from CANSNZ010001150.1 coordinate 763,811, forward strand.
TACCTTGGTTGGGGATGAACGAATCGTGATGTCGCTCGGCGCTCTAAACGTGATCGTTCTTTTAGTATAGAGTATGCCCTAATTATTGTTTTGTTTTGTTTGGCGGTAGATTTTGCGTATATGTTTAGGATTTTACTATGGGTTTTGATGTTGGGGGTTAACGTTATTATGTTTAGTGATAAAATTATTAATTTTTTTTTTTGACAACAGATAAAATTATTATTAATACATCATTGTTATGAATTAAATAATATAACATAATATTATATTATATTATTATCATTACTATTATTTATAATTCAGTTCAGTTCAGTTCAGTTCAGTTTAGTTCAGTTCAATTGCAATCAGTTCAGTTCAGTTCAGTTCAGTTCAGTTGTTTTATGTCGAAGAGAACAGGCCCTTAATCTCCCTCTCTCACAAACTCACCACTTCAGCATGTGTACATTTAACCTATTAAAGAGGTTAATAATAGGTCATGACTTGTTAAAAATAGATAGGTATTAAATGTTAGCTTTTTCCAGGATAATAAAATGGCTAACTTATTTTCAGAAGATCGCGTAAAGGTTGGCTTAATCTTGACAATTTTTCCTTTATAATTTATTTTCTCATAATTTCTTTTTGTATGACTGTATATGGTTTTGATAGTGTCTCATTGATTTTGTTTATATAATTATCTCTTTTTAATGAAAATTTTAAGTGATGATTGGGTGGATGTAGGGCCTAAACTCCAAAGATTTTTTTTGAAAAGAAATAATTAAAGAAGAGGCAAAAAAATTAGTAAAATCCAAAAAAGAATTCGGGGGAAATAAAATGAAATGGGTGAAGTATTCATTTTATGGTTTTTTTTTTTAATGTAAGTAGAACCCCCTTGCAAGAAGGGAGAGAGATTGGGGATTTTTCTTGTAAGGGTTGAGAATCGAACTCCTAAAAGGAGGGTCTTACAACAATTAGGCTAACTGGCTAACCTTGATCCTAAAATGCATAAGAGATCCTAAATCTGTGACCTCTTACTTTAAAATGTCATAAACTTACTTTCAAACTATGAATTACGCTGATTCACTATGTATATAATCTTTCCTATTTATGGAGATGATTTACCCTTGTATGTACTTGTCCTTTTTCTTACTTGTCGGCTTTTCCTTGAGTAGTAGGTGCACGCATGACTAAATTTGTAAACATATAATGTTTTTAAGATAAAAAGTAGCGAGAGTGCTATGAAATGATTTAGAGTGCTTGTATGAATTATGGAGATTTTGTAGAAAATATGATGTTCATTTATATGGTGTTTATTAGTTACTAGTTACTAGTTACTACTCCCTCCGTTTCTTTTTCATAGTTACACTTACACTTTTTACGTATGCCAATGCAAAACTTTGAGGATATATATCTCTAGTTTTGTATTTGTAAAAATTATAAAAAGCACATATTAATAAAATAAATACTAAGATGAATCTAACAAGATTTCACATGACTATGTTTTTATTCATGTATAAATCACAAATGAGGGTCAAAGTGCAACTTGTGAATAGCGTAAAATGTCAAGTGTAACAATTAAAATGAAACGGAGGGAATAGTATATATCTTTATCTTTTTAATCTACATAATTTGGCTTTTAAGTTCGTAAACTTAGAAATTTAGTCAAATATCTTATATATAATGAACAATTTAAGAGTATAAGAAGATGATATATTAAACACTTTAAGAATATCTGATATATTGAGGCAAATTTAATAAGACCTCACACAACTATATTTTTCTTCACATATAAATTACAAATAATGGTCAAAATCTAGTTAATAAATTATGTAAGAATATAAAGTTTGTAGATTAAAAAAGAACAAGGAAGTTGTATAAAGAGTGTAGATCAAAAGAGAATGGAAGGAGTACTACTTAAGTCTTAACCAAGTAAATACCAACTAGTACTTAGTCTAGTACTAAGCTAAGGTTTGTGTCTCATCACATGAGGTCAAACCCCATTAATTTAAAGACACTTTGGGGGTTAGATTTCCTTACTCTTCCCCCCCCCCTCCATCCTAAGGAGTCTTGTCTATGTAGCTGAATCATATTTACCTAGTGACCTGCAAAAGATTATGGTCCAATAAGACATTTCTCTTTCCCAATCTAAAAAAAAAGTGCTTGATATTAAATTTGTCTATAAAATTAACTATTTGTGATGTTTGACGAAAAATGATTCAATCTGACTTGGATGGACCCGGTTCACATTAACATTAGTTTGCACCAGGCCAAAAGCACGTATCATTTCTGAACAATCCACTATATCATTCAGAAACCCTTTATATCATGCAGAAATACAATATATCATTCAGAAACATACTATATCATGCAGATGCTACATCATTTCTAAACAATCTACTATATCATTCAGAAACTCACTATATCATTCAGAAACATAATATAGCAAGCAGATTCTACATTTCTGAACAATCAACTATATCATTCAGACACTCACTATATCATGCAGAAACTCACTATATCATTCAGACACTCTTTATAACATGCAGAAACTACATCTTTCAATATGTCAAAGGACATGTCACGATATATATACTACACAATGTACATTTCCTGCATGTTACAACATTAAAACTAAATCCTCCACTATATTGCATATAATATCACTATATGTTTTCCATTAAGAAAATCCACTATATTGTATATAAGTTCACTATATCTCTATAAAAATCACTACATGAAGTTAATATCAATTACCAACCCCGTGCACACTAAGTTAGTGTGCACCGGGTCCATTTGAGTTTTTTTAAAAATGATTTAGTTGAGTGAATCTAATTTTTCCGATTACCATATTGACAAGTAGATTTCCTTTTTGAATAGGAATGTCCAGTTTATTTAGATGGGCTTCGTGAAGATAGTGGCCAACAAATCATGCCTACCAAGTACCAATATCTCTTATACAAAGAATTTTTGGAAGCCACAACTCATGTGATGATTAGATTAGAATATACTTTGTGCAAAGTGGTTGAGTCTTGGTTTAACGTATAGAGAACGATGTATATTTTTGGGTGACTTGCAATTTTTCCATATAGAGTGTTAGGAATCTTAGAGGGAGGGAATTCAATAAACAAGAGCAAAACAAGACAACAAACTATTTTAGTTATTCTCTTATACCAATAAAAAACTCGAACTAAATTATAATCTCACAAGTCCATAAACAAGAGCAAAACAAGAAAACAAACGATTTTAATCATTCTCTTATACTAATAAAAAAATCGAACTAAATTATAATCTCACAAGTCACAAGACAATCACTCTTAGCAATCTGTAAGCTACTCTTTGTGATCTCTCTCCTCGATGGATCATTTGTGAGGATTGCAAAAGCTTGATTATATCATCAAGTGTACTGAGGTATTTATACAACAAGAAGAAAAGTATATAGCTATGACTATGTAACCTATGCCTAACTATATGCTAAGAGATAGTAGTGAATACAAGATTGAGTTTACAACCTGTTAATTATGACTTGAAATCTTGTGAATGGCATAAGGGTGACTTTGAATGCACATATCTTTCAATCTATAAATGGTTTTGATGTGATTCAAATTGGAGGTGAAATCTTGTTCAAAGAGCTTTCCAACGATAGGTCATATGCCCAATTCCGCTGAGAAACGAGAAAGTTATGACTGTTTTACGAAGAACTGACGAAACTGTTTCGTCTCGGGCCCGATCGGGCGGATTTCGCCCGACCCAATCGGGAGGTGCGCCGATTTGTGCGCTGCACGCGTTTTTTTCGGTATTTTTCGTTTTTGAGTTATTTTTTAGGGTTTGTACGGGGTTCCTTATGTTATAAAAGGGCTTCCTGGTGTTCATTATTATTAACACAACTCATGCAACACTTTTAGCCTCTAGAATTTAGGACTCCTTGTATTATTCTCTCTGATTTTCTCCATTGTAGTGAAGAAGCTCTAATCCCCCACCTGTGGACGTAAGTCAAATTTGACTGAACCACGTAAATGCTTGTGTTATTTGTTTGTTCATCTTTATTGTTTTCTCACCTTTATTATTTCACTGATTTTCTGTTCCGCATTAATCAAACTACAACACCTAGATTCCTAACAAATTGGTATCAAAGCTTGGTTGTTTAAGATCTTAGGTGTTTATAGAACAAGTTTGATTTTTTGATTATGTCAATGAAATTCGATATTGAGAAATTTGATAGGCAAGTAAATTTTGGCCTATGGCAATTGAAGATGAAAGCCATCTTGGTTCAAAGTGGCTGTTACAAGGCTCATGAAGGTGCATCCAAAAATCCTTCGGGTATGACGAATGATCAGTGGGAGGAGATCGATTTGAAGGCACTCTCGGCGATTCATAGTCTATCTAATGAAGTTTTGAGAGAGGTTGCCAAAGAGACGTCTGCTGCGGGTTTGTGGTTGAAGTTTGAGTCACTTTATATGACAAAGAGCGTGACCAACCGTCTACTACTCAAATCTAGACTTCGTGATCTCAGTCTAGAAGAAGGTAAACCGCTTGAGTCTCATTTAGATGAATTCTTCTCTATTATTATGGATTTGCAAAACATCAATGTTGAAATCGATGATGAGGATATGGCTATTAGGTTGTTGTGCTCTTTACCACCTTCGTATAAGCATTTTCGAGATACCTTATTAATTATATGGTAAAGATGATTTGAGTTTGCAGGATGTTAAGGAGGCCTTAACTCAGAGAGATTTAATTGACAATAAATTGGTTAATAAATCTAATAATTCTGCTTACATAAATGCTTTTGTTGCTCATGGTGGAAAGAATTCTGGAAAAATTTGTAACTATTGTCATGTGAAGGGTCATATTAAATCTGAGTGTTGGAAATTAAATAAGAAGAATGGGGAAAAGTCCAATGAGGACCAATCCGCAAATATCGCCAACAATGGCTTTGATGATGATGATCTTGCACTTTAGGGTTACAGATTTGGGGCTGCGGTTTCTACGATCTCTTTATGATTGGTGCCCTTTGAGATCTCTTGGTAAAACGAGAAACCGTGTGGATTTTTTGCTATGGAGTCTATGATAGATTGTTTTTTGAGTTTTTTGTAACAATCTTGGTTATGCATTAGATTTTGTTCTAGTTATGCTATTTCTTATCTCAAATTTGGTACTTTTGTGTTTTGTTAAGTACAATTGCAATTTAGATGTTATTGATGTCAATTGGTTTTCTAGAATTGCTTGAGTTGTTGTTGAGATGAAGAAGTGTTTGAAGAGAGTTTGGTCAATTTGAGTAAACATGTTTGGCGTTGGTGACTTTATACTCTCGATCTAGGCCATGTGATGGTTTTGTATACGGATTTTGTGTTCGAAGACGCATCGGTACACAATTATAGAAGATGTCCGTTTTCTGGGTTGCCTAAATTGAGTAGGCTTATGGAATTTTGTTTAAGGTGGAGGTTCTATGGTGTTTTTGGTTGAGCATCACTTCTTGGTTCAAGGTGGAGGTATCTTGATTGATTGGTTTGAAGTCAAGGTGGAGATTGTTAATTATGACTTGAAATCTTGTGAATGGCATAAGGGTGACTTTGAATGCACATATCTTTCAATCTATAAATGGTTTTGATGTGATTCAAATTGGAGGTGAAAGCTTGTTCAAAGAGCTTTCCAACTATAGGTCATATGCCCAATTCCGCTGAGAAACGAGAAAGTTATGACTGTTTTACGAAGAACTGACGAAACTGTTTCGTCTCGGGCCCGATCGGGCGGATTTCGCCCGACCCGGTCGGGCGGTGCGCCGAGTTGTGCGCTGCATGCGTTTTTTTCGGTATTTTCCGTTTTTGAGTTATTTTTTTAGGGTTTGTACGGGGTTCCTTATGTTATAAAAGGGCTTCCTGGTGTTCATTATTATTAACACAACTCATGAAACACTTTTAGCCTCTAGAATTTAGGACTCCTTGTATTATTCTCTCTGATTTTCTCCATTATAGTGAAGAAGCTCTAATCCCCCACCTGTGGACGTAGGTCAAATTTGACTGAACCACGTAAATCCTTGTGTTATTTGTTTGTTCATCTTTATTGTTTTCTCACCTTTATTATTTCATTGATTTTCTGTTCCGCATTAATCAAACTACAACACCCAGATTCCTAACACAACCTTTACAGAAACTTACCCATATCATAAGAATAATAAAGATAAGCAAAAAGTTACAACAATAATAAGATAAAGTTAGACTAAGCTAACGTTTATCTCTATCCTGCCCCCTAAAAACGGACGGTAGATCGAGGAGTCCGATCTTCGATAATAAAAGATCAAGTCGTGGTCGAGACAACGACTTGGTTAGAAAATCAGTATGTTGATCGCCTGTAGGAACATGTGTAACACGTAGCGAACTATTTGAACATGCTCCCTTATGAAGTGAAAAGCAGGCGCTAAATGCTTCATTATAGAATGAAATCCGAATTTGCACTTAAGTGTGTAGCACTTAAATTATCACAGCAAATAGCTGGAGTGTGAGTAAGAGATACTCCAAATTCTGTAAGCAAGTTACGCAAGCTAAGTAATTAGTTGTAGTTGAGGCTGCCGCACAATATTCAACCTCGGTGGAAAAGAACGGGTAATATATTTATGTTTCTTGAAACACCAATTAAGAGGACTACGACCCAAAAACCCAATATGACCCATAGTAGAAACATAATCATCTTTGTCACCTGCCCAATCTGCATCAGAAAAAGCGTGGAGACGAAGAGGGAAGTCTCGATAGATGGTGATTCCTTTATAAGACTACCACATAAGTAATTGTAGACACATAATCATGTCTCCCCATTAAGGATCCGATGATGAAACATACCGTGGTCTTAATTGGTCCGACCCAAGGGCAGAGCAGTCTGAAAAGCTATTCAAAACCATTTCGAAAAGTGTTAAAGTCCTATTTTAAAGCCCAATTAGTTATTCATGATAATTAATTGTATTTGAGCCCAATTCTTTGAAAAGCCCAATTAATTGATTTATTTTAATAAATAAAATTTTTCAGAAGATATTTTTTATAAGTCAAAATCAGATTTTATCCCGTAAAATCAGATATTCGTAGTTAAAAGATAAAAGAAAATCTTTTAGAACGCGTTTTTATCAAAAAAAACTATCAAAACATGTCAAAAATCAAGCACTGCGCTGAGCGCAGTTGCTGCGCCAAGCGCACGTATCCTGCCAAGTGGACTTCCACGTAGGCTGCGCCAAGCGCACAGGCTGTGCTAAGCGCACCAGAACTGCCACGTAGACTTCTGTTTCATGTAGAGTCCTGCGTCAAGCGCAATTCTCTGCTTGAGACGCGAAATTTCTTTCTTATCTTTTTCAAAAGCGCGTACCATGTGTACGCTTTTTACTGGTCATGCCGCGTCATGCCTTTAATACGTCAGCTGCGCCAGACGCAGCCAGCGCGTGAGGCTCAATGTCGTTTTCCCTATAAATAGGCCTGATTTTCGAACAGATTGAGAGAACGGATTTTTCACATAACGCTCGACGAATACTTTGCGAACCTCTCTACGAACTACAAAACTTCCCTACAAAAACTCATACTTTCAAACATAAATTACATTCAATCTACATACTTTCAGACATTCAGATTTTCAGGCTTCACGATTGCTCGTCCCGAAGGTTGTCAATCTCTCAGACCCAAGCCACGGTATAATCTTGAGGGTCCTTAAATAAATAATTTTTATATTGAAGTTACTAACAGTTTTCTTTCCTGATGTAGATCTTTAATGTAAAATTGCTATATTGTATATTCTAACCCTTTTTCTATACTTTCTTTTATTTTATGTTCATATTATTCTTGCCTTTGTATATTATTATGCTTGCCTGATCATTCTATGCATATTATATGATTGTCGCTGCTTTATTGCTTCTATCACCCACATGTTATTTTTGCTAATCAAAAACCTAAAGAACTGTTCTAACATTAATCAGATTAATTTGGACAACCTGTTAGGAACCTTGTTATATTGATTGCATAATAACTTGTCACTAAAAATTAGTATTTCATGTGTTTCCTGAACAAATGTAGACTAATTATTTTTAGGGTGCTTAAAACATTATTTGATTATTCGTTGGCATAAAATCTGTAATGAATCGATATTTAGTAGAGGCCAACAATGGGCAATATGGTTCCTGACCATATTTGTACCCTCACCCCCGAACTCAATCTTTGGTTCATTTTGACCATCTATGGAGTCATGACGAGGAAATCTACATTGGAAAATTTGTCCCTGTGATTTTCCCATATCCAATTAGGTTTACGATTCTTCCGAAAAAGAATTGTTGGCGACTTCTTTCAAAACAATTTTCAGTAAAACCTTAACAATGGGGTAGTCAAATCTAATACACGCTCACACCGCGTAGGCGCGACAAAAACACGCCTACAATTTGGCGACTCCACTGGGGAGGATTTTAAAAAATTTAATTTTTCAAATGAGTGGGTGAAACTTGAAAAATACGATTCATTCTTATTTTATGCCTTAGAATAATATATTGTTTTGCATATGCATGGCTATTGTTCAGCCACTATAAGGACAATCTACCTTGCCTCATTAGCACATGTTCTATATGTGAGGTCACCCCCGGGGGCTTTGCGCTTTGTCCTTCCAAAAAGCTTCCTAAGCGATAGTGTTGGATCTTAGTCATAAGCAAACCTACCCAACCATGACATTGTTCTCTTGTTCCTGACTTGATACTGGAGTGCGTCTTACACGTGGCCACCTCTTTAAGCAGGGGTACGAAGCGTGGGATCAATCTCTTAGCCATGGACCCTTTCAGACTGAACCTAAACCTAACCAATAGTTTCAAACATAGAACTGGACTTTAGCTAGGTTGAGACTTTTGCATCCATGTTACCTGACATTTATGTGTGATTGTAATTTTTGCCTGCTAATATGCTTTACGCCCGAAATTATTGCAAATCGCGTCTAAAACAAATCGTTGTTTTCGCCCGAACTTTCGTCAATTAATCAATACGCGTGTCGCAGAGCATTGCACCAAACGCATTAATTTGCGCCTGGCGCAACGCTCCTGCGCCAGACGCATAGACTGCGCGCCGTGCGCACCAGTTGCGTGGCATGCAGTATATTCGTCCCATGCTTATTGGTCTTTTGACCTTCGTTCGAGCCTAAGATAACAAGTTTGCATCAGTATCACATTCAAAAAAACCAGTCTTTTCATGCAAGGTCGAGTCCGTCCTAAAAGTGCATCTAGAAAAAATGGTCATTGTAGAGTTAGAGTTGTCATGCATGTCTACCTCTTCTTATTTCCTCCCTGTTGTTCAACTAATCTTCCCTATCAATCATGCCTTTCCATATTCAATCAATTTCAAAAACTTATATTTTTTTCAAAATCAATCCTACACCACATTCTATTCTACCTTGTTCGAAAACATTTACTAATCATCATAATACCACGACATTTCAAAAAAAAAAAAATTCTTCAAATCAATCCATCATCTTTTCCTAACAAAAGATAAAACAAGGGGTTCCTTTCAAAAATGAATTTCGAAAATTCTAAGCCCATTCCAAACACCTTCAATCCAATTCACTTGCATTCATACTAGGCCTATATGCATTATAGTCCATTTTGCATTCATATAGGGTCCATCTAATTCGAGTCCATGCATTCATATTAGGCCCGCTAGCATTAGAGTCCATCTTAGGCCCATAAAAGTCTAGCTCCTAGGCCCATTTGCATCTTTATGTGAACCCTAGTCTATGTCAATTCCAGTCCAAGTCTAATCCAACTCTATTCCAATCCAATGTCAAGCCCATGTGCATTTTCAAGTCTAACTTCAAACCAATATAGGACTAAGTCCAGAATTAGGTCCACATAAGGCCCAACTCATTTCCAAAGTCAATCCAGTCCAATTCTAAATCCATATAGGACGAAGTCCAAACCATTAAGTCTAGCGAAGCTAGCATCCCTGTAACACCATAACGGCACCCCTTTTGACTTAGCTAGGCTAGTCATCCCTGTAAGACCATAACGACACCCCTTTTGACTTAGCTAGGCTAGTCATCCCTGTAAGACCATAACGACACCCCTTTGACTTAGCTAGGCTAGTCATCCCTGTAAGGCTATAACGGCACCCCTTTGACCTAGCTAAGCTAGTCACTCCTGTAAGACCATAACGGCACCCCTTTGACCTAGCTAAGCTAATCATCCCTATGAGACCATAACGTCACCCCTTTCACCTAGCTAAGTTAGTCATCCCTATGAAACCATAATGGCACCCCCATTGACTTAGCTAAGCTAGTCACCCGTAAGACCATAACGGCACCCATTGATCTAGTGAAGCTAGTCACCCCTAAGAACATAAAGGCACCCTCCGAGTTTAGCGAAGCTACCCTTATTTTACATCTATAGCAATATCAAATCATCAAGTCTGGCGAAGTCAATTCCTTCCTAAGCCTAGCGAAGCTAGCATAAACAATCCTTTTGAGCCTAGTATATTTGCCAAGTCTAGTCCAGTCTGCTTGCATAGTCCAGTCCAGTCCAGTCCAGTCATTTGCATCTGCATATAGTTAGGCCCATGTCACCATCATGACCATAATCACACCCATCTCTAATCAATTTTAGTTTTCATTTCGCCGTCCATTTTCATCCCCATTTCCACTTTCATCTTCACTTCCATTTCCATCTCTCCATCCCTCATTTCCATTTCTCATTTCGAAAGCATCATTTCTAAAAATTTATGAGGTCCATTCGATTTCTGTTCAGGACGGATCGTGAGATTATAACTTGGGAGCGCCCGACAGAGAGGATACAAGGTCGACCTACTCCTAGACTCGTCAAACGCATCCTCACATTTTTAGACGAATCCTCTGACTCTTCTGAAGCATCATCTGAAATGGGGAACACTAATGAACATCTCAGTGCCATTATGGCCCAACTTCAACTGATGAACTCACGTCTTGAGGACCAAGACAAAGAGATTAAGGCACTGAGGGAGAAGCTAAATGAAGAGGACGAGCAAGGCGACACTCCATCACCAATCAAGACCAACACAGATTTGAGGTTTGAAAAACTCGAGCAATCGATCCAGTCAATTCCTGCGCTCGAGGGTCAGGCTCATGGCCATGACATTATTGATCCTGAACTGAGGGAAAAACTCCCTAAAAAGGTAACATTGGGTGACCTCCCAAAATTCAAGGGGGTCGAAGACCCAGATGACCACTTGAGAGCTTTCTCTATCTCTATGGCTCTCAAGGACATGAGCAAGGACCTGTTTGCTTATGTCTTTCCCTTGACCTTGGATGCACATCCATCCAAGTGGTTCAGATCATTGAATAAGGCCAAGCTGAATGATTGGAACTACATCAGAGAACAGTTCCACAAACAATACATCTGCAGTACTCAGCTTCCCATTGGCCTTCGTGAGTTGGAATTAACTAAGCAGAATTCCATCGAAGATTTTGTCACCTTCCTTAACAGATGAAGGGAAAAGGCTGGACAAATGACAAACAGGCCATCCCAAGAGGATCAAGTCCGATTGGTGATCCGTAACCAGCAGCCCAAGTATGGGGATCATATCAAATAGAGTTTTTCACGAAGCACTATAAGGTAGGCCTGCTGAATGAAGAAGAGGTACAGGCTAACAAGAACAAGGGTTCTAACAACCACAACTCTTTCAAGAAGATTAATAATAACCCTTCTACCTCTAAAAGCAGTGACATAAACGCCCTAACTACTGACAAGAGAGGTTATCAAGGACCTCAAAGGACATTCACTCCCTTAGGCATGTCTCTAGAAGAAGCATTCACTAGGCTTCATGCAAAGGGAGCACTTCAGCCTCTTGGCCCCACTCTGGACCCTGCTCCTGAGAAGAGATCCAGTAGATGGAATCCTAATTCCTACTGCAAGTACCATCAAGGAAATGGGCATCTGACATCACAATGCTGGACTTTAAAGCATCATCTGCAGGATATGGTTGAAGATGGTAGATTGCCAATTCCGCCTGCAGCAAAAGTCAGCAATAGCGGCAACCCGTTGGGAAGTGCCTAAATAATGCCGGGGCACAGTCATTTAATGCTAGTTTTCTAGGTTGAGTCGGAGAGTCCCTCCCCTAAGCTAGCTCCTTCATTTCCTTTCCCGTTGAGTCTATGTCCTTTTAGGACTATAATGTTTATTAGCCTTGTTTCATTCATTTTCAATTAATAAAATAATCACATCTTCTTTTCATTTTCATTGGCCTTCCATCATTTTTATTTATGCTTCTAATTCAATGATGAAACTCGAATCACCTAATGAACTTGACTAATAATAACAAAAAGAGATCTGAAATAAAAAAAGTGAAGAATAAAAAAAGAGGATATACTTTGGATCAGGAGTTATTCCCCCTTCCCTTCTATTACCTTTCATAAACCATCCATGCAATCCAATAAAAAATCCTTTAAACCATCATCTCCATTAACCAAATAACCTTTCAAAATCAAAGCTCCGCAAATAACCTTCAAGCCTTCCACTACCCTAAACCAAACTTGTGTGCAAGCCTTACTAGATACAAAAAAAAAATGCCAGGCAAAAACAAAATAGTGAAAAAAAAAATTCAAAGTGCGAAAAAATGAAAAAAACAAAAGGAAACGCACAAGATGAAAAGAAAAGATTCAAAAAAAAAGTCAAAGGCAAAATGAAAGATCAAGCTAGGGGGATTGCACACAAGTTCTACCCTCATTTAAATCCTTCAATCCATCAAAACCCTTAGTTTATAATCCAAATCCATGACCCTTCATTCCCAAACCAACTAAACCTTCATCAAAACTTCAAACCTTAAACCTTTCAACCTTTCATCAACCCTAACTCCTTTTTCAAGGTATGTCCAAGCCCGCTAGGTTGAAAACCCGAAAGGGTGGCCTAGGCAAAAGTTAGGGAACAAAAAAAAAAAGAAATCAGATCGAGAACTACGAATGGTCTGATTCCGCAAGGATACGTAGGAATCCTCATCTCGAGGTCCGACCGCTTCAATAAAATAAAAATTAGTCATGGTCTAATGATTTGATTTTCTAAAATTTAGGAGCATACTCTTTCTAGATCCCGACATAGACTCGAGTCTGCACCTAGACTCGTTAAAGCCTTTTCCCACCCACATTAATTTAAGTCACAAATTTGAACCTTTTTATTTTCAATCCAAGCTCTCCTTGTCCCTGAAGGACTCTCCGATAATTCCATGGTTTCTGGCAATATTTGACTTTGCCTATATCAACTTCCCAAAGAAGAATCCCCAATACAATCCCCAGTGACAACTTTCAATGTCCAAGACATAGCAACTACGTTTCAATGTCAAATCAAGTACAGTTCGATTAAGGCTCATGCCTAATTCAAGGCAAGCTCACCAAAGTGGGGGCTTCCTACGTCTGGTGGTTCCTCCAATTCAAATCAAACTCCCGAAGAGTTGTAATTTGCGGACCTCGTCTACGGACCCCAATCATTTACTAAAAACGATTTTCGAAAATCATTCTATGCATTTCCAATCAGTCTATCATTCTATACATCTTCTAGCCTTGCAAAATCCCGACCTTGCATTGCAGCCTTACAAAACCCTGACCTTGCATTGCATTTCATACATCCTAATCTTGCATAACCCTGACCTTGCATGACGTGTCATCCCTTACCTTTGCATAACCTTAATCCTTGCATAGCGTCTTGTGCATCCTTAGAGAGTCTAAGTTTGCATTATTTGCATCACTATGTGCTTATCTGAGTTGTTTGCACCTGTTTGTTGACATCTTCTTATGCAGGTAATCAGATTGCTTGTAGTTATTGTCCTGCATACAAACTTTGTTTTGCAGAGACCGGCGGTTATAGATCAGTTCTAAACTGCAGAGCGTTTAGAATCGTTCTTCGTCCCGACACCGTATACTTTGACTTTCGGTTTCCTGAACCTTAGTCAAAGTGGGGGCTTCTGTAGACACATAATCGTGTCTCCCCATTAAGGATCCGATGATGAAACATTCCGTGGTCTTAATTGGTCCGACCCAGGGGCAGAGCAGTCTGAAAAGCTATTCAAAACCATTTCGAAAAGTGTTAAAGTCCTATTTTAAAGCCCAATTAGTTATTCATGATAATTAATTGCATTTGAGCCAAATTCTTTGAAAAGCCCAATTAATTGATAATTAATTGATTTATTTTAATAAATAAATATTTTCAAAAGATATTTTTTATAAGTCAAAATCAGATTTTATCCCGTAAAATCAGATATCCGTAGTTAAAAGATAAAAGAAAATCTTTTAGAACGCGTTTTTATCAAAAAATTATCAAAACATGTCAAAAATCAAGCACTGCGCTGAGCGCAGTTGCTGCACCAAGCGCACGCTGCCACATGGACTTCCACGTAGGCTGCGCCAAGTGCACAGGCTGTGCTAAGCGCACCAGAGCTGCCACGTAGACTTCTGTTTCATGTAGAGTCCTGCGTCAAGCGCAATTCTCTGCTTGAGAAGCGAAATTTCTTTCTTATCTTTTTCAAAAGCGCGTACCACGTGTACGCTTTTTACTGGTCATGCCGTGTTCTGCGTTTGCCAGGTCAGCTGCGCCAGACACAGCCAGCGCGTGAGGCGCAATGCCGTTTTCCCTATAAATAGGCCTGATTTCCTAACAGATAGAGAGAAAGAATTTTTCACATAACACTCGACGAATACTTTATGAACCTCTCTACGATCTCCAAAACTTCCCTACAAAAACTCATACTTTCAAACATAAAACACATTCAATCTAGATACTTTCAGACATTCAGATTTTTAGGCTTCACGATTGCTTGTCCCGAAGGTTGTCATTCTCTCAGACCCAAGCCACGGTATAATAATGAGGGTCCTTAAATAAATTATTTTTATATTAAAGTTACTAATAGTTTTCTTTCCTGATGTAGATCTTTAATGTAAAATTTCTATACTGTATATTCTAACCTTTTTCTATACTTTCTTTTATTTTATGTTCATATTATTCTTGCCTTTGTATATTATTATGCTTGCCTGATCATTCTATGCATATTATATGATTGTCCTACTTTATTACTTTTATCACCCACATGTTATTTTTGCTAATCAAAAACCTAAAGAACTGTTCTAACATTAATCAGATTAATTTGGATAACCTGTTAGGAACCTTGTAATATTGATTGTATAATAACTTGTCACTAAAAATTAGTCTTTTATGTGTTTCTAGAACCAATGTAGACTAATTATTTTTACGGTGATTAAAACATTATTTGATTATTCTTTGTCATAAAATTTGTAATGAATCGATATTTAGTAGAGGCCAACAATGGACAATATGGTTTATGACCATATATGTACCTTCACCCCCGAATTCAATCTTTGGTTCATTTTGACCATCTATGAAGTTATGACGGGAAAATATACATTGGATAATTTGTCCCTATGATTTTCCCATATCCAATTAGGTTTATGATTCTTCCTAAAAATAATTGTTGGCGACTTCTTTCAAAACAATTTTTAATAAAACCTTAACAATGGGATTGTCAAATCTAATACACGCTCACACCGCGTAGGCGCGATAAAAACACGCCTACAGTTTTGCATGAGGCGTTTGAGAGCCAACCAGTGATCAGTGGTAGGACATTGCATGAACTGTGATAGTCGGTCCACGGGGAAGGCGACATCAGGCCTTGTTAGCGTGAGATACTGAAGACCCCCAACAACGGCATAGTAGTCCTTTGGCACTTCTAGAGGAGTCCCGGAGGTGGGAGTGAGTGTTTGAGTAACAATTATGGGCGTGGGAGTTGACTAAGCGTCACTCATACCCATGCGATCCAGGAGGTCTAAGATATACTTGCGTTAACTTATGAAGAGCCAACCTCAACTCCTAAAAAATATGACAAGTTACCAAAGATCTTTCAAAGCAAAGCGGTTAGCCAGTTGATGAATAAACATATTAATAGAAGATGTATTTGGACCGGTAGTTGTAATATCATCAACATAGACTATCAAATAACTAGGATTCGGCCGAGTGGATAATATGATTAAGGACGTGTTCGAGATAGCTTATTTGAAGCCTAAGCCAAGGAAAAAACTGGTGAGTGTCGTATACCAAGCTCGGGGAGCTTGTTTTAAACAATATATGGCTTTCTTTAACCTGCATACATGATTAGGAAACGTAGCATCAATGAAACTTGGGGGTTAGGACATGTAAACTTCTTCATTCAAGGTGCCCTGCAAAAAGCGTTATTGATGTCGAGTTGACGGAGATGCCAACCATTGGTTGTTGCAAGAGCAAGTAAGGTACGTATCGTAGCTGGGCGGACAACCGGACTAAAGGTTTCATTGCAGTCCATCCTGGGCCGTTGTTGGAACCCTTTGGCCACGAGACGTGCCTTATACCGATCAATGGAGCTATCAGAGTGATATTTTATGCAGAAACCCACTTGCATTTGACAAGATTATGAGTGCTATCCGAGGGAACAAGTAACCAGGTACCCAA
Source organism: Beta lomatogona (assembly GCA_947646795.1). Classification (NCBI taxonomy): domain Eukaryota; kingdom Viridiplantae; phylum Streptophyta; class Magnoliopsida; order Caryophyllales; family Amaranthaceae; genus Beta; species Beta lomatogona. The sequence continues at coordinate 780,240 of CANSNZ010001150.1, forward strand.
GTGAGGAAGTGCGGAGATTTCATTCTCCATGGTTTGCCGCCAAAGCAGATCTTTTAAGGCTTGAGTGATGTTTTTGGGTTCAGTTGGGCGAGGTTGGAGAGTGGTAGTATCAGTGTATTTAGGATTTGGTTTGCGTATGTTGTTCATAGACCGGGTGATGATGCCAAGAGGGGGGGTGGGTGATGATGACTAGGGGGATACAGGGGAGGGCTAGGCTGTAGTGAGGGGATGGGAGCCACTGGGAGATTAGAATGGAGGGACTCGAGGAGGATGCAGGCAGGCTAAGAGAAGGAGCAGGAGAGCTGCTGCAGCTGGGAGAGAGATAGGGAGTGTGTGTGGAGGGAGAGGCAGGGGGTGTGGAGGTAGAGGCAGGGGGTGTAGGGGGGAAGGCTGGGCGTTAATGCAGGGGGAGGAGGGATGTAGGAGGCGAGAGAATAGGAAGAGAGATAGAGGGAGAGTACCCTGATGCAATGGGTGTAGTTGGGAAGGGCGTGGGTATGGATGTAAGAGTAGGATATAGAAAGATGTGTTCCACAAATTGAACGTGACACGAAGTGAAAATATGGTGAGTGAGAAGATCAAGAAAGTGACACGCGCTTTAAGTTTTAGAGTATCCAAGAAAGATGTAGGGCTTAGACTTAGGGTCTAGCTTGTGAGTAGTTGAAGGGTTTGAGTCATGGATAATAGAGACACCCGAAGCTACGAAGTTTGATGTAGTTAGGAGGAGACTCGAAAAGACAATAAAAGGGGGATTTTCCTTGAAGAGTAGGAGCGGCCAACCTGCTAATAAGGTAGGAAGCAGTGGTGAGTGCGTGGGACCAAAAAACCAGAGGAAGTTGAGCATGAGAGAGGAGAGATAGACCAGTTTCAACTATATGCCTATGACGCCATTCGGCAAAACCATTGTGTTTTGGTGTATATGGTGAAGAGGTAAGATGAGTGACACTATTGATGGTGACAAAGTTTGAAAGAGCTTCATATTCTCTGCCATTGTTAGAGTAAAGAGTTTTAATTTGTTTCTCAAAAAAAATTTCTACAAGGGCTTTATACTGAATAAAGACAGCAAAAGTACCAGATTTCTTTTTGAGGGGATAAAACCATATATATTTGATGAAATGATCCGCAAAAATAACACGATATCTAAATCCTTCATGAGAATAAACAGGAGATATCCATAAGTCGGTATAAATAAGACGAAGTAGAAACCAAAGTAGATTGAGAAAATGGGAGTTTATGACTCTTATTACACTGACAAGCATTACAATTGAAATTACTAGAGTGAGAAACATCAAGATTAACTTGAGAAACTAGTTGATTGAAGATTGCAAGATAATGATGGTCGAGCCTGTGAGGCCAATCAATAGCTTGAGATTTGGTGGTGGAGTAGGCGAGTTTGGGCGAGAAGGAAGAAAGCTCATAAACCCCTTGATTAGTTGGACCCCTGAAAAGATGATGACCCGTGAGACGATCCTTCATAATAAAAGAATCAGAAGAAAACTCAATTAGTATATTATTGTCACGATAAAGTTAAGAAATAGACATGAGATTAGGTGCATACAGGACATTAGAAAGCATTAAAGATGTAGTTGAAGTGGAAAGAGAGGAAGAGCTTATGTGAGAGATAGGACACACATACCATTACCAATAGCTATTTCTTCCAAACCGTCATAGGGGTGATGCAAAGCAAAGGTAGCCAAGTCGTTAGTGACATGGTGAGAAGCCCCCGAATCAAGAAGCCAAGGAGACAGTGCAGAAGAGGGGGGAAGAGTGGCTAGCATGAAACTCCAAACTACTAACTCACATGATACCATAGTAACTAGCATGGGTTCCATAAATAATAAAGAATAAACATCATGATATGAATGCGGAAGCTCAAATCAAGATCAAAACTTTAAACACTCTAATTGTTATGAAGGCTGATTGTTTATGGACGAATTGTTTATGGCTTTTTTGTTATTATGAATAGGGATGGCAGTGGAGCGGGTCAAGTAGGAGACCCGCCCCATCCTCGCCCAAGTGGGGCAGGGATGGGTCTAGGTTTGGTGGGGATGGGGCGGGGATGGGGATTAAAATCATACCCGCAATGGGTGGTGGAGCGGGTGTGGATTTTATGCTATATCCGCCCCATCCCCGCCCGCCCCGCCCCACCCCCGCCCGCCCCGCATATTTATTATTAAAATTCTATTTATATACTTATATTATTAATAATTTTATCTTGCAAAGTATAAATATGTGGGTATGACGCGGGTGCGGATACCCATGCAGGTGGTGGGGCGGGGATGAAGTGGGTACGACACGGGTGCGGGTACCCATGTGGGTGGTGGGGCGGGGATGGGTATAGATATGTACTTGGTGGGGCGGGGATGGGTCTGGAATTTTCCCCCGCAATGGGTGGTGGGGCGGGGATGGGGATGGAAAATTTATGCGGGTGCGGGTGTGGAGGTACCATCCTCCGCACCCGCCCCGCCCAATTGCCATCCCTAATTATGAACGAAAATAAAATATAGGCTCTATTGTTCCCTCGAGAACTAGAGGATCTCTCACTAACCTCGATTAGGAGATGCACACAAACCTCGATTTGTATGTTCTTGGTACGACGACCAAATATTCAATGCACAAGCATTCGAATAACTCAATATCAATTCACTCTCAAAACTGATTTTCTTTATTGACTTAGGCGCTTATTTATAAGGCTACGAGCAGCAAGAAATCCTTGCTCTCCAAGGCAATACACCACACGCCCAACTAGCACATATTTTAGAAAAGTTTCCCCTAAACCTTAGCCTATAATCTAGCTTGATTTTATGGAAACAATAGCTTTAAGGAAAGAGATGCAACACTTTCCTTAAATACAAAAACCACATGCCTAAATTATCACTCATCCTTTCTTCATTTTCGGCCCCTAACTACTTTAAGTAACTAATTAAGTAACATAATAAAGATAACATATTTTTGGTTACATGAAAAACCTCTACTTTAAGAGTAAAGTAAAATCATGCAACAAACTAAGAAAGCAATTAAAGATAGCTTGGTGGAATCATCCATGCTTGCATCATACTCCCCTTCTTCAAAAGAGACTTGACCTCAAGTTTGATCATCAAAGTAATCCATGAAATCATCCAAATCAAGCGGACAGCAATATAATCAACTATCATGTTCATTCGATCAAGGCCATCCTTTGTTCCATGAAAATTTAATCTTTCCAAACTCCATGTCAACATTAGATGCAGATTATCTCTCCTAAAAGAAATAATAGTTATGACGTTTGGAGCAATATCATCATCAACCCTATGAACCAAAGTAGAAGAAACATGAACAAGAGGCACGGTTTCCTTTATTTCAAGGTTAGGGATCACTTCTTCATCTGTCAAAATCAAATCTTTATCCTTGGAACAAGATAAAGCGTCTATATTTGCATCATCCTCAACAATCAAAAGTTGTTGTGAATCTTCTACCACTTTGTTCTTGCTAGAATCCAAATCTGCTTTGAGTTCGAGTACCAACTTACGCACATAACGTAGACCTTCGATTTGTTCCCGTGCTAATCGTTGTCTTTATCGTGCTAATTGTATTTCTTCTTGTACTAGTTGTTTCAGAATATCCAAACAATCGCGAACCAAGGAAACATCCATGAAAACATTAAAGCAGTAATTTCCAGTTTTCTCACGTTGTATAGCTGTGACTACTAAGAATTCGTTTCTTTTTCAAATCTAAGGAAATTTTAACACAACAAACTTCAATATGTTAGCAATTCACGGAATCAAAAATCATCAAAATCCATTTCCACAAGCACTGTCATGAGTCCCCGCAAGATACTAGTGTCAAACGGATTTGGCAGAATATTAATGCAGATCTTTCTGGTTACTGCAACTTCGTTACTTATCGGATTGGGCTGAAAATTTGGTACAAGGTAGATCTACTTGTTAACTTTCCGACGCAGCAAACAAATCATAATTCCGATGTAGCACACGCCCTCACGCTCCGTTTTACCGAAGTAGCTCTGATACCAAATGACATGAATGTGGAAGCTCAAATCAAGATCAAAACTTTAAACACTCCAATTGTTATGAAGGCTGATTGTTTATGGACGAATTGTTTATGGTTTTTTTGTTATTATGAACGAAAATAAAATATAGGCTCTATTGTTCCCTCGAGAACTAGAGGATTTCTCACTAACCTCGATTAGGAGATGCACACAAACCTCGATTTGTATGTTCTTGGTACAACGATCAAATATTCAATGCACAAGCATTCGAATAACTCAATATCAATTCACTCTCAAAACTGATTTTCTTTATTGACTTAGGCGCCTATTTATAAGGCTAAGAGCAGCAAGAAATTCTTGCTCTCCAAGGCAATACACCACACGCCCAACTAGCACATATTTTAGGAAAGTTTCCCCTAAACCTAAGCCTAGAATAGCTTGATTTTAAGGAAACAATAGCTTTAAGGAAAGAGTTGCAACACTTTCCTTAAATACAAAAACCACATGCCTAAAATTATCACTCATCCTTTCTTCATTTTCGACCCCTAACTACTTTAACTAACTAATTAACTAACATAATAAAAATAACATATTTTTGGTTACATGAAAAACCTCTACTTTAAGAGTAAAGTAAAATCATGCAACAAACTAAGAAAGCAATTAAAGATAGCTTGGTGGAGTCATCCATGCTTGCATCACATCATCACACTCACTTATTCGTAAATCACCATATGAAATAATGAAGTAAAACATAAGAAAAAGAGCAGAACGCCAGTGGATCGCAACCCACTTCCTAAGGTTTGTCAGATCACAACCTCCAGAGAGCCTAGGGTCTTACGTTCCCTAGTGCCTATGTCAAATAATGGCCAAACTCCCGATGCAGGATAGCACCCATTGCAGTACTCCCCTGACGACAATAATTAACCCACGTTTAACCCCTAGGTCGCAAACCCATGTGGTTGGCATGTTCTTAACCGGGGACTACATCTATCCTACCGGATTTGTTACATATCTAAAGTAAAACGAAATACAACAACAAGTTCAAATCAAATCCTTCCATTATCAAAATCAATTGGGATGCCCAATGGCCTTACACCAAATTCAACAAAAAAACTAGAATCGCAATCCCAAGTAATTCAAGTTCCAAAATCATCACATTTCCATAATCCTTATCAAAAACATCCTCACAACAACCAAAGGTTCTCATAACAACAATCATACTCATAACTCATACTCAAACATGAATCAACTTACTCACAACAATACTAACAATTGATAACATAAACATAATCTCCAATAACACCAATTCAGGTTCAAAAGATAAATAACATCCCAAACTTAACAACTTTCAAGCAAGGTTAATCTACAAATAATCTGCCCAAATATATTGATATAAAAGAGAATAGAAACATGACAAAAATATGCAAAACATGAGCAGTAACAATTCTGACCTACATGTCTGCCACGGCCTAGCGTGTGCTCGGCACAGGAGCGTGTGCTCGGCACAGGAGCGTGCGCTCCACGCAAGAGCGTGCGCTCGGCGCAATGCTTGTGCGTCTAATGCACAAACGTTGCGTCCGACGCATAACAGTGCGTCTGGATGAAATTTCCAGTTTGTCCGAAACTCCATAAAACCCAAATATTACATAAAACGAAAGCTAAACACGATTTCAACTAAAATCCAGCAACATCAATACATGAATTCCAACACTCCAACATCAATTATCATCAAATCAAATCATAAATTAATTATATAAACATAGTTTACATGTTGAACAACCATAGGAAATATATAATAACATAAGTACCACATCCTAAAACATAAACTAATCATAGGAAACTAATAACAACAACTCTAATATCATGATTAACGTTTCAACTAAACCCACAACAAGATTCACAGCAAAAATTATTTCTCCACAACAAGAAAACCACACGGCACACACATATTACACAACATTTTCATCAAATTTCTAAGTTTAAATATATAACAAATAAGCCTAAACATAATCCTAACAATTAAACCCTTTTCCAAAAAACTATCGCGATTTCTAGCTTTCTAAGATAACTACTAGTTACCTGGAACGTTAGGAGAAGTGCTGAAACAATGATACTATCCGTGTTCTTCTTGTGCAAAGTGTTCGTCCTCCAATTTGTTTCCTAAAGCATCCAAAACTTCAATTAGTAGAAGGTTTAAGAAGGTAGAAATATCAATGATTATGTATAACAAGTTTGTGGTCGATGAAAGACAATTCCTCCTCACTTTTGCTTGAAAATGGCGTAATTCCCAAATTACCCCTCATTTGGAGAATTCCTCAGATTCCCCTGATGTTTGTGTTTGGGTCTAAAATACCCTTACTAATGACGACAGGTTAACACCGTTAATTTTTCCCTCTCCCCTCTCCATCTTCATCTTCTTCATCTCTCCTCCCATCTTCTTCACCACTCATCACCTCTTCTTCTCTGACGTTGTGCCACAAACGCCGCTGGAAAACCATCGCACCACCTACGCACCCTCGCCGGTGCACCGCCAGAACAGCAGCACCCCCGGAGCACCGTCAGAGCCCTGCTTGCCTCCTTCTTCTTTCTCTCTAGCCCTGCTTGCTTAAGGCTCCATGGCTGGCAAGAAGAGCGACGGTTAGCGGCGGCGGCAGGACGACAAGGAGGAGGCAACAACGGCGAGAAGAGCTTGGTGGTGCTGGTGGTCTGCGAAGACGAGAGAGAGTGGGGCGAGAGTGGTGGGAGATGACGGGATGAGCAGCGAAAGAGAAAAGGGGGAGGTGGGGTGGCTGGTGCTGCGACTTGGCGGCACTGTGGCAGTGCAGGTGGTGTTCGCCGGTGGGCGGCAGTCAGGTGGCGGTGCCTGTGGTGAATAGGGTTGTTTTGGGTACTGAAAAACGAAGAGGTAGGATGGTGGAAGGAGAGAGAGAAAATTCTGAGGTTTAGAATGTCACAAATGGAGGATCGTGGGAGGAGAGAGAAAGCTTGGAAATTCATCAATGGATGATGGTGGGAGGATAGAGAGAAAATTGGGGAGAGAGAGGGGAAAACCTAACGGCGTTAGGGTTCCGTCATAGTAAGAGTATTTTAGACCCAAACACAAACCTCATGGGTATCTAAGGAATTCCCCAAATGTAAGGGGTATTTGAGAATTACGCCAAACCTCGGGGATACCTGAGTAATTTTCCCAAAAAAAAATATAACTATAACACAACATGTATATATATACTAAGCATATTCAAACGCCTAAAAATATTTTAGTAATAAAATATTTAATATTTTTACGAGAAAATACTAATTTAGTATAATTAAATGCGAAAAATTAGGAGGAAAAACACGGGGTGTACACAGTGGCTGTGTGAGATTGAGGCGTGGAGGAGGGTGCGGAAGGTGGTAGGGTTGGTCGAGCTTGAGGTAAACGTTCTTGGAACACAGTTTAACGATATAAAGAGTGCCCCTGGGTATGACACCACTAACATTTCCCTTGATAACCAAAAGATTTTGAAGATTCGGATTTTTTGTTATATTTGCCAAAGGGTTTGTAGTTGGAGGACTGGCGAGGGGAGTTAGAGGAAGCTTCGGGTGGACGGGAAGGAGTGGGGGATAGCTGCAGTGAGTGGCCAGTGGTGGTGGTTAGGAGTTAGGACAGTGGCAAAGAGAAGTGTGGAAGTGGTGGGTGGGTTGTTAGTCAGGTGAACTTTACGTATCCAAGGCTTTTCATGAAGTTCATCAAAGGAGATTAAGGTGTCACGGGCATTAACAGCGTCAATGACGGGGGTGAAGGCGAGATCCTGTAAGCCATTGAGCACTCGTTTAAAGAGGTCTTCGGGTCAGATGCCACTGAGCAGCAAATCTGCTGCTGCCACGCGTGCGTGTTTTTTAAATTATCTATCTTATGTAATGTGTTCGTTGTTTTTAATTTATAGTGTCAAGTTAACGTAAGTTAATTTAATGTAAGCTAATTAATACATAGTTACTATAATCTCAAGTTAACGCTAATTTAATTTAACGTAAGCTAATTAGCTAATTAGCTTTTAACGTAATTTAATTTAACATAATTTAATTAGCTTTTATTAATTTAAATCATCTATTTCGTATAAATATAAACATTGAGTAGGAGAGGGAATATATGGTGGGGTATGGTAAAATTAGGAGAGAGAAATAGATAAACCAAGTAAGACCAACCAAACCATTGTGAGAAAAAAAAGATGAGTTGATGGGAGTTTTAGTGGGATGTGAGGGGTAAGAAGGAGGAAATGAGAGAGAAAAAAAAAACCACGACCAAACAAGACCAACTACCCTATTGTACATGCTCTAAAGCGATGTACACAAACGAAAACCATAATTGAACACCACAATCAACAACCTCACATGGACAACTTTCAACACACCAGGAAAGAGACCAAACTCAAGCTACCCTCATCAGCACAATGCAACACAACATAGACATAAAACTAAGTATAATTCAGCTTTAAACTAAAGAAAATACCAAACTAACTAAATCAAACAAACAAATAAGCACCTAAACTAGACTCCTACGGTAAGAAGAATAAAGAGAGGTAACAAGTAATCAATTTACAATCACTTGTGAAGAGAAACAAACCTCTTGAAGACCCAGTACCCCGCCATGGTGACAGTTGAATCGCGCAGAGCCGTCTGGGATAATTTCGGGGCCCTGTGCCAGGCATTAAACATGGGCCCTATGTGGCAATAGAAATGATCTACAACCCCATATTTTTAATAACAAAATTAAATTTTTAATTAAAAATGGTTGAAAAAATTATCAACTTTCTTAAATACTTTAATGTTATTTTCATTTTCAAGGAGTAGACACCTTAGATATAACAAAATAGTAAATATATACCAAACATAAAACTAAAATAAGCTATGATATATGAAAATAAGTAAATACATTAGGGGCAAATTTTGGAATAACAATTGTAGAAACTTTTTTTCATCTAATAAACTCATAGCAATAAAATATATATAGGTGGGGCCCCTTAAAATTGGGGGCCCTGAGCGGTCGCTCACTCTGCTCATGTGTCTGAGACCCCTCTGGAATCGCGCAATTCTGAGCACTCCAATACCAAAAACTAACCCGATCTTTACCTTCACCATCAAGATCGGTGTATTCAAAAACCACAAGACAACAGCGACGGGGTTAACTTCGATATTAAAGTGGTCTAAATCTCCTTTAAACCCAGATCTAAAAACTTATATTTAGCACCCTAACCCTAACTTTACCTTTCACTGGCGAGATTATCGGCAACGACGTTAAGTGTAGCTTTGAAATTAGAAGGCAGAAGTCCTTTGAAAATCCGAAGTAGTTTGCTCCGCTCAAAGCACGGTCTCGCTAACACTATCTTCGCCGACAATTGCTCGCCGACGACCTGAGACGAAAGGCGTAGCTCAGGCCAGTGGCGACAGAGAGGCAACTATTTCGGGTATGTGCTTTAAAGAGAGTGAGGAGAGTTTTCTTTTAGACATAGAAGTTTTCTTTTATTACATATGCTACCTTGTTCACGTTCTTCTGGGCACCACTTAAGAAAACATTTCTGATCAAAGGTCCCCATTATTCGATTTTACTGAAAATTTGGCAGCTTATTAGAAACATCTTGGGATACTTTCAGGATGCATGATCGTAAGTGTACAAATTAAAACTCCGTTTTGAGATGATATTTCTCACTCTTTCTCTTCTTGAGTACTATGTGATTGTCTTGCATGGCATAAATTGACTATACATTGTAAATTTAGAATTAGCATTGTGTAACCTTTCTTTTTATCATCATAAGAACAATTGGGTTGACTCTCTCATAGTCCCCTGAATATTATCTTCACATTAAATGTGATTTTCCACGTAAAAATCCTTATGTCCTTACTTGATTGTTTATATTATTCAATGACATATTTTCATATGACTATATATGAGCTGATATTGTTGGATTATTTTGATTGGAGAGATGAATTATACTTATTGTGCAGCCTGTGCTTAGGTGCGAGTTTAGACAAACTGGAATTAGGAAATTTCTTTGATGGTTGTTCTATACTTGAATATTTACGCAAAAAAGTTTGTTTACAGCATCACCAAGTTATGAGAGCCACCATATATTTTTGATTTCACCACGGGTTTTCTTAACATCAGCACTACTACTATGGTAGCATTGTTAGTTTATATGGTACACACTATCGTCTCTAGAAAAAAAAAATTGAAGTATTTGTTATAAGTCAAAAGCTTGCATTTACCTACATTAATTACTGGAAAAGCTAGAAGGTTAAAATAACGAGCAATGAGCCAATGACGACAATTTAATTTGAACATGAATAAGTTTTAGGAATGAAAATGATCTTTTATGTCACTTTTTAGTATTATTATTTGTCAATCTTATTAGTTATTATTAATTATTCTTTACATTATTTTTGTTTTTAAATAATAAGAAGTTTGTCTAAATCTAATAATGTGAAACAATAATATTAAGTGACATATATAATGGTACAAAAAAGTGGAATAGAAAATATGGACTCATAAGTTTATGGGTTTTTTCTACAATGGGTGAATGATAACAAGACAATAATGTTCTAAACCACATTAATGATGAAGTTCATGCAAAGTCTCTTTGATAAAAACTTGAATCCCTTTATGGAAGCAAGTACGAAAATAATAAATTGTACTTAATCAAGAAGTTGATGGGATTGGAAGACTGAGAAACGATTACTTATGTGTTCCAGCAATTGTTTACCATGGAAGAATAATTTAAATGTTTAATGATGAAATTCAGGGACTTTTATTGCTTGGTACTCAACCTAATTCATGAGAAACTTTCACAATAACACTTTGTAAGGCCCTGTTCTTTTGGACTTATATGTAGTTCAGTTAGTTCAGTTTCTCGCAGTTCAGTTCAGTTCAGACACTCTGTCATGTTCAGCTTTCTCACAGTTCAGTTCAATTCAGCTTCTCGCAGTTCAGTTTAGTTTCTCCCAGTCTCAAAGAACGGGGCCTAACTCAACCCCACAAGATAAAGTCACTTGAATTCTTCTAAGCTTGGCATCTTGAATGAGTAGATGAGAAAGAAATCTCACGGCGTGTCATCTTAGTGATCAGAAAAAGTATGGTGTAATCTCCTCAGATCTAGTATGTACGTAGGATAAATACTTAGCTGATTTGTTAACCAAACTATGCCATCGAGTAAAAAACCAGTTATAGAATATGCTAAAAAGATGGGGTTGCCCCGCTTGAGTAGGAACTAGTGATGGATGCCCAACTTGCATTTCTATACCAAGTTGGCAAGTTCAATGGGTCAAATAATGAAGTAATCTGGAGACCACTTTCCGCTAGGCATGACAATTTTCAATGGATATCATGGTTTTAAATTACGGATGAAAACTCGAAATAAATGGATGATAAGCGGGTGACCGATGAATCGGGTGACGGATCCGGGTCGGATTATGGTGATAATCACCCGATCCATCACCCATTTATCACACGCTTGTTGCGTCCAAGTTACGCGTTATTCTTAATCCCATTTTTTATCGTTCTGGTTAGCAGTTAGGTCTAAGAATTGAAGATTATATTTGTTTTAGTCTTAGAAGGTTTAGAAGTGATGTATTGATTTTTGTCTCCTAGTTCCTATTTTTGTGAGTTTTGAAGAGATAAATTGTTTCTAGGTGGTCCCGCTTTATCCCGGATGTTCGAGAAAAAATACTAGCAAGCTCGGGAATTTTGCAAGTGAAGATCACATGACAATGGTGTTGGAAATAGCAGCAACAAGGATCCAAAGTTCTTCAGCAGCAAGCAACAAGCAGCAACGTCAAGAACGAGACAAGCCTTGGTCGGACCTCGCGACATACCTCGCACCTCGCGACCTGCCTGTTAGCCTAGCTCACACCTCATGATCACGGTCACGGGTCGTGACCTTCCCTCGTTCCAAAGTCTATAACATTGTTCGTGGTAAGTTACTCGTCCCACCTCTCGACGCTCTTTGTACCTCGCGACCATTAGCCGATCGACTTGGTGGAGTTCCTTGACGATTGGGTTTCCTTGGGTATAAAACGAAAACCTATTTCTTTTGGGCAAATAGAGGAAGAGACAAAAACAGACACTAGTAGAAATATACCCTATTGCTGCTATTGCAATAAATTGCGTGAGTAGAAAAAAAAGTGTGCAAAACAATATGTTGTTGCGGTTCCTTTCGAAAACCGCAGCAATATGTTAAAATATTTTTATTATTTAATCTATTGTTGTGATTCTTACAGAAAGCCGCAAACAATAGGTTCGTTTTATTAGTATAGAATGTGCGATAGAGTTTGTTCACTAGGCGTTGTTTCATCATCTTCTTCTCACCCTTCACCCTCTCACTGCTCCTTCATGGCTTCACTCATTCTCAAACTCCTCTGTCACTCCTCCTTCATTCTTCTTTCATTCTCACTCATTTCACCCTTCACCGTCTCTCACTCCTCTCACTCTCTTGGATTCAGAAAACATTGTGGGTGGCGCTGTGGCCGGAGTTGGTGTGGAAAGCGCTAAGGTCCTGACATGGGACGATGTTGCAGCGCAAGAAAGATGACTTATTGGTGGGACGAAATTAACGGCCAAGATCTCGGAGTCTTGGACGTAGATGACGATATACCGTGAAGAATTACAGAGGAGGACTAGAGCAGTCAATTTAATTACTCGAGTCGGGTTCGGGTTGCGTCAACTCTTGTTTCTGGTCATGTTCAGTCAGGTCGTGTCAAGTCATTAAATCAAAGAGGTCGGGTGCAGGTCGGGAACAGTCGTAATTCGGTCAGGTCTGCCTCGATTTATTTCTTCTTTCAGGTTTGGTAGGGTTCGGCACGGTCAATTACAGGACAGATCATCTTTTGTGGTCATGTGGTGTCGGATCGGGTTTATTACAGGTTTGTAGCGGGTGCTTTCAATGCGTGGGTCGGGTATTTATCAGGTCGGGATAATAGCGGTTTGAGTCAGGTTGAGGTTGGTAGTTATCGGGTTGTGCCATACTTGGTTTCAGGTCACTTTCGGGTTGCTTCAAGTTCAAAACGGGTCATGAATTTTGTGTGGCGCTTCTTCAAATTTATATCATTATTTGAGATTTCATTGAAAATCAATGCTTGAATAGTTTATCTAGTTATATGTCTTTTTATAGTAGTGTTGGTTTATAATTTATGTTACTATGTGGTGAAGTCAATGACAAGTCGAGTTATCAACAATCAACAAGTCGGGTAAAACCATGTACCGGGTCGCAACAAGTGTAGTAAATCAGGTAACGGGTTGCAACAGGTCGGGACAATGACAGGTTGCGTCGAGTTGTAATCGGTTTAAAATCCTAATCAGATCAGGTGTCGAATCGGGTTCGAATCGTTGTCAGGTCAGATCACTTCAGTTATCGGTCTTTTTTGGGCGGGTATCGGTTCAAGTTCAGGTCATAGAGTATTGGGTCAAGATCAGGTATCAGTTATTATCAGGTTGGTACAGGTCAGGTTACAGGTGACCTGTTTTACCAAAATTTCAGGTGCAAGTCAGTAACTGGTCATTACAGGTTCAGGTCGTGTTCTCAGATCAGGTCATTTTTTGACAGCTCTAACGAGGACGTTGCGAAGAAGAAAGTGGGTGGGGGTCTGATGCTCTTTAATTTCTTTTATTTTGTTTTCTTTTTCCTTTTTTTATTTCTCCCCTACTTCTTTTACTTTCACTTTTTAGTTTTCTTTTACCTTCCTTTGCCTTTTTTTTCTTTTTTAATTTTCTTTTTATCTTTGTTTTTAATACCTTTAACCCGTCTTCCAATGAAAAATGCAGATTTGAGCTTCTTCTCCAAAACTACCAGATTCTAACATCTTTGCTTCTTTTTTGAGCGATGGTGGTGGTAGGGGAGGAGAGAGAATGTCAAAGTGCGGTCGTGCAGCTTGTTGTGCGATTTGGTTGTGGTGGTAGAATTTGTGTGATGTTGTAGTTAGAGGTTCATTTTTTTATTGTAATCTTCATATGTTGATTCTTAATTTTATGTGGTTTGTTAAATTTGGGGTTTGTCAGATCTAATATTGGATTTTTTGTTTTACTCTTTTTGGGATTTTATTTTTTTTCATTCTTAATATTGGTGAAAGGTTTAATTATGTAACCACAAATTCTATAATGAGAAAATTTCAAGTTACACAGGTATACTTCAAACTATGAATTCACATACCTATTATGGTTACAATCATCAACCAATATCTATAATTTTATATCTTTCGAACTCCATAAAAAATATACAATTATAAATTTTTGTTTTTGCATATACCTATTGCTACGGTTTTGGGCTACAACCGCAGCAATAGGTTGACCTATTTATGCTTCCAGTATGGGACCTATTGCTGTTGTCTTTTAGAGAAACCGTAACAAAAGGTGACCTAAACACTTTCAGCGGTCGTAAAACCGCAACAATAACCGCAGCAATATACAATTATTCTACTAGTGAGAGCATAAAACCTAAACACTTTATTTCCCCTTCTTCTTCAATTCTCTTTAGTACTTTTGGAATCAAAATACGTTGATCATAGCGTAAATCACTCTTTTGGGAATGATTGATTGAAACTTCAACTACTTATTGTGAGATTCTCCATTCTCTACCGTTTATCTTGGTTATAGTTTGATATCTTCATATATTATTTCATGATTGTTGCATAATTTGCTAGGAGTACTACTAGTTCAATTGTGCGATGAAACTGCTAGATTTAAGAATAGAATCATATTGTTTTATTCTTTTATCATTTTGTAGCAAACTAGGGTTTAACATTAATGCATATCATCATTCTTAAAACTTAGGGACAATAAACTTGTTATTTAAATGTTATCTCATGTATGACATTGACAAACCTACTGATTCTCGTTTATTATTGCTGCTTTTGAATTAAACTTAGACGCTGATCGGACTAGGTTATTCTTAATTTAAGGTATTATAGTCACGCTGATCATGCTATTTAACTACAATTAAAGGAGATTTTATCTCAACAATGGGTAACCAAGGACCTAAGTAGAGTCGTGGTTTAAATGATCAATAAATTAGCTGTTAGTGGACATTAATCGGACTCACGATCTTTCTCTTATTGAATTCTTGTTACTTTTAATTGCTTGTTTGGTTTACTTAGTGATACTTTCTTTCCAAACCCCCTTTATTGGTGTAGGCGTGCTTTTATTTCGCCTACGCGGTGTGAGCGCGTATTTGACTACCCCATTGTTAAGGTTTTATAAAAAACGTTTTTGTAATAGAGAGAAGTCGCCAACAAGTCTTTAAAGGAAGAAACATAAACCTAATTGGATATGGGAAATCATAGGAACAACTTAGGGACTTATCCAATGTAGATTTCTCCGTCATGACTCCATTAATGTTCAATGAACTATAGATTGAGTTCGGGGGTGAGGGTATGAACATTGTTTTGAACCACGTTTACTCATTGCTGGCCTCTACTTAACACGATTCATAGTAAAGTTTATACCCAAGAACAACCAAATAATATTTTCGAACACCCTAAAAATATTAGTCTAAGTTGGTTGCTTAAACACATCAAAAGACTATTTTTTTAGTGATATGTTATTAAGCAATCAAAATTATTGGGTTCCTAATAGGATGTTCAAATTATCTAATTAATATTAGAACAGTTCTATAGGGTCTTGATTAGCAATTATAACATGTGTGGTGATAAAAAAATGAACTGGACAATCATAACAACATATGTATATATGTATATATATATGTATATATGTATATATATATGTATATATGTATATATATATATATATATGTATGTATATATATATATATATATATAATGAAAAGAGAAGAGGTTAGAATATACAAAGGAACAGTTTTTATATTAAAGATCTGCATCATGAAAGAAATCCCTAGTAACTTCAATATAAAAATAAAGAATTTATATGCCGGTGTGGCTTAGGTCTGAGAAAAAAGCAACCTTCAGGAGGAGCAATCGTGAAACCTTTCCATGAACACTTATGAAGATTAATCAAAGTATGTGTATATGCATTTGTAAATATGTATTTGTGTGTTTGCAAATATAAAAGTGTGAGAGTATGAGAGGTTTGAGAGAATCCACAAGTATTCAGGTGTATAGAGCGTATATTTGAAAAGTCTTTTTTTAGATTTGGAAAATCATAGCATATTTATACGAAAATATTTAACATAAGATAAAAAAGCAGACTGCGCGTCGCGCAAAGAGGCGCAGATTGGTATGGCTGACGTGGCACGCCAGGCGCACCGCCTGCGTTAGACACGTTTTAACAGCCTTTTTCTGAAACGTGTTTTTAAATGATTTTCTTTTATACTTTAAATTTGGAAATCAATTTTACGAGATAAAATCGGATTTCAATTTTGAAAATTTCTTTGAAAATATTTATTAATTTATGAAAACATTTATTAAAATAATAAATAAAACAATTAATTATCATGAATAATTAATTGGGGTTTTTCAAAGGATTGGACTCAAAATACAATTTATTAGCAGGAATAATTAATTGGGCTTTAAAATAGGATTTTTGATCTTTAATGCAAACAAATAAGCTTTACACTTTAAAACGATTTTGGGTCTGGCTATTCGGACTGCTCTCTCTTTGGGTCGGACAAATTAAGACCGCGATATGTTTCATCATTAGGTCCTTAAATGGGGAGACACAATTATGTGTCTACAAAAGCCCACACTTTGACTGAGTTTCAGGAAACCGATAGTCAAAGTATACGATGTCGAGGCGGAGAACGATTATAAAAGCTCTACAGTTTAGAACTGATCTATATATCGCCGGTTTCTACAAAAAAAAGTTAGTATGCAAGACGATAACTACAATTAATCTGATTACCTACAGGGGAAGATGTTAGTAGATAGGTACAAACAGCTCACATGATAATGCACATAATGATGCAATAATGCAAATTTAGACTGTCTAAGGATGCATGAGACGCTATGCAAGGATTAAGGTTATGGAAAGCTAAGGAAGATGAAACATCATGCAAGGTCAGGGTTTATGCAAGGCTAGGAAAGATGATATGTTATGCAGGGTCAGGGTTATGCAAGATTAGGAGGTTTTATAGGTAGAAGTAGATGGATTGATTAGAAAGAGACAGATAAATTTTCGAAAACAGTTTTGGCAATGATTTGGGGTCCGCAAGTGAGATCCGCAGATTACAACTTTTTGGGAGTTTGATTTGGAGGAACCATCACATATAGGAAGCCCCCACTTTGGGTAAGCTTGTCTTGAATTAGGTACTCTGAGCCTACATTAGAAGGTACTTGTCTTGGATTAAGCATTTAGAGTTCTTCACTAGGGATTCTTCTTTGAGGGGTTGATACAGGCAAAGTCAGATATCGCCAGAGACCATGGAATTATCTGAGAGTCCTTCAGGGAAAAGGAGAGCTTGGATTGAAAAAATAAAAAGTTTAAATTTGTGACTCAAATAAATATTGGTGGGAAAAGGCTTTGACGAGGCTAGGTTCAGACTCGAGTTTGTGTCGTGATCTAGAAAGAGGCTCCTGAATTCTAGAAAGTCAAATCATTAGACCTTGATTGATTTATTTTATTCAAGCGGTCGGACCTCGAGATGAGGATTCCTATGTATCCTTGCGGAATCAGACCATTCGTAGTTCTAGATATGATTTTTTCTCTCTTTTTTTTAGCCCTAACTTTTGCCTAGGCCGCCCTTTCGGGTTTTCAACCTAGCGAGTTTGGACATGCCTTGGAGAAGGAGTTAGGAAAGGTTGAAAGGGTTTAAGGCTTGAGGTTTTGATGAAGGTTTAAGGCTTGAGCTAAGGTTAGGATCATGCATTTTAATTACATGGGTTAAGGTTCTGATGGATTGAAGGATTACAGATTGAGGGGTAGAACTTGTGTGCAAGCCCTCTAGCTTGACTTTTTTCTTTGCCATTGACTTTTTATTTTTGCGTTTTTTTCCTATGCGTTTTCTTTTGCTTTTTTTTTCACACTTTGAATTTTTATTTTTTGTTTTTTTTTTTGTTCTTTGCCTGGCATTTATTATTATTTCTAGGTATTGGAGGGTTTGAAGGATATTTGTGGAGCTTTGATTTGAAAGGCTATTTGGCTTAGGATCATGGAGATAATGGTTTATAAGATTTTTATTTTTGATTGCATGAGGATGGCTTATGGATGATGGCTTTTTGGAATGATGGAGGGAAAAAGGAGATAACTCTTAATCCAAAGTACGTCCATTTTCTTTATTTTTCTATTATTTTTTTATTCTTATTTTTCCGATTTTTCCCTCTTTATTAATCAAGGATCATTAGGCGATTTAAGCTTCATCGTTGAATTAGCAGCATATATAAAATAATGGAAGGCTAAAAAATGCAATTATTTTATTAATTAGAAATAAATAAGACATAAGGCTTATTAGAATCAAAGTCCTAAATGACATAAACTCGACAGGAAAGGAAATAAAGAAGCTAAGGGATGGACTCTCCGACTCAAGCTAGAAGACGAACGCTAAATTATCCCCTTGCATATTTAGGCACTGCTCAAGGGGTTGTTATTGTTGCTGACTTTTGTCGCGAGCACAACTGGCAGTCTACCATCTTCAACCATGTCCTTTAGGGTATGCTTCAAAGTCCAACACTGCGATGTCATATGCCCGTTTCCTTGATAGTACTTGTAGTAGGCATTAGGATTCCACTTCTTGGACCTATTCTCAAGCACAGGGTCTGGAGTGGGACTAATAGGTTGGATTGCTCTTCTTGCATGGAGCGTAGTGAAGGCTTCTTCTAGAGACTTTTAAGAGGTGATCAACTTGGGCCCGGCCTGAAAATCGGCGGGTTTTGGGCAACACTTTCGGCCCGCGGTCGGCCTGACCCGGTTTTTTGGGCAAAAATTCCGGGCCACGGGCGACTTGAATATGAAAATTTAGGCTACTTTTTGGCACGGCCCGAAAATCCTGCATGGCCCGGCCTGAATTAACGGGTTTTGGTGCGGAAATTTTTGCCCTAGGATTGGCCCACTTCGGCCCGAGGCTTTGGCCCACCCCGGCCCGAGGCTTTGGCACGAAACATGCCACTTTTTTTTTTGCCAAACCCGGCCCGGCCCGGCCCATGATCACCTCTAACGCTTTTGATAACATCTCTTTTCAGTAGTTACGGTGTTGACATCATTGCTTTTGGAGCCAAAAGGATTGTTGTTACATTTCTTGAAAGAGTTGTTATTATTACCACCCTTTTTTTTTAGGCTTGCACCTTTTCCTCAATCAGCATACCAACCTTGTAGAGCTTCGTGAAAGACTATATAGGTTGGAATTTAATATGTTCTCCGTACTTAGACTGCAGGTTAAGAAACACCATTCGGACTTGGTCTTCTTCAGATGGCCTGTTAGTCATTTGGGCGGCCTTTTCCCTCCGTCAGTTAAGGAAGGTAATAAAATCTTCGTTGGAGTTTAGTTAATTCCAACTCACACTAGTGGAAAAACAAGGAAGGGCTGCGGTCAAAACAGCCCTAAGGGCTGCGTTTTTGGCCAGCAGCCCTTTCCATAGCAGCCCTTCAATAGATAAGAAGGGCTGCGGTTTTTAGCCGCAGCCCTTCACAACGAAGGGCTGCGGCTTAGGCCAAAAACGCAGCCCTTATAAGCTTGAAGGGCTGTGTTTTCGGCTTAAACCGCAGCCCTTCTCTATGTGAAGAGCTGCGGTTTTAAGCCTAAACCGCAGCCCTATTTAAGTGAAGGGTCGCGGTTTAGGCTTAAAACCGCACCCTTCACATTCAAATTTTTTTTTAAAAAAATAAATTGCACCCCCACCCCCCGCCCACCCCCCTGCCCCCAAAGACACCCCCACCCCCCGCCCACCCCAAGACCCCCCCAACTCCCGCCCACCCCCTGCCCCCGGCCCAACACACCCCACCTCCCCGCCCACCCCAAGACTCCCCCACCCCCGCCCACCCCCCGCCCCTCACCCCCACCGCCCGCCCACCCCCCACCCCTTGCCCACTCCCCCTGCCCCCCACCCCACCCCCCCGCCCACCCCAAAGACCCCCCACCCCCGCCCACCCCCGCGCCGCCCAAGACACCCCACCTCCCGCCCACCCCGCCCCGCCCCCGCCCGCCCCACCCCCACCCCCGCCCGCCCCCCACCCCTTGCCCACCCCCCCCCCGCACACCCCACCCCCGCCCACCCCCCCCCCCACCCCCGCCCCCCCCCACCCCCACCTCCCCTCACCCCCCCCCCGCACTCCCACCCCACCCCACACCCGCCCACCGCCCGCACTCCCCGCCCCCCCCCCCACCCCACCCCCACCCCCTTCACTCCCCGCACCCCCCACCCCACCCCCACCCTCCGCCACCTCCTCCACCCATTGCTTGCCAGCCACCCCCAAAGACCCAACCAACCCATAGCCCAGCCCAGCCAAAGATCCACCATGGCGGCCCCACCCCCCACCCAAAACCTCCCTTCGACACAAAAAAAAACGATCAAATTGCAATAATAATATATGACAAGTTTTTGAACGTAATATAATAATTAACTTTAAATATGTATATATTTAATAATGTGAAAAATGTACATAGAATTAATACAAACTAGTAGATGTATCATAAGCAATCATCGCAAATGTGGGACGCCAACTTATCCCGAACTTCATGTAATTCGTCTGTGGTGAAGGCCCTCAAACGTGGTGTGTTATTCATATAAACCTTGCAAAACAACCAAGGAATAAACACATAATATAAGAATTCAATCATTTACGTACCGTAGTTAGTAGTTCTAAAAATGACATATACCTTCCCGAAATTCAATCAAAAACAAATGCAAGCCTAAAACTCTACACACTAGTTATATTATACCTTATATTATCATATTGAAAAAGAAAATGGAGTTAAATGAAGCGATAAGTACGAATCAGACGCGAAAAGGCAAAAATAGGCCTAAAATGCCCTTTTCATTCCCAAAATTCAACCTACAACAATTGCAAACCTAAAAATCTACACAATAGTTACATTATGCCTCATATTATCATGTTAAAAATGAATTTGGGGTTAAATGACTCGATAAATACGATTTGGAAGCGTAAAAGGCAAAAATAGGCCTAGAAATGACATTTTCGTTCCCAAATATATGCATGTGCTACTTTGGTTTCTAAACCAATTAATACCTATTACCAATCGATCTAATCTAAACTAACATATACTAATAAGTTACATACCTTTTGAAGATCATCGGCGTTAGTGCATTGGTTGACGATATCGAACATGTACCTCAGCACGTAATAGCCACATGCAAGTCCATCTTCTTGTTGCGGACACTAAATGTTCACCAAAGGATGCATCCAATGACATTCATGTTAATTAGATGTGTAGTATGTGGCTAAAAGTGTTTCTATATAAGGACAAATAAATTAGTCATGTTACCTCGACTGATATCCAAACAGGAGCTTTTGGTGCTCGAAGTCCTGTTGCAGTAATATGCTTCATCACACTACATCAACAACATTATTATAAGATTAGATGTACTAACTGTTTATATATTTAAAGATGATGAATAATGTGTAATATTAATAAGTGCGCATATATTGAGTTTCGATTAGGCTACCTATTTAACAATGATTTGATTAGTAAGGTCCGTGGTGGTTGTCGACGCAAAGAATCAAAGTGGTAGACTTCGTTACGTGACAAACATATCGCAAGCAGTGTCCAATGAGCCCTACAACAAGAAAATATAGTTATTATTAATCGTAGAACAATTAATAGGTCAATTTAAGTATCGAATAATAAAAGTAAAGCGAGTTTAACAAGCATACTTTTCAATATAAGGAACAAGAATGATCTGATGATATCCAAAACGAGATGATGCTTTGAAACTCATGTCGAGATACTCTTTCACTTCGGCTTTGTTTTGTAAGCAATTGTCATCTCGTATTATGTTTGGACATAACCAACCAAACATTGCACTAGATGTTGCAAGCAATTCATTGTATAATAACCTGAGAAATTATATTGATTATATTAAAAGTAAACCAACAATTACTTATTATGGATTTGAAAACTACTTAAGGCATATATATGTATATGTATGTTTAATTTATATACTTATGTATTACCTCATGAATGTTTGTATCATGGAAACATTCAACTCTACCCCACATAAGAATTCTTTAATATCAACCTTTGAAATGAATGTCGATGAGTCCTCAAGGTAGTGGAATTGTTGCTCCCCCAAAGCCACCTCAATTGCGCTTTCATCGGGTAAATCACTAGCGCACTCATGTAACCAAAAGCATGGCGTAGTAAGGCTCCGCACCACCTCTGGATCGATAATAAGTGGATTTTTTGTCTTAGAAACATTTCCCGTCACCACATTTCGTTCACCTTCATCACGTAAACTTGCTTTCTTATAAGGTGAACATGCCTTCTTTCCCTTCCTGGCATGTGAGTCGGCCTTCCCCAAACCTAGTATTTAGTTAAAAGTAAAGATATTACTTACTATCATAGGAACTATAAAAGAAAACACGCTTTATTTTTTTTATATATATTTTATATATATATATATATATATATATATGAATGTTAATCATTGTACCTCATCGAAAACCGCACCAATGCACGCGGCCACGTAACATAACTACCAAGGGCATCATTTAGTAATCGTAGACCAACTTCGGCTTCGGCGGCGGAAGAGGTAATTCTTCGAAACCTGACACAATTTCATTGAGGGTGACCACATAGTGATTATGATCCACTAACTGGTTATGCAATCGTACTCGGTCACTAGGGGGTTGTGCATGGCCATGAGCTACGAGGATGAAACTATCATAACCATCTCCTCGAGCTAATAGTTCACATGGTGTCTCTTCCTGCAAAAAAAACTCTATTTATAGTTAGTCTATGAAACAACATATATATAGTAAGAATTTCATGCATTTAAGAACGTAACAATAGTTGTTTAACAAAGCAAAGGGATTAAGTGATTACCTTCAACTCGAGTCCTACAGGTGGATCAGGCTAGCTAGGTGTAGTATCACTACCCTTCTTGAATGCAGCAAAAGTCGGTAAACCCATTTGCTCCAAAATGGCGTTGAAGTTATGGGTCATCTCCTCCCTTAGCTCCTCCCGAATTGCAGCTTTCATAGCCTCCACATCTATTGACGCTGCCGAATTCACACTACTTACACTTGATTTTGTCGCTGTAGTGTATTGATCACCATATACCTTTCTCAAACCGAGGCGGACACCTCCTACGCCCCTCACGCGTCCACTGTGGTCCGGTCCTAAAGTTTCGTGCAATGCATCAATGTGTCCTTTAGGAGTGAACTCACCAGTTGCCTCTTTTTCCTTCAAGCCAATCTACATAAGTATAAGAGAGAAATGCTTGTGAGCGCAAAAGTTATATTATATATACCTTATATAACCATATAATCTGTACTTACAATGGCGTTGGCTATCTGGTTGTGTTCCGGGGTCGGCAAGACTCTTTTTCCCTTTGCATCAACCCCATGCATCGAACACCACCAATCGAGGACTCTATCTGGTTGCCGAGGCTGTGCAACTGTCGTCATTGAGCCACTCCCTGTTGCCGTTGTCGACCCTATTGTGGGGTAATGGCTGAACATCCACTTCTCTCTCGCCTCATTGTACGAATGAGCACCCAAATGATGATAATACTTCCTAGCTTTTGCACTCGAGCTACTTTTCTCACGACTTGCCTAAAACACACAATTATAAACAAAGGTTAGCTACGTACGGTGCTATACAATAATACTGGATCTAAGTTTATTATATCTTAATAAAATATTCTTACAATAGCTTGTGGGGTTGTTTTCTTGGCAACAAATGCTTCCCACTCTTCAGGTTTGATAGTTTTCCATATTTGAAATGGTAATTTGGATGGTGCAGATGATGTTTCCGGTGAAGCCTCAGGATCGGCTTGTGTTTCTCCGCCGTAGATGTTCTTCTTCTTTGTACCTACTACTTTCCTCCGCTTAGTGATCCACCCAGACACTAACTTAGCCTTGAAATCTCTGAATCTCTGGGCAACCGCTGATAGAAATACATTCTTCTTGGCTTCATCATCTTTGATATTGAATTGATTCTACAAAAAACGCAGTTCACAAATTAGTTTTCGCAAATGTTGTAATTTATATTCTATAAGTAATATTACACATATATTTAACTAAATAATTAAGAAACTAAACGTTATTGTACTTGAAGCTTACCATGGTATCTTCCCATAGACACCGCTTCAATCCCTCGGGCACCTCTTTCCATGAGTGCAAAATGGAGAGTTTATGCATGCAAATGCCAACTTGCATGCCATACTTTTGGCGCCACTTTGCACAAGGTTGACCCATGTTATCGTACTCCAAAGTCATATATGTGTGTTTCCCTAGTGGCTTTGTAGGTCCCCTTCCTTTTCTCTTTTTCGTCGCCAATGACTTCCTAGGCATTTGTGCATTTATCTCTTCACGGCGAAATCGAGACAATTTACCCCGTTCCTTTCTCGCATCGAAAGACTCATCCTCGATAGTGTGTTCAGCACCACTTGTGGTGTTATCCGTATGCACATCCGCCATCTCCCTGAAATTGTACAAATAATGCATTAATATAACAAAAAATTAAAATTAACATTGTCATTAAGGGGGGTGGGGTGTGGGGAGGGGTTCTGTGTGCAAGGGGCAGCGGTGCGGGGAAGGGGGGGAGGGGAGGGCAGGTGGGGGAAGGGGGAGGGAGGGACTGTGCGGTGGGGGGGGGAAGGGTAGGGCAGGTGGGGGGAGAGGGGAGGCAGAAGGGGAGGAGAGGGGATGGGCAGTGGGGGGGAGGGTGTGGTGTGGGGTGGGGGAGGGGAGGGGATGTGCGGTGGGGGGAGGGGATGTGCAGGGGGGGGGAGGGGGGCAGCGGGGGGAGGGGAGGGGGGTGGCGGTGGGGGGGGGAGGGAGGGGTTGTGCGGTAGGGGGAGGGGCAAGGGGGGGGGGGGAGGGGCCGTGCGGTAGAGGGGAGGGGGAGGGGCAGCAGGGGGGAGGAGAGGGGGCGTGCGGTGGGGGAGGGGGGGGTGTGCAGGGGGGGGGGGGTTGTGCGGGGGGGAGGGGAGGGGGCGGCAGGGGGGAGGGGGGGGGCGTGCGGTGGGGGGGAGGGGAGGGGAGGGTCAGGCAGTAGGGGAGGGGTTGTGCGGGGGGGGGAGGGGGGGGCAGCAGGGGGAGGGGAGGGGTTGTGCGGTGGGGGGAGGGGGGGGGGTGTGCGGTGGGGGGGGGGGAGGGGGCGTGCGGTGGGGGGGAGGATTTGGAAGCGAAAAGGCTAAAATAGGCCTAAAATGCCCTTTTCGTTCCCAAAATTTAACCTACAACAGTTGCAAACCTAAAAATCTACACAATAGTTACATTATACCTCATATAATCATGTTCAAAAAGAATTTGGGGTTAAATGATTCGATAAGTACGAATTGGACGCGAAAAGGCAAAATTTGGCCTAAAATGACCTTTTCGTTCCCGAAATGCAACCAAGAACAAATGCAAGCCTAAAAATCTACACAATAGTTACATTATATCTCATATAATCATGTTCAAAAAGAATTTGGGGTTAAATGACTCGATAAGTACGATTTGGAAGCGAAAAGGCAAAAATAGGCCTAAAATGCCCTTTTCGTTCCCAAAATTCAACCTACAACAATTGCAAACCTAAAAATCTACACAATAGTTACATTATACCTCATATAATCATGTTCAAAAAATTTTGGGGTTAAATAACTCGGTAAGTACGATTTGGAAGCGAAAAGGCTAAAATAGGCCTAAAATGACCCGAGAATTGAATCAGGTCACATGGCAATGGAATGCCATCAGCTGGTAGCGGCGGAGTTGAAACTGTTATAAATGTGGAGAGCACCAGATGGGCTTTCGATTGCCATGTGACCTGACTCTCCACATTTACAACAGCCCCACCACCACCGCCACTACTGCCCCCCACTGCAATCCCTCATTGCCATGTAGGCGTAAAATGACCTTTAATTTTCGTTTCCGGAATTCAACCAAGAACAAATGCAAACCTAAAACTCTACACAATAGTTACATTATACCTCATATAATCATGTTCACAAAGAATTTGGGGTTAAATGACTCGATAAGTACGATTCGGAAGCGGAAAGGCTAAATTAGGCCTAAAATGACCCGAGAATCAGGTCACATGGCAATGGAATGCCCATCAGCTGGTAGCGGCGGAGCTAGTGAGAAGTGTTACAAATGTGGAGAGCATTCCATTGCCATGTGACCTCACTCTCCACATTTGTAACACAGTCCCACCACCACCGCCACTACTGCCCCCCACTGCACTCCCTCATTGCCATGTAGGCGTAAAATGACCTTTAATTTTCGTTTCCGAAGCCTAAAAATCTACATAGTTACATTATAAAAACAAAAAAGAAAATGAAAGATAGTAGTGATACCAAACATGTGTTACAACTTACAACAATGCCTTCACAACAATGCCTCACCCTCCCCTATCCACCCCCCCCCCCCTCCCCACCCCCCGTCCAAAGATCCCCCGCCCTCCCCCACCCCATGCCCGGCCTCCCCACCCTCCCCCCCCCCCTTTCCAAAGATCCCCCGCCCTCCCCCACCCCATTCCCAGCCTCCCCAGCCCTCCCCCACCCCATGCCCACCTCCCCCCCACCCCATGCCCACCCTCCCCGGCCATCCCCCCCCCCTTTCCAAAGATCCCCCTACCCTCCCCCACCCCATGCCCAGCCTCCCCAGCCCTCCTCCCCACCCCCTTTCCAGCATCCCTCGCCCAAGACCCCCCACCCCCTACCCACCCTCCACAAGCCCTCCCCCACCCCCTACAATCACATTTTACAACACAAAATAGAAGAGAAATTAAATAAAACAAAGAGGAGAGAGAGTGAGAGGGGAATTACCAACAATGCAGTAGTGGTGGTGGTGGTGGCATCAAGGCGCGCTGAGAGAAGAGAAGAAGAAAAAGCTCAGGCAACGCTAAGAGAAGAGAAGAAGAAGTGTGCACCGGCGATGGGACGGCGCTCTGGCGATGTGTCGGTGCTCCGGTGATGGCCGTTAGGGCAGTGCGAGTTAGTGTGAGGGAGAGGAGTGAGTGTGCGAGTGAGTGTGAGGGAGAGGGGTGAGCTGAGTGTGCGAGGGAAATTTGCGAGTGAGTGCTACTGTGTGTTGCGCGCAAAACTCACAGGTTGAAATGGGATAGGAAGGGCTGCGCTTATCCTAGAAAACGCAGCCCTTCGTGTATGAAGGGCTGCGGTTTCTAGGCTAACCGCAGCCCTTCACATAAAGGGTTGCGGTTAGCCTTAAAACCGCAGCCCTTCATACGGCATGAAGGGCTGCGGTTTTAAGTCTAACCGCAGCCCTTCTTGCGCAGCCCTTCCTTTTTTTCCCCTAGTGTCATGAAGACTGATAGGAAGCTGAGTGTTGTATATGTACTGCTTGCGGAACTCTTATTTGATGTAGTCATAGTCATTCAGCTTTGTTTTGTTCAGTGATCTGAACCACTTGGATAGATGTGCATCCAAGGTTAAGGGAAAGACATAAGCAAACAAATCCTTGGTCATGCCTTTGAGAGCCATAGAAATGAAGAAAGCTATCAAATGATCATCTAGGTCTTCGACCCCCTTGAATATTGGGAGGTTAACCAATGCTTCCTTTTTAGGAAGCTTTTCCCTCAGTTTAGTATCAATGATGTCATGGCCATGAGCCTGACCCTCAAGCGGAGGAATTGACTGGATCAATTGCTCGAGTTTTTCGAACCTCAAATCTTCCTTGAACTTGATAGGCGGTGGCGGTGGTGGAGTGTCTTCCTCTTCACTTTCCTCAGTTGTAAGTTTTTCTCTCAGCGGCTTGATCTCTTTATCTTATTCCTCAAGACGAGAGATCATCAGTTGTAGATGAGCCATGATTGCATTGAGTTGTTTAGAAGTGTCTTCCATCTCGGATGATGATTCAGAAGTTTCGGAAGATTCGTCTGAAAAAGTGAGAATTCGTTTGACAAGTCTCGGAGTAGGTTGACCTTGTTTCCTCTCTATCAGACGTTCCCAAGTTATAATCTCACGATCTGTCCTGAACAGAAATCGAATGGACCTCGTAAATTTTAAGAAATGAGATTTTGAAATGAGAGATGAAAACGAGAAATGGGAAATGAGAAATGTGAATGGAATATGAGAGTGGAAATGGGAAATGAAAATGGAAAATGGGAAAAGGAAATGATAGATAAAAATGGGAAAGGTAAGGGATTTGGAGTTGTATGGGTCTAATTGTATGAAGATATGGACTAGACTGGACTATACAAGTATACTGGACTGCATGATTGGGCTTTGGTGTTGATAGGAGAGACTAGACTTTGAACTTACAGGTAATTAAGGAGGCTAGTCTTTAAGGATGGCTGGACAATAAGGGACACTGGACTCTTAACTTAAGGCAAGCAGGCTAGGCAACTAGACTTTGAACTTACGGGTGAGCAAGCAGGCTAGACAACTAGACTTTGGAACTTACATTAGACCAAGTAGGTTAGACTCAAAAAATTGCCTATGTGGACTTAAGGGATGCTAGCTTCGCTAAACTTAGGGGTTGCCATAATGGTCTTAATGGATGAGTAGCTTCGCTAAACTCAAAGGGTGCCTTTCTGGTCTTACGGATGACTAGCTTCGCTAGGTCAAAGGGTGCCGTTATGGTCTTAAGGGTGACTAGCTTTGCTAGGTCAAATGGTGTTGTTATGGTCTTAAGGATGACTAGCTTCGCTAGGTCAAAGGGTGCTATTATGGTCTTAATGTTGATTAGCTTTGCTAGGTCAAAGGGTATCGTTAAGGTCTTAAAGGTGAATAGCTTCGCTAGGTCAAAAGGTGCCATTATGGTCTTAAGAGTGACTAGCTTCGCTAGGTAAAAGGGTGTCGTTATGGTCTTAAGGGTGAGTAGCTTCGCTAAACTCATGATTTGCCTATGTGGTCTTTAAGAAGTGCTAGCTTCGCTAGACTTAGAGGTTTAGAGTTTTAGAATTTGGACTTCGTTCTATATGGGTTTGGAATTGGACTTGACTAGACTAAGGATATGAGTTGGGCCTTATATGGACCTGACTTTGGACTTAGTCCTATATTGATTTGAAGTTAGACTTGGAGATGCGCGTGGACTTGACATTGGAAGTGGACTAGCATTGGACTCAGATTGGAATGGACTGAGATCAGACTTAGACTAGGCTTGACATGGACTAGGGTTCAAATAAAGATGCAAATGGGCCTAGATTTTGACATGAGCTAGACTTAGATGGGTCTAAGATGGAATCTAATGAATGCATGGACTCAATGGGCCTAATATGAATGCATGGACTCTAATGCATATGGACCTAGAATTAGGGATGGCAACGGGACGGATCTGGACCGAATCCTTATGGACCCGGATCCAAATCCGTTTTCATAGGCTGGATCCAGATCCGCCCCGGATTTGACTGGTCTTGGAAAAACAAGACCCGGATCCAGATAGTGCGTATTCCACGGATACGGGTCCAAAATAAATCCAAAACGGATCCATCCAAAATTTGTAGAGTTCAACCTAATTTTTCACGTGAATATAATTTTGCAACTTTATAAAACTAAAATAATGTGGAATTCCCCGTCAAAAAAATAATAATAATGGGGAATTCTCGTTGATTAGAACATCTTTTTCAAGAATACAGAAGCAATTCCTTCAAAAAAAAATTACAGAAGCAATCATCAGCACCAAGCCGTTAATCGCATATTCATCATCACCAACAACATCATAACCATGAGATCCATGAATCATTTTACCCAAAATAAAACTCCTACTCCACCGCCATCATCATCGAAAAACACACACACATATACACAAAATAAAAATACAAAACCAATTGTAATCTCACAACAACAAATAAATTAAGAATTTTCTCCATTAAAGTTGAAGAAGTCGACAAAGTGAAAGATACTCAGGGTAGGAGAGATAAAATTAGGGGGAAAAAGGGCAAATTTTGAAACTTTAAAATGTAGATTCGTGATGGTGGGGGCCGTCGCGCTGGTGGAGTGGTGGTGCCACAGATTCGCCAGAGAAGCCTTGGTGGTCATGGCTGGTGGACTGGTGGACTGGTGGTGCATCTAGTGGTCATGGCTGACGAGAAGGGGAGTGAAAGTGAGAGAGAGAAGAAGGCTGACGAGAGAGAGAAGGGAGCCAACGTGAGAGAGAGAAGGGAGCCAACGTGAGAGAGAGAAGTGAGAGGCTGTGGGCTTGTGGCAGATGGTGGTAGTGCGGTGGCGGGTGATGGTAGTGCAGTGGCTAGAGAGAGAGAAGGATAGGGGTGGAACTAGAGATGGCAACGGGTTGGATCTAAACCGGATCCAGATGGACCCGGATTTAGATCCGTTTTTAAACACAGGATCCAGATCCGACCCGATCCAACGGGTCTGAAAAAATAGGACCCAGATCCAGATCTGACGGATCCTACGGATCCGGGTCCAAAATGGATCCGTCTATATTTTATAATATTTACCTATTTTTACATTTAAAATATTTTTCGAAGCAATATAATACTGTTTTTTTTACATCTTCAATGGAGAAGAGCTTACTTTCATTACATGTGATTAGAGAATACAAAACAGTAAAACTAAATAATGAAAATAAATTCATTTCAATTTTTTATCGGTGCACAAACTGCACACTCCATGTCTAATTGTCTACCTCCAGATAATATATGCTTCTTGAAAACCTAACTACTAAATGACAAAATTCACATGAAAAAAGTTGCATGAAAAGATAAAGAAGATGATGAAGACAACATGATCTACTCGAGCTAAACCTACATTTCGACAAGCATTTGCATCCTTGACTAGACAGTGAGAGAGACTGTCAAAGTGATCCAAGTCTCTCTATTTGAAATCGCGAAATCGCTTAAGCATCTACTTGAAGACGAGAGAGACAAGGAGGATGAAGAGGATAAATAATATACCAGCTGGAGTGGTGCTTGCGTCGGCACCATAGGCGGTGGCCAGTGGGCAGTGATGGTTGGAGAAAGAGAAGGGGAGGCGTGACAGAAAGAGGAAATAGGGTTTCTGGAAGGAGTGGTGTGTTTTCTAAAAGTCTGAAAGTGCGTTTATTATTTGCTAGAGGCCCAAAGCCCAATAGCCCACTACCAGCTAACTTCTTTTAAAAAAAACGGATCTATGGGTCTTGGTCCAGAACTTGAGATCAGATCCGGACCTGGATCCGCATTCTGACGATGGGACCCAGATCCGACGGGTCTGAAATTTTGGGATCCAGATCCTAAAAACGGATCTGGATCGACAGATCCGGGTCGGGTCCAAGATCTATTGCCATCCCTAGGTGGAACCGTGAGTGAAAGATTAGGGAGTTAGGGTTTGGATATTTTAAGAGAATAACTTCTGTAAATGTTTAAAAGATCCAATTACAGCACATCAATTCTTATTTAAAACGGATCTACGGAAGATCTGGATCCTAGGCTGAGATCCGGATCCGCATTCTGACAAAGGGATCCAAATCCGACACGGATACGTCGGGTCCAAAATTTTGAGATCCAGATCCTAAAAAACCGATCTGGATCCACGAATCCGGACCGGGTCCTAGATCCATTGCCAACTCTACCTAGAATGGATGCAAAGGGATTGGGATTGGGATTGGGTTGATTGTATTCGATTGGATTAGAGGTATTTGGACTGGGCTAGAATTTTCGAACTTCGTACTTTGAAAGAGACCCCTTCTTATCATCTTTTATTGGGAAAAGATGATGGATTAATTTTGAAAAGATTTTTTTTTTTGAATTTGTGGTGTGATGATGATTAGTAAATGTTTTCGAAAAAAGATAGAATAGAAGATGGTGTAAAATTGATTTTGAAAAGGATATATTTTTGAAGGAGAGGGAATATGGTAGGGTAGATATGATAAGGAAGATTTGTTGGATACGGATAAAAAAGGGAGAAGGTAGACATGCATGATGACTCTAACTCTACTATGATCATTTTTCTAGATGCACTTTTTAGGACAAACTCAGCCTGAGATGATATGTATGAAGAGATTGATTTTTATATTTGAATTATGTGAGATTCGTGTTTTTGTGGACGAACTCATGTTGACCTCATTATGGAAGACATTTGTTTTCTTGGGAATGATTTTAATGTTTGTTTATTTTCACATGTTAAGAGGGTGGGAAACACGGTTGCTTA
This sequence comes from Beta lomatogona, assembly GCA_947646795.1. NCBI lineage: Eukaryota > Viridiplantae > Streptophyta > Magnoliopsida > Caryophyllales > Amaranthaceae > Beta > Beta lomatogona. The sequence goes on from CANSNZ010001150.1 coordinate 812,368, forward strand.
CCTTTGTGCTAGAATAGTCCCTCCTAATGGGAGGGAGCATGTTTTTGTAAACAACTTCCTTCAAGGTGTGCTAGCATTGGCGGAGTTGGATTTTGATGATAATTAATATATATGATGGTGTGTTTCCCCTCAAAAAAAAGAGATTCGTTTTTTAGACAAAAAGGACTCCTAGAATTTAATGATCATAATTATACGCAAATGCAGACGGAAAGAACACAGGTTCGGCCACCATGACGACTAAATCAACAAAAGCATGAGATGCACAGGATACGTGCCACACAATATTGTTGAGCGCGGCGCGCAGCCTGTGCATTGGGCGCAAGAGTTGTGTGCCAGACGCAACATAATGCGTTTGGCGCACTGCTGCTTGACATTCTTTTTGGCGTTTAGGCGAGGTTTTGGCTAATTCCATATAATTTCAGGATGCGACGACAGACATGACATGATAATAGATTTATTGACAGATTTTTTTGGACTTGAAAGATAGTCGAATTGGTAATAACATAAGACGTAAAAGTTGTGCGCCACACAACAACGTGCACTCGGCTTGAAGCCTTTACGTCCGGCGCAGGAGCTGTGCTCCAGGCGGACCTTGGTGCGCTTGGCGCATTGCCCTCCGGCATGCAATTTGACAATTCCACGATTTCTTATTGAATTCTTGTTACTTTTAATTGCTTGTTTGGTTTACTTAGTGATACTTTCTTTCCAAACCCCCTTTATTCGTGTAGGCGTGCTTTTATTTCGCCTACGCGGTGTGAGCGCGTATTTGACTACCCCATTGTTAAGGTTTTATACAAAAGGTTTTTTGAAATAGAGAGAAGTCGCCAGCAAGTCTTTAAAGGAAGACTCGTGAACCTAATTGGATATGGGAAATCATAAGGACAACTTAGGGACTTATATAATGTAGATTTCCCCGTCATGACTCTATTAATGGTCTATGAACCCTAGATTGAGTTCGGGGGTGAGGGTATGAACACGATCATGAACCACGTTCGCCCATTGCTGGCCTCTACTTAACACGATTCATAGTAAGGTTTATACCTAAGAACAACCTAATAATATTTTCGAACACCCTAAAAATATTAGTCTTAGTTGGTTGATTAAACACATCAAAAGACTAATTTTTTAGTGATATGTTATTAAGCAATCAAAATTACTAGGTTCCTAATAGGTTGTTCAAATTATTTGATTAATGTTAGGACAGTTCCTTAAGTCTTGATTATCAATAATAACATGTGAGGTGATGAAAACATGAACAGGACAACCATAACATCATATATATGAAAAAAAGAGAAGATGTTAGAATATACAAAAGAACAGTTTTTATATTAAAGATCTACATCATGAAAGAAATCGTTAGTAACTTCTATATAAAAAATAAGAAATTTATTCAAGGATCCTAAAGAATATATAGCGATGTGGCTTGGGTATGAGAGAATAAAAACCTTCGGGAGGAGCAATCGTGAAGCCTTTCCACGAGCACATATGAAGATTAATCAAAGTATGTGTATATGCGTTTGTAAAAATGTACTTGTGTGTTAGCAAATAAAAAAGTGTGAGAGTATGAGAGTTTTGCGAGAATTCGCCAGTATTCGGGTGTATAGAGCGTATATGTGAAAAGTCTTTTTTTTAGATCCGGAAAATCGTAGCATATTTATATGAAAATATCTAAAAAAAGATAAAAAAAGCAGATTGCGTGTTGTGCAAAGAGTGCGCTTCTGTGTGACGCACATAGACACGTGTCAGGCGCAGATTGGTGCGCCTGACGCGAAACAGCTTTGACAGCCTTTTCTTAAACGCGTTTTTAAATGATTTTCTTTTGTCCTTTAAATCCGGAAATCAACTTTACGAGATAAAATCTGATTTCAATTTTAAAATTATCTTAGAAAATATTTATTTATTTCTAAAAATATTTATTAAAATAATAAATAAAAACAATTAATTATTATGAATAATTAATTGGGCTTTTTCAAATGATTGGGCTCAAAATATTTTTTGGGCTCAGAATACAATTAATTATCAGGAATAATTAATTGGGCTTTAAAATAGAATTTTGGATCTTTATTGCAAATAAATAAGCTTTACACTTTAAACGATTTTGGGCCTAGCTATTCGGATTGCTCTCCCTTTGCGTCGGACCAATTAAGCCCGCGGTATGTTTCATCATTGGGTCCTTAAATGGAGAGACACTATTATGTGTCTACAATTGGTTACTTGTTAGAGTATAGTAGGTATCATTCTTTGCTAATTACTCCCTTCGGATTTTATTAGTTTACCCATTTCTTTGGGCACAAAGTTTTAGGAGAAATAGTATGTGGGTCACACTACAAGAAAATTACCTTTTCGTGGCGATTATTTTAAAGCAATTGTACATGTGCTACAATAAACGACTAATGTCTATGAAATAGTATAGGTTAATGTAGCACTTTACAATCACCATGTTAAACTTTTTAATAATCGATACAATAAGCCTAGTAAGAAAAATTTATCATTTATTTAACCAAGAATTTATATAAACATTTGATAAAATACTGTATCATTTTGAAATCGCCATATTTACCCCTAAAAAATTGGTACAAAAACCTTGTAAAAATCCCATCATACGCGCTCTAATTTTTGGTGAAATTTAAGTTGGCGCTATTATATTCAAAACCACCGCCTTAGTATACCTCCATCATATTTCGAATTAGGTTTTTGCCAATTACACTCCTAAGGCTTATACTCCCCATTCTCGTTCAAATTCTTCTTGGCTGCAATTTTTTTTATCCCTCAAATCGTTCGGTTCATCGTTAATCTTAAAATTCGACTTCAGGTATGTAATATTCTGTTTTATATTCGTGTGAAAATTCGTTGGTTACTTTGCTACTTGAATTTGCTGCTGATGTTCTTCAGTCGCCGGAAATTGTATGGGAGGTTTATGGGGGGTAATCGATTAATTGCTAATTTTTGTTCTTGATTTCTTTTTTATCAGATTATATTAGAACCTATTCTTCTGGTATTTTGCACCGAATTCACTGGTGAGTCTCCCATTTCTTGTGTAAATTGCTAAAATTAAAGTAAAACATTATAATTTGTTTCTTTTATATAATTGACTAAAAAATAAGGTTTTTCTCCCTATCTCATATTAGTGATAAAATTGAATATGCTAAAAATTTGGGTGTAATTCTATCAGACTTTTAGTGATACAGATGGAGAAATTGTTGTTATCAGTTGTGGAATTGTGGTATACAGATATCTATGTGCTATATAATGATACACCTATTGTGATGCATTCATATAGGATTTAACGTTTCAATAAGTAATAATAGTTTAGGCAATTTTGCAAGAGGGAAGATATATTGAGCTGTAGTATACTAGTATAGGTTGATGAAACAGAGTTCACAAATAGAGGGGAAAAGAGAGAGGCTATTTCCAAATTCCTCTTACTAATCTGTTCCATTTCAGAATTCCCATTGATTCTGTACCTTGAACTGCAATTTTTTTTTATTGTTCAAGCTGATTAATTGTTTGATGTGGAATCTGAACTCAATGATTTTTGTGTTTGCAACTTTGCATATGAGTGTAGTGCTCATCCACTAATTTAGGAATACATGACGACGAAAAGTTAGTCATACACTACTCATCCAAATCAGTTAGTGTTTTTAAAAAGCTGATGACGAAAATTCTGTTATCTTGGTTTATTGCTTTCTCTTTTGAAATATATGAATTGTTGAGAGCCTTAATGCTGCGTGAAAAATGCTGCTACTTGATGACCTGATTGAATCCATTAACTCTAGAGGTCCTTGTGTGCCAAAAAGAAAAAAGAACTGAAATATTTATGTGCTCCCTATGCATGAAAAATGCAGCCCAAAAGACTACAAAAAAAGGCCCTCATTTTCTCTCTCAGCTCTATTTTTTTCAGCTTCGAACACCGACACACTGCCCCTGTGCCTAACGCCAACAGCAACGACGACATCACCAACACACTGCCCTTGTTTTTTTTCTTCATTTATTTTTGAAGTGAATTAATTGTTTGATTTTGGAGTATCTGATGATCTGAGCTAGTAAAATCATTGCTTGCTCGTTATACTAGTGCAACTGAACTTGATGCGTGTGTTATCGATGTTCTGGCTTACTATAATGCAAATAAATATAGTAATCAAATGTATTTAACTATGTCGTTACAAGTTATATTACTGATCTGTTCTTTGTAATAGATTGAACAGCTTTATGACAATCCTAGTACATTTACATACTCACTATGTGATGTGTGTCTTTCGATCGGTAAGTTTATTTATTCTATCATGCTATGTATGAATGATTAAGATAGTTTACTATACCATTTGCCCTTCATAATGTAGCCCATTTTTCTTTAATAGATAAGGGAATTAAGGAAACTTATACACGTGAGATTGTACATTTCTGCTTTGGAGTTGGGGTTTGTTTTTCATATTGATGCAGTTTCATGTTAGATATGTCACATTAGAAAAATATAAGGGAATATCTTAATTTATAGATATGTAGCCATTTTTAAAAGATCGTTTAAAGAAGAAACGGAAAAAATATAGGGGGTGGAGTGTCTAACAGCGAAGGCTCATCTAGAGGTACTTATAGGGTAAATGCTGGGTAATAAGATATTTTTTAGAAGTTTGGAGAAGTACTTAATAAAACAAGATATTTTAAAATAATATAGAAAATCTTGCTAGGTCATATATAGTATAATAGCACAATAGCACATATTAGTATCAGTTGATATAAGTAGTTTTGACCGTTTTCCATCTTGGAGTATCTAACCCTCATAATCTTTTAGTCGACTTTGTTTTACGTAAGCGAGGAAATTTTATCCGAGTTGACGATTACTAAGGTGGTTTGGGTCTAAATGCTTGTTGCTTTGCTCTCCTTGGAAATGTTGTCAATTTTTTTTCACAAAACAATGTGGTACAAATTATATTTGTTTATGTTTGAGAGTTGTTTGCTACTAGTACTGTAGCAGTAGTGTTTTGTAGGATGATCTGTATTTTTCTTGCTTTTGCACGCTCTCTTTAGTTGTTAATGGATATAATTATTTATTGCCCAAAAAGAGTGATTCGTTTTGGGATGTTTGAATATTTGGTGATTTTCAATGACTTGATCTGATAGGATGATGTTGATTTTGCTGGTTGGGAGCATGCACACATATGATCATCAAATGTCTCTTGCTTAACTAATAGGTAAAAAGTTATTTTTTATATAATTCAAAGTGTATGCTAACTTTTTATAGTCGTAGCCATATATTAACTTTTACCCTTTTTTGCAGATAATTCTACTTTGGAAATAGTGAAGTTGAGCCTTCTTGACGGAACATTTTATTTTAGCTACACTATTACAATTGTTTCATTGATTAGTTAGGGACAACTAGATTTTTTTAAAGTTAATTCTCTAGAATTATTTGTGTTTCCATATTTTGAAATGATCTTTGTGATTACTTTGGAGTTATTATCTATTATATTTATCTTGATATTGCAATTATTTTAGCATCGGAATCAATATTTTGTATGTGTATAATAAGTGAATTGTGATTTCCAGAAGAGATAGCAAAATTATTTGTTACAATAACAACAATGAAACAACCAATATTGTGGCGAATATAATTGCCGCCATAGAGCCTTTAAGATGTATTCTTTTGTTAGCAATCATGGCGGTTCCATGACTAATAGCATCAATTAAATTCGAGATAATAATTAACAAATGGTGTTAATTACATTTGCTACCAAAATAACTTACTAGTATTGATTATAGAGTATTTGTTTTCGTTTTATTCAATAGTGTTGATTATATTCGCAACTACAATTAGAAATAATGTCGATTATATTCGCAACCATAACTAGTTATTAGTATCGAATGTATTCGGTACCATAACTAACAAATGGTGTCGATTGGATTAGCTACGATAATTAACAATGGTGTAGATTGCATTCGCTACCGTATATAACAAATAATATCAATTAGCGTCGATTGCATCACTACCATATGCAATTTTTGTGGAAGATGGATCCGACATTTGTAGCAATTATAATCGCTACAATAATCACCACAATTGGATGTAACCATTCGTATCGATTATTTAGATAAACCCCAGCGAATGTGAAAACCACTACCAAAGGCTAAGGTAACGGTGGATCTTGTATCGAAAAGTCATTGGCTGGGGGAAGTGTTCGTAGCGAATGTAATCGATACCAAAGGTTATAAAAATCGCCACGAAAAGGTAATTTTCTTGTAGTGTCATAGAAAGAAAAAGTAAGTATTAATTTATCGGCATGCATATTGTATTGAATTTAATGTTGCAGGCCAAGAAAAGTTAAGTGAAAAGGTAAAGATAATAATATACAATTGGTGGGACCATTCCAAACACCAAAAAAAGAAGAAGTGGGTAAATTAATAAGGGACAACCCAAAAAGTAAAGTGGGTGAACTAATAAAAATCAAAGGGAGTAATTTACTTGTCCCCATTTCCCAGTTGATACGAACCTTATTTCCCTTGTGCATTCATTTGTAAAATAGAGTAGGAGAAATTTATCTTTGGTGGAGTATACGACTAGAGCCTACCACCTACCCATAATCCGTTCGTTTAAAATATACAGATTATTAATGATATGTTTTAGCCAAAAGAAAATTATAAATATAAAAGGAAAAACCCTATGAAGTCCTAAACCATAGAGTCTTCGCCCTCTAGCATTATAATTTTTTAGTACTATATTATATCTTTAGTTGTCTTATATTATTGCGATACATTATAAATTTTTTACCCGCTAATCGCCCAGTCCATCTCAAATTCTGAATCACCCATTGATGATTGATGGATTTCGGATGATCGATAAGCAGGGTGACAGATGGACTGAGTGGAGTGGATGAAGTCGGGTGATGGATGCGGGTGGTGGTCCACTCGATTCGAATCCGATCCGTTGACATCCTTACTTTTGTTTGTACTCCTTTTGTTTTTTCTAATCTACATAAATTAAACCGTTTAGTTTTTATTCTACACACTATTTTTATATGATTCTAAGATATGGGTTCTTATACACCTTTTCAACAATCAAACGCCCATATAATGTACCTTCTAGTTACATTTTTCTCCCTCTCGCATACTTTTACTTGATTATGGTGAAAATCATAGTATGTAGATTAATTAGGCACGAAGGAAGTATATATGAAACATAGGTACTACTTTAATTAAATCACACATGCAACGCTTGTGGCTCCAAACTAGGATATTTAAGTATTTGGAGTTTGTCCTTTCTTTGCAAACTATATGATTCTACCTGTATAGACAACAATCTAGCAGATCTATGTTATATAAGTGAGGGGGGAATAAGATGATATCTCCTTACAAAAATTCTGATATACCCTTAATGAATTTAAATTAATTGCTATATATATTAAATAATCTTTTCTTCTTCCTACTTGCCATATATATTGAACAAGTTAACAATGGAATTGAATTTGCAATTTCAATTAAATATTAAATTAAGGAGAATGATTTCCTCTTCTTACATATGTGTGAAAAACTCTAATAAAAAATTAAATACAATATAACTTGATTGACACAATCATAAGAAAAGATAAAAACTTGAATTTCATATTAATAATTATACTGATAATATTTTAAAACCTAAACGTTGATTATTATTATCCGGCAATCATATAAATCAAAGTCTTCCACTTTATTAATATTCAACGATTGAACCTGATACACAAATTCTTCCACTTTATTTGAACACAATCTTTCTTCTGCTTTATATTTCCTTCTCTCAATACTATATTTGAATAATGATGAACAAATAACTAAAAAAAACCAAATAAACATTGATTTAAGAAAAACATATTAAAAAAATTAAAAATAATTATAAATGTTTGTTCGAATCAATTTTTTTTATTACATTGATGAATAACTAATTGAAAAAAAAAACTTTAATATGACAAGCACGCATAGCATGCAAAAAATGCTAGGTATAACTTATTAAATATCTTTGTATATTTTTCATATAGAATAATAAATGCGTTACACGAATTTGCAATATATAGATACGTCCTTGGCTAAAAGCCTAAAGCCTCCATAAGTAATGACTAATGACCATAAACTTGTGGAAATAAATGTATAACATCACGAGGAAATCGTAATATTATTACTTCTAGACCGCATCTGGCATTGAATATAGCTTAATTTGACTAATCAAATACTATTACCTAAACTATATTATATATATATGCATTGAGTCTCCGGCTCTTCGTTCTCTACATCTATACAAATATATTAAAAGGCGTTCTGAAGCAAGTATACACGCCACGTGGCACTCTCCCTTTAGTTGTTTCGTTCCGTGTCATCAACATATATACATTAAAAAATTAGAAACATGTTTCGTACAAGATTCGACCACGTGACCTCAAGTTACTATAGTAAAGTTCTAACCAATGAACTATGCAACATTAGATGCTCTTTTTTGGGGCATCGCCCGGGCCTAATAACTAGTTATTAAACGAATTCACGTGCTTGATAGATCAAGATCAGTAGCCTGCATAACTATACAATGTCCCCTATTTTAGCATGATATACATATTCGAGCATGCCCTATAGTGCAGCAAACAGAGAGATGATTTTCAAGAATGGGTGGAGTTCGAAACTAGTATTGGGTTTCTGCTGAAAAAATTAACAGGTTTCAAATCAAAACCTGAAGTTACAGTTGGCATAACGGGAATATCTTCTTGACATGGTATGTGATGGAAACCTAAGACGTACCAAAGAACAATATCCTTATCCTCTATTGGTCTGTCCCTGCAAAAGTCAGACAACAGTTTTGTAAATTTCTTAAGTACCACTAGAGAAAATCCGAAATTTACTCATAGATAATAACAAGTGGCATAAGGGGGGGCGGGGGCTGGGTTAGTCTATATGGTCCTCTCTATAAATTCATAGGAACAATTCTAATTATGGACGTTCCACCGCCTTTTCAATCCCAACTTTTGATTATTCTTGAGTGACCCCAACTATTGCTCGTTTATAATATTGGTCCACCTTAGCGGTGACCTATTGTACAAGTTAAGATTTCTTTTTCTTTTTTTTAATTAGCTAAACACCCCTAATTGACTCTAATTAACTCCCTTTTTTATTCGCTTAATACCCCTAATTGACTCTAATTAACATCCTTTTAGAAATAAAAAAATTAATAAAAATATTTTGACCACATTTTCGTGATTCATGCCCGTAAGAATGGTCGTTGGTAGGATTGTGCAAAGACAAGGGTCGGACCGGAATCTGAACCGGACCGGACCGGACCGAATTGGAATTTGGACCGGACCAGACCCGAAGATTCCGGTCCGGTCCACAGAAAATCCCGATTCCGGTTTTCCAGTCCGGTCCGATCCAAACCCGGAAAATTCCGGTCCTTACTGGAATTTCTATTTTTTTAGGAAAAAAAAGTTTATATGCTAAAAAAGTTTAAAAGGTACAAAGTTAGAAAGTTAAAATCCTACTCTTATTTATTACCATTAGGAATATTCACTAGGGGAAAAAAAAGGAAGGGCTGCGCTGGAAGGGCTGCGTTTTGGAAAACGCAGCCTTTCGTGTATGAAGGGCTGCGGTTAGCCCAAAAATCGCAGCCCTTCGTATACGAAGGGCTGCGGTTTTTTTTAAAAACGCAGCCCTTTTAGTGAAGGGCTGCGGTTAGTCGAAAACCGCAGCCCTATAAGTAATAAAGGGGTGCGGTTTTCGGGCTAACCACAACCCTTTATGGGCTTTTTTTTTAATTTTATTTGAAAGAAATTCAATCTCGCGCGTTGGGCTTAAAAGTTGAGCTGGCTAGGGTTTATTTCTCACAATCTCCCTCTCTCATTCTCTCTCCTCTCTCACAATCTCCCTCCCTCATTCTCTCCCCTCTCTCACCTCTGCTCGAGAATTCGCCGCTCTGCTGCACGCCGGTGGTCCAACGCACGCCGCTTAATCTTCGCCGGTGGCTAGGATCCCCTTCGTCTCTCCTCCTTTGGCTCTCGGGTCTCCTTCGCGCACACCACCTCGCCGGATTTTTCACTTCGCGCACCACCACAAACCAGTCGCCTCTCATCCCCATTTCTTCGTCGGTTGTCGCCTCTCATCCCCATTTATTTTTATGAGCGACTTTTCTATTCACAACGAGGTGATTTATTTTTGTGCGTTTTTTTGGGGTTTTAGAGCTCGAAGTTTTCGAACCCCTATTGACTTGCTTTGTGCGTTTTTCGGCGAGGTTACGTTGTCGGTGGTCTCAAAATTCGGAAGTTTCCCATGTGGTGTCGATGCTGGTGCTCAAGCTATTCTTGATGCCGGCGCTTTCTCTCTCCTCTTTGGTTTAATTTCTAATTCTGAAGATAAGGTAAGTTTTTTTTTTGTTTGAGTGTTTGATTTTATTGGATGTTTGATGAAATTAGGTTGTTTGTAGTTTTTGATTTGAAGTACATGATTTGAGATTTTAGGTTAAACTGTGATGTGATGAAGGTTGAATTTGACAATTGAGATGATTTTGGTGTGTTGTGGAAGTGTTTGTGAGAGGAAATTTGAAATGAAGAATGTTGTTTGAGATTGATGCTGGAATTATGAATAGTTTCGATGCTAAGATAGGGCTGAATTTGTTTAACTTTGATTGAATGTTTGTTTTAGTAGTCGGTTGAGTGGAGTTTTTGAACATTTTGATGGAGTTTGGTCTGATAAGTGGCTGAATTGTGGAAATTGAATTGATTTTGGAGTTAAGCGTTGTTATTTTTTTGATTTTTAGGAGTAAAAAAATGCAAAAAAAAAAATTTTATTTTTTATTTTTTTGGGTCGAAAGGGCTGCGGTTATGGTCAAAACCGCAGCCCTTCGTACAAAGAAGGGCTGCGATTTAGGCCCAAAAACGCAGCCCTTCCATATTGGAAGGGCTGCGGTTTTGAGCCTAGAACACAACCCTTACTTTGTGAAGGGCTGCTACGAAAAGGGCTGCTGGCCAAAAACGCAGCCCTTAGGGCTGTTTTGACCGCAGCCCTTAGGGCTGTTTTGACCACAGCCCTTCCGTTTTTTTCCACTAGTGATTGTTAATTTTTTTTTGGTAAGTAATCAAATAATATTAACAAAACACAAATGACAGGGCCTAGACATGCCTAGAACCCCCAATTGGACAACCCCAGTATTTAAAAATTAGTTATCCAACTTCTATCACACTCCTTTACTTTTGTACTTATAATCTGAACAATTCTTTGCTTAACTATGTATTGAATTTCCTGCACAGTTTTATTTACAGTCATAATAACCTTATCCCAATAGGCAGTGTTCCTATTTCTCCAGATTAAGTAGACAGTTGCAGCAATGGCAGCCCAAACAACTATCTTCTTGCATTTTGACCCTTTGTATCTATTCTTGACCTACATGCACGTCTGCTGGATCCCTTTCTTGTTCCATTGAATCCCTAACCAGCTCATAACTTGAGTCATGCACATCTCACTAAATCTGCATTCAAAGAAGTTGTGTTTGATACTTTATGCGCATTGGCTGCTCAACAGACAAGTCTCATCATCACACAAATTCATCATCTTTAATCTTGTTCTAGTCTTCAATATATCTTGAATAGCCATCCATAGGATAAATCTATGCTTAGGTTGAGTATAGCGATTTCACACAAACCTACTCCAGTTTACTTGCCTGCTCTGCCCCATCAGCAATTTATATTGCTTTTTGATGCTGTACTGATTATTCAGTAGCTAGTGACTTCCTTGCAGCTTTGAGCACCATTTCTTTTTTTGCTTGGCAAACATACTTCCAAGCCCAGCTGGAATTACCAGGAGCTTCATATACATCCCAGTTGGCATTACCAATATACACCCCACTAACCCATCGAACCCACAAGTTATCTAACTTTTGAGCTATTGCCCAACTCAGCTTACAAACAGCAGCAATGTTCCACAAACCAGTTTCTCTAAAACCAAACCCACCAGCATTTTTTATAGCGCACAACCTACCCCAGGCAACAACACCTGCTTTATCATCATTATGAGACCCACTCCACAAAAAATTCCTGCAAATCCTATTCACTTCCTTCAGCACTCCTTTGGGAATAATAAACAATTGCCCCCAATAAGTGTGCACACTCATTAAAACACTATTGATCAACTGGCATCTAGCAGCAAAAGACAAGTTTCTTGTGTTCCACACCCTAATCCGACTCACCATTTTATCAATCAGACCATGACAATCACTAGCTTTAAGTTTGCTAGTAGACATAGGAACCCCCAAATATCTAAAAGGCAAATTCCCAACTTTAAACCCATTCACATCAGTCACTCTCTGAATGACCTGATCAGAAGTGCCAGCAAAATATACTTCAGATTTATGCTTATTCACCTCCAACCCAAAAGCATTTGAAAACATCTGGAACCCTTGTAACAAAGAGTAAATGGACCTAAAGTCACCATTACAAAAAAGAAGCAGATCATCTGCAAAGCAGAGATGTGTCAACTTCAACTCTTTGCATTCAACATGATACTTGAAACCATCCAGATCACCAACATACATCAGAATTCTGTCAACGTAATCCATGCAGAGAGCAAAAAGCAAAGGGGACATTGGGTCCCCCTGTCTCAAACCCATCCGAGCACCGAAAAACCTGTAGGAGCCCCATTCATCATAATGGAAAACTTGGGAGTTTGCACACACACCATAATTAAATCTCTAAAGAATTTGGGAAACCCAACACCATCAAGCATTTGTTCAATAAATTGCCAACTTACAGTGTCATAAGCCTTCTTAAGATCCAATTTCATCATGGAGCAAGGTCTTGTTGACTTCCTCTTATAACATTTGATGAGGTCTTGACAAATCATAACATTATGGAGTATACTTCTCCCTGCTACAAATGCACCCTGACTTGCATACACAATATCAGGAAGAATTTGATTCAGTTTCTCACTTATCAATTTAGTAATGCACTTGTAGAATACATTACAGCAGGCAATAGGCCTGAATTCAGTAACATTTTCTGGACACTTCACCTTGGAAATCAAGGTTAGAGTAGTCACATTCACAGCCTTTAACAACTTACCAGTCTTGAAGAAATCCAAAACAGCCTCACATATGTCATCTCCAATCACATCCCAACTGTGCTTATAAAAACAACTATTAAAACCATCACTCCCTTGAGCTTTGTCATTTGGAATGCTGAATATTATCCTCTTAACATCATCTTTGGTGAACTCAGTCTGCAGAATTCTCATATGCCTTTCAGAGAGCTTCGTTCCATTACTGACCAAAGCTTGCAGCACACTCTGCTTCTGGACAGTACTTGTGAAAAGTTTTTTTTTGTAGAAATCTACAAATGCTTCTACTACCTTTTCTCTCTGATTCACCCAAATGCCATTACTATCATTGATAGCATGGATTTTGTTTTGTCTTCTTCGAGCTTTCAAGGCTTGATAGAAGATCTTGTTATTATCATCACCACATTTCAGCCAATTCAATTTTGCTTTCTGTTGAAGCATACTGTTCAGCATTTTCTTGGCTCTCTGATGCTCCTCCTTAGCTTGCTTCTCTGCACTGATCATCATATTATTATCTTTATCTAAGTGCATATTGTTCTAAGCACTTAGCAAAGCTTCACTAATTTTCACCACTATTGCCTCAATGTCACCAATTCCATTCTTATTCAACTCTTTCAACCCTTGCTTCACAAGTTTCAACTTCTGGAAAACTTATACATAGGGCAACCTCTAATTGGTTTCCTCCACACCTCTTTGACAACTTCAATTACAAAGCTGTGTTGGCACCACATATTGTGAGACTTAAAAGGCTTCTTAATAGTACAATCATCATATACACTCACCAATATTGGGGTATGGTCATAATCACCTTCAGGAAGAAAACTAACTTCTGCCATTACAAACATTTCCATCCAATATTGATTTGCAAGTACCCTATCAACCCTAGAAAACACTCTTTTATCTCCTTCTTGTTTATTATTCCAGGTAAACTGCCTCCCACTAGCTTTAACATCACTTATTTGGCAATAAGTAATACCCTCCAACATTGGAACAGTTTCAGGTACTCTAACAATAGCACCTATTTTGTCATCAGTACCACTAAGGGCATTAAAATCCCCAAGAAGCAACCAGGGCATCCTATTTTCATCAGCAATCATTCTTAATCCCTCCCATAACTCTTTCCTGCTATGGTTATCATTAAACCCATAGAAGAAGGTACAATTAAACACTAAACCAACACTAGTGTTCACAATACAATGAATAAATTGACTATTCACATGAGTAATATTCAGATTAAAAGCATTAGGACACCAATCCACAACTACCCTACCATTATCATGACATGACAGATTATGAGTAAAACACCAACTAGGACAAATTTTAGAATAAAGCTTGCCTAAATTATGTGATTTTACTCTTGTTTCAAAGAGGCTAAACAATCTAATGTTATGAGTGTGCAGAAAATTTCTCACCTCACCTTGTTTAGTACAATTGTTTAAGCCTTCACATTCCAAGCTAGGATGTTATCCATCCTGGCCAGGAGGTGCCACCCCTTTACCTTTGTCAACCATTTGCACCACCTCACCACCTTGAACATTCCTTTCATTGCTCCCAACAACAGCCTGAGCATTGCTTCCAGCAAAAAGAGTTGAGCCACCCATTGACTGCCTTGTATTGTTGCCATCTACACCTTTGTCACCTCCACCATCAAACTGACTTGTACCCACCATTTCCCCTGCAACATTGCTTTCCTCTACTACATTCTCAATTAATGCACTGAATGAATTATGATCTGGGATAATGGATGCATTAGCCGTAGCTGGCCCTTATTCCTTCCCACTAATTTAAACCCTTCATAATCCATGGCTTGTTTCTTCTGAACCCAAACTTTCCTCCCGCCATTTTTCGTGCATTGCTCTATATTATGTCCAAACCCATAACATTTAGAACATTGTACTGGGCGCCATTCATATTCAAGCTTTTGCTCAGTCATACAGCCATGTTCATTACAAAAGGAGATTGACTCTGGTAGGATATCCTGTAACTCCACTTCAATCATAACCCTAGCATATTGAAGCTTGTTACTAAAATTGTTATTAAAATGATTAAATTTTAATGTATCTAATTTATAAATATGTTTAAATCAAATAAAAAATATAGATTCCGGTCCAACAAGTCCAACCGTGATTGGAGGAGTTTTTCCGGTCCGGTCCCGGTCTAAAATTTTTCCAAATTCCAGTCCAGCCAGTTCCGGTCCGGTCTTGGACCGTGAATACCCCTAGTCATTGGACTACGTTTTCGCAAAAAACGTCGTTTTCAAGTTGGTATATTGGTATTGGTATAGTCCGTGAAAGTTGGTATATTGGTATTTGTTTGAGTTGTGATTCATTTCCCATAGAGACGGTCGACGGAGTCCTTTTTGCAAAAAACGTCGTTTTCGAGGTCAAACACATTTTTTTGTCCGGCTTGAGATGCTCACCGTGAAAGTGGCATTTTGGTATTTTCGAACACAAACTCATGATCTGTGTACATTTATAGGCGGTCTACGGAGTCAGTTTTGGCAAAGAAATGTCTTTTTGTAGGTCAAAAACACCTTTATGTCCAGCTTGAGATCCTTCCGTGAAAGTTGGCATATTGGTACTTGTTTCGATCGCATTCTCGTGATTTGTGTCCAACATAGGTGGTTGGCATAGTCCGTTTTCGCAAAAAAAAAAAACGTTGTTTTCAAGGTCAAAAATACCTTTTTGTCAGACTCGGAAGACTTACCATGAAAGTGACGTATTGGTAATTGTTTCTGCCGCATTCTCGTGATTGACCACCCTTATGGGACATAAATCACAAGAATGTGGTCGTAAGAAGAACTAGTACGCCAACTTTCACGGTAAGTATGGCGAACTGAACAAAAAGATATTTTTTTACCTCGAAAACAATGTTTTTTTGCCAAAATGGAGTCCGCTGATCAATCTTTCGGGGGTACAATTACGAGAATGCGGTCGAAAATAGGTCAAATTTCATCGTAAGCATCTCGAGCCGGACAAAAAGGTACTTTTGACCTTGAAAACAATATTTATTGCAAAAATGAACTCTTCCTTTTGTCAAGTTCAGTTTTAAGACTCTGTCTACTTTTTTCAGGTTCACGATTAAGCCTCTTAGCATCCATAAATATTTGGGATGTCCTCTTGAAGTTGATGGGATATCGACTAGCGTGTTTAATGAGCTTAAAGGGAATATTGTGAAGAAGATTGCATCATAGTAGTTTAATAAGCTCTCCCCAGCAGGAAAGATTATCCTTTGAAACAATATTTTAGTGGCAATGGGTTCCCATATCTTGTCGGCCTAGTTATTTCCAAAAAAGTCCTTAGGGTTATCAGTTCGGTTATCCTTCGCTGATGGTGGGCCTCCTCCTTAGGAGGTAAAGGAATGTGATGGAGAAGCGGGAATTGATTGGAAAGCATATGAGAGGGACTTGGCTTTAGGAATGTGTCTATGCTTAAGCAAGTGTTGGTGTTTAAATAGGCGTGTCGTCTTCACTCTACCCGAACCTCCTAGTTAGTAAGATGATCTGCGCAAACTATAAATCATGCCCAATATCTCTAGCTACCGCTAACGAAATGCCACACGCGATGTCTTGGGGTTAGGGGAATGTGGAGGGTGGCTTCACAAATGAAAAAAGGGATAGGAAGATGGGTGCGAAATGGAAGAACCACTATAATCGGATTGGATATCTTGAGTCCGAATGAGCAGATTGAGTTAAGGAATACGACTCTTAGTGATGATCTGCGAAGCCCACTATGGTGTCGGAATTTATTGGTGAAAATGGAAGCTAGAATCAGCAGAAAATTCACATTTGATAAGCAATCAGCTTAATCTATTCTATCGACGCACTTAGAAACATCCCAGGAGGAGAATGACAGTTCTGGCGCAGTACAAGAAACATTGACTAATTTGTTAAGTCGAGATACTAGTTGTTTCGGTGTTGAAACGGTTGGCGGTCTTGAGAGAAGTCCGCCAAAGATTGGGGTTATCGTCCTCTGGTGAATAGCTGCACAAGAAGCAAACGTGAACTACCCTCGGGGGCGACGCGAGGCAACCCCCTCCGACGCTCAAGTCAGTACGTGTCCAACTCGAATTTAGAGAGAGAAAGTAGAGAGAGAGAGAGATAAGAATTGTGAGTGTGAGAGAATGTACCTGCAGAATAGTACCAGTGGGGTATTTATGGAAGTACTATTCACCTGACAGGGTGTGTAATCCTTTGACATGTGTATGGCTGTGGTGCCTTTGACAGTTGGGAAGATTCCCTTATTTTGTCTTGTTGGGAGTCCGCCAACGTTGTCGGACCAAGTTGATATACTGACTTGTTAGAGCTGTAGGCGACGTTTACAATATTCGCGGCCAAGGTGTTCGCGGACTTATCACAGAGGTCCGCTAACATACTTGGATCATACCCTTACAACTAGCCCCCCAGCATCTTTTGGGGTCTTGACCGTTAAGGATGTTGTCGGTGGTCGCGAGTCATTGTTGTCATGTTCAATTTTTTGGAGATGTTGATTCGTTGGATGCCACGTGTCGTTGCAGGGAGTTGAAAAATTTCGAAAAGTTAATGATTACTTTTCCAAAAATCGCGCCCAATACTTTATTAGGGTTTAACTTTGTCATGACACTTGGCAGGAATCTGGAGAGAAGTTGCAGGGTTCTTTTAATCCCAGTCGTTCGTTCGCGCGTATATATCGGGGCAGTTGTCCTTTTTCCGGATTTTCTATCACTTCTTCTCCCTTCTCCAGAACCTCCATAGCCAAAGCTTTACTTGTTCCAAAACTGACTCTTTCTTACTCAAGTCACTCCTAAAAGTTACCAAACTTTCTAGTTTTTACTTTCCGGTCACATTGCTCTAAGAATCTCGTTGTTTCTTGACGAATTGTTTCTGGGTTTCTTCTGGGCTTGTGGATTTGGTTTTTCCGGCGTTTTCTCTACATTTCTGGTGGTTCCTTGGCTCAAGCTCGAATTTTCCTGCGCAATTTCATTGTTTGGGAACTTTGTTCACCTTTTTCGGCTACTTTCACTCCATACCTTTACTTTTCTCCGGCGACCCTTTGTCTCCAGGTATTTCCTCAATTTTTCTTCGCATTTCCTTAAGTTTCTTTGCGTATTCATCATGTCGGACCAGTCTGATAGCCAGAACGTCCCTAGTGATTTATTTATGACTGAGAGTGAACCTTCTTCTCCCCTGGTCGATAGCAACCCTTCTTCAGATTCTAGCCCTGTGGGGAGGACTAGGTTTTTGTTGGAAATACCCTTATTAGTCGAGAGAGAAAAAGAATTAAGGTCCAAGTTTCTTAACGACCCTGCCACTCCTGAGGAGCATAATTTGACTAGGAGGTATATGTCCGCTAGTCAGAGTGGTGATAGGCAGACGCTTAGGGAACTTAGGCATCAAATTCTTGCTAGATGTTCTGTTAGGCATCCTCCAGCCGATTCTGTTCCCGGCCTTGATGTAGCTCCTCTTAGAGAGCATGCCTGGTTGGATAGCCTGGCGGATGCTGGGGTTGAGGTAGCGGCCGACTTTTACGACCGTTTACAGCAATCTGCGGCTCCTAACCCTCCTATTATTGATTTAGGCGACGACAGCGATTCCATTGCTACTGTTATGGTTCGCCAGGAGACCGTTTATCAACGCCGATCTACTCCCGTGAGTCCTGTTGTTCGCGTTACTGAGGACGCGAGCACTAGTGTGCCTTTGTCGGCACGTGTGATTGGGGATAGCTCGCGTGCCTCCGAAATAAGGGTCGACAACTCCAATCAGATGGAGGAAGAGGTTGTAACCGGACCGGGTTCTAATGCTCTATGGTTGCCCGCGGATTTCAGTGCCGGTCCTCTCAGTGTAGAGATTGATGGGTTATGGCGTCAGGACGCCATTAAGCTATCGTACCCAAGAGTTGTTCGGGATTTATATTGTCTTCCCGCGGGTTATCGGTTGGTAGTTCCTCCAGAGAGGGCTATTGTAACGGAGTGTCCTCCCGGCCATGTGGCCGTGTATACTCATCATTTTGAGTTTGGCCTCCGCTTTCCTCTGGATTCTTTTTTGGTACAGATTTTAAATGCTTTTAATGTATGCTTAGCTCAACTAACTCCTTTGGCAGTTCGGAATTTGATCGCGTACATCTGGACTGTGCGCATCTTGGAATTTTCGCAAACGTTGAACTTGTTCCGCCATATACACTGGCTGAAGAAGAATGGATCTTCTAGGCAGGCAGGTTGGTGGTCGTTGACTACGGCCGATAAGAAGATGACTGTTCAGCCTAAAATGACTGGTTTAAAAGGTTGGCAGGATGCCTTCTTTTGGTTACAAGTCCCCAAGGATTATCCCGTGCGCCGTCATTTCACCGAGCCCCGTCCTCACATGGAGCATTTGACCTCAACTCCGTTAACTGGGGAAGAGCTAACGATCTTTGACTTTTTTGATACTGAGGATTACTTAGTCACTTATGAGGACGGGAAGGAGATTAAGGTTAAGGAGCCCAAATATTGGATTCCTCATGCCAAGTATATCCTTGGGAACAAACCTTTGTCGGCCATGCTACTCAGTCCCACCCATGACAATGGTAAATAATGTTATCGGACTGGTCCATCTGATGATATATATATATATATATATATATATATATATAACTATTGTTTGCTGTTTGCAGGCTTTGACAATCTTGATCTCGACGCGCTTTGCGTTGACGAGAACCTCCAGCCGCTAACGCATTTGCCGCCCGCTCCTTCCTACGAATACGAGACCATGCACGGCACCACCAACGGTCGTCGTGGACTAAACCGTAACGGCCCTCAGAACATCCGTCGTGGCCGCGGTGGTGTGACCGTGGCTCGCGTCCCTGTTTAGGGTGCCGACACTGCTGTTGCCAGCTCTTGTGGGCAGCCTGCTCCCGTCCCTCTCAGGTCCTCTTCTTCCCGGCCCGTGGCCAGGGGAGGCGGAACCAGGAGACGGCCGCGAGAACAAACTGCGGCAAACTCCTCTGCTAACAAACGACAAGCCTTTGCAGATCCTGCTACTTCTGCTCCTGCCAACGAGGTCGTCCGAGTGGACGACCTGGACGTGAATGCTCCTTCAGGAAGCCAAGAGCATCATGAGGTTGTGGCCACGGGGCCCGGCCACCAGAGCGGTGGCACTTGGTTGTCTGGTTCTTATTCCACCCTTCGCCAGAAGATCCGGGAGATGATCACATCTTAAAGTTTTCTATCAAGCTTATCTCCTGGCATTTTCTCTTGGTTTGGCGAGTGGATTGAGAAGAAAGAAGTGCCGTTAAGCGACTCGGTGGCGGCCTCCTTTGCTGGTCGGCCTAATGTCCCAGGTAAAATTTACCATCCTGATTGGGACGTGAGGGAGGATGAATCGTTGTATGCCGATATTCCAGAGAACGGTGGCGTTCTCGCCTACCGGATTTTGAAGGGCATGCAACTGCCCCTTGATAGGCCGGCAGGGTCCTTGATGACTCCTGCTGCTAGGTTGGCTCACGACCAACTTGTGGTACGTTTCTTCACCCGTTTGTTATTCTGTCATTAATTTTTTTTTTTTTTTTGACATTCTTCTTTCCTCTTTTCAGGCCAACAATGCTGCTCTTGAGCTGTTGAGCAGTATGTTGAGTACCAGAAGCTGACGGACAGCTATAAGCAGTCGCTAGATACTTGCCAGGACTTACTGAAGGAGGTGGAGGATAAGCTGGCGGCCAAGACCGCGGAACTGCAGCCTCTGGAAGATGAGCTGTTAATTCTGAGGCCAAGGGCTGCCTTGCTAGAAGAGACTGAGGAAAATGTTAACGCATTGACCAAAGCTCTGGAGGCCACCAACTCTGACAAAGAGGTTGCTGTTTTGGACGCTTCTGCTGAAGCTGAGGCCAGGGGGGTCGCCAAGGCTGTTGCTGAATTTAAGCAGTCTGAGGAGTATGCGGCGACCCTCCACAAGAGATACGACGGCGGATGGGAGGCTGCCATGAGATGTGTATGCAAGACCATTCCTGGATTTGACTGGAATGTAATTGAAGATACTCATGCTGCCGGCCATCATCTCACGTCCTTTGAGGGGGACCCTAAATTTGCTGACGAGGACGCTATTGCTGATGCGGACCCTCGAGACATTCCAGATTAGGGAAATCAGGGAGCCCCTCCCTCTTGAAGTTTTTGGCGGCCTTCTCTCAGCTCTTCTTGCTCTTCCAATAGCTTATAGTCTTGTAATCTTTTGAATATTTTAACTCTTTATTCGGCCCATGTTGGCATTTGAAAACGCTAACGTTTCTTAATTTTATAAGTACGATTCCAACTGAAAGCCTTTTATTTGGCCGCCATCTTTTTTGTCTGTAGTTGGCCGCCAAGCTAGTAGCTTTTATTTTATGGGAAAGTATGATGTGTCACTTTTATATATAGTTTTTAGATGCATTTTGATTGCATTTAGAACTCCTTTTAGAGCATTTAGGTGCATAATGGCATGAATTACGTAAGTTGTGCTCTACTACTCCCCGTTTGCGTGTTTCGATGATTTTCAGGTTATTTTGATGCAAATTCATTATGATTATCTAAGATCAAGCCTTTTAATCATTGAGGATGAAGATAGCTTGCACAAGGATCACAATGCATCCGTTTGGGACAATCTCGAGTTAGAATGAAGCAAAGAGTTAGTGAAAGAAGTGCCAAAACTGACACCTGTTTACTATTTTGATCATAACTTTTGATAGGTAATTTATAATCAAGAAATTCTAGTTGGGTTGGAAACTAGACTTCAAGAGCTTTCCAACGATAGGTCACACGCCCCAAATGGACTTCTGGTTCGAGAGATACAGCCTTCGCAAGTTGACGCAAAATCACAGTTTTCCCGCCCGGTCGACCGGGCGAAATGAAATTTTCACAGGATGCAAGGTATGTTAGCCCGGTCAACCGGGCGAGAAAGGAGCCAAAATCGCTTGCGCGGTTTCTCGAGACGGGTTTATTTGCTTTTTTTAGCCGGTTTTGTAAAAAGTATTAATAGGTTTTTAGTATTTACAATTAGAATATCTTATTTTCTACGTTTTTAGGGCTAAACACTTAGTTTTTCTCTCTCTAGTTTGTATGAACTTTTACCTTTGAAGATTATAGAGATCGTTGATTTCGTTTTCATTGTTCCTCAATCATTCGGTATTCCTCTTTACTTTGTTTAATTTAATGAATTCTTTTACTTTGATTATGTTTATTGAGTTTATTATTATCATGAGTGAGTAGACTTTTTCTAGGGCTTAGAGAGGGAAGCCATGTTTATACCTTTTTGATTGTGGTTTAAAGTTCTTCGTTATTTGGATTGAATTAGAATAATTCCTATTGATTTGTTATGCTTGTTTAATTCATGTAATTGCGCAATATCATGAGTTATGTTTAGCGATTAAGAATTAGAATCGAAAGATCGTATTCATTAGAGGCGTGTTACAATAGGTAGGTTTGATTATGTTGAGCGACCGTACTGGCATATGTTAATCTAAGAGTTGTTAATGACTGACCAAGGATTAACGAAATACTTTATTTATTCGAACCTCAATCCAAGTATTGTCGAACTATATTGTAGTGATTAAATTGGTATAAGCAAGGTGGACCGATCGATTGCCCTAGGTTTTTAATTATTTGATAAACTTCCATCTTTTTGTGTTATAGTTTATTCTAATTTAGTTATTAATTCTCCAATCAATTTCCTCTCTTGAAGTAGTTAGATAATTGAGCATAAATCTGTAGAACTCCTCTCCCTGTGGATCGACCCGTATTTGCCAGTTTCTGCTAAACAGACACCGTGCACTTGCGGTATATTTTAAAACTCATCAAGTTTTTGGCGCCGTTGCCGGGGAGACGGTATTGTTTTATTTAGTTTTTATTATTTGGTGAGACTAAATTGTATATATATATATATATTTTTTTTTTCCCTTTTGTGAATTTTTTTTTTTATTTTTTTAATAACTTTTCTGTATCATGGAGTCATGCTATTTTGATGATGGGGATAATTCTTTTGCTAGGCAACATAGTAATAATTCTTGGGATTCTCATGTTTACAGTTTTGATGCATCATATCAAAATCCTCCCAATTTTTGCACCAGTTCTCCTGAATTACCTCATATGTTTTGTGAACCCCATGTACATGCTAGTAATTCTAGAGCAATTTTTCTTTTCCTCAGTATGAGAATGAAGCGTTTTGGAAATACTACCATAGGCTTGGTGATTATATTGGTCCTAATCATGGAATTGAACTGTGGGATATGTGCCTAGTGATTTACGAGGGGTTAAATGAAGAAACTAGGATAGTGGTAGAATCTATGTCTAATGGGGAATTTCTATTCCGATCACCTGATTATTGTTGGGATTTAATTGTGTGGTTGGCTAGGGATACTTATGAGTGGGAGATGTCTTCATTTGCTTTTTCACCCCAAACTTACATGACACCAACCCCTTATTGTTCAAATTGTCAGTCTACTTTACATGATTTTTCTTCGTGTGATGTGACATTAGTTTATGGTTTTAACCCCTCTTCCCGATATGAATGTCAATCTGCTCAAAATTCTAGCCCCAAACCGTTTATTTATGATGATGAGGAGGGTTGGATAATAAATGAGAGCTATTGGGATGATGAAAAGATTGAGAGAGAGACTATTATGATGGATGTTTTGCAGGAGCAAGAAACCATGGTTGAAGTTTCCTCTTTGGAGGTAAGTCAAGTTGAGAGTGAGGTGATTTATGAGTCTTTATCGGTACCGCCTATTGTTTTTGAGTCTCATGTTCCTTTCTCTCAAAAACTTGACCTTATTCCTTCTTCTCCTATATTATATCCTCCATCGTTCCTTCTTTCTCCCCTTTTAAATGGATCCCATGATAATGTAAATGATGTACAATTAGTTTCTTTTCCTTCTTTTGAGTCATGTAAAAAGACTAATAATTTTTCTTTTTCTTCTTCTTATAAATATAATTTTTCCTTTGATTTTTCTTTTTGTAGTTTTAGTATTTTTTTAGTACTAATTTTTTTCATTTTTCCTTTCCACTCTTATATAATATGCTCTGAGATGTTTGCAGGAACATATGATAAACTTCTTAGAGCATTGAACTATTATGAGTGATCTACTAGTCTTAAACGGTCATGCAAGACCTTAAATCAGCGTTTATCGGGAGGCAACCCGACTTTGTTCATTTTTTTTTTGACTAACTTTGCTAATGTGTGATGAAGTCTTTTTCTAGGTACAAGCATAGCCAGTTTTTTTGGCTAAGTTCACTGCCTCATTACAACTATCAATTGTGGTGGAGGTGTCGATGCTTTTGGACACTCCCTTTGATTACCGACCCCTTTTGTAAGTTGTACCTCTCCCTCATTTAATTCCTCTTTGTTCACATTGAGGACAATGTGTCATTTAGCTTGGGGGAGGATGTTTGTCATCATTACTTAGCACATGTTATTTGCATTTAGAGTAGTTTTTTTTTATTGCTTTCATAGGTTGTTGCACGGTTTGTACTGCTCATTAGGAGTGGAAGTTTACGTGTAACCAAAAACATTGTACTGCTTTCTTAGTTGCATTAGCATATTTCATTTCATATTAGACTTCATCTCATTTGAGTTGCATCTATAGGACTATTGCTGCCACTCTTTGAGAAATTTGATGATATTTTACTACATTTCCTAAGCTTCATTCATCTTGAGCATGATACTTTATAGCACGATTGTTTCGCAATTGATTGTTTGTGGTAAGATTGATTGATCTCTCTCTGGTTTGATTTAACTTTATTGTGCAGACACCTTAAACTAAGTGAGCTTCTGTGCCTATAAACTGACGTATCTGTGTCAGTTATGTTCTTTCATGTGTGATTAGTTCCTTAGTTGTCGCATTGATCTTGATTTTGACTTGGTACTCTTTGATATTTGATAGTGCATACATTTGATATGATTGAGGCATTCTATTTCATGATCTTAGCTCCAGAGTTATTCTTGTTTTCATATTATCCTTCCTCTAGCCCCGCTGAGCCTTTTTGACTATGTTTGATTGCTACCTACATTACAAGCCATTGGCCTCATTTGATATTTGTCCTAAGCCTAGCTTGGGGGAGTGAGTATTAGTTTTGGTTTGGTTTATATTGAATTGAAATGCTCTATTTGTGGTTTAGAAGGATGGAAAAGTATGTTTAGTGAGCTTTGAAATTGAATTGAAAGTTCGAAAAAAAAGGAAAAAAAAAAGTGAAAAATGAAATGAAAAAGAAGTGAAAAAAAGTTGTGAATAAAGTGAAATAAAAAGGGTTATGATTGAATTTCTTGAGTGAATAAGGTTGTTGATTATATTTAAAGATTGTTGGTTGTTGCGTGGAGTTGTTGTGATCTTTCTTGGTCATGTTTTCAGTTATATGATGCTCCCCCTTCTTGGTTTTACCACCACAATTCCCAAATTATTCCATACCTTTAACCTCAGCCCCATTGCAACCTTTAAAAGTCCTCTTGATCATTGTGTATTGTATTGTTGAGTGTTAAGTGAGTCAAAAAGTCAAAGTTAAAGAGTATATGTTTCAACTAAGTTGACTTATTTTAGGTTGAGTGTCATCATTTATCCTTTAAACACATGAGAGATTTGAGCGCACATGACTATAGTGAGGTCTGTCAGGTTTGGTTAAATCCAGCTTGGGAGAGATGGTATGTGGTATGATTGGAGAGTTGATTGTGATACATGACATGTTATGCGGCTTTGTTCGAGATTGTTTCGATGCTTGGTTTGTGTAGTGATTATATCTCTCGTGTTTTCAATTGAGTGTTTGACCCTATAGTCCTATATTGTAGGCTGTCTTTCTTTTCCAATGTCTATGTCTTATTGCTTGAGGACAAGCAATGGTTTAGCTTGGGGGAGTTTGATGTGTCACTTTTATATATAGTTTTTAGATGCATTTTGATTGCATTTAGAACTCCTTTTAGAGCATTTAGGTGCATAATGGCATGAATTATGTAAGTTGTGTTCTACTATTCCCCGTTTGCGTGTTTCGATGATTTTCAGGTTATCTTGATGCAAATTGATTATGATTATCTAAGATCAAGCCTTTTAATCATTGAGGATGAAGATAGCTTGCACAAGGATCACAATGCATCCGTTTGGGACAATCTCGAGTTAGAATGAAGCAAAGAGTTAGTGAAAGAAGTGCCAAAACTGACACCTGTTTACTATTTTGATTATAACTTTTGATAGAAAATTGATAATCAAAAAATTCTAGTTGGGTTGGAAACTATACTTCAAGATCTTTCCAACGATAGGTCACACACCCCAAATGGACTTCTGGTTCGAGAGATACAGCCTTCGCAAGTTGACGCAAAATCACAGTTTTCCCGCCCGGTCGACCGGGCGAAATGAAATTTTCACAGGATGCAAGGCATGTTAGCCCGGTCAACCGGGCGAGAAAGGAGCCAAAATCGCTTGCGCGCCCGACCGGGCCGGCTCGCCCTGTTGACCGGGCGGATTTGCTGTTCTGTCGTAGTTCGTCAATCACCGTCGCCCGACCGGGCGGTTTCTCGAGACGGGTTTATTTGCTTTTTTTAGCCGGTTTTGTAAAAAGTATAAATAGGTTTTTAGTATTTTCAATTAGAATATCTTATTTTCTACGTTTTTAGGGCTAAACACTTAGTTTTTCTCTCTCTAGTTTGTATGAACTTTTACCTTTGAAGATTATAGAGATCGTTGATTTCGTTTTCATTGTTCCTCAATCATTCGATATTCCTCTTTACTTTGTTTAATTTAATGAATTCTTTTACTTTGATTATGTTTATTGAGTTTATTATTATCATAAGTGAGTAGACTTTTTCAAGGGCTTAGAGAGGGAAGCCATGTTTATACCTTTTTGATTGTGGTTTAAAGTTCTTCGTTATTTGGATTTATTAGAATAATTCCTATTGATTTGTTATGCTTGTTTAATTCATGTAATTGCGCAATATCATGAGTTATGTTTAGCGATTAAGAATTAGAATCGAAAGATCGTATTCATTAGAGGCGTGTTACAATAGGTAGGTTTGATTATGTTGAGCAACCGTACTGGCATATGTTAATCTAAGAGTTGTTAATGACTGACCAAGGATTAACGAAATACTTTATTTATTCGAACCTCAATCCAAGTATTGTCGAACTATATTGTAGTGATTAAATTGGTATAAGCATGGTGGACCGATCGATTGCCCTAGGTTTTTAATTATTTGATAAACTTCCATCTTTTTGTGTTATAGTTTATTCTAATTTAGTTATTAATTCTTCAATCAATTTCCTCTCTTGAAGTAGTTAGATAATTGAGCATAAATCTGTAGAACTCCTCTCCTTGTGGATCGACCCGTATTTGCCAGTTTCTGCTAAACAGGCACCGTGCACTTGCGGTAGATTTTAAAACCCATCAAAGTACTTTACATCTTGCGTTTATGTCGCTTTAATTGTCTGATTTGTTATATGACCACGAACATACGCGAGCCTGTTATATGGCTTTTGTCTGGTGCTTGGTCTGTCATATGACCGTTAATGCACTTTGAGCCTGTCATATGGCTTTTGCTTTGTGCTTAGGTCTGTCATATGACCGTTAACGCTCTTTGAGCCTGTCATATGGTTTTTGCTTTGTGCTAGGTCTGTTATATGACCGTTAACGCACTTTGAGCCTGTCATATGGTTTTTGCTTTGTGCTAGGTATGTTATAGGACCGTTAACGCACTTTGAGCCTGTCATATGCCTTTTACTTTGTGCTAGGTCTGTTATATGACCGTTAACGCACTTGAGCCTGTCATATGGCTTTTGTATTTAATTTATTGACCTGTCATATGATCAATTAATATGCATGAAAATAATAAGACAATTGATGAATTGCTAGCGGAGCCTTGTATTATTTATGTAATAAAGGGTGGCTCTCGGCCTATTACATTCAATAAATCAAACATAGTATTTCTTTAGGACGCTAGCATTCCAACAGTTTCGAAGCTCCTTATCATCCATGCGTTTTAGAATGAAAGAGCCGGGAGCAATCTTCTTGGCTATGATGTAAGGACCTTCCCAGTTAGCAGTCAGCATCCCTTCAGCATGGACCTTGCCCGTAGCTGCTGTTCTACGAAGAACAGATCGCCAACCTCTAATGGCCTCTCCATGACTTTCCTATTGTAAGCCTTGCTGATTCTATCTTTGTAAGTGGCTGCTCTCAGTTCTGCCATGAGCCTTGTTTCTGGCAAGAAGTCCAGGTTTTCCCTGAGTGCCTGGTCATTCCTTTAAAGGTCTCGGTGCTTGATCCGGTAAGAGGGTAATCCCACCTCTACTAGCAACACCGCTTCGGCACCGAAGGCTAGCTTGAATGGGCTTTCTCCCGTTGCTTCCTTCTCTGTTGTTCTGTTTGACCATAGCATCGCCGGCACCATATCGGCCCATCCTCCTTTGAATTCATCTAGCTTTTTCTTCAAGGCATTCAGGATTTGTTTGTTCGCGACCTCTGCTTGTCCGTTGCTCTGGGGATGGCAAACGGCTGAGTATGCAAACTTCACCTGAAACTCCGTTAAAAAAACTTGTATGGGACGGCAATCGAATTGGACGCCATGATCGAAAACAATAGCCATGGGAATCCCAAATCTTGTCATAATATTTTTCCAGATGAATTTCTTGACCTGATTTGCCTTGATCCTTGCTGTCGGCTCTGCCTCTATCCACTATGTAAAGTAATCAATTCCCACTATTAGGAATCTCCTCCCTCCAGTCGCTGTGGTGAATGGTCCCAGGATGTCCATTCCCCACTGAGCGAACGGAATTGGGCATAGGATAAGCTGTAAATCATTGGCTGGCCTGTTAATGACGGGAGCATATCTCTGGCATTTATCACACTTCTTGATGTAGCCCTGAGCATCCGCCAGCATACTTGGCCAGTAGAACCCCGCTCTCAATGCCTTAAGTGCTAAAGCCTTTCCGCCAATATGGTTGCCGTAAATACCTTCGTGTATTTCTTCAAGAACCTTCGCGGATTCCCATGCGGTTGCACACTTAAGCAGAGGTAGACTGAACGATTTCTTGTACAGCTCATTCTGATATATGACGTACCAGTTTGCTTGTCGCTTCAGTTTCTTAGCGGACGAAGGATAGTTGGGAAGCGTCCCAGTCAGCTTATATGCCACCAGCTCACTAAACCACTCCCCTTGCTGGTTTATGCTTGTTGACGGTCACAATTTTTTCCGTGATGCTCTTTTCCTTCAAGATGTCCACCATGACTGTTTTCTCGATGCTAAATGAGTCAGAACTTGCCAATTTGGACAATGCATCCGCCTTCGTGTTCTCGGCCCTTGGTATTGCCTGAATCTCAAAGTGATTCAATTGAGCTATAAACTCCTTGGCCTTTTCCACGTAGTTCAGCATGTTAGGCTCTCTGACTTCAAATTCACCTCTTAGCTGGCCACTAACCAACTGCGAATCCGTCTTCAAGAGTACATTCTTAGTGCCCGTTGCCAAACACATTCTCAGGCCGGCAATTGCCTCTTCATATTCTGCTTCGTTGTTTGACACCGGGAAGGAAAACTTGATGGCGTACTGGTATGAATTTCCCTCAGGGCTAGTCATCACTATACCAGCCCCGGATCCGCTAACAGCAGAGGATCCGTCAACTTCCAGTAGCCAGACTTCCTTTTGCTCCATTTCTTCTTCCTCATATGAGGCTTCCACAATAAAATCTGCCAGGGCCTGTGCTTTGATAGCGGTCCTGGGCTTATACTGTATATCATACTCCGATAGTTCAACGGCCCATTTCAATGAAGCGGCCCGAACTATCCATCTTCTGCAACGCTTTTTCTAGCGGCTGATTGGTTAAAACTTGGATGGGATGACAGTCAAAGTATGGTCTGAGCTTCCTGGCGGCAATTACCATAGCCAAAGCCATTTTTTCTACCAGCTGGCAACGGCTTTCTGGGCCGTTAAGGATGTGGCTGATAAAATATATTGGCTGCTGCCTTTTCTCCTTTTCCACCAACAACACGGCCGCGACTGTTTTTGACGAGGCCGAGATATATAGTTGTAATACGTGTCTAGTCTCGGGCCTTGTGATGGTGGGTAGCTTCTTCAAATGCTCCTTTACCGCCAGGAATGCTTTGCTTTGCTCCTCTCCCCACTCGAACTTCTTATTTCCCCTTAGCAGTGCAAAGAAAGGCAAAGCCTTGTCTGCTGATTTTGAAATGAATCGAGTGAGGGCCGCCATTCTCCCTGTTAGCCTCTGAATATCTTTGACGCTTTTTGGCTCAGGCAGGTCGACAATGGCTTGAACTTTGTCTGGGTTTGCATCAATCCCTCTCTTGCTTACCAAAAAGCTTAAGAACTTCCCTGCTCTCACCCCAAAGACACATTTCTTTGGGTTGAGCTTAATCTTATACTTCCTCAACGTTCTGAAGGTCTCTTCCAGGTCATCCAAATGTTCGTGGTCAGTTTTACTTTTGACAATGGAGTCGTCAACATATGCTTCGATATTTCTCCCCCTCTGATCCACAAATACTTTATCGACCAACTTTTGGTAGGTTGTTCTTGCATTACGAATCCCAAACGGCATTGCCTTATAGTTGTATACGCCACAATCTGTGATGAATGCTGCCTTTTTTCTGTCGGCCTCGAGCAAGCTAATCTGGTGATAGCCTGAGAACGCATCCATAAAGCTTAGCAGTGCATGCCCGCTAGTAGAGTCTACCAGCTGATCTATTCTCGGTAACGGATAGCAGTCCTTTGGGCAGGCTCTGTTGAGATCCGTGAAATCTACGCACATCCTCCATTGGCCGTTAGCTTTCTTTACCATGACCACATTGGTCAATCATTCTGGATAATCACTTGGCTCAATGAAATCCGCCGCCAGCAGCTTATCAACTTCTTCTTTTATGGCCTTGTTCTTTTCAGTAGAGAAATTTATCTTCTTTTGCTTGATAGGGCGGACATTGCTGTCAACATTTAGACGATGTACCATCACGGCCGCGTCTATTCCCGGCATCTCATCCGCTGAGAACGCGAATACATCAGCGTTTTCTCTTAGGAGAGTCACCAGGTTGACCCTGACCTTTGGGTCCATGTCTGTTCCGACAGCAACTGTCCTTGCCGGATCCTCTGCTAACATCTCCTAGTTTGTTTCTCCATCTGGCTTGGGTCTTGGCGTATCATCAGGCCTAGACTCCAGTTCTTCCATTGAAATTTCCATCATTTTCTTCATCTCCTTTCTCGGATTCTGCTTCATCTGCCAGAGCTTTCCTCTGGGCTCGCATTTGTTTCGAGTTGGCGGATTCAATTCTTCTACCGGCATTCTCCTTGCCGGCTGCTTCAGTGCTGTTAAATAGCATGATTTTGCCATCTCCTGATTCCCTCTTAATTTCACTGTCGCCCCAAGGTTGGAAACGTATAGCATGGTCAGATGGTAAGTTGATACAACCCCCTGGACGTCATGGATGAATGGTCGTTCGATAATTGCATTATAAGCTCCGGGTACGTCAACTACCAAAAATTCCGCCATTACATCTCTGGCGTATTTATCTTCTCCCACTATGACCAGTAAGGTTATCAATCCTTCGGGAATTACTGACGCCCCGGTGAAACCTATCACTGGGTAACGAACAGGCTTCAGATGCTCCCCGACTAATCATCAGTTTCTCAAAAGTTGAGAAGTACAATATGTTAGCAGAACTTCCTCCATCCACTAGAATTATGTGGATCACACAATTTGACACCTTCAACGTGACCACCAGAGGGTCATCATGGGGATAGACAACGTGCTTCGCGTCCTCCACCGTGAAAGACATGGCGGGCATCGTTGGCGGTCTTCTCCATTGCATACTCTCGTTGAAATTGACTTGATGCCTGAACTCTTTCAAGCTTGCCTTTGCTCCGTTCACACTGCCCCCATGAATCGGGCCGCCACTGATAACATGGATCTCACTGATCCGCGACTGAACATTCTGGTTGGCTGGCTTTACCAAGTCTCCATCGTTAGTCTGAGCTTTATACTGGCTGAAATAGCCCCTTCTTACCAAATCCTCCAAGTTATCCTTCAGATTCCGACAATCTTCAGTCAAGTGCCCGTGATCACCATGAAAATCACACCACTTGCTCTTGTCGCGGTTTTTATGGAACATTTTTTTTGGACGCTGCCATTTATCACTGTCTTTATTCATCAAGTATATCTGACTCCTGGAGGTGGTGAGCTGAGTGTACGCGTCAAACATTTCTTTGCGTTCACCCTTCTCCCGGTCATACCTCTCGCGGTCATTTCTTTCACGGTCATTTCCTCTTTTGACCACATTGGATTCTTGCCTTCTTTCGTCTCAGCCGAGATCACTTTCACGACCTTTGTCTTTCTTTTGCTTCTCCTCCTTTTTCTTTTCGGGCTCGCGGTGCTGATTGCTCGCGGCCTTATCCAACTCTTCGCCCCTTATAAAATCATTTGCTTTTCTCAGAACAGGACCTAAGGACGTGAAGGTCTTGCGACCCAAATAACTTCTGAACGCTGACCCCTCCCTCAGCCCCGTCATTAAGGCTAAGACGGCCACGTCCTGCTGAAGTCGCGGAATGGAGACTGCTTCCACGTTAAAACGGCCAATGAAACCACGAAGACTTTCTGTCTCCCCTTGCTTAACAGAGAGCAGTTCACCAGTTGTGCGCTCACGGCGCCTATTGCTTACAAAATGAGTGCTTAATGTGGAAGCCAACTGGGAGAAACTGGAGATAATACCTGGCTTCAAACTCTTGAACCAAGTCTGAGCAATCCCGGTCAGGGTAGACGGAAACACCTTGCACCAGATGGCGTCCACCTGGGTGTATAAGTACATGTGACCCTCATATGCTGCAACATGATCATTTAGGTCAGAACCGCCGTCGTATTTGTAGGACGACATCTTGATTCTGAGCATGGGATGATTCAAGATTTCTGGAATAAAGGGAGACATTCTGGGCTTAATTAACAGGTGTCTGCCAGCCGAATAGTTACTAGCACCCTGGGTGCTGTACTCTCGGCATGACTGACTTTGATATTCATCTTCTGAATTGTTTAGATCCTCAGTTTCCAGGATAGCTTCCTCATACTCTGCATCATCAATTTGCCTTTCCATCTGGCGTTCCTCTTGCGTCAGCGTACGCATCCTCCTTACCAGCGTACCGTCAACGTTTCTACCGGCCATAGCCAGTGATCGTTTATGGTGCTGAACGCCTCTACTATTCGGGACAGGGGTGTTATTAGGCTGAGAAGTGCCTTGTAATATTTGGAT
The DNA here is from genome assembly GCA_947646795.1 of Beta lomatogona. Lineage (NCBI taxonomy): Eukaryota > Viridiplantae > Streptophyta > Magnoliopsida > Caryophyllales > Amaranthaceae > Beta > Beta lomatogona. Next base: position 845,603 of record CANSNZ010001150.1, read on the forward strand.
GAATGATGCCACGGTTTGCAATTGTTCAGGAGAGAATTGAGTCAATTGAGTCAAGTTGAATGAAACGCTACCATTGTTTACCTGAGTCACATTATTCTCAGGAGTACGCTGGTTGTTATTGTTCTCGGGGATGCTAAGGTGGAACTGTGGTGTACCGATAGGTCCGGTAATGACAGGTTGAGAAGACCCTTGGCCAACTTCAAACCCTAGTGGACCGTGACTCGAGTTTCCAGTTTTGTCCATGACTGCTTCACAGAGACGGGAGGCCCCCTCCTTCTAGCGCCAAGTTGTTTCGGTGTTGAAACGGTTGGCGGTCTTAAGAGAAGTCCGCCAAATATTGGGGTTATCGTCCTCTGGTGAATAGCAGCACAAGAAGCAAACGTGAACTACCCTCGGGGGGGACGCGAGGAAACCCCCTCCGACGCTCAAGTCATTACGTGTCCAACTCGGATTTAGAGAGAGAAAGTAGAGAGAGAGAGAGATAAGAATTGTGAGTGTGAGAGAATGTACCTGCAGAATAGTACCAGTGGGGTATTTATAGAAATACTATTCACCTGACAGGGTGTGTAATCCTTTGACACATGTATGGTTGTGGTGCCTTTGACAGTTGGGAAGATTCCATTATTTTGTCTTGTTGGGCGACCGCCAACGTTGTCGGACCACGTTGATATACTGACTTGTTAGAGCTGTAGGCGACGTTTACAATATTCGCGACCAAGGTGGTGTTCGCGGACTTATCAAAGAGGTCCGCTAACATACTTGGGTCATACTCATACACTAGTGATTGGTGAAAAGCTGTTTCAATCGATCTTTGCCCTTTTCCATTTAGGATGTTGATGTGGCAAAGTTGTATCCCACAAAAGCTCAAGGTTTTCTAGTGGCGTCTATGCTCTAATGCACTCCCAACCACAAAAACAATATCAAAAAAGGAGCTTGGACATCCCCTACTCTATTGTGTAAAGATGAAGAAAAACTATAGATCACTTATTTAGAGGTTGTGAAGTGTCACAACATATTTAGGCTTCTTCAAAGTTAGGGATTAGATCCAGTAGATTTGAAGGTATTGGTATTATGCAATGGGTTTATAATTTTGTTACTTATGTTCTCAAAGAGCCGAAAGAGGACTCCTTCCCTTTAAAGACTTCTGTTGCGGTCCTGTGGAAAATTTGGTTGCATAGGAATGAGGTGGTTTTCAAAAGAAAAATATATAACCATCTAAAGCATACCATCTGGTCTTTGAAACAAGATCTCGATGGGAAGCTGAAATGGAGGGGCCTTACCCCAAGAAAGATCAAGCAGGCAAAAAAGGAAACAGCCTCGGAAGAGAGAATGGTAGCGGCTCAATGATGAATGAATAAATCCCGTCACTGAGTGTGCTCTTTCTGAAGGGCCATTCCTCAGGTTTCTCACGGAAGAGGCATGGAAGAGCAATAAATTCAATGGGTTGGTTTCCACTAGAATTGGGTGGGTGCTCACCCACCACAACAACAGGATTTCCCACTCTAAAAAAGTTCAGACAAGCTCAGGCAGAGTAATTACCCATATGGAGTGCCAATAAGGATGCTCGTAATCACGACTGAGCGACTAGAATTTGGACGGATTCCAAGAAGGTAGTCTTATTTTCTAGGCACTTGGATCTGGCGGATAAGTTCCTTAGGGATCTTATCAACTCATTCTGGTCTATTGCTCTTATGATATTTATTTATCTATAAGAAAGTTCCTAGGAAGGAGGTCGAGGAGGCACACCTTCTAGCCATTCAAGGTAGGAAGGGCATCTAGTCTCCTCTTGTTTGCCCTCTGCCAAAAAAAAAACACAAAAAGGATGGCTGGTGATTTTTTTGTATGTTTGAGTTGGGGTTGCTGGTGATATGTTAAACTGAAAATAGAATTCTCAAAGCCTACGAAATCAACTTACCAATTACCAAAGGCATATATATCCCAAATGTTAAGGTAATTTTGGCCTAAAATTAAGCAAAAGCTAAAGGCGTGAAGGGCTTTTATTATAGGTTAGGTAATAGATAATGTATGTCAGTATATGTGAATGGTTTTGTGTTTTTTTTGGGAACTTAGAGAGCGTATTTGATTTTTATGAAAGGTTAACACACTTTTCAATATATGTATTATAATAATAAGTAGTAGTATACATATAAAAAGATGAAGCATCTACGTGGAGATAAAGTAGGAATTGGAGTTCGATCAAGTGGTGAAGTTTCCTATCTCCCTTAAAGAAGTTTAGGGTTCAATTCTTACCCCTAAGCAATTTGCTTCGGATTTAAGGGGATGGAGGGGTTTACAGGTGTCTGACTTATAATAGGCCTCTGGACGGGGTCCTTTGCGAGGATAATCCAAATATTTCTTCTTTCCTTAAAATTGTGGAGATAAAGTTGCAATATACACTTAATTGTAGAGCTTTCTGTTTTCAAAAGTTTCAGAATAAATATAACATTACGTTATTTTTTTGAAAGGACAACATTGCCTTATTGGATACTCCCTCCGTCCCAATTTAGTTGCTACATTTTGCCATTTAGGTGTGTCCCAATTTAGTTGCTACATTTGCAAAATATACTATAAATGGCAAAAAAGACCCACTCCTAAACCATCTACCCATTAAATTAAGCCAACAATCCCCCACCTAACCTCATTTAATACCCACCCTCCCCCTTGAACCCTCCCCAACTGCTCTTTTAATGACTCCCTCCAAAACCCTAATGCCCCTTTCACCTCATTTCTCTCTCTCTCTTTCTGACGCTCAGTTTCCTCTGACTCTCAGTTTCCTCTCTCTTCTTCTTCTTCAAACCCTCAGATCTAGGGTTTGTGAGTTCAAATTTTATTGTGTTTTGAGTGAGTCCAAATTTTGAGTCCCTTGTATTTTGAGGGTTTCCATGGACGATTTAACTCCAAACTCGAAGAAACGTCTCTTTTCTTTGCTTGATGAGTTTGATGCTGAGGCAAAAACGGCTAGGGTTTCAAAAAAGGAGGTTGAAATTAGGAATTTTTGTTGGTCTTGCGGTGCTCCTTCAAAGAAACCACCAGATCTTGACTTTGGTGGTCTAAAAACGCAAAAAAAAGTGCAAAAAATTCAAGATCCCCCACCAGAAGGCTTCGATTCATGGCGATCTTACCTAGTGTGGTATAAAAACCATCAAGAAATGGTTTTTGAATGTCCCCTAAATTATTTTGCGGAAGATCGGTCCACTCCTTAACTTTATTCTCTATTTTATTTTAATTTTTGTTTTTTTTTAATGAACTACTTGTGGGATTGTGTTTGGAAGCATGATTTTGTTTGCGTTTTAGTTTCATGTTTAGGGTTATGATTTCAGTTAATTATTTTTGGTTCATTTAAGTTGATTTAAAGAGATTTCGCTTGATTTAAGTTGTATATGGTTGAATGAAGTTGCTTATACTAGATTTATGCATATTTCACATGATTTTCGTTGATTTTAGTTGCCTTTGACTGATTTTAGTTGATTTAACGTATATTTTGGTTTATTTCATTTGATTTATGGAGATTTTGTTGATTTAAGTTGACTGATGGTTCAATATTGGTGGATCTGAGTATATTTTTTTGCTTTTATGTTATTTTAGTGATTTGGGTTGATGTTGGTTCAACTGAGGTTACTTTAAGGGTTCGGATCTTGGTTCATGTTAACTGATTTTGTTGATTTAAGTGCACTGAGGGTTCAATATTGCTATTGCATGAAAATTCATTGATTTCAGTTGGTTTAAGTTGATTTAGGGTTGATTTAAGTTTATTTAGTTCCATTGTGGTGACTTATAGGGTTTGGATGTTTGTTCAATTGTGATTTGATGTTGCTTTGAGGTGGTTTAAGTTGAATTAAGTTGGTTTAAGTTGGTTTATGTTCAATTTATTTTATGTAGCAGCATGTTTATCATGTTTCAAGCCCTGTTTCTCGACTGAACTGAACAAACTGTGTTGCACAATTTGATCAATTCAGTCGGGATGTAGAGGCTTGAGTGATATAATTTGGTTTTATTGTGTTGACATTGTGTTGCCTATGTTGTATACTTGGTTTTATACAAGTTTAGTTGTTTTTGCCTCTGTTTGCCTCTGTACTCTAAGGGTTTTATGCATCTTTGCTCTGTGTTTGCCTGTGTTCGCCTGTGTTGTACTCTGAGGGTTATATGCAAGTTTGGTTGTTTTTGCCTCTGTTTGCCTCTGTACTCTGAGGGTTTTATGCATCTTTGCCTGTGTTTGCCTCTGTTTGCCTCTGTTTGCCTATGTACTCTGAGGGTTTTATGCAACTTTGCTTGTGTTTGCCTCTGTACTCTAAGGGTTTTATGCATCTTTCCCTGTGTTTGCCTCTGTACTCTGAGGGTTTTATGCATCTTTCCCTGTGTTTGCCTGTGTTTTCCTCTGTTTGCCTCTGTTTGCCTCTGTTTGTGTGTGTTTTGGTGTGATCCTCAAGGATGATATGGGATGAAACATTCTTTTGTACTCCATTTTGCAATTAATCAATGGTAGATTGAATAGGATTGTAGTATGAATTACTGATGAGGCATGTGAATGTTATTTGTGGTGTTATATAGGATGTCCAAAAGGGTATTAATGAATTGAAATCTATTTACATGAGAGGAATATTGTACTCCTCAATGATGAATGAGGTATGCTGATTTATATCTTGGCCATTATGCCTTTTAACACCATATACCTCGTATTGCCACCAGTTATTTGTTCTCTTCTTTTCAATTCTCCATCTTGTTTTAATGCATGTGTTGAGTTATATGGATGAGTGGGGACTCCCTGAGAGGAATGTTATTCATGCCAAACTTGTTCAAACTGATTTTCATTTTCTCTTAAATGTGAGTGAAAAAAAGATGAAATCTGATTGAATATATCTTGCAACAATATATCTTGTGCATGTTTAATTTGATTTTCTCTTTTTTTCACTCATTTGTTTGATTCAATGAATCTCTGTTTTAACTTGTTCTCTGTTTTAACTTGTTGTATTCATGTTAATCATGCCTAACTTGTTCTCTGTTTTAACTTGTTCTCTGTATGAACTTGTTGTATTCATGTTACTCATGCCTAACTTGCTCTCTTTTTGTACTTGCTCTCTTTTTGTACTTGTTCTCTATTTTTACCTTGTTGTATTCATGTTAATCATGCCTAACTTGTTCTTTGTTCATGCTAAGTGTTTATTTACACCCTGTTGTAACTGCAAATTGAATAAAAGATGTTCAGATTTTTTTGGAGGAAAAAAGGTCTGCCAACTCCCTCTACAATTTCACCCAACTTAAATTGGGTGGGCTAGCTCACTTTTAAATGCCTTTTAATCCAACTTTTCCCCAAGTAATTAGTCCCCTTAATATTGCCTCTGCATAGTAGATCACCACCATATCCTTGGTCTTTGTGATACAGCAAATGTAGCAACTAAATTGAAGTTGTTGTATTCATGTTACTCATGCCTAACTTGTTCTCTGTTTTAACTTGTTGTATTCATGTTAATCATGCCTAACTGGTTCTCTGTTCATGCTAAGTGTTATTCATGCAATGTCCCAAAAATGTTTTCATATTATAAATGCAAAGCTTAAATACAAAATGTTTTCATATACATATACAAAATGTTTAACCAACCTATATGTGGTGTCTTTTAATTACAAAAAAGTTTACTTGATCTTGCACTCTAATGCCCAAAAAATTAGCCTTAAATTGCCCAATGTTTGCTGATTGTGTTTCATATAATGCCAATACCATCATCTGAATCTGATTCCCCACTAGTTGCATAGTTTGGTTCTTCATGTTCATCTTCTAAATGACTTTCCTCTACCCATTGTTTGCTCTCATGTACAAGTTGTGGAGTGAGTGTAATGGAAATTGGTAACTCACCTCTCCTTTCTAGTGCTTGCTTCCCCATATGGAGTATGTGATACTTGTTGATACCCTTCACTATTAGAGTCTCCTTCATGCATTGTTGTAGACTCAACCATATGTGATTGCATAGCTTAGGATCATACTTCTCATAGGCTCTCTTGACTGCCTTCACCAAGTGCTTCACACTTCTAGGTGCAATTTTGTCTTTTAAAGTTTGAATTGCATTAAAAAACCAAGATCCAACACATTCATGTCAGGAGATTGTGCTGGCTGATTGATTAGTCTTATGTCAAACCCATCTTTACTTGCTTCTAAGTTGAATTGAGCATCGTCACTTGCTATGTGTGGCCTTGCATTGTCTTGGACAATCCAGATTTACTTGCATCCGTCCTCTGGCCACTTCTCTCTTATGGCTGGTAGTATGTGGTTTATTAGCTTTTCTCTGATAACCTCTTTTGTGATGCTAAGTAGAGGTTTGGTTTCAACAACCCCTGCATCTCTGTTATGACTCCACCTCTTTGCTGCCACCTCTTCTATGAATGGGAAAATGCATATCTTCCCATCAAAAATGACCACCCCATTTACTGTAATAATGGGCCTTGCAAGTGCACCTATGAACATGATCTTGATTATGAATCATTTGCTTTTGCATCTTCTATAAGGCTCTTTTTCACCTATGGCTAGGTAGTACCTCTAAGATATTTTGCTCATACAAAACCATTTCTCATCCACATGAACCACATTGTACATGTTGCTGAATTTTGGTATTGTTTGGATAGTGTTGGGTATGATGGAATCCAAACACCACAATACCCTAGCAACCTTGTGTGCTGGGGTCAGATGAGGTTTTATGGCATTACTGTGTTTCTTAATTGCACCCCTTTTCACCAACCTGTGCAAGGTAGACTTGTGCATACCTAATGCTGCTGCTGTTGCTCTTATACTTGTCCTCTTCCTTAGTGGAATTGACATTAGTTGTTGAGGATCCAATTAAATTCTTTTTCTTCCACAACTGCCTCCTCTTTTGTGACTGACCTCTATGTTTGCATTACTTTGGAGTTGTTGTGATACATTCTTCCATATTCTAGCAACTGTCCACCTTGAAGTCTTAAAATCAATTGAAATTTTGTTGAGAGCTCCATGAGGTAATTTGTACTCCCCATAATCATTTCTTTGTACCACTTCATGTTTGCAACATGAGCTCTGCCATGATTGTCCAATACATGGCTCTTCCTCTTTGAATGTAACACTTCTTGTGGCTGTTGTTGTTGTTGTTCATCATCTGTTTCACTATATGTCCACTCATATTCTGTGACTTGGACATCTGAGTCATCATCCAACCATTCAGCAACTAACTCCTCATTTGCATTTACTTGTTCTATTTCAGTGAAGAAGTCATCTTGTTCTTGTGGAGATGCATCTGTTGGTGGTCTGTTGAGATCAAAGACCTCTCGTTGTGGTTCTGGTTCTTATTCTGCTACTGGCAGTGGATCATTAAGGTCATTTGTTGGCTTATTTTGGGGTATGGGTTGAGCTGATGTGGATGGTGTTGAGGTTTTATCAGTAGAACTGTCTAGGGGGGCCATAGCTAAGCTATGGATGCCAGACATGTTCAAGCTGAGAATGCTTCAACATTTTCTTCAAGTGAAGCAAAAAAAAAATATATAGTTGGCACTACAAATCACTCAATGATGATTTTTCTAAGAGTGAATCTACCCCAAACCCCCCCCAAATTGCTGCTGCTTGGTTGATTTGTTTGATTATCTTGGTGGTGAAATGCTCAAAGATGAAGATACACTCCTCTCAAAGATGAAGATACACTCCTTGGAAATTTTTTGGAGGCAATTGACTATACCCCTCTATATATAGTCCCCGTTCAGTTTATATTTTTTTTTAGATTTTTTAGGGGGAAATTTGAATTCCCCTTTGAATTTCAAGTTTTGGTGTTTCAATTTTATTTCGGTGAAATGTTAACCCATGTTCATTATAAACTGCTCTGAAATTTTGGAGGGAAAAAATTCGTCCATTGGTTGTTTATTTAGACCCTGTTGTAACTGCTGTTTGAATAAAAGATGTTCTGATTTTTTTGGAGGAAAATAAGTCTGCCAACTTCCCTCTACAATTTCCGCCAACTTTACTTGTGTGGGTCAGCTCACTTTTAAATGTCTTTTAATCCAACTTTTCCCCAAGTAATTAGCCCCCTTAATATTGCCTCTGCACAGTGGGCCACCACCATTTCCTTAGTCTTTATGATAAAGGAAATGTAGCAACTAAATTGGGACGGATGGAGTAATAGACTATCTCTCTCTCATGTCTCATCACCACATTCATCTCATCTTTTATCTTTTTCTATCTCTTTTTCCTTGTCATATAAGTACCTTAAATATTGTGTCTTCCTTTCATATTACATTAATTTTATAAGAGTTCAGGATTTACTTTTTTTGTAAGTTGCACCACTCATGTCTCATTATCTTCCTCAAAGATAAGTGTTAGTATATATCAGAATTTTTTATATAAGTAAGAAAAAATCTCCTGAGTTGCCTTCGTATAGGAATCCCACCCAGAGGCCCATTATCACCCATTATCAGTTTTAATTTTAAGGTGGCATTTGTGGTAATTGAAATTTACAAAGAAAAACACATATTTGGTGGATGAAATTCCATATCATATAGCATTAACAACAAACTTTTATTAAATATTACATATAAATTCGTTGCCAATGTCGAATTAGTTGATTCGAATTGGATTTGTCAAGTTATACATACCTCTTTAGTCAAAACAACAATTCATTTTAACTATATGTGAATGGTAATCAAAAACATATGTAGATTAAAGTGGCATTAACATGATACTAGATAACCTACGAACTCATTAGGGTCTGTTAAGTTCAACTTATTTTTGACATATTTCAGACAAATTTAGTTTAAATAAATTCAGATAAAATAAGTTCAGACTGTATAAGTTTTTTTTGGACAACTTAAGACATAAATAAGACAATATCAGATAAATCAAATAAGTTGTTTTTAGACATAATTAGTTTAGTAAAAGGCCTTAGTTATTGTCTACCATTAAATGAGAAAGTATATTATAACTTATATATATATATATATATATATATATATATATATATATATATATATATATATATATATAGGGTTGGGTTCTAGTGAAAACCATCTTATGGTGAGAACCGTGAGAACCACTAAAAATAAGCAAAAACTTCATAAAACGAGCAAAAAAAAATAAAAAATGAGCAAAAGCACAAAATGAGTAATAAACATTAAATGAGTAAAAAACGTAAGATGAGCAAAAATGCAAAATGAGAAAAACCTAAAATAAGCATAAAAAGGTTAAATGAGTAAATACGTAAAATGAGCAAAACGTAAAATGAGCAAAAACGTTGTGAAATGAACATAATAATGTTAAATGAGCAAAAATATAAATAAGCAAAACATAAAATGAGCCAAAACATTGTGAAATGAGTAAAATCTTCATAAAATGAGGAAAAATGAGCAAGTACTTCTCACGGTTCTCACCATAAAGGTGGTTCTCATATGAACTTAAACATATATATATATATATATATATATAAAAGATCGGTAGATGTTACCTATTAGACCAGGTTGCAAGAGTGTCATCACCATGGCTTTGCCAAACAAATAACCCACCTGCCCAGACCTCACGTTGGTTATATGGTGTGACCCATATTTGGTTATTAGTGAATGCTGCTCTCCTCTGAGGCGGATCCTCCAAATCCAGCAAACTTGCTGCATTAGCACCGGGTACCACCTTATAGCCAACCGGATTTCCGACCCGTGTCCTCTGGTTCGGGTTGATTACATGGAATTCTGATGGTTCATAAAGGCTAAGCTTGATTTGTGCATCTTTTTCAGTCTTAGCAACATTTCTCACAGCTTTTAGGTAGCTTTTTCTAGGTGATTCACCTGGTGAAATTTCTTGTCTTCGGAGATCCACCTTTACAAATGAGTTATTCTGACCATCCACATCCATGTCAAGATAAAATGCAACATAGTGATCATGGATGACTCCAATGCTACTTTCAGATACTAAAGGGCCATAGATGTCTTCATGTTTAGGCACTTCCTCCACGTTCTTGTATTTTGTACCCTTTACAAGTGGAATACCACTTAACCCAACCTGTAACAAATAACCAAGTGGTATTCCGAAGGGATTATTTCAGGTATATATAATTAAGTAGGCTATCAAGTGTTTTACAAAATCTTATACTCCTAATGGCCCAACTTATATTAAATACTTCGTTTTAATTTTAATAATTGTATCAAAAAGAGTTGGCAGGTTTATTTATGCACAACTTTGAGCATTAATATCTTTTTTTTTTATAGATTTGATCATTACTATCTTTATTTATACAAAAGTTAAAATAGTAAAAAGTTGATTTTATAAAATACGTATTGAGACGAATGTTACAAATTTCCACATAACTATATATTTCCTACATAGCCCGCAAACCCAAGTTGGGTTAACCTGCGAGAGGTTCCGATCTGGCAGGGTTTTTCATCTTACCATGGGGCCCAAAAAAAATTTCCTACATATACATAAGACAAGAGGGTCTAATTACTAATTAACCAGAAAATGTGAATAGTATGGAAAGTCAATATGATACGACTTTAAAAAAAGTAAGTAGTACTAAGTACTAGTAGGCGCAATGAAACTATGAATTTTTTTTATATGAAAGACTACTTATTATAAGAGTCATTTTGAGAAATCTACCTTTTATCACTAAAAGATGTTGTGAAGGAAATATCAATGGCTCTGTTTGGGGAAGCATTTTAACTACCTTAAATAATAAGGTGCTAACATATTTTAGGTGCTAAAATGATTAGTAGTGTTTGGGGAGCACCTAAAATAAAATTTCAGGCGGTTAAAATGACTTAAATGATAAGTTAAAACTTTTACCTTTTCAAAATCAGGTGATTGAATTTTGGAAAATCTTTCCAAAATTTTGACAACAATTAATTTTGCCAAAATAATTTATCAACTTAATCAACTAATTTTGCCAAATAGTTAAACTAATCAGTTACCTTATCAGTTCCAACACCTTATCAATTTCAGCTTTATCTTATCAGTTTTAATTTATTTTCAGCTAAAATTACCAAACAGAGCCAATGTCATTTTCTGATGCATTGACCTGCGTTCTAGAGTTGACTTTGGATGCGCAGGTCACTTAATTTGTCATTTTCCGATGCATTGACCTGCGTTCTAGAGTTGACTTTGCATGCGCAGCTCACTTAATTTTTTTCCCTTCTTTTTCAACTCTTTCTCCCTCGTTTTTCCACTCTGGAATTCCCTTTGACTTCTCTAGCCCCATGTCCTAGTGCCTTGCATTATCTGTGCTCCTCTACGTGAACTTCAAAGCTTGAAATTGTTGTAACTCCTTTCCAATAATTGCAGGGAGTTTGGCTAAGATATGACTAATTCCTCTCTTTTCTGATAAATTTTTTATTTTACTTCGTAGTACAGAAGTAAAGACTCTAGAAATTTTACTAGAATGTTTTTTGGGGGGCCTTCTCAAAAGGTTTGCCTCATTCTTTTAGACTTTTTGTACTTTTCTTTTGTTGGAGTGCAATATATTCTTAATTGCTAAAGTTGCTACTAACCTGGTTTTCAATTTCACTCTAGATGTACTAGTCTTAGACTTACACATCTTTGTTTTGCGAATGATATTATAACATTCTGTGGAGGTGACATGAAATCAATCATGCTGCTACTTAGAGGTTTCAAGTTGTTTTCAAAATTATTAGGTTTATGTGCAAATGAAGGGAAGTCTGTGGTCTATTGTAGTGGTATGCAGGAGAATGAAGTGAAAAGGGTATTAAACATCTCTGGCTTCACCAAAGGAAGCATTTTTTTTAGATATTTAGGTGTACCTATATGTGCAAAAAGGATCTCTACAGCAGATTGTATTTCAAATATGGAGAAAATGATGTTGAAAATCAAAGTTTGGGGGATCAGGGACTTTTCCTTTGCTAGGAGAACGGCTCTTATTAAATCTAATGAGAATTCATCTCTACTCGGCTGAAGTCATGATTCTTCCAAAAAAAAATTATGCACAAAGTCAACAGCATATATATGTAGATGCTTTCTTTTGCATGTCAGTTATGAAAATAATGTTCCTCGCTATATTTTATGGTGTGATGTCTGCAAATCAAAATTAGAAGGAGGCTTGAGCAATCAAAACATTGTGGAACAGAAATCAGGTGGCAATTGGCAAGCATGTGTGGCCGTGTGGGCAATTGCAATTTGCAAGTAAAAAGATATCATTGGGTGAAGTGGGTCAATGCAGTTTACTTGAAGAATCAAAATATTTGGGGTTATTCAGCTCCTGCAACAAGCAGCTGATATTGGAGAAAAATAATTCCTCAGGATATTTTGAAACAAAACACTACGGAACAGCAATTGTGCAGCTTATTACCTACAAATTCCATCGGCTTGTTTGATTAGTGGTCATAAATTGTGGTAATGGTATATATTGTAGTATAAATTTGTGAATTAAATCCCATGTCATTATCATCCATTACCACTTGGAAATGTGGTATTGGGTGGTAATAGAAATTTATAAAGGAAAACTCATATTTTCAGATGAAATTTCATTACCTTGGGTATTAATATGAGAATTAATTTATGTACAACTTTACACTAAATTACATTTTCATTACTACCATTTATGACCACTAACTAAACGAGTAGAAGAAACTAGAGCCTGATTTTAGTTATGTGTATAAGTAAACTCTTGTATATCTTTTTGTACTGCATAGTTTTAGCCTACTTTGTCATGTAGAGAAGTTGTTTTTTCTTTTTGTCCTTTTGTGCAGCTGTACATAAACAGCTTACTAGCTAGGTTTATTTTGTTCAAGGTTTTGTACACATATATATAGGAAGATAGATAGAGCTATAATCCCTAGGTTGTAATAATATATTGCACTGCTTTTTGGTGATTGAAATATAAGAGAGAAAAGTGTGTTAACACAGAGAAAAACATCATAGCAAAAGAGAAAGTTTACAACTTTCTTCATGGTATTAGAGCTGTAAGGTGAAATACAGTTGATGTTTGAATCATTCAAGAAATCTAAAGGTATTGAAGAGTTCAGAAATGGCAGGAAAGGAAGATGAAGGTGGAGGAGTAGGAGCTTAATTACTTAAATCCATTGTTCCTTTCAAATGCAGATAATCCTCATACGTAGTTAAGCACAATGGTGCTTGATGGAGGTAATTTTCTAACTGGACTAGGAACATTAAAATGGCTTTAGGAAATTCTCAATGGTAACCCAGAACTATGGATTTTTCTCTTTGGTAGCCAAACTTAATCTTAATTCTTAATGATAAGTTCGTGTTTATGGTTATACTTGAGAAAGTGGTATTAATAACCATTTGTTGTTATAAAGAGTTGTTGAAAGGGTTGTTTATAAACTAATTAAGGTTCTTTAGACTAGAATGACATAAGTTCCCTTAGAAAAAACGGATTTTCCTTTTTCTCTCATTGAAAACCTATTTAATCCTTGTATTTAGAAAGATTTGAATGAGAATGTGTTTTTAAAGGAATGTTATGTCTATCTACACTCTAAAATACTTACTTGGTTTAAAAACAACTCTTTTAGCAATTGTATTTAACGAAAAATTGTTAATAATAATACTTTTTGAAGTATAACCATAAACACGGGGTTACCATTGAGAATTGAAATTAAGTTTGGCTACCAGAAAGAGAAAAAGTCAGAATTGAGGGTTACCATTGAGAATTTCCCAAAACAAATTGGGTTTTTCATAGATGGAATATATAGTAGACCTGAGAAAGAGTCTAAGGATTTACGTATGTGGTTGAGAAATGATTATATGGTGAGATGTTTGTTGTTTAAGTCAATGAGTGTTAGACTAGCTCAAAGTTTAATGCTGGTAGAATCTTCTAAGGAACTGTGGGAAGAACTTGTTGAGAGGTATGGTGAAAGTAACGCTCCTCAACTATCAATTGAAGAAAGAAGTTGCAAAACTTGAACAGGACAAGTTGTCTGTTCCTGAGTACTATTGTAAACTCATAAGTTACTGGGATGAGATGCAGGCTATCAAAAGCATGCCATCTTGTGAATGTGGGAAATGCACCTGCAACTTACATAAGAAACTGATGGAAAATAGGCTGTTGAAAGCATGCAATCTTGTGAATGTGGGAAATGCACCTATAACTTACATAAGAAACTAATGGAAATGGTGGAAAGAAATAGGCTGATAGATTTATTAAATGGGGATCGGACTATGAACATATGAGAGGAAACATCATGGGAATGTATCCATTGCCTTCTGTCAACAAGGCTTTTCACATGATACAACTAGTGGAGAAACAAAAAGAAGTGATGGCCGGATGGGAAATAAAACATCAAAAGTGAGTACTTTTCAAGCAAGAAAGCAAGAAGGAAGAGAGTTTCAGAGAAGGGATTATTAGGAGAAGATGAACAAAAAATGTGATCATTGTGGAATGAGAGGTCATATCAGAGCAGAATGTTTTAAAATCAATGGACCTTACAAATTTGCAAAAAATAAAGGAGCGAGAAAATATGCTACAAATGTGGAAAAGCAGTAGGAGTTTGACAAAGGAGACACTTCACTTGATGATGAAGAGTTCTATGGAGGAGGAAGCAGCGGTAACAGCAAGCCTGATGCAAATGTCATCTTTACAGTAGTGAAAGAAGTAATGAAGGCCTTTAATGGTAATCAAGGAGCAGTAAGCAGTCAAGGAGATATAGCCAGAGCAAGACATTTTGTAGGTAAAGTGATTACTTCAAATGTAGGAAACTTTAATGATAGTTTTGATTGTGAAGCTTTGATAGTTGACTCAGGCGCTTCATATCATATGGGTGGTAATATCAAATTATTTTCAAGTTTCAAGAACTTGGATAAAGCTGTGAATGTTGGCTAACCTGATGGTAAAATTAAGAGGGTGTGTCAAGTAGGGAATGTGAAGCCGACACCCAAATTCATGCTCACAAATGTCTTATACTTGCTTGCTTTTAGAAACAATCTTCTATCAATAAGTAAATTGATAGAGGGAGGAAACATAAAAGTAATTTTTAATAAAAAAAGGATGGACATTATTTTAGGACCTTTGCACTAATAAAGAAGAACTAGGAAGAGGAGAAGAAAGAAGTGGGCAATACAGATTTCAAGGAGAAACTGAAAAGAAGATAATTGAAGCTCAAGAAGATGAAGGGAGCTTATTTGTAGGGAATGCAAGTAGAAAATCTGTAAAGTCTGTTAAACTTAGTTTAATTCATGCTAGATTTGGACATAGTTCATTGTCTAAAATGAAACATTTGGATTTTTATGAATGCAAGCATTTGAATGAATTGTTTTGTGATACATGTCATGTCTCTAAGCATCATAAGCTACCTTTTAAAGTTACCAAAAGTATTGCTAATAAGCCATTTAGCTAGGTTCATATGGACCTTTGGGTCCCATACAGGTTGAATAATCCAACCTTTGAGCCGTTCGCTCAAATTAATCCCACCTTTTGATATTATTTAGTAATCCGACCTTTTAGCACGATACGCTCATAATGCACCGTGACTTGTTGAAACAGGTTGATGACCATTAGAATAAGTTAATTGGATACATGTCTTGTTCTATTTCGTTCTAATCTAATTAACCAATTTAATTATAATTAAAATAACTAAAACAAATAACCATCAAGCACACTGCACACCACACCAACTAACAACACCCCCACCCCTACCCCCACCGCTGCCAACAAATAATGAGTTTGAAGATCTTTCGGTGAAGGCAAAGTCAAGGTTTAATTTAGCATATCTCTTCGAAGTCATTTGTTTTTACATCAAAACTCTTCGAAGTCTTTCTCAGCCAATGTCTCTTAAGGATATCGCAAGGACTTGGGATGATTGTGCTCGTGATGTGATTTGCGATTATGCACAGTAGGATGGTGGAGGGACCTTCAGCTCGAAATATGGTACTTGAGAATAAAATTGTTTAACCGCTGCTTGATCTTCATTGATACCTTCTAATGTCAAGCTCCGGGTAGTATTTTCATGTCTTGGACTTGAAAATTGGAATTAATCTTGCTACCTAAGACATGGGCGCGTGAAATCTATGAATAAATTGTGTACAACACATCCTTGTGAGTGGTCTAATACCTATTCATATATTGTAATTATTTGGATGTCTCCACTACCCAAATCCTCAGAGACTTGAGTGCTGGAACACCGGAGTTTGAGTCTCGTTACTTGGCATTGGGTTTCTCTCCCTAATCCTTTGAGAGGTTTCCAAATCTGATAATGTTGGAATTAAAACATGTTTACCTGGGCCTTCTTCGAATCAATTTAGATAGTGATTATTCATCTTGTAGAATCTGCTTTACAGAAGCCTGATCTTTATGTAAAGGATGGTTAATGATGTAGTCAATTATTACAATGCTACTTTTGTATGAATGTATTGAATAAATTGGTATATATAAAAGATATTAATGAATCTGTTATATAATTAAGTATTTGGAGTTTACTCATGCTTCTATTTTCCTTTTTTCTGCAATTGTTGAATTTCCCTGGATTAATGCTGGAGTAAATTTTGTTGTGGGAGTTCATAAATACCCTCTTATGGTTGTATTACTATATTTCAACTTCTCTCCAAGCTAAAAGAAAAGAGAGGAGAGAGAGGTGTTCGATATTGGCGTGAGTTCGGCCGAGATGGGAGGCGTGGCGGGCGGCGGAGGTGGAGATGTGAGCAAGGAACCCGACAACCTCGTAGGCTGAGGGGGTGTGGATGCTCACGGGGGCGGGAAGAGGAAGTGGTGCTCGCAGGTGGCGCCGTAGGGGGGGTTGTTGGGGTGGTAGGTGATGTTCGCATGGGGTGGGGGAGGGGTGGGCGTTGGTGAGTACTGAGGGGTAGTGAGGGGAGGAAGAAAGTGAGGGAGATAATAGAGAGAAACAAAGAGATTAGAGTAGAAAAGAGAAAGATGGGAAAAAAAATAAAAGGAAAAAAAATAAAAATAGTTAATTTTACAACTTCAGCAGGTTATCGGTCTCATGATTCAATATGAAAGGATCGTGCTAAAAGGTCGGATTATTAAAAAATAAGCAAAAGATGAGATTAATTTGAGCAAATGACCCAAAGGTTGGAATATTATAATCAATTTTTCCTTGTCCAAAATGAAACATTTGGATTTTTATGAATGCAAGCATTTGAATGAATTGTTTGGTGATACATGTCATGTCTGAAAGCATCATAAGCTACCTTTTAAGTTAGCAAGTATTGCGAGCCATTTGGCTTGGTTCATATGGCCCTTTGGGGCCTATACAGCTTAAAGTATATTTCAGGAGCAAGTTTTTTCTGACTATAGTTGATGACTATAGCAGAGTTACTTGGACTCACCTCCTAAATGGCAAAGAGAGAGTTAAGACAATTATTGCAAGTTTCTTAGGTCATGTGGAAACTCAGTTCAACACTAAGGTGCAGTGCATTAAGAGTGATGATGGAACATAGTTCATTCAGAATGAATGTGGAGGAATTTTGATAGAGAAATGGATTGTGCATCAAAAGAGCATGCCATGAGTTCCTCAACAAAATGGAAGATTGGATAGGAAGCATATATTTCTTCTTGAAACTACTACTCAGGATACATGCTGGGCTTCCTACATTCTTGTGGGGAGAATGTATTCTAGCAGCCATTCACCTGATAAACTTACTGCCAAGTGCAGTAATAGAGTGGAAAACACCATATGAGAGGCTGATGAATAAGAAACCTAGCTATGAACATCTCAAAGTAATAGGATGTTTATGTTATGCAAGTAAGCATGAGAAGAAAGTGGACAAATTTGAAAAGAAAGGAGTTAGAAGTATACTTGTGGGGTATCCTTATGCTCAAAAGAGATATAAGTTATATTGTAAACAATGCATAACTTTACCTTAAAAAAAAACATCATCAAACAGGTTGTCAAACCATTATCAAGTCAAACTCGAGACCCTGCCACGATTAAACGCTTCAAATCGTGTACGTGACACTGTCTCGAGGGGGCAATTTGTAGACACTAAAAATTTATTAGTGTTTTATATTAAAATAAGTTAATTATTATTGAGCTAGAATAAATATGATTAGCCCAATTTAATTAATTTACCGAACTCAAATAAGATATCCAAATTAAATTAAACAAATATAATTTGGATTGTAAAATATTTGGGCCAGTCCATATTACTAGTCCAAATAAGATGGTCAAGTGGCAAAGGTAAAAAAAAGACTTCCAAGTCATAAACGGGCCCAAGCCCATAAGCTACCAAGTCCATGAAGGAATCTACATTCCCTATAAATAGACCTCACCTCCTTCAGTTGAGGGGACCAGAAAATCATTATTCTCAAGAGCTCATAAAAACTCTCTTGGAATTCTCTCTGTAAATAGTCAACAAGCACATCAAATTCGTGCCGACTGTTCAGATACATTCAAACACGTTCTACTGAGATTCAAGCTTTTGTTAGCCCTCATTCGAATACACCCAAACAAAACTCAGACTCAGGTTGACGTTGACAAAACGTCTTCCCACATTCAAACTGTGGTTGACGTTGACAAAACGTCAGTCTACACTTAGCTCCACGTCGACATCAACACGTGTCATCTCCAGCTACGGAACAGAATAAGAGGACTTAGTTTATTTTTATTATAAACTGTTTACAGAGATTGTACTCAATACATTTATTGAAATATAATTTCTTTGTTACTTTGTTTCCTGTCTTATATATTTTGACTCGAAATTTGTGTATACAGAACCTCAAATCAGTCTTGGACTTGATAGGAGGTGGTGGTGGTGGAGTCTCACCCCGTTCTTCTTCCTCAGTTGTCAGCTTTTCTCTCAGCATCTTGATCTCTTTGTCTTGTTCCTTAAGACGAGAGTTCTTCAGTTGAAGCTGAGCCATGATTGCATTGAGTTGTTCAGAAGTGTCTCCTATCTCGAATGATGATTCAAAAGTTTCGGAAGATTCGTCTGAAAAAGTGAGAATTCGTTTGACGAGTCTGGGAGTAGGTTGACATTGTTTCCTCTCAATTGGACGTTCCCAAGTTATAACATCACGACCTATCCTGAACAAAAATCAAAGGAACCTTACTTGTAAGTTTTAAGAAATGATTTTTGAAACATGAAATGGAAATGAGAAATGGAAATGGGAAATGAGAAATGAAAATGGGAAATGAAAATGGAAAATGAAAATGAGAAATGAGAAATGGAAAACATAAATGATTAGGAATGGAGGATTACAAATGAGTATGGTTTTGGACTAGCATGGGCTTGACCATGATGTTCACATGGGCCTAACTATATGCATATGCAGACATGGACTGGAAGGCCTGGACTATGCAAGCAAACTGGACTCAATGATTGGGCTTTGCTCAATACTAGAGTTTGAACTTACAAGTAGAATAATCAGACAGACTCAAAGAAGATTGCCTATGTGGCTTTAGGGAATACTAGACTTTGAACTTACGGGAGAGTAAGTACGCTAGGCTCACAGAAGATTGCCTATGTGGACTTTAGGGTTTACTAGACTTTGAACTTACGGGAGAGTAAGCAGGCTAGGTGATAGGGAAGGCTAGACTTTGAACTTACGGGAGAGTAAGTAGGCTAGGTAATAAGAAAGATTAGACTTTAAACTTATATTTAGAATAAGCAAGCTAGAACTAAGGGTGGCTAGACTTTGAACTAACATTTAGAATGGGTTTAAATTTTGGACTTCGTCCTATATGGGTTTGGAATTGGATTTAACTAGGGCTTACATGGAGATGCAAACTAGACCTGGACATGCATGACGACTCTAACTCTACCATGATCACTTTCCTAGGTGCACTTTTTAGGATAGACTCAACCTTAGATGATACTTATGAAAATATTTATTTTTTTAATCTATGAATTAGGTGAGTTTTGATTTTTGACAAAAGGACTCTAAGAATTATCATGACTCTACATGAATGCAGAGGGAAAAAAAATACAAAATTGACCACTACGACGACTAAATCGATAAAAACATGAGATGCACAGGTTGTGCGCCATGTAACAATGTTGCGTGTGGCGCGTAGCTTGTGCGTCCGGCGCGAGAGCGGTGCGCTAGTCGCAACTTAATGCTATTTGACGCACTACTCCCAGGCATGCTATTTGGCGATTTAGGCGAGGTTTTGGCTAATTCCACATAATTTTGGGACGCGGCGACAAGCATGACATTATGACGGATTTATTGACAGACTTTTTTGGACTTTAAATGATAGCCAAATTGGCAATAGCATGAGACGTAAATACTGCGCGCCACACAACAGAGTGCGCTAGGTACGAAGCCTATGCGTCCGGCGCAGGTTTGGTCAATTTTCATGATCTTTTTAGACGCGGTTTTAGGTGCAATACACATCAACGTTTTGACAAGTTAATAACAGGCAAAAATCGAAATCACAAGCAAATGTCATCTAACATGGATGCAAAAGTTCTCAACCTAAAGTCTAGTTCTACGTCATCAACGTTTTGGGCATAAAAATGTTGGGCCAATTAATTGATCCGGTTGGTAGAAGAACTGGATCAGTTTTTGTTAACTGATCTGGTTCTCCACACCGGATCAGTTAGATGAAACCAACATTTTGCAAGCCCAAGTCTCTTCTCCTCTCATTACCAGCGTATGGGCCCATATTCTCTTCGATCTCTCACCTTAATCACGGCCCATACTCTCTCATCTCTCTCACCTTAAATATCACAGCCCGTGTTCTCTACTCTCTCACACACTGTCCTCCCTCAGTCTTTCCCAAAATCCTCCCATCCCTAAAGAAACCCTAAAATCCTCACATCCCTCTTTCCTTTCTACCCAACCGTCTCATCATCATCATCATCATCATCATCTTCGCCCCACAACATCGTTCTTCATCATTATCGTCGTTCATCATCATCGTTCATCATCATCAGTCATCATCATCGTTCATCATCATCGTCGCCCAACATCATCATTCATCATCATCGTCACTGCTACATCACTTACACCACTACATCATCGTTCATCACTCAACCGTTCATCATCGTTCTTGTTGTAGCCTAAAACTCTACGGCTCCTTTAAAGACACTTGGGCTCATCAGAGCCGTACATGTGTCCTCGCCTAATAAATAAAGAAAAAATATATAAACCTTGGGTTCTATTCAGTTGGGGGAAAAAGGCTTACTTTCCTGGCCCAAAAGATAGTCAGAGCCCAGCCCTTTGTAGGTGGCTGCATGTGAGTGGTTGATAACCTCTTACCTATCATGGCCTGCCACGTGTCAGGATCTGATTGCTAAGCCAATCAGAGGCCACTATTCTAGGGTAATTTTTAAGGTTAGCTGTCATCTTGCAATCACTATAAATACCCTTGAAATCAGGAGAAAGATCATTCAATGCAAACAGTGTAAAGTTACTCTGAAAAAATACTCTCTCACTTTCTCTCTCTATCTCTACTTTCTCTTACAACTCCTGATATCTGACTAAAGCTTCGGAGGGGGAACCACCACCCAAACCTCCAGGGTGGGTCCCTTTTTGCAGGTTCGGGAACGAAGCTCAGGTTCGGACAAGGCAGATTCAGACATTGTTGCACAAGTCTCCAAGTGAAGAACATCTAAGGGATACTAGTTTACTTGCTGGACAAGAAAGCTCAACATGTAGCTTCCTTGTTGGAAAAGCAGACTAAACATTTGGCGCCGTCTGTGGGGAGACGCAACGATGACTAATTGTCAATCGTCCAACGTTGCTAGAAATCGAAGTTTTCAGATCAATGTCGAAGACACGGTAGATAATGAGAGGCCGCCTCGCGGAAGGGACAGACCTCCGATTATAGTCAATGTCCCTGGACCAAGCCAGCAGCCTATCATTCAGGATAATCTTGAACGTCCAGTGACTGCTGCCCACCTCGAGAACGTCTTGAATGACTTTCAGACTAAGATGGCAGCAGTCGTCCAGGAACAGATTAAGAGCAACATGCTGTTTTTCCATCATAACCCGAGGCCAGCCGCTAGCAATCCAGCTCCTCTTAGGGGACGTTCCCAAGAAAACCGTCCAGGTCCTAGTCGACCTGTTCGCCAGGAACTCTCTAGGAGAACGGCCATAGGAAAGCAACCAGAAGACAATGATCAGCGAAGGAAGATGGACTGGAACCTGGTAGTGAGGACCCAGGATCATGTTCGTCCAAACGGGCACCGAATGGAAACCGATGCTAGGGAATATCTAGAGGCAAAGAAAGCTGTTGCATTACAACGATCAGCGACAGGGTCTACACCATACTTGAGAGACCCTCCTTTGAGGTTGTCGTCCAGAGCAGAGGGACGAAGTTTAAGCCTCTCTCTTGTTCGTCCACGACAAGAAAAGACGGTGGTTCAGCCCATGGTTTATAGGCGCCCAGCACCTGCAAACACTTCGTCTGATCCTGTGTTAAAGGAATATCGTAAGGAGTACATACCTATTGAGGGACAGCTGGGAGCCCTCCGGATTAACTGGCCCACTCCATTCTCGGCCAGGATCATGGAGGCGCCCCCCTTCCCAAAGGTTAAACTCCCAACCATAGAACCTTTTGATGGAACAACAGATCCAGACGATCACCTATCTGCTTAAAAACATCAGATGTACGTCCAAGGGGTAGATGATGCAACCCGGTGTAAGAACTTCCCAGAAACTCTGAAGGGAGTAGCTCAGAAGTGGTTTAACAATTTTCCACCCAATTCAGTCAACAATCTTAATGAACTCAGTTTCTTATTTGCTAGTCACTTTGTTGCCAATAAGCAAGAGCAAAAAACAAGCATGCACTTGGGAAAGATCGTCCAAGGACCTAAAGAAGCTCTTAGAAGTTTTGTTAAGAGATTCAATCTAGAAGCCCTTCAGATTCAAGATCTTAATGCCGGGGTGGCCTTTGACGCCTTTATCAGGGGACTAAGGCCAGGAAGTTTTAAATTTGATCTTGTTAAGAAGAAAATCACCACTCTTGCCGAGGCTTTAAGGGAAACTGAAGCGTTTATACACGCCAGAAGTGTGTGCTGAGGCAAAGCATCCCGAGTCCAAGAAGCCTGAAGAGGTTGCTCAGCCAAAGAAGAGCAACCCCAAGAAGGCCGAGACTTGGGCCATAACCTCCACCACTACTTCGTCCAGAAGGAGCAAGAGGAAAGAGTCTGAGCCTTCTTCATCCAATCCCATCGAATTCAGCAAGGACCAATACTCCATTCTCATGGAGATAAAGGATCAATATGAGTTGAAGGCACCAGCTGAGATGAAGACTCCTTACAGAAATAGGGATAAGAGTAAGTATTGTCACTTTCACAAGGACTGCGGTCACGAGACTAATGAATGTAAGCACCTTAAGAGGGCGTTGGAGGATCTAGCTCGAAAAGGAAAGATGAACTCCTATTTGCCTCAAGGGGGAAGGAATTTTCAGAGGAAGGATGATCGGCAGACTAAGAAGAAGGAGAGTGAAATCACGGACGAGGATGTTGTTCTCGTAATTTCAGGAGGATTTGCTGCTGGAGGACCAACCAATAGAGGACACAAAAACTACCTCAGGGAGCTTGGTCAAGTCTTGCTAGCTGATCAGACAAAGGCCGAGCCCTTCCCAAAAGTGGTGGTTAGTGAACAAGATCGGGACAAGCTGAGGAGCCCCCATGATGATCCTTTGGTTGTAGAGATGAAGATAGCAAACTTGAGAGTAAGAAGAATTATGTTTGACACCGGAAGCTTGACGGACATCATTAGTGCTGATTGCTTGTCCTGATTGAAGTTTGATGAAAAGAACTTGGTTCCCGTCCACCATCCCATCATAGGGTTTGGGGGAGGAATCATACATCCTATGGGAACCGTTACTTTACCCGTCCGAGTGGGAGAGAAGGATGCCTCAAGGACTCTGTTTATCAAGTTCTTGGTGGTCCGGGATTTCACGGCCTACAATATCATACTTGGACGGCCAACTCTGAATCATGTTAATGCTGTAATAGTAACTCACTTGATGCTTATGAAGTACCGTCATCATGGAAAGCATGTAATGAAGACCAGACGAAGATCGGTGGCGGATGAAAAACGTCTGAAATTGGGAAAGATAAGACGAGGGTTGCTGGCGAAAGGAAAACATCTGAAATTGTAAAGGACCAAGTGGCCTCGTTGAAGATGGCAATTGAGAGTCCTCAGACACCTGCCGCTTCCTCAAGAAAAACGTCTGAACATCTACCTAGCAAGAAAAGAAAGTATGAGCCCGTCAAGGAGGAACCTCCCTCGTCTGAAGAAGTGATGGCCATCATGGGACTAGCAGTAGAACGTCCAGAGCCGGTGGAAGTCCCAGAAGATGTCTGTTTGGATGAGGCTCGTCCAGAAAGAACTTTGAGGATTGGGTCCTCGCTCTCTCCTGATTTGAGGGGCTTTTTAATCAGCTTGCTGAAGGAATTTCAAGACGTGTTTGCTTATTGTGTTGAGGAAATGCCTGGAATAGATCCAGAGATAGCCGTCCACCGGCTGAACGTTGACCCAAATTTAAAACATGTTCGTCAAAAGAAAAGGCATTTAGGACCGGCTAGGAATCAAGCGGTCGATCAGGAAGTTCAAAGGTTGTTGGAGTCGAAATTCATCAAAGAAACCTATTATCCAGAATGGATAGCAAATGTGGTCATGGTGCCAAAGCCTAATGGCACTTGGAGGATGTGTGTGGACTACACTGATCTCAACAAAGCTTGTCCCAAGGACAGCTTCCCTTTGCCCAGTTGGATCGTCTAGTAGACTCCACAACCGGCCATGCTTAGCTAAGCTCCATGGACGCCTATTCAGGTTTTCATCAAATCCCCATGTGGTCAGAGGATCAGGACAAAACGTCCTTTATTACTGAAAAAGGATTGTATGGCTGGTTGAGAATGCCATTCGGCCTACGCAATGCTCCGGCCACATTTCAAAGATTGATCAATACTGTCTTTCAGCCACAGTTGGGAAGAAACATGGAAGCATATATCGATGACATGATAGTCAAGAGCCGACAAGAGGAAGATCATGTTGGTGATTTGAGAGAAACTTTCGAAACTCTCAGGAAATACAAGCTAAAGCTGAACCCCAGCAAATGTGTCTTTGGAGTCTTATCAGGGAAGTTCTTAGGCTTCTTAGTAGATCAGAGGGGAATAGAAACCAACCCCGAAAAGATCCAAGCTATTCTAGACATGAAATCTCCGTCAAAGATAAAGGAAGTTCAGCGACTGACGGGTTGCTTGGCTGCCCTTGGACGCTTCTTGTCTATGTCGGGCGACAAGTGCCATCACTTCTTCGCTACTATCAAGAATAAGGCCAAGTTTGAGTGGATAGCAGAAGCTGAGTAAGAGCTTCAGCAAGTCAAAGATCACCTTCGGCAGCTGCCTAGGTTGGTCAATCCAGCCGAGGGGGAGAAACTGTTTGTATATTTGGCCGTGTCCACTCAGGCTGTGAGTGATGTTCTGCTGACTGAGAGAGAGCCCGTGCAAGTTCCAATATACTTTGTGATTCATGTGCTCAATGATGCGGAAAATAGGTACACTCCAGTCGAGAAGTTTGGATTGGCTCTCGTCATGGCCAGCAGAAAGTTAAGGCCCTATTTCTTGGCTCACAGTATACTCGTCTACACTGACCAACCCTTGAAGCAGGTTTTGCAAAAAATGAAAGCCGCCGGCCGGATGTTAAAATGGGATGTTGAGCTTAACATGTTCGATATATCATTTGAACTAAGGAAAGCCATTAAGGGGCAAGCCTTGGCAAATTTTATAGTTGAGCTTATTCGGCCAACTATAGAACCAATATTTGACCCAGCTGAAGGGAGGAAGCATTGGACGCTCATGGTTGATGGATCGTCCACTGTCAATGGATGGAGGGCAGGAATCATTTGTCAATCTCCAGAAGGAGAAAAGTTTGAATATGCGCTAAGATTTCAATTCCAATCGTCCAATAACGAAGCGGAATATGAAGCACTTCTAGCTGGAATCAAGATATGTAAAGCGGCAGGAGCTCTGGAAATTGAGGCCAAATCAGACTCTCTCATGGTCGTCAGTCAGGTCAACGGGGATTTTGAATGTAAAGAAGCATCGATGGGCAAATATATGCGCCTGATCAAAGATGAGATTGAGCCTTTGAAGCGACTTGTTCTCGACCAAGTGCCAAGGTCAGAAAATCATCAAGCAGACGCTCTCTCAAAATTGGCCAGCTCGGCTGAAGGTGATGCGCCACGAACAGTGTTTTGGGAAGTTAAACCCAAAAAGAGTATTGACCAAGAACAAATCATGTTTCTTAGCCGAGGGGCAGTTTGGATGGAGCCCATAATAGAATACAGGAAAACAGGACGACTGCCTTCGGATCCTGTGGAGGCTAAGTATGTGAAGGCTCGAGACAAGTGGTTTGAGCTATGGGACGAGACCCTTTACAAGAAGTCATTCAATCGCCCTCTTCTCAAGTGCATCACCAGAGAAGATGATCAAGAGGTTCTGAAGGAACTCCATGAAGGAGCTTGTACATCTCACATTGGGGGAAGAGCATTGGGAGAAAAGGCTTTAAGGACGGGGTACTACTGGCCTACCTTGAAGGAGGACGCCCTCGTCTATGCAAAGAAGTGTGATAGCTAGGGGTGTGCACAAACCGGTCCGGACCGGAATTTGGACCGGACCGACCGATTGACCGACCGGTTTGGACCGGACCGGACCGAGATTCCGGTCTGGTCCCCGGTCCGCCGAAAACCAGGATTCCGGTCCACCGGTCCGGTCCGGTCCAAACCCGGAAAATTCCGGTCCGGACCGGTTGGACCGGAATTTCTATTATTTTGGTAAAAAAAAAAAAATTTATATGTTAAAAAAAAATTAAATGGTAGAAAGTTAGAAACTTAAAAACATACTATTTATTCTTTTAGGATTATTGACATCAAAATTATTAATTTTTAATGTATATAATTTATAAATATATTTAAATAAAATTAAAAAGATTTTTTTTTTTTTAAAAAAAAAAATTCGGTCCAAGAGGTCCAGGTCCCGGACCGATTTTTCCGGTCAAAACCCGGAATTTTTCCGTCCGGTCCACCGGTCCAGAAACCCGGTTCCGGTCCAGCCGGTTCCGGTCCGGTCCGGTCCTGGACCGGTGCACACCCCTAGTGATAGCTGTTAGAAGCATGGAAACATGCATTAGAAGCCGTCCAACTACTTAAGTCCTATCTTGTTCCCTCTGCCTTTTGCCAAATGGGGCATGGATATCCTAGGACCTTTCCCGGTGGCCGCTGGGAAAAAGAAGTTTGTGATAGTAGCTGTGGACTACTTCACTAAATGGATAGAGACTGAAGCCATGCGAGGTATAACAACGAGCGATGTCAAGGGCTTTATTTGGAAAAACATTATAACTCGTTTTGGCATGCCACAGTCCATCGTCTTTGATAATGGTCCATAGTTCAAAACGCCTAAGCTGAAAGATTGGTTGGCAGAAAGAGAAATCAAAGCTCACTTCGCTGCAGTCGGCCACCCACAAGCCAATGGGCAGGTAGAGTCCTTCAACAAGATTCTATCCAATGGAATCAAAAGGAAGTTGGATAATGCTAAGGGACAACGGGTTGAAGAACTACAGCTAGTGTTATGGTCCATCAGAACAACCGCCAAAAATTCTACAGGGGAGACACCCTTCATGTTAGTTTATGGCACTGAAGCCATCTTACCCATTGAGATTGAAGAACCCACCATGCGAGTCATGCTGTACACGGAAGATGCCAACTAGGCTGCATTGCACACGGCCTTGGATCAAGTACCAGAAGTCAGGGGCAATGCCTTGCTAAGAATGCAATTGTACAAACTGAGAATGGCTCGGGAGTTTAACAAGAGAGTCGCTAGACGACCACTCAAGGTGGGAGATCTGGGTCTAAGGAAAATTGTAATACCCCGAATTTTAAGAGCGTTTTAATTAGCGTTAATCATATTTATTATATTAATTATGTTCCGAAAATTATGAATTTGTAATTGAGATGTTGCAATGTGTTTGTTAATTTAGTTTTATAAAGATATTATTATTTAAAATTATTTTGGGTTTTAAAAATCCAAATGAGTTGAGCGGTATTTGACCCAAATAGGAAACCCAAGTCAGTTTTCCTTACTTCCATTTATGTTTGTCGGTTTAAGTTGGGAAACAAAACCCCCAAATCCTCTCTCTCTCTGTCATTTTCTCTCACCCAAAGAAATCCCAAACCCCCTTATATTTCTCTTTTCTCCTCGTGAGAAACCCCAAACCCCAGTTTTTCTCTCTCCTCTTCCCCACCCATCTCTCGCACCCCTCTCCCTCTCAGCCGCCGGCGTTCCCCAGACTCACCGGAGCCGCGTTTAGCCCCGCTCGTGTTGCGCTGCTTCCTCCCCTGCTCGCGATTTCTCTCTCCTCCGCGCGTTGCTGCTGGTGCTGCGTGCTGTGCTGCTCCTGCCTTTCGCCGCTGCCGGAGTTCCGAGGAATGACGGCCGGAGCTGGGTGGTTTTCCGCCGCCGACCTTCTGTGCGTCGCCTGCACTGCTCACCGGAGCACAGCTCCCCTTCCCTGCCGCTTCTGTTTCGTCCCTGCTCCAAGTGAGCAGAGGTACTACACCCATCTCTTCTTCTCCTCTTGTTCTCCTCAAATTAAAAGTTAATAATGAAGTTATGGAATCTGAAATTTTAGTACTAATTGTTGATGTTTTGATTGATGGAGTTGTTGTAAGTATTACAACTATGTTAATTCCTGGTGTTACTTGATTTAATGTGTAAGACTTGGTCAATGTTCATCATTGAGGAAATGGAGTTGAGTTGTTGAAATTGTTTGGCTTGATGAAGTTGATTTGATGAACTCTAATGACCATAGAAGTTATTCTATCGATTTCCTAATAAACCTATATTCGCGAATTGTGATGCTCTAGGTGGCCTAAAATTATATTATTTACGAAATTTAGACTAACTCATGGTGTGTTAAGATTTCTAAAGATGGATTATTGGAAATTATGTGATGAAGAGATCTTAAGTTATTTGTTAAGAAGTTTTAGTGAGTTATTTAATCACCTTTATGGAGAGATGCGTTCGATATGATGGTTAAGTATTCGTTCACGAGGTTGAAATGATGTTTATCAAATGATTTGAGGCTATGTGGTATGATGATCATGATGTTATGAAAATACGATTGTGATTACTTTTCCTGATTATGATGACGTAATGTAATTATGGTATTTCGCACTATGTTGTTGATGTGTGGATTGTGGGATATGAAAGGTTTTATGAATATGATGATTCTCGATGAAATGAAATGACTTTGATGTTTATGAAAATATGAGTATGATAACACTATGATGTTAATGATGTTTCATGATTATGATTACAATGATGTAATGTAATTATGATATGTAAAAGGAACGAAACACGATAAAGTAAAGTGAAAGTTGGTTCTTGGCAAGTAATTTGGGCAACGAAAGTGTCACCTATGTTGTGGCCGCCTTTCTGTATGTTCTAGGGAGACGTCTCTGGTTCATAATCTGGGCACCGAAAGTGTCACCATTGTTGTGGCCGCCTTTCTGTTGGGCACCGAAAGTGTCACCTATGATGTGGCTGCCTTTCTGTTAAAAATAATGTGGGCAACGAAAGTGTCACCTATGTTGTGGCCGCCTTTCTGTATGTTCTAGGGAGACGTCTCTGGTTCATAATCTGGGCACCGAAAGTATCACCTTTGTTGTGGCCGCCTTTCTGTTGGGCACCGAAAGTGTCACCTATGTTGTGGTCGCCTTTCTGTAAGTTATGGGGAGACGTCCCTTCTGATATACTTGCCAAGTTACCAAAATGATTAAGTAAATGAAAAGATAATGATGAAGCTTATGATATGATATGAACCGATATGATATGTTATGAAATGATTTATGTTGTTCTTCCCTCTATTAAATGCATGCTCTTTCTAGTTACCAATATGACTTAAGTAAGGTGGAAAGATGTGATGAAGCATATGATATGATATGAAATATATGCTATATAGATGATGTATTAAATGATTTAATGCTATGAAGTATGATGACATTGATGATACGAAAGTATGATTATGATTGCGATTATGTTTTATGATTTCACACATTATGTTATCGATGATTGGATTAGAAAATATGGAATGTTTTATGAATATGAAAATTAGTGATGTTTATGGACGAATGTTATGAAATAACTATGTTATTACGATAGTACGATCATTACTAGTTAAGTAAATGAAAGATGATGATGATTTATGATATTCTGTATGACTTGATGTATATGTTTATGAATGTTTATTGTCTAATGATATGAAAGTATGTCTTCCGCTTTGATATGAAAGAACTACGATGATGTTACGACTTTGCTATGATTTCTGAAAGTACTTAAAGGTCACGAAACATGATGAATGATAATGGATTATGTGAATATTGCTATGTTGTTGTGATATGGTTATGAACGATGTGAACATGTTGATTTCGTGAGAGTCGTAGACACCAAAGCATGTTTTAAGAATGTTTTATGGGTTAGTACTCAGCGTTGTGCTGATGTGTCTGTCAATGTTTTGTTTTGTCACTACTGTGGCCTGTCACTTGGTGGGTGGCAGTGTTACCATAGGTTCAGGTTGAAGTTCTGGAGCATCTTTTCCAAGATAGAAGCAGTTACGTACTAAGAGCTCAGCTATGATTGTTTTATGTTCTTTTTGAGGCAAGGACGTTCCACTTTGTAATAGATAATAAGTAATGATTTCGTTTTATTTCGAGTGCTGGATGAGCAATAGTGCTCCTGATTCTCTTTAGCTGCTACTCCGCGAAAGCGTTGAGTTATGGATTTGGAAATATTTTATTGTAACAGGTTTTTCAAACGTTTTCCCATTTTGGGTTGTCCAATTTACAAAGGAAACTCTGCCGAAATTTCTAGAAAATAGTAATCTATTATTAAAGTGTTTCTTTAAAGAGGGGCAAATGTAAGTAATGTCCATGTAAGTTAATGTTAAAGGTCGCCTTGTATTTTCCCCTAGTGGAAAGTACGGCGGTAACGCGCCGACTAGGCTAAGTCTTCCGTTGTTAATCCTGATTAATTGACTTGATAAGGATGTACGAAAGTCTAGGCGTTACAAAAATGGAGGCGGTTGGACGAGCTAAAGAGCTGGGGAAGCTAACACCAAATTCAGAAGGACCTTATCTGATTGTCCAAGAGGTGCGAAGCAGAACCTTTCGTCTCCAAGATCTGGATGGACGACCAATACAGCGCACTTGGAATTCAGACACTCTGAAGAAGTACCACGTCTAAGCTCAGTTAATCACCAGGAAACTGGCCAGTAGTTTGTAGTCACCCAAAGTGCCACGGCACATGCTAGAGAAAAAGAATTGTATACATGTATCTTGGCATTAAGTCAAGCAAAATTCATATAATACATTTCCTACTTTCTTTTCGCCTTTGTTTATTTTTACCAAGTTGGTTCACTTTGGGGCATTAAATCAGTTATTAATCTAAAAGTGACAATAACTTGGACAAAAATACAAAGAACAATATAGCGTCAAAAAATACTCACTTCTCTGTCGAACATTACTCCCTCGAAGAGACCGGCCAAAGTGTACTAGCCTAAAAGGTAACAACACATAAATGGCCAACAAATTGACAAAATATTTAGTAAGAGAAACGTCAAAGTTTTTAAGAGAAAGCTGACCCGAAATAAGCCCTTAATAAAGAATACTTACTTTCAAATGCACGGTCAGCTAAGTAGTAAATACCCTAGTAAGGGATCACTACTTCCTGACGAGTGTTGCTCCCTCAAGGAAGCCGGCTAAGACATGATTTGAACATATATCTAAAGCTCGTCCTTAGCAATTTGGCGTGGCCAACGTTGGCCTCTCTCCTTCTTGGACTATGGCTCGCCCATCATGTACGGTTGAGCTAAGCCCAAGAAGGGGGGGATGAGACAAGCCTATAGGACGAGCTAAACAGAAATGGTCGTCCAAAAACCAGGACGAACTAGTCAAAAAATGCTCTTGTGATGGTTCGATACTGCAAGACGAGTTTTACCAACTCGAGAAAAACGGCTAAAGCGTGGCTCGTCCACAAAGCCAATATGTATTGGCCGCTTTCCTCCTTGTGGCAAGACTCGTCTGAATGAGAAGACCGTCCAAAGTTCCAGGACGAATCTCACTAAGTACTTGGCTACTTTTTGGAAAGATTCACGATCGTCCAAGACTAAGGATGGCAATCTTCCCTTATATTTATTTTGCAAACCGTCCAAAGTTCCAGGACGAGTCCCTTTTTGTACTTGGCTACCTTTTGGAAAGATTCTCGACCGTCCAAGAGTAAGGATCAGGGTTGACAAGCTTACTTAATTTATATTTTATAGACCGTCCAAAAGTCCAGGACGAGCCTCATTTTCTACTTGGATGCATTTTGGAAAGATTTACGATCGTCTATAGACCAGGACGTTGCTCTTTCCTTAAACATTTGTGTAGATCGTCCAACATTCAGGACGAGGCTCATTTTATACTTAGTCGAAATTGGAATGCAAAAAAAGAAAGGACAAGCAATTGGCAAAAAGTCTTTTCATTAAAATTTGGCAAAAATTTACAGTTTAAGACTAGAAGAGACAAAGCTACGACGGCAAACAAGCCGAAAAACTTAGGAAAATAAACCTAAAACTAGGCATAATCTTCAGCGCGAGTTTCTTGGTCGCCTTCAGGGGCTTCTTCCTCGACCACAGCCTCGTCGTCTGAGTCTAAGAATTCCGGAGGCTCCTCGGCACAAACCATGGCACGATGAACGTTCTGTTGAAATTCCAGACGGCGAACGAAGCTGGGAACCTCGCTAGGCTCACCCAACATCCCAAAAGCTTTAACGGCCCAGTCTTAAGATGTCTCGATGACTTGATCCAAGCCTTCTTTGGCGTCGTCAAAGGCCTGGGCCGCCTCCTTCTGCAGACGGGCATTTTTCGCCCTTAGGAGGATATTCTCCCTTCTCAGTTGGACGGCGGCTAGAAGAGCAGTATCCCTTTCGCCCTTCAACTCAGTTGAGACAGCGTCAAGGACCATTTTCAGTCGGTCTTGCTCCGTGTACAACTGGTTGATGGTAACAAGATAGTTCTTGTTTGTGGACTTCAGGATTGCTGACCTCTTCTCCAAGGCCTTCAGTGACTGGCGATGGAGAGTGTTGGCCATCTCAATATCATGGATGGCCTTGTCGCCTGCCGTCGTAGCAAGGTGGACGAGTTGCTTGTTCTCCTTTCTAAGCTCCTTCGCCCACTCTTCAGTCAGCATGCTGCGAGCAAAAAGCTGGAACAATGAAATCATAACAAGTCATTAGACGAGTTAAAAAAAAAAAGAGAAAATTTGTACAAGTATAAAATAAAAGCGGCAGCAAGTTATACCTCAGCAGCAAGTTGAGACATGTAGCCCACATGCCCGGCTGATGCTCCCCTTAATCCTTTAATATAGGACTCAGGGTAACATTTAAAGAGCTCCTACTTAAGCCGATCTCTTCTGCTTTGGACATTTTGGCAAAGGCAGCAGAAGACTCCTCGTCTGAATCTAGGTGGGAGTAGCTGAGGGTAAAGCTGGTCCTTTGCCCTTATCTGAAAGAGGGGGGGATTCATTTATCTTGATTGGAAAGACAATGGCTTGTCTATTGGACGGACTCATGGACCGTCCGCCGACCCGCACCGTCCTAACTATATTTGGATAATACGACTCACCAGACGAGATGGAGGCCGTCCTAGCAGCTAGTGGCATCTGCGAAACCAGCTTCGCTACCGAGCCGCTGAAGCCCGGGTAGTTCTCAGTAGACGTCCCAGGCTCCGGAATAACCAAAGCCAAGGCCGACTCTGGCTTGATTTCTGCAGAGTCCGCAAAGAGCGTCCACCTGACCAGCAGGGTCAGAACTCTTCTCTCCCTCGGCAAGGACAACAGTGGAAGGCTCCTCTTTCAGGACTTTGTCCTTCGGAGGAGGCATGGTCTTCTCTCCAACTCCACCAGCCGGAGTAGTCTTCTCCGTCTTCTTCCGGGTAAAACCCTTGACTTTTTTGGCCGGAGGTTGGTCTGCTATGGTGGTAGGCCTCTTTTTGGACGAGGAGGGCTTACCAGGAGGAAGTTTGTTGGTAGGGGCATTTTTCTGCAAGAAATGAACAAGTTACAATAATGGTCGTCCAAAAAGCAAAAGCTATAAACTATTCATAAGGCTACAGACGAGAATCACCCAAAGAAGGAAGGCGTCCTAGAATGGACACCCCCTTTCCTAAGGGAACCTCGTCCAAAGAAATTTCCGCACACGAACGAAGGTGATGCAAAGAAGGAAGCCGTCCAAAAGTGGACGGACAAAAAAGATCTCCGTCTAAGGACAGGAAATCAGCTCTTCGTCCAGTATTGGAATTCAAAGTTCCTCAGACGAGAAGGGCCCAAAGAAGGTGGCCGTCCAAGCATGGACACCTTCCTTCTTCGGATGATTCTCGTCCAAAGACTGATAACAAACTTGGACGAATCCAAATGGTGCTCGTCCAAAGTCGTTCAACATCTCAGATGAGACTGGCACAAAGGAGGTGGACGTCCAGGCTTGGACGCTTTCCTGCTTTGGGTGACTCTCGTCCAAGGGTTGTAAGTAAATCCTTGACGAGGCCGAATGATCCTCGTCCAAAAAAAAAAAAAAAAATTACCAGTGTTTCAGCCTTTTTCTCAGCACTGCTCTTGGCGTACTCCTTCCATAAGTTGTCTGTGAATTTTGACTTGCTTATGTCCCCCGTCCAAGAATGCTTGAGACGTGTTCTGGCCGAGTATGCAAAAAAGAGAAGAAAGGGGGTTAGTCCGATATGGACTATGAACGAAGCATTTTACTTGGGAATTTGAATGTATACCTCTATCTTCGGCCAACCGCAAGCCGGCGGCGACCAAGAAGTCATCACTGTAAACATTTCCTTAAAGGGTATCCAGATAGCTGGTTCCTTAAAGGATGACTGGTCGGGCCTGGGGTACTCCTTTATTCTGAAGTACTCCACTACCTCCTCGTCATAATGGTCCTCCAACTCCAGCCAGGACTGCTTTCGTCCGGTATTTATGACGGCTCGGTTATAGAATCGGAAGCCCTCCGTGGCAGAGTCGTTGGCCGCCCTTAGGAAGATGAAGTCGGCCTTCCATTCATGCATCTTTGACGGCTTGCCCCAGGCAGTTAGAAAGTCAGGGCGGTTGCAGATACTGAGCCATGTTCCATTCACGGCACCAGGAACCTTAGTCGCATAATGAATATGGGTGAAGGCTTGGATAGAGAGGGCCAGGCCGCGCAACTCGCAGACGGCTATAAACGTCAGGACGTTGTGCCAGGCATTTGGAGCCAGTTGGTTATGGTCGATGTTGTAATAGTGAAGCACTTGTTCTATAAAGTCGTGGAGGGGGAACCTTAAACCCGCATCCAAGGCCATCTTGTAGACGGCGAAGTGATTTTTAGGAGCGCTCAAAATGGTGGCCTCCTTATTAGGAATGACGAAAGAAAAGCCCAGCATGGGCATGAAATTGGACAAATAACTAGGGTCCGGTCCTATTTTTTCTAACCATTTACGATTGGCCAAAATAAATGCGGGGTCAGAAAGGGGACCTAGGCGTTTTCTAATCTCAGACGAAGTAGTGGAGGCTTCGTCTGACTCATCGGCAGCGCTAGAATCACTGTCGTTATTGTCCTCGCCAGTTTCCTCCATCTCGGTGTCCCGGCCAGACGGACTGGCTTCAGGATTTATTTGGGAGCCCTCAAAGCTGCGGCTAGGGGAAAGGGGGCCGCCCAAAGGCCCAGCACTTTGGATCTCTCTCGTCTCATCTGGAACTCGTCCAGTAGATTCCTCCATGTCTGAACTATTTGATGGGATTATTACCTTTCGTCTTAGACGGACCGTTTTCTTGACGCGCGCCAGATTACCCTGCACAAGTAAAGACTGGGTCGTCTTACTTTCTCGGCCAAAACCACAAAAAAAATATACTCGGCCCGAAGAGGTCCAACTCTAGAATGTGCCGAAGAAGAAGCACTCTCGGTTCTAGGGTCAAGACAAGCTCTTGGTCGGCTAGGATTATTTGACGAAGAAGATTCCATTTTATTGATTTTCTAAGAGAAAAATAAAGAATAAAAGAAAGAATAAAGAACAAAGAAAAGATACCTGCTGAAACGCCTGGACGATTTGGTGAAGAAGGCCGAGGCTAGACTATCACTCTCTCTCTCTCTAGAAAAATTCTCTCAAGGTGTGAAATGATTTAATGTGCTCACCCCAAGGGTATATATAGGGGGGTAAGAAACCCATTGTGCCGGTAAAAGATGACCGAAAAAAGGTGTAAAACGGTCGATCATGACCGGTAAAACCCTGGAAAGGGCGCGTCGCTGCCTCCATTTTGGAATTTGAATAAACTACCTTGAGTAAAAGGGTGTTGACTGTCAGATGGGCCAACAGTGAAAATCCTTTTAGGGGCAAATGTTGTATCCTTAAAATCTACGGCTCCTTTAAAGACACTTGGGCTCATCAGAGCCGTACATGTGTCCTCGCCTGATAAATAAAGAATAAACCTTGGGT
Source organism: Beta lomatogona (assembly GCA_947646795.1). Lineage (NCBI taxonomy): Eukaryota > Viridiplantae > Streptophyta > Magnoliopsida > Caryophyllales > Amaranthaceae > Beta > Beta lomatogona. The sequence goes on from CANSNZ010001150.1 coordinate 881,977, forward strand.
TCTATTCAGTTGGGGGGAAAAGGCTTACTTTCCTGGCCCAAAAGATAGTCAGAGCCCAGCCCTTTGTAGGTGGCTGCATGTGAGTGGTTGATAACCTCTTACCTATCATGGCCTGCCACGTGTCAGGATCTGATTGCTTAGCCAATCAGACGCCATTATTCTAGGGTAATTTTTAAGGTTAGCTGTCATCTTGCAATCACTATAAATACCCCTGAAATCAGGAGAAAGATCATTCAATGCAAACAGTGTAAAGTTACTCTGAAAAAATACTCTCTCACTTTCCCTCTCTATCTCTACTTTCTCTTACAACTCCTGATATCTGACTTAAGCTTCGGAGGGGGAACCACCACCCAAACCTCCAGGGTGGGTCCCTTTTGCAGGTTCGGGAACGAAGCTCAGGTTCGGACAAGGCAGATTCAGACATTGTTGCACAAGTCTCCAAGTGAAGAACATCTAAGGGATACTAGTTTACTTGCTGGACAAGAAAGCTCAACCTGTAGCTTACTTGTTGGAAAGCAGACTAAACAGTTCTTTCTGCATCTAGTTTTTTTTTCGTTTTCTAGATCTAAAATTTCGATTTTCGATTGACTTTTTTTAACCTCTTAATTATCTATATAAGTTGAGTTGTGTACTTTTGTTAGGCAATTTTTCGTATTTATTAATAATTTTATGTAATTGTTGTATTATTTTCGTATTTATTTATAATTTTTTTTTTAATTTTTTTTTTTGGATATAATATTATGTAATTGTTGTATAATTTTCTTGTTGTACATATGTTGAGTTGAATTTTTTTTCGTTTTTAAATTTTCGTATTTATATATAATTATCACCTTTAATTTTCGTTTTTTTTAATATAATATTCAGTATTGTTGTATAATTTTTCTTGTTGTATATAAGTTGAGTTGAGTTTTTTTTCGTTTTTAAATTTTCGTATTTATTTATAGTTCTCACCTCTAATTTTCGATTTTTCTGATATAATATTCAGTAGATGAGTAATTATTTCAATTGTTGTATAATTTTAATTTTTTTGTTGGGAACCTGTGATACACTTGCTGGGCACTTTTCTTTTCCCCATAATTTTCGTACAGTTACTACTGTCTGGTTTGTCGTATTTTCTTTGTTGGGAAATGGGATTGCAATGCTAGCTTTTTAAAAAAAAAATTGGCATTCAGCTTAGCTGGTCCGGTTTTCTTGCAAAACCGGATCAGTTAGTGATCAATTGATTCGATTTCTGACCGGATCAGTTGATCCCTAAGAACTGCTGCGGGCCCACCCAATCCGGACCAAAATCGGAGCGATAAGCTCGGTTTTGACCCCATCGGATGGGCTTTTTTCCACTAGTGTTACTAAGATCCAACACTATCGCTCGGGAAGCTTTCGGAAGGACAAAGCACAAACCCCCCCCGGGGTGGGCTCACGCATAGAACATGCTATAATGAGGCAAGGAAGGTTGTCCTTATTGTGGCTTAAACGGTAGCCATGCATATGCAAAACAATATGTTATTCGAAGGCATAAAAAGAGAATGAATCGTATTTTTCAAGTTTCACCCACTCATTTTTTTTTTTTAAATCATCCCCAGTGAAGACGCCAAATTGTAGGCGTGTTTTTATTCGGTTACACGGGATGAGCACGTATTTGACTACCTCATTGTAAAGGTTTTATTTAAAAAAATTTGAATTGAAAGAAGTCGCCAACAAGTCTTTAATGGAAGACTCATAAACCTAATTGGATATTGGGAAATCGTAGGGACAACTTACCCAATGTAGATTTCTCCGTCATGACTCCATGAATGGTCGATGAACCATAGGGTACGAATATGGTCAGGAATAACGTTTGCCCATTGCTGGCCTATACTAAATATCGATGCATATCAAAGTTTAAGCAAAGAACAATTAAATAATATTTCAAGCACCATAAAAATATTAGTCTAGATTGGTTTACTAAACACATAAAAAAGACTACTTTTTAGTGATATGTTATTAAGCAATCAAAATTATTGGTTCCTAATAGCTTGTTCAAATTATCTAATTAGGCATTAGAATAATTTCTTAGGTTTTGGTTAGCAATAATAACATGTTGGTGATGAAAGCATAAGAAGGACAATCATAGGAAATATATAAGAAATAGAAAGAAGGAGTAGAGGTTAAAATATACAAAAGAATGAATTTTTATCAAAAATCTACATCATGAAAGAAATCATTAGAATCTTCAGTAAAATAAATAAGAAAGATTTAAGGACCCTCAGAAATATACAGGTGTGGCTTGGGTCTAAGAGAATAACAACCTTCGAGAGGAGCAATCGTGAAGCCCTTCAACAAAAACTTGTGAAGATCGATCAATGTAAAAGTATGTGTTTATGTGTTTATGTGTTTGAGTATGAAAGTATGAGAGTATTTTCGCCTTGAGAGATCGCAAGTATTCGGGTGTCAAAAAATTGTCCATAGATCCAAAAATCATTAGCTTATTATAAGGAAATATTAAAAAAAAAAAAAAGATAAAGAATTGTGCGCGTCGCGCAAAAGACAGCGTGACACGCACAGCCATGCGTCGCACGCATTGTCATGTGCACCACACACCACATTGCGCTGAGCGAAATACACGTGAGTGCGCCAGACGCTTTTGCGTTGCGCCACGAGCAAAGCTATGCGCCAGACGTAGCTGTGATTTGGACAACTTTTTATATTTAACGCGGTTTTCTAAAGATTCTTTTTATCTTTTATCTTCAAATTCGGAAACCAACTATTTTACGAGATAAAAACTGATTTCAACTTAAAAATCATTTACTTTATAATATCCTTGCAAATAGTTAGTTATTTATGAAAATATTTATTAAAATAATAAATAAATACAATCAATTATCATGAATAATTAATTGGGCTTTTCGAAGGATTGGGCTCAAAATACAAGTAATTATCAGGATTAATTAATTGGGCTTCAAAATTAGATTTTGGATCTTTAATTCAAATAAATAGGCTTTATGCTTTAAAAGCAGTTTTGAGCCTGGCTCTTCGGACTGCTCTCCCCTTGGGTCGGACCAATTAAGACCGCGGTATGTTCATCATTGGGTCCTTAAATGGAAGACACAATTTTGTGTCTACAGTATCATTATAAGAAGTCTAGCTTAAGAATTACATAACCATAGAGCTGTAGAGCTAGTAATTTAACAGGAGACATTGAATCTAATTACTTCAATAACATAGTTTGTTACTTTGTTATAACATATAGGGAGGTTTATTAAATTACTATATCGTTTTGCATAATAATAATAATAATAATAATAATAATAATAATAATAATAATAATAATAATAATAATAATAATAATAATAATAATAATAATAATAATAATAATAATAATAATAATAATTTCTATTATATATGGAAACTCTTGAAGACTTTAGTATCCACTTTCTTTGACCAATATACCCCTAACTGGAAAAAAAATATAATACCAACCAATTTATTAGTTTAAAAATAAAAATAAAAAAGAGAAAAATTGATATAACAAACTACAAAGCAGTTACCACTCATCCTTCGACTATGCACCATCCAAAATTTTGGAAAATTCAAATTCCAATAAGAAAGGCGGGAAATATCTCCATGTCATCGATCCACAACACCATAATCCATGTAAACCTGCTCTACACAAATCTCCACCTTTTGATTAGCTTCATCATCAACGGCTCCCATGCACCTCCTCCTTCATGATCAAACCCTCCTTTTCCAGTTCTCTTCCCATCTTCATCCCCTATATAAACCCCAATCTCCACCAGACATCATCATCCCGCCTCATTTCCAAACTCATGTATTTTCTCTCCTAAATCTCAATCTTCAACTTCCCTCATTTTTCCCCACTCTATTTCCTCAATAATGAAATCAGCCCCAAGAACCGGTGGAGCGAAGAAGCTCCACTGATTCAGACCCGGAACTATTGCGCTTTGTGAGATCAGGAAGTACCAGAAGAGCACCGAGCTTCTTATCAAGAAGCTTCTATTCCACTTTAATTGATTTAATTTGGTTCTTTAGGGTATGCATTTTGGAGAATCTTTTTTTTAATAAAAGATGGAATATATTACATTAAGGCCTTAGCCTCACAAAAGTTTGTACATAGCAAATTAAAACCAACAACCAACAGCCAACAGAGGCCATGATACTAGTGCCAACAGTCCAGACTAGGGATCAAACCAAGTGACCACCAAAACGGAAAAACCACCATATTAAACTCATAATTATAAAACACAAACACCCACAATATTAATCTTATCTAGAGCATAGTCTTTAAGCACGCAAGTAGGTGGCATAAAATGGGAAGTTTTTTCCTCCTTCATGTCAAGCCCAAAACGAGCAAGTTTGTGGGCCACAACATTTACATCTCTCTTAGCATGAATGATGTTCAGCAACCAGTCAGCTTTAAGAAGCTTAATCACATCATTAATAAGAGAAGTTAATTCTTGGTGAGGATAGTACTCCGCATGGTCGATTATGATTTTAAGTGCCTGGGCATCCATCTCAAGCTCCAAATGGGTAATCTTGAAGTCTCTATCAATGGACAACCCCTCACGAATAGTCATTAATTCTGCCATTGTCGGATTTGCATCTTAAAACTTGAGGGAAAAACCCAAAATCCAGGAGCTATCAATGCTTCACATCACCCTTCCTCCACTCGCCTTGTCATATCCTTTCCAGCAACCATCAGTATTTAGCTTAAAAAAGCCAACTTTGGGAGGTTGCCAAACCAATTTAACCCCACCAGAAGGAGAACCCTACATCACTTTTGCTTTCTACAAATGTTCGTTAGTAATCAAATAGGCTACCAGGAACTTATTGAAAATAGAAGTGGAGTTAGATATTTTTTTATCAAAAACAGCTTTATTTCTACAACTCCAAATATGCCAAAGCGCAACAGAGAATTTTATGAGCCAAGATTGATCCTGATACATATTAAATTACAACCAAGCATCCCAACTAGAATTAAAAAAAATCAGATAAATTAAAGGTGGGTGGAGGAGGAAATTTTTGAAAATTTTGTTTCCAGAGGATAAAAGACAAAAAAACAATCTCTGAATAAGTGGAGATGATCTTCCTAAAACATCAGACAACGAGTACGGATTGGATTGAAGTCCTTAATTCTCAAAGAGAAAGAAGTGGCCACGGGGAGAATAGAGTTATGAATGTTCCATAGGAGCATTTTATATTTGAAAGTCGTCCTAATCTTCCACAATTTGAACCAAAAGAAAGCATTATGAGGATTGGCAACCATTAACTGACTAGAAGAAGCCCTATGATAAACAGATTTTATGGTAAAGTCCCCATCTTTAGTAAAGATCCACATGTAATTATCAGCCATCAACGCAAACTTGGGAAGAGGAATTGCAGCAATTTTTGTGACAAGATCCCTTGGTAAATATGAGTTGAGTTTATCAACATTCCATTCCTTTTGGTAAATAGTATCTGAAACTCGCCAATGGACAACAGAATTAGGTACTTTTACATCAGGACAAAGATAAAGAGGATATTTGTTAACTCGGAAGGAACTACAAGAGGGGGGGTGAATTGTAGTGTGGAACTTATTGCCAAATAATGCGGAATTTAAAACACAAGCAATAAGGAACTCAAAGTGCAAGAGAGATTTTTACGTGGAAACTTCTTGTCTCAATACAAGAAGAAAAACCACGACCTCCTCAGGATTTAAACTCTTCACTATAATAGGAACCTCCTCTGTTACAACCTATTACATGCGCAAGTTCCACTCAGAACTCCAACTCTCTCACAAGTTCCACTAGGAACTTTAGCTCTCTAGACTTAACTCTAAGTCCCTTAAGAGTGCCCACAACTCTTTACAACAGGTTTACTCAAACCCTTTACCCCTGGATAGACTTCACCCCAAGTCTACGCATAAACAACAAGAACTTACCCAAGTTCCTAACTCGAACTTGATACAAGAATTCACTCAAACCCTTTACCAAGTTCCCATTACAAGAGTTCACTCAAACCCTTTAACCCCAAACTCAAATACAGACGCTTGATGATTTGGTGTAACTCTAGTATATAGAAACTGAATAACTGTAAAGGAACATGGCACTCGTAGTAACTTGGAACTCACAGGAACTGACTCAAAACAAGGAATAGAAAATATAATTCTTACTGTATCTTTATTCCTTAAGCCAGACCTTATGGAATGACATAAGTCAGACACTATGGAAAGACACCAGTCAGACAACTTAAAAAGAATACATAAGCCTCTATTTATAGTACGTTCAAAACTTGATCACCACTTCCACTTATTTCTCCACTAACCCATGATCAGTTAGTTGGGAGAAACTTGGGGAAGAAGCAGTCAACTTCTTGGGCACAACCTATGTCACGTTTATAGTAAAGCAGTTAGAGTAAAAATAGGAAACAAAAATAAAATAAATATTTGGAGAAAAAGCTACGTTTTATCAAAATATAATCCAAGAGATATTTTTCTAAAACTCACTTTTTATTTATTTTCTTATGCAAAAATATTTTACTGAAAACTTTTTTCATAAACATGACATAAGTACATGAGTTCCTGTTCGTAAAGGAACTCGCGTCTACAAGTTCCTGCACTCAAAAACTCATTGAACGTAATCTCAAAAACTCATTGAATGTAATATAAATCTAGCTTTTATTTTCCAAAAACTGATAAGATAGAATTAAATAAATTAAAATCAGAATCCTAAATTAAAACTGATTTTATTTAAAACTTATCTTTTTTATTTAAAAACTAAATCTTATCCTAAAACAATTAATGCATATTATCTAAAAATAATTAATCAAGTAGAGATTTATTAAGAAACAAACTCTAAATAAATCCTACATATTAAGATAATAATATGCAACAACTTACTGACTCGTAAATACTTTTGACTCTAAGTTCCATGAGTTCCTTTTGGCACCTTGTTCCTTTACCTTTCACGTTTCCACATACTTACATGAATCCTAGAAAGTAAACTCATACTTCCTGTCTTCATGATCCATGCTGCTCCAACTCAGGAACCGCATGCAATAGCTCCACCTCTGGAACTTCGACGTGCTAGTTCCTTTAAGGAACTTCGCACCTATAGTTCCTGCTCAGGAACTGCTTGTTTCAACTATGAAACTTCAGGAACTGCTCCCACGCAGGAACTGCTCCCACGCAGGAACTGCTCCCACTCAGGAACTGCTCCCACTCGGGAACTGCATATTCAATGTTTCTCTTAGGATATACCTAGGAACTGCTCTGTTTGTGTTCCTTCTAGGAACTCTTCTAGGAACTTTGTTTGTGCTTGCTTCTATAACATTTTTCTTGAATTCTTCATGCTTGGTTCCATATTAGGAACTTACATAAAATCTAGCAGCACATCTGTATAATCAAACTTCTTCTCTCTTTGGATTTCTTCCTCAGGAACTTATATTTAACATTTCATGACTTGTTCTATGGTAACGTAATATGCACATCTCAAACACACATGTTAGTTAGATAATCATCATTTGTTTACAATCATCAAAACACTACATGCCTCAACAATATTCCCCCTTTTTGATGATGACAAACAAATGATGCTTATCACAATTAAATAATAAATGATGTACATTAATTCCCCTTAACAAACAAGTCATGCATGTATATGAAGGAAATATCAATATAAGATAAACACATCATACAAATAACTTTCATCATTTAAGGGTTTAGACTTAACTATGCTTGACTATAAGCATCATACATATTCTTCCCCCTTTTGTCATTATCGAAAAGGATCATCTTACACACATTTTGTTTTAGGTAAATCATATACACATATTGTTATATGCTACACTTACCACCATAAAGGTTAAACACCTGTTACTCCCAAAAGCCTCAAGCATCTCAATTTTCAAACTTAGGATACTTGTACTACACAAATTTCCAACTCACAATCCAAAGACCCAACTTCAAAACCATCGAAGGAACTTGACAAATAATTAAATAAAAGTCAAGAAAAAAATCAGATTTGAAAGTCAAGAATGGATTAAGAGATAGGACATTGTAATATCCGGCTCAAAGAATATGAAAGAAGTTTATGGAATAATTTAAGTAGAGGGAACTTGAGAGATATTGTGTGCTCTATGATTTAGACTTTTAATAAGAGGTTCTCAACAATAATTAGAGTTGATTACTTCACTTTACACTTTTGAAATCTCTGCCAAACCCCGCACACACCTTGATATGTATCAATTAAGTTCACTTTTACTCAACCAACCAACCATGAGGAACTCATTACCCGAAGAAACTTGAACGAATTTATCTTTGTAATCAAGTTCTTCCAATCTTTCACTTATCTTCCTCTTCTTAAATTATCAAATCCATGAGTAAACATTTTCACAACCATATATATGAAATATTGACTTCTAGGAAAGAATAAAGATTTGATCACCCTTGTTTACTTTTTCTTTTTCCCTTTTTTTTTTAATTTTTTTTTTTTTTTTTAAAACAAGGGTGTCATTACAAATTGTTGCACTTTTCCTAGAATGTCACGTTTACCTACCACAAAGAAGTAATTGCTTACTTACACATACGTGAAATCCGCCACTAAGAATGAAAACATATATATTGATTCCTTCCTTATTCCCCCTGAGTTCCTTACCACTCCTTCATCAATAGGAACTTATATGAGTAGTTCCATCTAATGATATATCCTTCTGAGCATCAATTGATAAATCATAAAATACTTGCTTCTCACTTCTTCCATAACTTCCCCCTCAAAATATATTTACCATTTATCACTCTTTATGCATCATTGAACCATTAAAAGTCATGAATTTTAATTTAGAGCACATAGAAATTAGGAGATTTAAAGTGATAGGATATGAATGGAATAAGGAATTAATCAATCAAAGGGTATTTGAAGAAATGTGGTGTGAACTGATGATAGTTGGCTAAGAATAGGTTTGTTCCCTCTAAAGGTTAAATGAAATATATTATGGGAATTTACCTGTCTTGTTCCATCAAGGTTTCTTTCATTGTACCTTTGGCAACTTAGGACTTTCATGTTTGACAGCATCCACAGTTCTATTATGAGACCTCTAATACTCTTAGGCAAGTGAGTATGCCTTTACGACACAAAAATTAAGTGTAACATATTTACGCTAGTGTGCATATAATCACTTCAATTTTAGTATGTGTAAGAACCCAATTCGACAAAACTTTTTGGAAAAGAACATGTTTATGCTTAAGTCATACTTCATCAAGTCTTGTTCCTCTAAACAGTACATGAATAGGTGAAACTATAAAGAACATATATTCACATAAAAGACTTATAAAAGTTATGCATTCAGATTAATAATTTAACAATGTAATTTATTAATCATGATAAATGTGAATAGAAACATCATGACTTAAGTCACTTTTCACCATGAATATAATATTACCTCAAGTACTGGACTGATTTTGATGACTTATTTTTGAGTTTCTAAACTGCTAGTTCCATCATTTTGATGTCTTCACATCTGATGGAAACTTTCATACCAACTCGACTCATACTCATCCTTCTTCAGAAGTTCCTTGACATATTTTTGTCCTTGCATCATTATATTCCAAGAGAGTAGTTGTGTTCCCTTATCATGCTCACGTACATATTTGCTTATAAGGGTAGCAAAAACCCTTGCATAAAATAGTTAGTTGTACCAAAAATATTATCCATATAACAATATACAACTACTAAGTCAATTCCTCTTGAAAACAGAAATTATTATTAATTTTGAAATCATTTTTGAAGAAGAAACTTGATGTTGTTCCTCATAGATTTTCCAGCAATAAAATTTAGTTTGAACGCCCTAAAAATCTATTGAGAATAATCTAAATCCCATGTAAGCAGCAAGAAAAAATATTAGACAATTATCTTATGACCTAGCTACATGGATAAAAGTTTCCTCAAAGCCAATACCTTTGTTTAGTTGTTCCTCTCAACAACTAACCTGTATAGAGTTCCTTTGCCGATGTCTCTGTGAATGAGACGTAGGAATAGTTCTTATGTTCCAGTTAGAATCAAGGAACTCGGTTATTGGAACTGTTTGTTCCTACTAATCTGATAGGAACTCGCTTCCACATATTCATTGAGTTGAACTTTTATTTTATGAACTTGAACTGAATCTTCACTTTTTAAGCTCTTCTCCATGAGGTCATATAGCTGGCTATTGTTGCTTTTGAGAGTGACATATTATATGTAGGAACTTTAGCTCTATAGGAACTTGTGAGTTCAACATAAAAAAAATTAAAAAACATCTTTAACCTGTTTACTGGAAAAAAAACAAGTTAGTCTCATAACAAATATGTCAACTCTTAATAAAACATTATATATCATTTTGCTATAAACTCTGTGTTTCTAACAATTAGAGGTGCGTTCTAACACAACCTCATTGCTTCTATTTTTAAAGTTCCTTAGATGATTCTTATTGCTATTAATTACCAAGACACTTAAAATCAAACGCTTAAGAACATAATACCAATGTTTTCTCCTTTGAAGATCTCAAAGGATGTCTTGTTGATGAACTTCTAATCATTCCTTTGTTGATGATTTAGCAAGTGATATCAATTGCTTTTTCTTATTTGTTCATTTGCAAAACATTAGCAAAGAGTATTCTGCCATGTCTTCCAAAGTTCCATTCATTATTCGCCTTATAATCAATACCTTGTTCCTGCATACATCATCAAACTCATCTGGAATTGCAACCAAGGTCCTAGGCATTGCCATCATATGGAATCTTCTATCTCAAAGATAATCTGTGGAGCTCTCTTATTAATTTCAGGAACTTATTCCCAATGTGTTCGTTCCTTTGATGGAAGAACATGAACTTGTTCCTTCATTTGGGTTGTCATAAACTATGAAATATACTCTGTAAAACAAACCCAAAAAGAAATACTTTGTGCATCTTAATGTTAGTAGGTTAGTCAAAAGAGATAACATAATTCAAGCATAAAAATGGAATAAACATAAAGTTCCTTAGTAGAGTACTCCCTTTAGAATGTCGTTCTAGCTTTAAGTCCAGTAGGTTCAACATTCAATGACAGAAGAGTAGTCAACAACTAGTGTGTTTCTCTTGGGAACTCGGATATATAGGAACAGGAACAAGAACTCGTGCTAGTATAGACCATTTCACCTTGTGAAAACATTTAGTTGTTCCTAACCTGTTGATTCATTTCAGCATTCTTGGAACACTATTAATTCCACCTAATTAAAGTTTGAGTTCCTTGATCCAAAACTAATTTTTATGCTTTTGATATTTTAGTTACCTCAATTATCAAACCTACAAAATAAACATTAATATCCTGCACAACATATTAAGAGAAGACAATATATATATACTTGTAAAATAACTTCTCTTTTCTAACCTTTCACAAATTTGCATTAGTGACAAGGAACATCAAGATGCAAATAAACTTGTGAAAGATATATACATATTATATAAATGACCAAGATATGCAAGATGTTGTAAAGGTGTCTTACCCATTTATTTAAACAAATGTATCACCTTCTACATACCCCTTTTAAAAGTTTTTATAGAGAAACTCATATACTTGTCCAAGTACACAAATAACCATTTTGTCATCATTTATTGGTTATCTTTTCTCACATAGCCTGCAAAATCAGTAACTTCTTGATCTTTGGTACCCTGTATATATTGGGTCCTTTCTTGTTAGTAAGATAAGGCAAAAATCTATACTTCAACCGGTAAAGATTGTATGACTATCTCTACTACTAAGAACAAACATGCATCCATATAATATATGTTCAATATACTCAAAATGCATGGAAAAACTATTCTTTTGGCAAATAAATGAAATAACAATAAATTACACTGCCTAAAGAATAAAGTTCCCTTTCATAGGGAAACCAAGTTCCAAGAGTGATAATATGCATTGTTCCAATACGAATAGTTCCTTGGACCATTTCTAGTATACTGATTCTTTGATATTAAAAAAAGACAATTTGGAAATCTTAATTTTGTTTTTTGAAAACAGTTTTAAAGTTATCCAAAATTGCTATAAAAACATCAAATCCAAATAAAACCATTTTACTAGAAATACTCTAAGGAACAAGTTCCAATTTAATATATGCGTATAAAGAATATCTCAAGGAAGAGATACTTACATCAAAGGGGTGGCTGATAGTCCTTGAGTGACATTAAATTGATGATAAAAAAGTCAGCTTCCACTTGTTCCTTTGAATGACGTAGGGTGGAGTTCCTTTCTAGTACGGGTTCCTTCTTCTTGCAGGAACTTCACTCAGCAGGGTTGCCTGCTTTTCAACGAGTTTCGGCTCTGATACCAATTGTTAACTCGGAAGGAACTACAAGAGGGGGGGTGAATTGTAGTGTGGAACTTATTGCCAAATAATGCGGAATTTAAAACACAAGCAATAAGGAACTCAAAGTGCAAGAGAGATTTTTACGTGGAAACTTCTTGTCTCAATACAAGAAGAAAAACCACGACCTCTTCAGGATTTAAACTCTTCACTATAATAGGAACCTCCTCTGTTACAACCTATTACATGCGCAAGTTCCACTCAGAACTCCAACTCTCTCACAAGTTCCACTAGGAACTTTAGCTCTCTAGACTTAACTCTAAGTCCCTTAAGAGTTCCCACAACTCTTTACAACAGGTTTACTCAAACCCTTTACCCCTGGATAGACTTCACCCCAAGTCTACGCATAAACAACAAGAACTTACCCAAGTTCCTAACTCGAACTTGATACAAGAATTCACTCAAACCCTTTACCAAGTTCCCATTACAAGAGTTCACTCAAACCCTTTAACCCCAAACTCAAATACAGACGCTTGATAATTTGGTGTAACTCTAGTATATAGAAACTGAATAACTGTAAAGGAACATGGCACTCGTAGTAACTTGGAACTCACAGGAACTGACTCAAAACAAGGAATAGAAAATATAATTCTTACTGTATCTTTATTCCTTAAGCCAGACCTTATGGAATGACATAAGTCAGACACTATGGAAAGACACCAGTCAGACAACTTAAAAAGAATACATAAGCCTCTATTTATAGTACGTTCAAAACTTGATCACCACTTCCACTTATTTCTCCACTAACCCATGATCAGTTAGTTGGGAGAAACTTGGGGAAGAAGCAGTCAACTTCTTGGGCACAACCTATGTCACGTTTATAGTAAAGCAGTTAGAGTAAAAATAGGAAACAAAAATAAAATAAATATTTGGAGAAAAAGCTACGTTTTATCAAAATATAATCCAAGAGATATTTTTCTAAAACTCACTTTTTATTTATTTTCTTATGCAAAAATATTTTACTGAAAACTTTTTTCATAAACATGACATAAGTACATGAGTTCCTGTTCGTAAAGGAACTCGCGTCTACAAGTTCCTGCACTCAAAAACTCATTGAACGTAATCTCAAAAACTCATTGAACGTAATATAAATCTAGCTTTTATTTTCCAAAAACTGATAAGATAGAATTAAATAAATTAAAATCAGAATCCTAAATTAAAACTGATTTTATTTAAAACTTAACTTTTTTATTTAAAAACTAAATCTTATCCTAAAACAATTAATGCATATTATCTAAAAATAATTAATCAAGTAGAGATTTATTAAGAAACAAACTCTAAATAAATCCTACATATTAAGATAATAATATGCAACAACTTACTGACTCGTAAATACTTTTGACTCTAAGTTCCATGAGTTCCTTTTGGCACCTTGTTCCTTTACCTTTCACGTTTCCACATACTTACATGAATCCTAGAAAGTAAACTCATACTTCCTGTCTTCATGATCCATGCTGCTCCAACTCAGGAACCGCATGCAATAGCTCCACCTTTGGAACTTCGACGTGCTAGTTCCTTTAAGGAACTTCGCACCTATAGTTCCTGCTCAGGAACTGCTTGTTTCAACTATGAAACTTCAGGAACTGCTCCCACGCAGGAACTGCTCCCACTCAGGAACTGCTCCCACTCGGGAACTGCATATTCAATGTTTCTCTTAGGATATACCTAGGAACTGCTCTGTTTGTGTTCCTTCTAGGAACTCTTCTAGGAACTTTGTTTGTGCTTGCTTCTATAACATTTTTCTTGAATTCTTCATGCTTGGTTCCATCTTAGGAACTTACATAAAATCTAGCAGCACATCTGTATAATCAAACTTCTTCTCTCTTTGGATTTCTTCCTCAGGAACTTATATTTAACATTTCATGACTTGTTCTATGGTAACGTAATATGCACATCTCAAACACACATGTTAGTTAGATAATCATCATTTGTTTACAATCATCAAAACACTACATGCCTCAACAATATTCCCCACCCATCTATGAAACCAAAAGAAAGTATTTTGACCATCCCCAGTATTTATTGAAAGACCCTTGGCAAGAATAGCGCGCCCTTTCAAAATGTCCCTCCAAACAGGTGATTGGTTTGAGTTTGGAATGGCATCTAAGAAATTAGTCCCCTTACAATATTTTTTCAAAAGAATTTGGACCCAAAGTTTATGAGGTTGGGTTATGATTTTCCAACCCAACTTAGCCATAAAACAAAGGTTCCACCTAACAAGATCTCTGATCCCTAATCCTCCAGCAAGTAAAGGATAATAAACATTAAACCAAGAAGTTCTAGGGAAATAGTGAGTTTTATCAACTTTGTTCCAAAGGAAGCGTTTGATGGCTTTCTTGATATCCTCCAAGACACTGACAGGGATAATGTTAGTTTGCATGGCAAAAAAAGGGTAGGAATTAAGGACCGACTTAATCAAAGTGCAACGGCCAGCCATGTTAAGGAATCGAGATTGCCATCCTCTAATTCTTTCTTTGGTTTTCTCTAAAAGATCACAATAATCTGCCTTTTTCAACTTATTAGGGCTAATGGACAGCCCCGGATATTTCCCAAAATTGGAAGTGAAGGAAAGATGAGAATAAGCAGAAAAAATTTTTTTTGACATTGTAATCCATGCTCTGGGGTAGAATAATATTAGATTTATCAAGATTAATGTGAAGGCCTGACATCTTCCCAAAGTCCTTCAAGACCCCCATAATAATATCAAGAATTCTAAAAGAAGCATGACCAAAGATGAAAACATCATCAGCATACAAGAGATGCGATAGATTAATATCCCTTGTGATTTTGAGAGGTTTCCAAGAGCCATCCCTAACCTTCTCTTCAATAAGCAAGAAGAACCTGAAGTCGCTGACCGTTTCAGGAATCTCCTTCTTAAGGATTAGACAAAAATACGAAGAGTTAATATCCCTAGGAATTCTACCTTTGGTCATACAATCATTGATTAAGCACATTCCAAAAATGTTGGAAAAAACAAGTTGAATCCCATCTGGACGTACTCGAACTTTTAATAGGAGACATAGAAAAAAAGAACTTCCTTTATCTCCAAAGCCGAAAAAGGGCCCTGCATGGTTTGATGATGAGCAGAATCAATGGTATGAGGACACAGACAAGAAAAATTAAGGGAAGGCTGAGTGTGCTTAGAGGTAAAAAAGTTTTGAAAGTGATCTCTAACCAGATTTTTTAATAGGCAATCATCAGTGATCCATACTCCTTCATTTTTAAGACTACAAATTTTGCCTCGACTTTTTGAATTTTAGCAAACAAGTGAAAATATTTTGTATTGTAGTCTCCAAATTTACACCAATCAAGCCCAACCTTCTGAGCCCAAATCCTTCTTTCAATGGAATGAATATCATTTAGGTATTTAAGAAGAGTTTGATCAAGGTTTGAAAGAAAAGGAGAATCCTTTCTAGACAAATAAATTTGGATACCATTCAGTCGAGAAAGAATTTTTTTTCTTTTCTTTTTGCAAGTTACCAAAAATATTGGAATCCCAAATTTTAATGTTGCTTAAAAAATTTGCCTTACCTTCCATGAAATCCATTTTAGGGTTCCACCAATTACTAATAAAAAAAATTGAAAATTAGGATGTTCAAGCGAAACCTCCTTACAACGGAATGGAAATTGACCATTACGAGTAGTGAAATTAAGATCAACACAAACCGAGCAATGATTAGAATGAGTACAAGCCAAATGACTTATGTTAGCATTAGGGAACTCCGATAACCAGGATGCATTGACAAGAGAGCGATCAAGGCGCTCTCTGATAAGAGCAGACCCCTCCCTTGCATTCGACCAAGTAAATGGGTTTCCGTTGAATCCTTAATCAACCAAACAAGCCGAATCAATGAAGTGGTTAAGGTCTTTGCACTGAGTGGGATTAAAAGTGTGACCACCCGATTTATCCTTATAGCTAGTAATCTCATTAAGATCACCGAGGAATATCCATGGAACATTTTCAGGAGGCAAATTTTGTTCCATATTCCTCCAAAGCTCATGCCGCTCTCTCGTCGTGCATGGAGCATGCATGCCAGTAACAAGAACTTTCGGATGCCTCGGACTGAATTTAAAGAGAGAGTGGAAGAAGTATGAAGAAGAATTACTCCAATTCACAAGTTCGACATTATTTTTCCATAGTAACCAAATCCCCCCTTTAGATCCGTTGGGAGGGATTGATTTGAAATCATGGAAATCCAGGATTCTAGTGGCTTGTCTAGCACGACAGTCATCTGCTTTTGTTTCAAAAAGGATAAATATCGACGTCTTATGAAATTTAATCATGTCCCAAGCATGAGGCACGAAAGCATTGGTGGAAGCACCTCTCACATTCCACATGATAATCTTCATCTTAAGATTGGGTAAGGGTTTGGGACCGCTCGTCCCCATCGGTTCTTTCCCCTTCGATGATAGAATTGACACATACTCTTCTCATTCCTCCCACACTGGATGCATGCCCATTCCCCAAGCATCCATCAATGTGATGGGAGTGGCCATCGCCTTGATCTCCCTCTCCCCCGAAGGAAGAAGGTTGTGTCTAGTCTCCTTTTGAAAACCCACTACCTCTTTTTCCACTCTAAGCATTATTATACGAAAGCGAGGCGTTTCGATATTTAGTTCGTGACTTTTTAATTGTAGGTTGAAAGATGGAATGTTTTAAGGTGGAGGAAGAAAGGATGATGGGGATTGATTGTTGTTTGGGGGGACTAGTGATAGAAATTGAGGGTTGGGTGTCTGGAGGTTGTGTAATTGCTGAAGAGAGGAATTCATCATTGACAACTTCTCTGAAGTCACTGGAAGACTAAGAGATCGCCATAAGATCGGGGTCGATGAACTGGGAAACAGGTCTAGTAACTTGGGCTGATGGGAGGTTGATGCATGGGAGTTGGGGATTGGATGAGAAGGCATGATCGTTGGAAACGGGCTGAATGGTTGATGATGGAATATGGATGTCAATGTTACTACTGGTCTTCCTGGAATTGGTTGGGGAGTTCTGGGATCCTGAGACGAGTTCTCCATTGTGGCTAACAATTAGAGTGGAAGAATTTGAGTTAGAGGAATTTTCCGTGGAGGATTGTTCTCTTGAAACATTAAACTCGGTATTTGAATGAACACCATGAGAAGTAAATATCTTGAGGGTTCTTTTCCGTTAGAAATTGCCACTTGTACATCGCCTTTAGGGTTTGGTTGGTCGGAAGAGTGAACAGGAGGAGAAAGAGATTTTGAAAAAAAAAAGTCATTATGAGAATCCTCGTAACTAGGGGTGGAAATCTTGAGAGAAGTGTTGTCCAAGGGAATTAATTTGGATTTATCAAGGAGTTTCTAGTAATTACCTTGATTATTGGTGGAAGAAAAAACGTTATTTGGTTTCTGTGAGAGGATGTTTGGTGGATTTTTAATAAAACCTTTGTTTTTGTTTCATTTGAACCTGCCATCCGTAGACTTTTTGTTAGAAACTAAAGTCCACGGCCCATAAGAATCACTTAAAGGGTGGGCTGGACTATCGGAGTGGGTTGAGGAATTGACAAGTGGAGGTTTAGGTAAAGTGGATACAGAAGTTTGTCTGGTTTGGTACTTGTCGGGTTTGGCTTTTCATGCCCAAGTGGCATAACTTCTTTTGGCTGAGAGGAGACACGTGGTTGTAAACTAGGAAAAGAACATTGTTCTTTCAGATGTCCCAACCTTCCGCAAGCAAAGCAGAGGAGATGAAAATTTTCATAGAGGACATTCTGCTATTGATTCCCAACCCAGGCCTTGGTGATCAATTGTTCCCCAATATTGACCTCCACACATACCCTACCATATCTTGCCCTCGTAATATGGTTGGTCGCAAAATCAACCCGAATTGGCTTTCCCGCCTTTTTTGTAATTTCGAACAAAGCATCTTTGTCATAGTATTCTACTGGCAACTCTGGAAAATGAATCCAAATAACTAGATTCTTGAATGGATTGAAGAAATGACGGAAATTTGGTTGCCATTTAGCTACCATAAGATACAAAAAGAGCCCTTTCAAAATCATCACGAAGAGTAAATCGATATAGATAGGTATCCTTCCCAAGATCTATGACTTCAATAGAGCCTTTTCACATCCATAATGCTCGAACTCTTTGAGACATGAAAGAAGGACGAACGCTTAGACCCAGACATTTCCCCATAACAGTTAGTTTCCATGGTTCACGAAGCTGAGCTAACTTTTCTTGTGAAAAATGAACCACATTGAGGACAGACGTTGGACAGTTAATTTTCGGTTCCTCCCAATCCATGGAATTAACAAAAATTGATTTTGCCTCCTGAAACCATTGAGAGGATGCAGCCACCACTTGTCGAAAGGAAAGAGTTGGAGTGGACTTTGAAGATGAAGCTATATTATTAAAGTTTCCATGATTCACTAATTTGGGGCTCAAATTGGCCTCCTTCATTTCAATTTCTTCACTGATCGGCTTATCCTGAGATCTATCTGGCTCAACCGGTTTAACCTCATTATTATTTGGTTGATTTTGGATATTCATTAGAAACGCATAAGCTGATCTTCTATCTTTAACTCCTAGGGTCCCCAAGATCAAAGATCCTGAGGATATCCCCTGATTATTAAGAGATAGAACAAAGCAGGGGAGAAATCTTGAGAGAAAATTCTAGAGAGAGAAAATTCTAGAGAGAGAATACTAACTCTTGCTATAGAAATATTTTCAAAATTAAAATTGTTGCTGATGTATTTTGTAGTTAAAAGTGTATGTGAAATTAATGACAACTTAGTTTTACCGAAGAATATGTCTCTTTGTTTTATTAATCTGTTCTCTGGTTTTTTTTGTTTTTAAGAATTATGTTTTTATTAGCTCTTAGGGCCTGTTCTCTTCGGCATAAAACAACTAAACTGAACTGGCTGAACTAAACTGAATTGAACTGAACTGATTGCAACTGAACTGAACTGAACTAAACTGAGTTGAACTAAACTGGACTGAACTGAATTAAATTATAACTAATAGTAATGATAATAATTTAGTAACTGAACTCAACTGAACTGAATTGAATTGAACTGAACTGAACTGAAAATAAGCTTGTTTGTAATTGAACTGAATTGATTGCAACTGAACTGAATTGAACTGAACTGAAAATAAGCTGGGGAGAACAGGCCCTTATTATTAGATAAAGTTTCAAATTGAATTGAAATCTGGTATTCTGTAGTTGGGATTCGTTTGAATTTGTTCTTTCTATTTTTGCATGGTGATACTAATTTTGAGAGGTTCGGATTGTTGTGCTTCATGCATAATTTCATAAGCTTATAATCTGTTGAACTTATAAAATATAATTTGCAAATTTCACCTGTTTTTACTCCACACCTTTCCATGATAACTTTCATGAATTCTTCGATTTGGAAAATTACAAGTTATGACTTAGTTGTGATTTCATTATTTGGTATAAGAATTTGGCCAACATTTGTTTATGGCTATGGTTGAGGTTAAGTATTGCTGGGTTTAGGAACTCTGCAAAAAAAAAATGTAAACCCAACCAAGTTTGTCTCATAAGCTACACTTTTGAGTTGTATTGAATGTTTTCGATGATATCTCTAGTATAGTTATAGTACGCCAAAATTCTTTATTTGAAGATGTAGAGGAGCAAACATTTAGTAAAATCAACCTTGTTTGTAAGTGTAGGCGTGTTTTTATTTCGCCTACGCGGTGTGAGCGC
The DNA here is from genome assembly GCA_947646795.1 of Beta lomatogona. Taxonomy (NCBI): domain Eukaryota; kingdom Viridiplantae; phylum Streptophyta; class Magnoliopsida; order Caryophyllales; family Amaranthaceae; genus Beta; species Beta lomatogona. Next base: position 902,008 of record CANSNZ010001150.1, read on the forward strand.
GTATTAGATTTGACTACCCCACTGTTAAGGTTTTATTGAAAATTGTTTTGAAAGAAGTCGCCAACAATTCTTTTTAGGAAGAATCATAAACCTAATTGGATATAGGAAAATCATAGGGACAAATTATCCAATGTAGATTTCCCCGTCATGACTCCATATATGGTCAAAGTGAACCAAAGATTGAGTTCGGGGGTGAGGGTACAAATATGGTCATAATATACCACATTCGCCCAAAGTTGGCCTCACTAAATATCGATTCATTACAGATTTTATGCCCAAGAATAATCAAATAATGTTCTTATACACCCTAAAAATATTTAGTCTAAATTGGTTCAGGAAACACATAAAAACACTAATTTTTAGTAACCTGTTATTATGCAATCAATATTACAGGGAACCTAGCATGTTGTCCAAATTAATCTGATTAATATTAGAACAGTTCTTTAGGTCTTGATTAGCAAAAATAACATGTGGGGTGATGAAAGCATTAAAGCAGGACAATCATAGTAGCATGCATATAATGATCAAACAAGCATAATAATATATGAAAAGAAAATAAAAAGGAAAGAAGAAGGTTTAGAATATACAGTAGAGCGATTTTATATTAAAGATCTACATCAGGAAAGAAAAATATTAGTAACTTCAATATAAAAATAATTTATTTAAGGACCCTCAGGATTATACCGTGGCTTGGGTCTGAGAGATTGACAACCTTCAGGACGAGCAATCGTGAAGCCTGAAAATCTGAGTGTATGAAAGTATATAGATTGAATGTATTTGTGTTTGAAAGTATGAGTTTTTGTAGGGAAGTTTTGTAGTTTGTAGAGAGGAATTCGCAATATATTCATCGAGTTCGAAGTGTGTTAATGTGTAAAATCCGTCCTGCAATCTGTTCGGAAATCAGGCCTATTTATAGGGAAAACGACACTGCGCTTCACGCGCCAGATGCGCTTGGCCCATCTGACGTGGCAAGCGTATGACGCGGCATGACCAATAAAAGGCGTACACGTGGTACGCTCTTTGAAAAATATAAGAAAGAAACCTGCGCTTCACGCAGAGCTGTGCGCCAGCGCACGGCACAGTGTGTGCCACAGTGCGTGGCACAGTGTATGGCACAGTGTCACGTGTCTGGAAAATCTGCGTCGGACACAGCATGGTGCGCCAGGCGCACCAGCCTGGCTTTTGACACGCCTTTGCCAGCCTTTTTTAAAACGCGTTTTAAAAGATTTTCTTTTATCCTTTAATTCCGGAATCTGATTTTACAGGATAAAATCTGATTTTGACTTAAAAAATATATCTTTTGAAAATATTTATTTATTAAAATAAATCAATTAATTGGGCTTTTCGAAGAATTGGGCTCAAATACAATTAATTATCATGAATAATTAATTGGGCTTTAAAATAGGATTTTAACACTTTTCGAAATGGTTTTGAATGGCTCTTTGGACTGCTCTGCCCTTGGATCGGACCAATTAACACCACGGTATGTTTCATCATCGGATCCTTAAATGGGGAGACACGGTTATGTGTCTACAGAAACCCCCACTTTTACTGAGGTTTAGGAAACCGATAGTCAAAGTATACGGTGTCGGGACGGAGAATGATTATAAACGCTCTGCAGTTTAGAACTGATCTGTAACCGCCGGTCTCTACAAAACAAATCTGATTACCTGCAGGGAAAGATGTTAGTAGATAGGTGCAAACAACTCACATAAGCACATAATGATGCAATAATGCAAACTTAGACTCTCTAAGGATGCACAAGACGCAATGCAAGGATTAAGGTTATGCAAAGCTAAAGGATGACACGTCATGCAAGGTCAGGGTTATGCAAGACTAGAATGTATGAAATTCAATGCAAGGTCAGGGTTTTGCAAAGCTGCAATGCAAGGTCAGGATTTTGCAAGGCTAGAAGATGTGGATATGTAGAATGATAGAATGATCAGAAATGGATAGAATGATTTTCGAAAATCGTTTTTAGCAAACAATCGGGGTTCGTATACGAGGTCCGCGGATTACAACTCTTCGGGAGTTTGATTTGAATCGGAGGAACCACCACACGTAGAAAGCCCCCACTTTGGGTGAGCTTGCCTTGAATTAGGCATTATGAGCCTTGATTGAAATGTACTTGATCTGATATTGGAATGTAGTTGATCTGATATTGGAATGTTGCAAGTTGTCGCTGGGGATTGTACTGGGGATTCTTCTTAGGGAAGATGATTATGCAAAGTCAAATATCGCCAGAAATCATGGAATTGTCGGAGAGTCCTTCAGGGACAAGGAGAGCTTGGATTGAAAAATAAAAAGGTTGAAATTTGTGACTCAAATGAATGTAGGTGGGAAAAGGCTTTGACAAGGCTAGGTGCAGACTCGAGTCTATGTCGGGATCTAGAAAGAGTATGCTTCTAAATTCTAGAAAGTCAAATCATTAGACCACGACTAATTTTATTTTATTGAAGCGGTCGGACCTCGAGATGAGGATTCCTACGTATCCTTGCGGAATCAGACCATTCGTAGTTCTGGATCTGATTTCTCTTTTTTTATAATTTCTTTTCTTTGTGCCCTAACTTTTGCCTAAGCCGCCCTTTCGGGTTTTCAACCTAGCGGGCTTGGACATACCTTGAAGAAGGAGTTAAGGTTGATGAAAGGTTAAAAAGTTTAAGGTTTAAGGCTTGAGGTTTTGATGAAGGTTTAATTGGTTGTCCTAATAGAGGATCATGGATTTGGATTGTATGAGGGGTAGAACTTGTGTGCAAGCCCCCTAGCTTGACTTTTTATTTCTTTTTGCATTCGGCTTTTTCTTTAGCACTTTTGTGCATTTTGCTTTTGCTTTTGCTTTTTTCGCACTTCGAATTTTTTATTCACTTTTTTTATTTTGCCTGGCATTGATAAATTTTATGTAGTAAGGCTTGCGCACAAGTTTGATTTAGAGTATTGAAAGGTTTAAAGGTTATTTGTGGAGCTTTGGTTAATGGAGGGATTGTTTGGTTTATTGATATGATGGTTTAAGAATGATGGCTTATGAAAGGTAATGGAAGGGAGAGGGGGATAACTCCTGATCCAAAGTATGTCCTCTTTTTTTTATTTTTCTTTTTTTTCCAGATCTTCTTTGTTAGTCAAGTTTATTATGTGATTTCAATTTCATCATTGAATTAGAAGCATAAATAAAATGATGGAAGGCCAACGAAAATGAAAAGAAAAGGCGATTATTTTATTAATTAAAAATGAATGAAACAAGGCTTATTAGAAATAAAAAATCCTAAATGACATAGACTCGACTGGAAAATGAAATGAAGGAGCTAAGGGAGGGACTCTCCGACTTAACCTAGAAAACTAGCATTAAATGACTAAGCCTCCTGCACTGTTGAGATGATTCCCAAGGGGTTGTTGTTGTTATTGACTTTTGCTGCCGGCGGAATCGGAAGTCTGCCACTTTCAACCATGTCTTGCAGAGTATTTCTTAAGGCCCAACACGTAGATGTTGGGTGTCCATTCCCTCGGTGGTACTTACAATAGGCATTAGGATTCCACTTCTTGTGCCTATTTTCATGTGCAGGGTCTGGAGTGGGACCGATAGGCTGTATCGCTCCTTTTGCATGAAGCCTAGTGAAGGCTTCTTCCAAAGTCATGCCCAATGGAGTGAATGCTCGTTGAGGCTTTTGATATCCTCCCTTGTCAGTAGTTAGGGCATTGACATTAGAGCTAGAAGGGTTGTTACTACTCTTCTTGAAAGAGTTGTTGTTATTGGAACCCTTGTTCTTGTTGGCATGTACCTCCTCTTCAATCAGCAGGCTTACCTTATAGAGCTTCGTGAAAGACTCTATAGGTTGGAACTTGATATGATCCCCATATTTGGACTGCAAGTTACGGATCACCAACCGGACTTGATCCTCTTGGGATGGCCTGTTAGTCATTTGTGCAGCTTTTTCCCTCCATCTATTAAGGAAGGTGACGAAGTCATCGTTGGAGTTTTGTTTAGTCAACTCCAGCTCACGCAGGCCAATAGGAAGCTGAGTATTGTATATGTATTGTTTGAGGAACTCTTCTCTGATATAGTCCCAGTCATTCAGCTTGGCTTTGTTCAGTAATCTGAACCACTTAGATGGATGTGCATCTAAGGTTAAAGGAAAGACATAAGCAAACAGGTCCTTGCTCATGCCCTTAAGAGCCATAGAGATGGAGAAAGCTCTCAAGTGATCATCTGGGTCTTCGACCCCCTTGAATTTTGGGAGGTCACCTAGTGTTACCTTTTTAAGGAGTTTTTCCCTTAGTTCAGGATCAATGATGTCATGGCCATGAGCCTGACTCTCGAGCGCAGGAATTGACTGGATCAATTGCTCGAGTTTTTCAAATCTCAATTCTGTCTCAGTTTTGATTGGTGGTGGAGTGTGGCCTTGCTCATCTTCCTCAGTGAGCTTCTCCCTTAGTGCCTTGATCTCTTTGTCTTGTTCCTCAAGACGAGAGTTCATCAGTGTGAGTTGAGCCATAATGGCACTGAGCTGTTCATTAGTGTCCCCCATTTCAAATGATGATTCAGAAGAGTCGGAAGATTCGTCTGAAAATGTAAGGATGCGCTTGACGAGTCTGGGAGTAGGTCGACCTTGTTGCCTCTCTGTCGGACGTTCCCAAGTTATAATCTCACGACCTGTCCTGAACAGAAATCGAATGGACCTCGTAAATTTTTAGAAATGACGCTTTCGAAATGAGAAACGGAGATGAGATATGGGAAATAGAAGTGGAAATGAAAATGGGAAATGATTTTGAAATGGAAATGGAAATAAAAATGGTTATGGTTTGGACTAGTGTAGAGCTATATGCAGATGCAAACGTGGACTGGACTGGGCTATGCAAACAGACTGAAAGATTGTCTATGCTAGCTTCGCTAGACTTAGGATGAACTTTTATAGTTCGTAGACTGGCTAGGGTTTACATATAATGCAAGCTAGACCTAGGGAAATTTTATAGTCCTAAGACTGAACTCATATAATGCAAACTAGATGTAGGAAAATTTATAGTCCTAAGACTGACTTTTATAGTCCGTAGACTGACTAGGATTTACATATAATGCAAACTAGACCTAGGGAAATTTTATAGTCCTAAGACTGAACTCATATAATGCAAACTAGATGTAGGAAAATTTATAGTCCTAAGATTGATTTTTATAGTCCGAGGACTGACTAAGGTTTACATGTAATGCAAACTAGACCTAGGGAAGTTTTATAGTCCTAAGACTGACTTTTATAATGTAGACTAGATGTAGGGAAATTTTATAGTCCTAATACTGGCCTTTTATAGTCCGTAGACTGACTTTATAGTGCTAAGACTGAGCTTTTATAGTCCGTAGACTGACTTTATAGTCCTAAGACTAAGCTTTTATAGTCCGTAGACTGACTTTTATAATCCTAAGACTAAGCTTTTATAGTCTGTAGACTGACTTTTATAGTCCGTAGACTGGGCTTTTATAGTCTATAGACTGACTTTATAGTCCGAAGACTGACTAGGGTTTGCATATAATACAAACTAGACCTAGGGAATGAATTGGGCCTAAATGGACCTAAGAATTGGATTGGACTAGACTTAGATTGGAATTGATTAAGGATAGATTTGGACTAGACTTTACATAAAGATGCAGATGGGCCTAGATTTTGAAATGAACTAGAATTATATGGGCTTAAGATCGACTCTAATGCTAGTTAATGTATGGACTGAAATGCACATGGGCCTAAAATGAATGCAACTGAATTGGGTCGATTGAATTGAATTGGATTGAAGATATTTGGAATGGGCTTAGAATTTTCGAAATTCATTTTTGAAAGGAACCCCTTATTTTATCTTTTGTTAGGAAAAGATGATGGATTGATTTTGAAAAAAAAAAAAAATCAAATGTCGTGGCATGATGATGGTTAGTAAATGTTTTTTAAAAAGAGTAGAATAGAATAGCATGCAGGATTGATTTTGAAAAATGTAAGTTTTTTGAAATTGATGAATATGATAGGGTAGGATTGATAGGGAAGATTAGTTGAACAGCAGGGAGAAAATGGGAGGAGGTAGACATGCATGACAACTCTAACTCTACAGTGACCCTTTAGATGCATTTTTTTATGACAGACTTGACCTTACATGAAAAGATTGATTATTTTTTTGTGTTGAATTAGGTGATACGCCTAAATGACCAAATTACGCGAATGCAAACAGACAGACGCACATAGGACTGAACGTAGGATCGACAATTACGACGGCTAAATTGACGAAAAACGTGCGATACATAGACTGCGTGCCGCGCAGCACTGCTGCGCGCGGCTCACAACCGTGCGTTTGGCGCGGGAGTGGTGCGCCAGGCGCAACTTAATGCGTTTGGCGCATTACTCCCCGACACGTTTTTCGGGGATTTAGGCGATAAATTTGCCGATTGACGAATTTTTTGCTTATTTGTTAGACGCGATTTTAGGCACGACGCATAATAATGACAATTTGACAAAATAATAGCAGACCAGAATTGCAATCACAGGCAAATGTCATATAACATGGATGCAAAAATTCCAATCTAAAGTCCAGTTCTATTTGAAACTATTGGTCAGGTTTAGGTTCATTCTGAAAAGGGTCCATGACTAAGAGATTGATCCCACGCTTCGTACCCCTGCTTAAAGAGGTGGCCACGTGTAAGACACACTCCAGTCTCAAGTCAGGAACAAGAGAACAATGACATGGTTGGGTAGGTTTGCTTATGACTAAGATCCAACACTATCACTCAGGAAGCTTTTTGGAAGGACAGAGCGCAAACCCCCCGGGGGTGACCTCACACATAGAACATGTGCTAATGAGGCAAGGTAGATTGTCCTTATGGTGGCTGAACAGTAGCCATGCATATGCAAAACAGTATATTGTTCAAAGACATAAAAATAAGAATGAATCGTATTTTTCAAGTTTCACCCACTCATTTAAATAAAATTAAATTTTTTTTAAAATCCTCCCCATTGAAGTCGTCAAATTGTAGGCGTGTTTTTATTTCGCCTACGCAGTGTGAGCGCGTGTTAGATTTGACTACCCCACTGTTAAGGTTTTATTGAAATTTGTTTTGAAAGAAGTCGCCAACAATTCTTTTTAGGAAGAATCATAAACCTAAATGGATATAGGAAAATCATAGGGACAAATTATCCAATGTAGATTTCCCCGTCATGACTCCATATATGGTCAAAGTGAACCAGAGATTGAGTTCGGGGGTGAGGGTACAAATATGGTCATAATGAACCACATTCGTCCAAAGTTGGCCTCTACTAAATATCGATTCATTACAGATTTTATGCCCAAGAGGCCAAGAATAATCAAATAATGTTCTTATACACCCTAAATATATTTAGTCTAAATTGGTTCAGGAAACACATAAAAACGCTAATTTGTAGTGACACGTTATTATGCAATCAATATTACAGGTTACCTAGCAGGTTGTCCAAATTAATCTGATTAATATTAGAACATTTCTTTAGGTCTTGATTAGCAAAAATAACATGTGGGGGTGATGAAAGCATTAAAGCAGGACAATCATAATAGCATGCATACAATGATCAGACAAGCATAATAATATATGAAAAGAAAATAAAAAGGAAAGAAGAAGGTTTAGAATATACAGTAGAGCGATTTTATATTAAAGATCTACATCAGGAAAAAAAAAACTGTTAGTAACTTCAATATAAAAATAATTTATTTAAGGACCCTCAAGATTATACCGTGGCTTGGGTCTGAGAGATTGACAACCTTCGGGACGAGCAATCGTGAAACCTGAAAATCTGAGTGTATGAAAGTATATAGATTGAATGTATTTGTGTTTGAAAGTATGAGTTTTTGTAGGGAAGTTTTGTAGTTTGTAGAGAGGAATTCGCAATATATTCGTCGAGTTCGAAGTGTAATAATGTGTAAAATCCGTCCTGCAATCTGTTCGGAAATCAGGCCTATTTATAGGGAAAATGACACTGCGCTTCACGCGCCAGATGCGCTTGGCGCAGCTGACGTGGCAAGCGTATGACACGACATGACCAATAAAAGGCATACACGTGGTACGCGCTTTGAAAAAGATAATAAATTTAAGAATCTGCGCTTCACGCAGAGCTGCGCGCCAGGCGCACGGCACAGTGTGTGGCACAGTGTCACGTGTCTTTGTCGGCCTTTTTTAAAACGCGTTTTAAAAGATCTTCTTTTATCCTTTAATTCCTGAATGTGATTTTACGAGATAAAATCTGATTTTGACTTAAAAAATATATCTTCTGAAAATATTTATTTATTAAAATAAATCAATTAATTGGGCTTTTCAAAGAATTGGGCTCAAATACAATTAATTATCATGAATAATTAATTGGGCTTTAAAATAGGATTTTAACACTTTTCGAAATGGTTTTGAATGGCTCTTCGGACTGCTCTGCCCTTGGATCGGACCAATTAAGACCACGGTATGTTTCATCATCGGATCCTTAAATGGGGAGACACGATTATGTATCTACAGTAAGTCCGAAACTAATGGTCTTTATTTGGAGAGCCTGTAGCGAAAATCTTGCGGTGAAGGAGAGTATTTTATCGTCACATCTGTGAAAACTCTCGATGTCAGATATATGATGCTCAGGTAGAATCCATCTCCCATTCCATCTTTGAATGTACATATGCAGAGACAATTTGGGCAAGTAGTGATTTCCATGATAAAATTGTCTTTTGTAATGTTTCCTTTCTCTATGAGTTTTTTTGGGGACCTGTATAAAATAATTGACAAAGAAGAGTGGCGTAGACGTGTGATACTAATGATTTTATGATAATAATCAACATAATAATTTTAGTAATTTTGTTGGGCTTAATCGTCCAAATAGGTTGGTTTGAAAAATTGGATCAAATCAGGCAGATCTCATTTTATCCAGTTCAATCAAATTCTAGTTGAATAGTCGTCATAAACAAACTAGGTTGAACCAGGTATTTACTGGGTCTAATCAGGTTTTGAGTCAATACCGAGTTGAGTTACAGTCATGTTCGGATCTAAATGCAGATCTATGGCATGTCAGAATATGATCTTACCTGGTGCCGGTTTGGTTGATCTCAAGTCGGGTTTTGGTCGGGGGACTGACACTCACAGGTCGAACCAGTTTCAAGTCTATTCGGTATCAGTCCGCTATTAGGTTGACCCATCGATCAGGTCTATTTCTAACACCACTAATACCACTCTTGAGTCAAGTGATATGGAGAAGATAGAAATCACAAAACTATTGTAAATCAAGTGAGCCCCCTTCATCTTACCTTAAAAAAAAAAATTCACAAAACTATTGTAAATTATAAGAAATGATTATGCTATCATCAATGAGAAAATGTCACAACTGAGGTAAAATGTCTTGTAGCAAAAATTCCAGTACCAAGAACTCAAGACAATGAAAAGAGTATCACAACCAACATACTGTCAGCTTATAGCAGAAGCCCATACAGAACCTCAGACATTGCTTGCATTGCAAATTTGCGATGCAAGTCCAGCACCCATCCAATTCGACTAAAGCCAAAATGTATGCGTTAAGACTTAAGAGATACAGAGAGTGAGTACAAGGAAAAAAAAATTGATATTGATGTCAATGTTTTTACACGCCATAAAAAGGCAGTTCTCAATTGCGTCTCATCTGACAAAACCCTCCCACCCTACCAAACAATGAAAATACCTCTCAACCATATATATATACTTTCCTACTCTCAATTTTGTTTATCAAATCTTTTTCTATACATAAACCAAATTCAGAACACGGAAATTCCTTTGTTCAATTCTCAGAGCTAAAAATAAGAATAACTCTTCACCACTATACTCTCACCTCACAAGGGCCGCGATGGCGACAAAACCGGAATTTGTGCAGAAACTGCTGCATGACCTTCACCTTCGGAAACAGCGTTTAGCCACTGCCCAAAATTCAGGTAAATTTAGCTTTGTACCTGCACTCGATGCAATTCTTAGTTGCTACACTCTATGCTTGCTTTGTTAACATGATAACATGCTTACATACATGGTATACAAGAAACCGACCTGAGTTCTATCGCTACACATCATAAAATAACCAGAATCTTTCCTCAACTGAGAGCATCCCACCTCGATCGGTGATTATATTTCTTTGGCTGATAGATTAATTGCATTGGTTCAAAGCGCTAGCATAAAAAGGATGTCCCTTACACTAGTCCAATTCCACGATTAGTTCCAATATATCATCTTTCAGTGCCCAACAATCTGCCAAATGTAGACCTTCTAAACAAGAAGTTAAATAGATTGTAGACAACAATTAAGTAGGACCAAATTACAAAGTTTCAAATGCAAAAGCAAGGCATATAGTTTCATTGCACGTCATTTTTTTTTATCCAGTTTAGTAAATAAGGGAACACAATTTTGGATACTCCACTATACGTAGGCCACAGCCAATTTCCTATTAAACATAATTCAGTAGAAAAATTGTACCATGAAATTAACAGGTCCGCAATTGCTCCAACTTTAAACTACTAAATAAAAATCTGAAGCAACACACACTGCCACACACACATTAGAGAACTTGCGCTAGTAGCTAGACAACCATACTATGACCAGAGACTGGCCGACTGTTTAATCTACACAAACTCTCCTATAAACCATCTGAAAGGTCAAACTGGTCTAAACTCAAACCATCAAAAATTAGTTAAACAAAAAGCAACAAAAAGTTACAGAAAAGAGATATCAATTAGAATAATTGGATATTTATACATTATCTAGTTGCAAAAATTACTCAAAAGTTGGGAAAAGAAGTAAGAGTTGAGTGGTCTGCCCAGTTGTTTTATTATTACGGTTGATGGCTTGATGCTTCTTAAATTTTGGGTGAACAGTACAAGAACTCCACACAGAACTTCACAGGATCTAGGGGGACAAGGACACCCGAGGCAGTAAGTTTCTCTTTGCAATACACTCCAAAAAAATCTAACATACAACTACAGTTGAAGGTACCGGATAACAAAATTAACAACCACAACTATTTAATCACTACAGTTTAATCCCATAATTGAAAGGAGATACAGGAGCTCCCGTAATAGCCAGAGATCCCCTGCTACTGTACAAGCTGCTAACTAAATAGTCCCTTATGGTGGAGGCCATCATTCAGGACAAGTAGCCGACCCATCTATGGCTCTATCTTATGCCTTCGACAACAAAGGGAAATTGAAAAGACTAGACATTGCAAGTGACGGCGCAATGATGGATCTGTTGCAGCAAATAGGGATGAGATCAATGCAACAATGTCTCGACGTCCATTTGCAATCAACAAACCATTTCCAACCCTTACGCATCTCCACATTGATGAAATCTCAAAGGGAGCCCAAAAGATAAACCTTCTAAGAACACTAAAGCAAGTGTACAAACAGATTTGCAACAAAAGCTTACAGCTGTCCCGTACCTAGAGGATCCAACTTCTAAACCTGAGACACATGACCCTAAAAAGTAGTCCTCATAGGCATACTGCTAGCTGTGGTCCAGAATTTCAGACATCTCAGCTAACAAATTCCTCACATACAAAACAAAATGCAGCCAGACTTCCCAATGCTATTGCAAAGTTAATGGGGCTAGAGGAACTTCCACAGAACATTAACTCAAAGGTTTCCACAGGAAGTCCACACTCCCAGCAAAAATCAAGGGAATTGGTTTCAATTCATACTGCAGAAAGAAGGTCCACAAGTGTCTACTTGAAGATGGAGCTTGCTAAAAATAACATAATCCAAGTCAGCCAAAACAAAGTGCAAAGCAACAAAACAACAGTATTGGCGACTCTTAAAATAGAGCTGCAAGAAGACACATACAGGTCAAACAGCAGTCATAAAACAAAACACGATAAAGAGAAACTAAGGTGGAATGAGGAAGAGAGAGAGGGAGTCAAACATTATGTAAAAGAGTCAAAAGCAGTAATGTCCAAGATAAATGAACTGCAAAATAAAATTATGCACCTAAACCAAGACGGTGGGAGCCGAAAAGGCGTTATAAGGAGGCAGAAATGAGAAACATGAAACAATAGCAACAAGAACTTGCAGATGCCACAAAAACATCACAGCAAATAGTAACGCCAGAAAATAGAAGTTTGGACATAGCAGAAACAATGCAAGAAGATACACCAGCTAACTCAAATATCCATGAAACACAAAAGACATCAGCAAGCAAGCCTGTACTTCCTCGGGGAAAGCAGAACCAGAACATCCAATTACAGCAGATAAACATGCTCTATGGGCCTCAACGAAAGAAGCTTAAAGCAGAAAAGAGAAGGCAGCAGATAACAAAAAATACATCAGAGCTGAGAAAAAGAGAGCACAAATCAGAAAAATTGCCGAGCACAAGAGATTTGAAGAATTTGCAGAAGCATCCCATTAAGCAGCCAAATGCAAGATAAAGAATTGCAGAAAATGTTGGACTAGCAGCTTCAAAAGCATTGTTAAGCAACAGGCAAAATGACAAATCAGACACAGATGGCAAATCCATGAACCCGGATGACAAACGGGGGAGCTCAGTGTGTTTAAAATCAGATCAAAACGGCCACTCAATAGATCAGTTAACTGACTCACAAATGACAAAAGTTACTGCCAACTCCAACAAGGACACAAAGTGCACCCATGATTCACCGAACAAGTTAGTGACATAAAACCACCAAACATCAGGCACAGATGATGACAGATGAAGAAATCATGAAGACAATCATAACTCCAAGGACATTGGCTAGGGCATTGAAGCCTCAGAGACCAATGCCACACAAACTGCAGCAAAGTAAGCTCAACAAAAACAACATCTCCACCATAGCAGCAGAGGCAAATGAAACCATATCAAAGTCAACAGAAACCATACCAGGAAATCATGAGCCAAACAGGCTGCCAATATACGAAAAACCTCAACAAAATGTGGATGCTAAACAGATGGACAACAGAAAAAATACAGTCCGAGATAAACCTTCGCAAAGAATGGAGGAAGCCACTCAACTAAATCCAGGTGACGGGGTAAGATCAGGCCTAATAGCACTCAGAATAATGCAAATCAGGCATTAGGGTTCTAGACAAACGGTTCATAACTTCTTATTCACATTACTACCATTAGACTAACATGCACTTTATCATTCATGTGTCAAGGTGTGTACACAATATCAACAGTTTCTGATGATCAACAGGAACACCTGATACTTGATGAAGTCGATGTCAGACTTCAGATAACTGCAACAGGTAAGCAATTATGTGGCTACAAGCTCTAAAGTGCAATTCTTAACAATGATCTCAATTCTCCACAGAGAGTAAACCATCAGAGAACAGGGGAAACATATACTCTGTTTTGTTTCTGGTCTAACCATATCTATTGCATTTCCCCTCCAAATGCTTTTGTCGAATTGATTCGTCCATGAATACACATACCCACATTCAAACACCAGTTACACCTCTTTGCAAAAAAAAGCAGCTGACTGCTGATGCTCTTGCTCAAAGAGGGAAATAAACAAGCCATGTAAATTATATACGAGTCAAAAAGAATGCAACTCATCAACGATTATCTTTCTTCCACGTGATCAAGAAACAGAAATTTTTTACATTAGTGTGTATAATTTTTACAACATAAGTAGCTGAGTCTGCGCATGCTATTGCAGATGGCCAAGAGGATTGCAAATCAATTCCTGTGATCGACATGAGAAGCAGCAGGCGCCTATAAAGATAGAAAAGCAAGAGCCACTGACAGAAGATGAGCTTTTTTCGAAGCAGAAACTCATAACTCACCTTTTTCTAAATACAGCAGAGGCACTATTCAAGCTTAACATTCCTATCAGCATTCTTAACTATGCTAGCGATCAGATATGTGAAAAGAAAGATAACAAGATCATAGTGGACAGTGGCTATGAACTGCTGAAAAGAAAAGGAAGACGAGAATTATTCTATTATCCTAGCATCAATATTTTTAAGACTTGCACAGGAATAAGGTCTCTGGATGATTTAGTAAGACAACTGCATAAGGACTTTCAGGCCCTGAGATCATATGGAAGAAAAAGAAGGGATGAATATGATTACGCAAACTGTAAACTCCAAATGCTGGAATACGATATCTACAACAAGTATCCTAATTTAAACTGCATGTGGGACTACGGCTGGAATGAGGTGAAGTTTCCATATGCGAAAAAGGATGAGGTGATAAGCAGCATAGAGCAGCTAATGCTTGATGAACTCGTGAGTGAGATAATAGACTACTTGTAGATTATTTGTAAAGCAGATATATATATGAATCAAATTAGTAGAAGAGTCTTCCTTCTTGATTTCATCTCCAATTTTGATGCCTTCATGATATAAACCCTTCAGCAAATGCGTTAAAAGTTCAAGTTGTCACGGGATCTGAGAGACAAACTTAATTTCATTCCTCCATTTTTAGATGTTATACTTATACCCTATGTTGCACGGGTACTTCTTTTAGGTCACGTACTCGTACCCGTACCCGTGCCCGATACAATACGTATCCTGTATAGGTACACGTACCCATTCCTAAAATTTCAAAATCTTGTCGTTTTCCGTCCCAGTACCCGAATCCGAACCCGTATCCGTCTCTGTGCAACCTAGCTTATACCCATCTAACTTGTCACTTAAAAAGTCACACATGATGTAGCCGGGAAAACAATTTCAGACTATGTAGACATTGAAAAGCAGGCAATGTTATGCCCCCGCTATTACCCCCATACATGAGTTTAGGGACACTTGTAGCTGCTTATGTAGCTCAACAGTTTGATAGTGAGAAGACTAGGCTCAAAACATGCATAAGGCAATAATATGATACAAAACTAGAGACACAACAATGCCTGTTTTTATAATATGAAACTCTATTATTAAAGGGCCTCAAACACAAATCCCCAATGCCATCAAAAAGCATATATGGCAAAGAAACCGTCAGAATAAGATGCATGAAATCATGAGCTACCAAGGAAATTTATTGCCATTAAAATATGCAAGAAAAACTAAAAGATTGCACCTTGACACATAGAATACAGACACAAGTCGTATGAATCTGACGGCAAGATTTAAACACAACCATAACAAGCCTAACTGGAATAAGAAGTGAAAGGTTACATTAATTGTAAAAAGTAGCAAATGAACTCTGCTTCAGATAGCCAACAGAAAATACAAAGCACATTGCCACCAAAAGAAATCCATATAGACAAAGGAACCTTCTAAAGGAATAAGAGGAAAGAAACCACAGTCTATCTTGTGAAACATAACAACCAAAAACTACCACTTTCGCAGCTAAAAACTACACAGCAAGTCACGTAGCAGCAAGACATGTGCAGCAGTCCATTCAAGCACACGACATATTCATTTGTCTGCAATCAACGAAATCACCAAAACCATTTAAGCAATTTGCGCCCAAGGAGCTGTCACATACCTGAACCAAACATCACATTGCCAACTTAATACATCATTCAACATTCAAGAATTGCCAAACATAAAGAATTGATTCAACAATGGAACAAGAAACAATAGACAAGTATCACCCATGAAGTAAGGCACATCCCTTTTAACTAAACAGACCAAACAGCAAATAACTATCATAATTGAGACAAACAAAATTAACATAACATCACTAAATACTACCTCAATAATAGGAAGGGGGCATTCTCTGATACATGCCACTAGGAGGACCTTGAGGAGGCCCTTGAGGAGGACCCTGTGAAGGAGGGTGGTTCTGGTTCATATACCCACTACCAGACGAAGAAAGAACATAACCACCACTGCTTTCTTGATATGAAGGCGGCACTCCCATAGAACTCGGCGGTGGCGGCATCCGATACGACCCATACTCCCCAGAGCCTGGTCCACCATACTGTGTATGCGACCCACCATACGGCCCACCAACCGAACCACTATACCCACCAGCAGCAGGACCTTGAGCCGCCCCCATTCCCATTCCCATTCCCGGACCAGAATTAGGCCCAGGCCCATAACTCCCGTAGCTCCCCATCGGCCCACCATACTGCGAATTCATCGGACCGGGCATCCTATCACCACCCATCTCACCGGGTAAAACCGGATTCACTGTTTTGCCTTTCTTTCCATCTCCAGCCAACTTACACATAACTTGGTGTCCATCAATCATCTTCATCGGTTCCATCAACGACATCCTGGCACCTTCCTCGGTCTTGTAAACAAAAAAAGCAAACCCCCTCGCTTTCCCACCTTGCCTATCAAACCCTAAAGGACCCTCTTCAATCTCCCCAAAAGCAGCAAAGAAATCCAACAACCTCTCAGCAGAAATCTCATAAGGAACATTCCCAACATAAATCTTTCTAGTCGCTTGGTCCTCGCTATTCGGCCCACGCCCCGCCGACGCTAAATGAGTAACAGTCATACGACCATCAATCTTCTTGCTAGGCTGACGAAGCGCCAAAAGAGCACCATCAACATGCTTAAAAGTAACAAATCCATAACCTTTGGACTTACCCGTGGTTTTATCGGTGATAACAACGGCTTCATCGAGTTCTCCGTAAGTAGAAAAGAGTGATTTAAGAGAATCTGTTGTTGTGTTAGGGCCGAGGCCAGGAACGAAGAGTTTACGACGCGAAACGTCGGAATCAGCAAGCGCGCGAGCGGAAGAAAGGACGTCGGAGTAACGAACGACGGCAGATTGAAGGAGAGAGAGGATCTGTTCGTGCGTAAAAGGTTCGAGGAGTTTGCGCGCGTCGTCGAGAGTTAAAGTTTGGTTTTCAGATGGTGGCGTTAACTCTGAAGGTGAGATTAGGGTTTGGTCGGTAACAAAGGAATTACCATTCTCGTCGGCTTTGCGCTTCTTTAGAGCTTCCATTTAAGAGATAGAGAGAGAGAGAGAGAGATGAAGGGAAAACCCTAGTTAACGCGGAAGGGAGAGAGAGTGGGGTTTTAGGAGTAGGATTTGGGGAAATTTGTGAAGTCGGAACAATATTGGGAGAATGGTAGGAGGAGATTTATGCAGTATAAATAAGGAAAACCTTCATGGACTTACTAGCCCAAATGCCCAATAAGCGTTCTCTTCACGTAATAGGACATGATCTGGTAGTATAGGCATTTGGCATTATCTTCGATCCCAAAGATTTTAGGTACTTTAACTTACTTACCTATTAAAAATAAATCTCATTTTATCTTTTACGTTTCATGATCTAATGATGATGTAAGAGCTCATAACAACTACTAGTTTTTAAACCCGTGCATAATGCACAGGAATTTTTATGTAAGCATTTTTTGGTATATTTATTAAATATATCGAATAATACACATTTCAAATGGTTCAAATGTTATAATGCATATAAATGAATATCAATGTATATACACGTGTAATAAAGTCTATCCACCAAAAAAAACAGATATAACGAGATAAATAAAAAATAGTCAAGTGGAAATTCATATTATGAATAATGGTTACACATTTATAAATACTTCCTTATACACTACATTGGTTGTTGTATTTGAGCTTTCCTCAGTCTTTATCACAAATTAATATTTTCAAAACTTTTTTTCTGGTAGCTCTTTATGTGGAGGTATAAAATTGTCTATGGGTGAAAATTACCTGAGGAAGATATAAGCCTATGTGAGAGAGATTGTCCCTGGCTTTTATTTATCGTCACTGCAAAGCACACAAACCAAAGGGAACTACCTTTTTTGGAATTTGATAGAAAACCTTGTTGAATCCGATGGCGTGAGTGTCATTCATGGAATAAAAACTTTATCGCCCACATTACTCCCATATACAACCACAACTTAAACGATTCGATTGCCAAGATGCTTACCACCCAACCTCGTACCATTGCACAAATCATAAGTTTGGTTAATATTCCTTAGAAGCATAATGAGTGCACCTACCTTCAGTCTTATACTATGATTTCGTAATCCAGAGCATCTATCCAGCAGATTAGATCTAATGGATTCCAAAGTTCCCTTCTCCTTTGAAATTGCCTCTGAGCTCAAGTATGTTCTTTCTTCACCTGACAATTGCGACAACACATGGTCACATACCATCTCAACAATATCATTAGTTGGAACAAGAATAGCTTGTTCCTGGAAATAAGTGGGTTCCTATAAGTGATCCTCAAAGGCCAGATATATGCTACCAATTATAGCCACAATAGAGTCATCTCCTCCATCTACTAATGTTTCGTCAGGAATTTCTACATCGGCCTCCCATCATTTAATGTCCTCCAAATCTGAAGTAGAGTATCCTCTCTTGAGGCGCATATTTTGGGTAAGTCTAAGCACATGACAAAAGTACCATAGGTAAGAACTATTGATTTCAGAGAATATAACTGGCAATAATATTTAATTTGTCTGAAGTCACCAGCAAAGACCATCACCTTAGCACCAAATGGGATATGTAAGTTTGCAAGATTTAGGGACTGTATAATGTCCTTCAAACTTCTATCAAGAGTTTCAAAGCAATATTTATGCATAATAGGTGCTTCATCCTAAATAATCAGCTTCGTCTTGATAAGGAGTGTTGCTAAGTCTGATCCTGGCTTAATACCTAGACATGTTGAGTTATCAGTATTTAATGGAAGTCAAAATCTGAAATGAGCAGTACCCCCTCCTGGAAGAAGTAAAGAGGCAATACCACTTCTTGAAGCCACTGGTAAAACGATCTGTCTCTTACGTCGTATTGCAACACACAATGTTCTCTAAAGGTATGCTTTTTATGTTCCTCCGTGACCATATATGAAGAACACACCTCCTTTACCTCTTGAGACATCGTTTATAATTTAATGATAAACTTTATACTGTTCGACATTCAAGCCTGAATATAGCTGTTGGAACTCTTCTTGTAATTGTCCTCTGTCATAAGATAACTTATCCTTTATGAGCTTATTTTGACCTTCCATGATCATCATGGAAAAGGCATCTCGCTAAATCTACGCAGTGTGCTACCATTACTTTGTAGCTTTGCCTCGATGTCAGCCACCGCATAGTTTTGCAACTATTCATCGCTTTGTTGCTGGGCTGTAAAACAAAATTATTACTCAATTTTAAAACTTAAAATCGTTCGAAAGAGTAACATCTTCTAATCTATAAAAGGCAACAAAAATATTTATATACCTTCGTCTTGGAGTAGTCCGCGCTATCTGTGAAGTATATCATCAGAAAGAAGATGCCAAGTCTTTTGCCAAATAGTCTCGGGTTTTGACAAACTGCAAGGTAATAGGAGCATGGAAAAAAAGATTGCGTAGATATACTCCCGATTCTCTAAAGCTTGCTTCCATTATCGCATCAACTTACTCTTTGTCATCATCTAAAAGACTTATGGCATAACATGCTTCTTTGAAGGTGGGATGCAGTACACCATCCACAACACGTATGTCTTCATATGTTGCACCTTTCACAATATTCAGCAAGGTCCTCAAATAAAAATTCTCACTGGCACTTGGTGTGACATGATAAATTCTTCCCATTGGAAAGCCCTTTTTCCTTGGTGTCCATTCACGTCGATCTTGCTGCCGCACAAATTTGGTTGAGAACTCAACATAACTCAATTTCCTTGCATCATCATATTTCTTATTACATTCCATTTAGGATAGAAACATGGTTTCGTCAATGTTCGACCTCTCAAGAACTGATCCTACATCATCACCATTAGCGTACAGGACGATATGCTTGTCAGGTAAATGGAAACTTAGCCTCTCGACAACGGGTATCTTGAAGTGAATGGTGAAACCAAATATCCTCCATATAGCTTCACATGAGAATATATACCGGCAATCACTGTACATCTTGATTTCATCAATTTTGTTAGGATCATCAGTGCTTTGACGATTTTGATATGTTGTTGTAACTCTATCATATCCCTTGTTTATATACTTAAACAAATATTTGATAGATCTGGATCGGTTGCACCACTCAACATTGATATGTGCACGATACTTATAGAGTAATTGAGCATTATATGGGAAAACGAATCTATTGTTGAGCTGCACACCAATTTTATTTATAATGCACATATAATCTTGTTAATGAATCTGCATCTGGAAACTTGTCTTGCCAATGTAGAAATAAAAGTATATGTGCATGTGGCAAGCCACATGGAATTCATAGTATATACTACTGCAGCGTACATATTCCAGATCGGAATTCTAAGTGTTTAGTAAAAAAACAATTTGAAAAGTCATATCTACTACCCTTCTAAAAGTAGGTTTCTCGTTACTGTTCAAAGGAACGACGAACTGAGTGAGGAAAACCCGAAATTTACTATAGACAACGGATGAGGAAATCTGAGCCCTTCATCTCTGGGCTAACATGAGCCTCACGATCTTTCTTTCTCTCTTACTCTCTCTCCTAACCTCCCTGTGGTATCAATTCACTTCATGCCACTTTCATTTTCTCATCTCTTTCTCCTCTCCTCTCTCCATCTCTTCTCTCTCCTCTTTGTAAACTGTAAAGATTAGGGTTTGCCAAACGGGTTTGATAAATGATGTCCGAGTGGGAAAATGATGCGGAAATTGGATTAACAAAGCATATATCCTTAGTCGTCGAGTGCGCAAGATTAGGGTTTCTTCTCATGTCTCCTTGCACGCATTCAGCTTGAATTAGAAATTAGTAGGTTCGGCATCCTTCTTCATCTCTTTTTTCTTCAAGTTTTTCTCCTTTTTGTGTTATTTTCTAATTGCTTTCTACAAATTCCTTAAATTTCAGAGTCGAAAATATGTTCAGGGTTCACTCTTTGTTGATAAAAAAGTATATGAATTATGTAATTTGACTTAGATGAAATAAACTGGTAGAAGCTTTAAATTTCAGATTAGAGATGGTTCTTATTTCCAGATCTTCTATTCTCTATCAAAATTTCAGTTCTAATGCTCATCCTAAAATAATAGTGGTTAACTATAATACATAATATTTTACATATGCCAAATTATCTAGAGTCACTTCAACATAATCCTTTAAAATAACGCTCTTGCAACTGTCCTGCCCATACCTAAAACAGAAAAGCAAAACGTCATGAGTCGAGTATCAGAAACATGTTACCGTAACATCGTAAATTCATTTCAATTCATTTTGTTTGCAAATAGAGAGGAGAGAATATAGTCAAACCATTTCATAAACATATAATACATATCATACAAATTGTTATAGAGCATTATCATCTTTTATTAACCTCATTATCAGAAATATTTCTTTGGTTACTTGGCGAGTACAACAGATGCATAGCCATGAAAACATAATTAAGTCTCCCATCAAAAGGTGGCATATAATGTCGTAGATTATCGTAACATAAGGCAAGGCCATCGAGGACATTCATCCCTCATTAAAAGGTGGCATATAATGCTAATAGTAACAGAAGACAAAACCACCAAAGACATTCATTCCCCATCAGAAGGTGTCATATAATGCCAATAGTAACAGAAGGCAAAGTCACTGAGAACATTCATCCCCCGTAAGAAGGTGGCATATAATGCGAATAGTAACAGAAGGCGAAGTCACCGAGGATATTCACCCCCCACTAGAAGGTGGCATATAATGTCAATAGTAACAGAAGGCAAAGCTACCGAGGACATTGTCCCCCATCAGAACGTGGCATATAATGCCATAATGTGGGTGCGTGGTGCCACCGAGGACATTGTCCCTCATCAGAAGGTGGCGTTGCCGCCAGATAACATAATGACACATACACGGCCTAAAGAACATATATAGTACTGCTATGAACCATATTTCACTTAGATTTATCATATTTCGTATCTTTTAAGCACTTTTCATATATAATAGTAAAGTCATTGCATAAAGTCATATCAAATCATTCATAAAAATATATATAAATCATACTTCTCATAGCATCAAATTATTTATCAAACCACTTGCATAATCAAACATTCATATCCCGCACACCATAAATAACATAACATAAACATTACACAAACAGTATCATATAAAACATAATTGGAAGGGGGAGTGTGTGTGCTAACAGTATACTTTACCTGAAATCATGCGTAACAATTTTGATAGTCAGGGGAGGCCTCTAAAATATCCTTTATCATGATGATAATAAGCTAAGGAAGCAATAGAGATGTGCAAGGCAGAGTAGCTGTAGGCAGCAGGATGCTGACAGCGTGACGAAAGTGCAATGATGAAGCTTTGGTAGGATTCTAGCATGCACAACAATACCTTAGTAGAGGAGAGAGAGAGAGAGAGAGAGAGAAAAACGCAAGAAATAGGAAAAGGGGGTTGCAAGCAAGAGTAAGGGGTGGCTGGGACGTGGGAGCCAACGGCTAGACATGTGGAGATGTGATGTGGTGGGGGGTGCACAGGCGGCGCACTAACATCATGGATAATGCTACGGTGGGGCGGCTAGCCAAAAATAGCGGAGAGAGAGAATGTGAAACAGAGGCTTGAGATGGGTTGCTTGGGCTACGTTTTTCGACGGGATTAGGGACATTGCCAACGAATTATTGAATGAGGAAGTACTGGTAATAGAGGGATTTGAGTGAGTGGTAATGAAGTGATGAACATGGCTATTTAGTATTTATAGCCATTGTTGGGGTGTCTAGAAGCTCAGAATCCATGAGCTTGGTTGATGGGTTTGATAAAAACCATGGATGGGCTTCTAGAAAGCTTTATAAACCACTGTCATTTTACTGGTTTTGGATAGGGTTCCATCTACTGAAAAGCTTAAAGAATTGAGTTGTGTGTTGAGTTCGGTGTTTTGAGACAAAATTTGATGAACATTTTGATCGAGGGGAGGAAGAAGAGAGATGGGAGAAAGGAGAAAGTCAACGTTATTCACGTTCAAGAACTATTTTATTCTTCATTTTCTTTTAGGAAAAATTGTTAGAAACTACCTTTTAAATACACTTTTTTTTAAAAAAAAACTACCTTATATCACGTTTATTTTACAAAACTACCTTATAAGTGGAAAAACTTTAAAAAACACTACCAAATGTAGAATTTACTAACCATGGTTAATTATTCCCTCCAATTATCCCTCTAATATAAGATTATGAAAAACCCCTTAAATGACCTCAACCACCCTCTTTGTTTATTCCTTCACAGCAAGATTTTTTCATCCCTTCCACAATCGAATTGCAGAGTAGTAGCATTAGCATATCACTCGTTGCCTTCTAGACTCGTTGAAATTTTTTTCACTTCCTCACTGTCAAATTTCTCACTGCAGCATTTTTTCACTTTCTTTCAATTACCCCAACCAGGTACACAAGCATCAAATTGCATCTAAGTCATTAAGAGAAAAAACATATATTGCAAGTTGGGTTAAAAATGGAATTGCAGAGCAGTATTTAGTGATTTTAACCAACGAATTCCAAGCGAATTCCCATCGAATTCCCAATATCACTTGTTTCCCCTCTGTTCTGTGATGAACTAGAGATATCTTTGTCTCCACTTGATCCAGATAATTGGGACCCATCATTAATATCTAGACGATAAGGCACAGTTGTGCACATGTTAGCCATCTATGTTTACATTATAAGTAGGGGCTTAGGGCAATAATTATGGCGTTCATAGTCATGAATGCAATTGCTTTTGCCCTTCTGTTCAGAGAGCTGAGGATTGATGCTGAAATTCGTAGTATAAATTTATGGGAAGATTTCACTGAGGTGGCTTGAGAATTACCCTTACTACGTTGAGAGTCTAGAAGGCAACGAGATATGGTATAATGGTAATGCCGCTGCTCTGCAATTCAATGTGTGAAGGGATGAAAAATTGCTGCTTTGAGGGAATAAACAAAGAGGGTGGTTAGGGTCATTTAAAGGAGGTATTTTCGTAATCTTAAATTAGAGGGATAATTGGAGGGAATAGTTAACCATGGTTAGTAAATTCTACATTTGGTAGTGCTTTTTAAAGTTTTTCCACTTATAAGGTAGTTTTGTAAAATAAATGTGAGATAAGGTAGTTTTTTTTTTTAAAAAAAATGTCTTTAAAAGGTAGTTTCTAACAATTTTTCCTTTCTTTTATTTTATGAAACCAAACTTTACCCACATACTGCTTCCAACATTCTCATTTACAACTTACTAATTCATTTAATTAGTTTATTTAAAAAGTTCTTATATCATAACTTAAATTTAGAGCATGCATACATCATAGTTAAAGCAGATTTTTAACCACTAGTTATGATTATCATTTAATCAAACAAGTTTAAAATTTCGGATATTATAATTGTGCCTTTGTATTTTAGCGGAAAAAAAAGGATAGATAATAAGATGAATCAACATTTTATAGGAGAAGTTAGATCAGATGAATCAACATAAAAGTTAGGATTAGATGGATCAACATGTTAGTGGAAAATTGGTTGTGATGCAATCTGCAAGTGAGGATATTTACGTTATGGTATATTGGTAGTAGCTCTTTTTGGGGGAATGAGGATTAGAGTTGGCAGACAATTTGGAAGTTAGCACTCATAATAGTAACCCAAAACACTATAATTAACATGGATCGACAGCTAAAACTAATGGCAGTAGTTTCTTTTATAGCTCTTCCAATGATTTTTTAAAAGTTAAAAAAGCATGGCAATTTTGCGGGTACACCAATTATTACAGGTCGACTCACAAATCGTTTTTTAGCTCGCATATGTGGGTACACGAATAACTAGGTAGTTGGTTAAGAATATCCCTAAAAAACACTCTCATAAATTGATTACATTCCTTAAATATAAAAGCCAAAAAAGAACAACACTAACTATCTTTAATAATTTAAATGTTTGTGGTTTTGTAAACGGTGTTTGTTTGAGTAGTAATGGTAGAGCGGGTGGAATGGGGTTTTGGTGGAGGGATATAAATGTCACTCCTAGCTCTTTTTCAACTCATCATTTTATAGGAGATGTTTATGATAATAATAATGTGTTATGTTGGCGTGCGGTTGGGATTTATGGATGGCCGGAGAGAGAAAATAAGTATAGAACTTGGGAGATGTTGTCACGGATAAAAGCTATGAGTGGGGCCCCTTGTCTTATGTTTGGGGATTTCAATGAGATTTTATGCCAGGAGGAGAAAGAGAGGGGGAGTTCCAAGGAGTGAAAGGGATATGGATGCTTTTAGAGTAACCATGGACGACTGTGAGTTGCGTGACTTGGGTACAAGGGATGCAAGTTTACGTGGAAAAGGGGAGATAGTCCAACTACTCTTGTAAGGGGAACGTCTTAATCGTTGAAACAGTGGGCAGCTTGTACCTTCGGCAACATTAAAAAGAAAATCAAGGATACGAAAGACAAATTAAGAGCAGCCCAAACACATGATCCAGATGCAGCAATGCTGAAATTATGTACAGACCTCTCGAAAGAGTTAGACGAGCTGCACAGGCAAGAAGAATCGTACTGGTTCGCTCGATCCCGAGCCAATGCTTTGAGAGACGGAGATAAAAGTACGGCTTATTTTCATCAGAAAGCAAGCCAACGGAAACAATACAACTCCATCTCGGGGTTGTTTGATGAGAATAATGTATGAAAAGATAGTGCTGAGGACTTAGAAAATTTAGTGTCGTCCTATTTTGGCACTCTTTTTTCATCTGAGAGTCCGACTGATTTTGAGCAAGCTCTGGAGGGCTTAGACATGCTGGTCACTGAGGAGGTGAATGCAATGCTGAGTGCAGAACCCACTGAAGAAGAAATTAAAACGGCCTTGTTCCAAATGCATCCAAACAAAGCACCGGGACCTGATGGTATGCACGCTTTATTTTTTCAAAAATTTTGGCATGTTGTGGGAAATGATATAATTGCTTTTGTGAAACATTAGTGGCTCGGTGAGGTGGGTCTGGAGGAAATAAATAGAACTTGTGTGGTGCTAATTCCTAAATGCGCACATCCAAAGCGTATAACAGAATTTAGACCAATAAGTAATGTGTTGTACAAGATAATTGCAAAGACGATGGCTAATAAATTAAAACCATTGTTAGGTGATATTTTCTCTGAAAATCAAAGTGCTTTTGTTCTGAAGAGATTAATCACTGACAATGCTCCTATAACTTTTGAAAATTTTCACTCTATGAAGAGAAGAGGGGAAGGGAAAGAAGGTTCAATTGCTCTGAAACTCGACATGAAAAAAGCATATGATAGAGTAGAATGGAGTTTTCTTGAGAAGCTGATGTATAGATTGGGTTTCTGTGATGTGTGGATTGAAAAAATTATGTACTGCCTTGCCAGTGTGTCATTTGCTTTCAAAATTAATGGAAAAGTCTCTAGTTCCGTTATTCCATGTAAAGGTTTACGTCAAGGTGACCCTATATCCCCATATTTATTTCTTCTGGTTGCCGATGCTTTTTCTGCTCTCATTTCAAAAGCAGCTCGGGAGAAACGTATCCATGGGGCAAGAATCTGTAATAGTGCTCCTAGAATATCACATCTTTTCTTTGTAGATGATAGTATCCTGTTTGCAAAAGCCACTGTTAGAGAATGCTCAGTAATAACTGATATTATCAGTAGATATGAGAGAGCATCTGGTCAAAGAGTCAATCTTGATAAAACAGATGCGGTCTTCAGCAAATGTGTGGATATTATTCAAAGACAAGAAATTGTGGCTATTGTGGGTGTGAAGGAAGTGGAGAAACATGACAAGTATTTGGGGTTACCTACGATTATTGGCAAATCAAAGAAGGTAATCTTTGCATCTTTAAAAGAGAGAATCTGGAAGAAAATACAAGGCTGGAAGGAGAAACTCCTATCAAAGCCCGGGAAAGAAGTTCTTATAAAAGCAGTGGTGCAGGCTATCCCAACTTATATGATGAGCATTTTCAGGGTTTCGGACGACATTATTGATGAAATTCATGGGATGTTGTCTTGATTTTGGTGGGGTTCGAATGAAACGAGTAAAAAGATGCATTGGTGCTCATGGGATAAATTCTGTAAACCTAAGGCTATGGGAGGAATGGGTTTTCAGAATCTTCGTATTTTTAATCAAGCGTTGCTTGCCAAACAAATGTGGAGACTCCATGTGAACCAAAACACTCTGCTGCATAAGATACTAAAAGCCCGCTATTTTAGATATGATGATGTGTTAGATGCAAGGAGAGGTCTAGACCCAAGTTATTCGTGGAGGAGCCTATGGGGTGCAAAATCCCTTTTGCTGAAGGGCCTTAGTTGGAGGATGGGAGATGGAACAAGCATCAAGGTCTGGGGGGATACGTGGATTGGTGGAAACAAAGCAGCTGCTGTGCCTCTATCCAACGCTGCTCAACAAACTCTGATCAGCGTAGCAGATTGTATTGCAAGTAATGGGCGTGAATGGAATGTTCAACTCGTTAAACAATGTTTTGTAGAGGAAGACTGCAAAGCCATCCTCCAAACTCCATTACCTATGTTCCCTTCAAAGGATGTGCGGTATTGGGGCTCAACAAAGGATGGATTGTATAACGTCAAGTCGGGCTACTGCTTTGGGCTGCTGGGTGGGCGAATGGAAACGCCTGATGTGAGTGAAATCTGGCGCATTGTATGGAGCCTTGGAGGCCCCCGAAACTCTCTCACTTTGTGTGGCAAGTGTGTAATGGCAATATGACTGTGAAGGAGGAGTTATATAGGCGGCACATTGCTCAAGATGAAATATGTTTGTGCTGCGGTGTGGAGGTGGAGTCATGTAATCATGTCCTCTTTGAGTGTGGTGAGGCACGAGAAGTTTGGCGGAGCACCAAGCACGAGACAATTGTTCTAGCAGCCCCTATTGGATCTTTTTCTTCGAAGCTACTGTGGTGGGTGAATAAGGTAGCCATGAATGAGGTGTGTGAGATCATGACAGTAGCCCGGGACATATGGTTCTGCCTCAACAAATTCGTCTATGCGAATGAAAACATCAATGCCCAAGCTATGGCTATAAGCTTCCTACGAATGGTGGAGGAATACAAAAAAATAGTCAAGGTATGTATTCCCCTCTGTCTAGCCTGGTGCTGGTTTGAATCTATCAGCTACTTGCTGCAAATGTCCACAGGAGGGGGTGATTAAGATCAATGTTGATGCGCACATTGTTGAGGGGAGGTATGTGAGTTTGGGCGTGGTGTTAAGGGATGCATGTGGCTCGGTCCTGCTGATGGCAACAAAGAGGCTGGTGGGGAGCCGAAACTCGACTATGGCTGAAGCGGAGGCGATACGGTATAGACTTCAAGTAGCGCAAAGATCAGGGTATGGCAATGTATGGATTAAGTGTGATGCACTCACAGTGGTTCGCTCTACCCTTAGTGAAGCTGAAGGTCTTTCTCCAATTTTTTTGCTATATGATGATATAAGAAATTTGTCCAAGTCTTTTAGTTTGTTTCGTTTATCTTATGTGAAAAGGGCTGGGAATATATTAGCCCATTTGGTGGCAAGATGGGATACAAAAAGTAGTAATGAACTAGTTTGTATGTTTCCAATTCCCCAAAATATTATCACTTTGGCGGAATATGATTTGCAATAATATCTTGACTAATTTTTCCCCTCAAAAAAAAATATATAATGGAAAATATAGAAAAAAACTCCAAAATATTGCCCGATTCAACAACTAGTTAAAGTATTAATATACACAAATTGGGATAGAAGATTTGCGAGTTGACTGTAGGAGTTTACTTTATGTACAGAAACCTTTGTTTTTGTGAAAGCAATCACATCATCAACTCAGCAATAAGCAGACAAGCCCACATCAATTGATAGAAATCCACGTATTAGCCTTTTAAAGGCCTGTTTCATGCGTTGAACAAGCATCTGTAATTCTTCATCTTCCTCCTCCTCACTCCTCAGTTCTCAGTCTTCTCACCATCATTTCTCTCTTTCTCTCATTAACCCAGAAACCTCAATATTTCCCACTTCCAGTAATTGTAAGTGCTATCTTTCTCCCTCATTTATGAGTCTTATTGTTTTTGTTCTTTAACCCAGAATTGTATGCGTTAGATTTTTATTATTTTTTGGCACTTGTATATGTAGTATATTATTAGAGGGTTTTCTGATTTGGGTAGCTTCTATATTGGAAAATATGTGATCTAATTGTTGTAATATGTAGATTAATTGTAGAACATGGCACCATCTACGCTTATATGTGACACAGATGCTTGGCAAAACTTGAAGGTAACTATTTATACACTTTTCTGCCTGATTAAAATCTTCTTAAAATTACTGATTTATGAGATTTTTTTCCGTTTTCTTAATAAATGAATCATTCATAGATGAATGTTGAGGAAATCAAGAAGACCCATCTTCGTGATTTGATGAGTGATGCTGAACGATGCAAGTCCATGATGGTGTATGTTTCCTGCCCCCCTAAATTTCATTTATAAGTGTGTGAAGTTATGAGAATGATTGTATTTTCCTTTTTGTAAATTATTACATAACATAATCCACTTAATTAATTCTAATTTTTGTTCTTGTTGTTACATTTTGTGAAGTGAATTTGATGGTTTGCTGTTGGATTACTCCCGGCAAAATGCAACTCTTGACACCATGAATAAATTGTATCAGCTGGCAGAGGTGGGTTAGAGAAAATTTTGTTGAGTAAAAAACTTTATTAAGTATAATAAAATTTCACTTATATATCTAATTCTTGTTTCCTGTGTTCTGTAGGCTGCCCATCTCAAAGATAAGATTAAGCAAATGTTCAATGGAGAGCATGTAAGTTTCGATGATCATGTACTTAAATTCATTTTTGACTTATTAGTTAATTCTTAGCTCTTTGCAAGAGATAGACCCATCAAATCCTTTTGAAAGAATTTATCTTTCATGTATAGCAAAGTAGCAGACTTCCTCTTCTAATTCTATCATTTCCATGTTTAAATGTCATCAGATCAATAGCACTGAGAATAGGTCTGTTCTTCATGTTGCTCTTCGTGCACCGAGAGATGCAGTAATAAATAGTGATGGGAAAAATGTGGTCCCTGATGTGTGGCAAGTTCTGGACAAAATTCGGGATTTTTCTGAGAGAGTCCGGAATGGTTCTTGGGTAACTACACTCTCTTTTTCCTCTATAAAGCCCTTGGCTTTCGGTCTCGCAATCATGATTCTGTTTTTCAGGTAGGAGTCACAGGGAAACCATTGACAGATGTTGTTGCAATTGGCATTGGAGGGAGTTTTTTAGGACCTCTCTTTGTGCACACAGCTCTCCAGACAGGTTGGAATATGCAAGCCCCCCAATAATAAACTAAACGCTGGTTTGTCACCCAAATTAAATTCTTATGTTTTTTTCCCAATTTGAGATAAGCGTAGAACTTGAGGCTGCTGGATGTGCGAGAGGACGTCAACTACGCTTGTAAGTCTGCTCATATATGTGCTTGTACTGCTATTATAGTAAGAATTCGAAGCAAAGCATATTTTGGACATACACTTATGTAATATATGAGTTCATTTGTACATGTATATATAATTTTATGCGGTAGTATACTGGTATAATTATGTTCTGTAAATATATGCTCTTCTAAGGCTGCCATCTAACGTTTTTGGAATCCTGTTATGCTACGTTTGGGAAAGTCAATTTCATTTGAAATCCTGGAATTTGTCAAATTAGTTGTTTGGATAACCAAGAATTTCAAATGTAAAATTTCATACAAATTCTACTAATAAGCCTATGCAGGTCCAATTTTGAAGGATTTGAAATGTTAGGTTTTATGCTGTCATTTGAAATTCCCAACAATCCACCCACTTCCTTTTTCTTCGACCGACCCTAAGTCCTAACAAGTCGCCTTCTGATCACCATCTCGCCATCAATATTGGATGATCATCAAATCAATCATTTGCCTTTCTCACTCTTCTTCTTCTTCTTCTTCATAAAATCTGGGCTGCTTTGGTAAACTCCATCAATATCATCATCTTCATCTTCTTAATTTGTTCATTGTTTATCATCCTATTTAGATCTTTTTTTTTTAGGAGAGAGAAAAACAAAAGGTAGTATAGAAGTTTGGGATTCATTTTTCTTTTTCTTTTTTCTTTCTTTAAATAAAGAGAAGATAGAATTTTCATTTTCTTGTTCAATTGCATTTCTCTGTGAAGCTACCAATTGAAAGTTTTTATTTTACATCTAATATTCTACAGTAAAACTTTGCCATAAATAATAAGATGCGAAATTCCAGCATTGGAATTTTCATGATTTCCAAACATGGATTTTGGAATTGAAATCCAAGATTTCAAATGCTGAAATTCAATTCAAAAATTTGAAAGAATTGCAAGTTTCCAAACACAACCTTAAAGAAGTTGTCTTGAACATATTTGGCCTTCTGCTAAATTATAAAAATAGGCTCTAAAAATAAAAGAAAAAACAAATGATTATATTTAATAAGCTCTCGTATTAATTTTTTTTTTTTTTTTACAAAATAAAACATGTAATGTATGGGGGTTTAGGACAATGTAATTAAAATAAACAATGAACATCAGATTTTTGGGCCCTCTAAGATGAGGGTCAAGTTTTGTAGGTCACTTAATACACCCTCTGAGATTAAGATTCAATAGCTTCTTGAAATGGCGATCATATTATGGACTTTATCTTTGAAATATCAGCCAATATATATATATATATATATATATATATATATATATATATATATATATATATATATATATATATATATCGGTTTTTTCACCAAATACCCCTGACAAATAAATTTATTCACCAAATACCCCCACTTTTTTCAAAATTCACCAGATACCCCTGACCTTTAAAAAAATTCACTAGATACCCTTTTGTCGACGGACAATTTTGCCCTAAGTCAACTTAATTAGCCCTAAGTCAACCTAATTAATCCTAACTAACCCTAACCCAAGTAACCCTTCTTCTCCCCTAACCCACCACCCCCACCCCCCAACTCCAACCCCCCCCGCATTTGACCCACCACCACCCTCCAACAACCCCAGCCCCACCACCCTCCAACAACCCCAGCCCCACCAGGCCCCCTTTCCCTCCCCCTCCCACGCAGCTCCCCTCCCCTTCCCACGCATCCCCCTCCCCTCCCACGCATCCCTCCTATCCCCTCCCACGCAACTCCCCTCCCCGATCCCACCACCCCCAACCCACATCAACCGACGAGATCGAGTGAGTGAGTGAGGAAGGGGAGGCGCCCGGCGAGATCGAGGGAGGGGGACTGATCTGAACCGACGCGAGGGAGGGGGACGACGCGAGGTGGGGGACCGACGCGAACCGACGCGAGGGAGGGGGGACGGTGTTGAAGCTGGCGCGAGGAGGGGAGGGGGTGGGGGAGGCGGGAGGGGGCCTGCGTGGGGGCTGCCGGGGGGAGGGGAGGGGCCTGCGTGGGCTGCTTGTAGGGGAGGGGGGGAGGGGGTGGGGCTGGGATTGGGTGGTGGGTCTAGGGTTGGGGGGGTTGGAGTTGGGTTAGGGAGATAGAATTTTAGGGTTTTTAGGGTTTACTTAGGGTTTAGTTAGGTTTAATTAGGATTTTTTAGGTTAATTAGTTAACGAAACATTAACGTCCGTTAGCCAAAAGGACATTTTGGGTAATTTTTTTAAAGGTCAGGGGTATCTGGTGAATTTTTTTTAAAGGTCAGGGTATCTGGTGAATTTTGAAAAAAGTGGGGGTATTTGGTGAATAAATTTATTTGTCAGGGGTATTTGGTGAAAAAACCGTATATATATATATGTGTGTGTGTGTGTGTGTGTGTGTGTGTGGATTTTCTTATGTGTGATTCTCTTCGACCTGGAAACATATGTTTAGTTGGGGGATTATGGTTAATATCCAAGTAATTAGGTCTTACTGTCACTTCTAAAGCCTGTTGATGTTGCCTATGTCATTGATGTCTCAAGATGGATAATTGCTGTGAGATCCTCAGTTGTAGAAAAGTGGACTGTCGCAGATAAGAATGGACACAGCATCTTATATTTTAAAGAGGATAGGTCCTTCATAATGTGCACATATCTAGTTTGGTCACTTCTGAGTTCTTGAGGAAATCTATAGGTAGAGGCTAATGATGATGAAAAATGGAAAACTTTACCCGTATTAATAGCATATCTTCAGAAGATGTATGGAGTGAATTTGAAGCTGTCATTACTAGTATATATTAAGGTCCAATATTCTCACTAGACTAGAATAAAACTTGTGCTGTTGTGGGGTCTAATATACTCGTTAAATTGCTTCTGCTGCAGTCTGGCAAATGTTGATCCAGTTGATGTTGCAAGAAATATTACTGGATTGAACCCTGAGACTACTCTTGGCAAGTATATTGATTTCATGCATTTCTTGGCTTTATATTGGCAATTTTATGTCTTGACTCTTGATATTTTAATTTGTCATTTGGTATAGTTGTTGTGGTATCAAAGACTTTCACGACTGCTGAAACCATGTTGAATGCTCGGACACTGAGAGAATGGATTTCCTCTGCCCTTGGGTTAGTAGATGCTATCAACTTATATTGCAATTTTGCCATGTATTTTAGATCCTGAACTTAAAGTTTATGAATAAATTCGTAGCCAGTTTGCTGTATAGGTAACTGTGCAGTATGCATATATAATAAGATAATTATAGAAGGCTAAGAGCATGGCTCTTTGTGGTGTCCTGGAACATGCATCCAAATCTATATACATTCTTTGAAATATTTCCAATCTGTATCTTTTCTGAAATTGTCAATGTAGTGGGCTGTTGGTGATTATGGGGAGCTGCTATATATACTGCGAAATGTAGTCTTATTTATATGCTGAACTTGTACTTTTACGGTCCGTTTGGTAAGAAGTCATAAATGGTGGAAATGGTAATGCATTATAGTGTAAATTTTTACTAGAAATCCAATGTCATTACCTATGGTAATGCTACTTCATCCCAATATATCCATTTTCTTCCTAAAATCTCATTACTATCCATTACCACTTGGGAATGTGGTATTGGGTGGTAATGGAAATTTATAAAAGGAAATCCATGTTTTGTGATAAAATTTCATTCCCACATGAGAACTTTTTTACAAGTTTACACTAAATTACATTATTATTACCACTATTTATGACCACTAACCAAACGGGCCGTTAGGGTTTTCTCTGTGGTCTGATACATGCATGGTTATCTGTTATTGTAGCCCTGCAGCAGTTGCAAAGCATATGGTAGCTGTTAGCACTAATCTCAAGGTGATGTCAACTCTTTCAATATAGTGTTCTTAAGCTCTAATGTACCATATCTTCTTTTTTTGTTCCTTGTCTTGCCATAGTTTAGGGACAGTATATGTTATTTCGATCAGATTTCTTTTTTCTCTGATTGGATCTTCCAGTCCGAACTGTTGGAATTTGAGTCCATTGACTTGTCAATACCTGCCGTCTTACCCTTTTAAAGATGGAGAGTGAGTCTTAGTTAGAAAGAATATATTTGAGGTCTAAGTTAGTCTTGCATTTGGGTGAAAAAACCGAAAAGGGACTGCAAAAATTCTAAGCAACAATAGGAAGTAGAGTTCCTCTTCATAGTCCCGTATAAGAGTCCCTCTTCACGGCACAAGCCCACAAGGAACTGAGAATTGAGAAAGTATTGAGTGTTATGGCACAAACTAAGTCTACCTTGGGTGAATATATCCTTCAAAGACATTGAACTACTGGAGACCTAATTCATCCCTTTGGAACCTCATGAACTTTCTTAGACTTTGCAAATTAATCCATTCGAGAGCTAGCTAGCTCCACTGGAAGTAATCTTGAATGGGATGTCCCAGGTTTGTAAGAAGGCCCGTTTCTGTTCGATTTGATCAGAGCATGCAGGCTAAAGCCAGCACCATTCTAGAAATAGAGTTTCTGGTGTGGGAAGGAGCTTTCCAGGGAAGAATGGAAGATAGGTAGTGTAAGAGCTGGACGGACACCATGAATATGTAGAATGTGAATGGACAAAAAAAAATGTATCATAATTTGAGCAGTTTGTTGGAGGAGGGCTAGTGAGGGGTAAGATTCAGGAAAACATGAACACTCTTATGGCTACATAGTCTGCAGCCAAGGAAATTTTTTATTAATGAATGAATAAGAATGTAGTATTTCTAGAACCGCTGTTCTGATATCAGCTTCTCAATTAAGATATGATCTTTTCTCCCGTGCAGCTTGTTGAAAACTTTGGCATTGATCCTAATAATGCTTTTGCGTTTTGGGATTGGGTTGGAGGCAGATATAGTGGTAAGTGTACAAGAAATTTCATGAAAGATTTTGTTACCCATCCAAGATATCTAATGATGAATTCCTTCTTTCAGTTTGTAGTGCAGTTGGGGTTTTGCCATTGTCTCTTCAGTACGGATTTCCTATTGTTGAGAAGTATGTTACTTTGCTCGTATTTTCTTATAATATTCATTTGCATATACATTACAATAGTTAATGCCTTCTGATGTTTGGGATTAAGCTTTCTAAAAGGAGCGTCAAGCATTGATCAACATTTCTGCTCAGCACCCTTTGAGAAAAACTTACCGGTAACTGCCTACATGCCGTTCCTTGTACAATTCCTTTTCTGCTCAATGGATAGGCTATTGCCTATTATGCAAATATCATTGTAGTTCTCTGATGCAACATGTCATTTATATGTTCTGAAAGGGTTTGATCTATTGCTATCTCTTCTTTATACGTTGTATATATACTTTTCCCTTGGGCCATGCTACCGTAGGAGTTGTACTATTCACATGGCTATTCATGTCTGGATAATGATTCATGCATCTATGTTCCAGAGCCGTATTCTTTAGCTACTTAATATTATGTTTGATGCTATTGTTATCATTATGTTCAGGTGCTTTTAGGTTGGTTAAGCATTTGGAATGTTTCATTTCTTGGACATCCAGCAAGAGTAAGTGTTCACTGGCTACAGGATGTACAATAATTTGTTATTGGGTTTCTGAACTGGACATTCTCCGTAACTGTTGCTAAAATGGAAATTGGACTAATAATATTCGATACTCCAAATCATACAGGCCATATTACCATATTGTCAAGCACTGGAAAAATTTGCTCCTCATATCCAACAGGTAGGCTATATTACTTCTATTTATTTTGTAGCAATGAATTTATCTAACACTTCCTCCGTTTCTAAATGCATGAACAATTTATAGTAACCATTATTCATCTACTAACCTTATCCCATATTCTCTCACAAACGTATAAGAAAAAATATAGTCAAGTGTGGTCTTATTTGATTCGTCTTGATTCATACTTTCATAATATCAACTTTTTTTTTATAACTTTTACTTATACATAATTAAAGATTATTAAGAAATAAAGTAGTGCATTGGATAACGTAGAAACGGAGGAAGTATGTTAGTATCTCTCTCCTTGAGATGCAAATTCCGCGCTTTTATTTACTCTCTTGAGTCGAACTGATTCTAGGTTAGCATGGAAAGTAATGGAAAAGGTGTCTCAATTGATGGTGTGGTGCTTCCTTTTGATGCTGGTGAAATCGACTTTGGCGAACCGGGAACAAATGGACAACACAGCTTTTATCAGCTAATTCATCAGGTCAAACTTATATTTTTCTTATAGCAGTTTCTCTTTAATTTTTTTTTAATGAAATTTAGGTTTGGTTTTTCTTTTTTTTTGGCAACAAGGTTTTGTTTTTCATTATGCTTTTATCTAATGTGAGTTAGGATGTTCTCTACTTCAATTGTACTTTTCCTGTTGATGTGCTCAGAAACTGTAGTTTTTATTTTATTTATTTATTTAAAATTACGTGCCTTTGCTTTCCGAGGTAATCGTGATGCTTTATCCTGTCATGCTGTTAGTAATGTATAATATGGGTTAACTTGATGCAGAAATGTAATATTTCATTGTGTGGGTAGCAAAAGTTGGTTTCCCCTTGTTTCCATACTGCCATCTTGTATCCAACCCATAAACTAGCGGCTGCATAAGGCTTCAATATTTGAAAATTTCAGAAAAAATTTCCGTTTTCGGGTGTTGATATCTTAATGTTCCATTTCCAGCCAAAGCTACGAAGATTGTCTTCTGAAGATGCTTTCATGTTTAATTGACCATGCGCATGACACGATTGACTTGTAAATTTTTTAGGCCTATTATGTTTGGAACAAGTATATCTCCTGAGTCTCACAGTTCAATCTTTGGAGCAAGTAAACTAATATATAAGCTAGAAAATTGAGAAGGGATAAAAAAAACTCATCCTATCATCTCAGCCCGGAGAATGTGTTACTTTCTGTGGAGCCCTGGCTTGTTCAATTCTCTCTGGAAGATTGAATTCAGAAATCAGAAATTCTCTTTTGGTAAAAGAATGTACCTCTCAATCATCTCTATTATCAAGAAGCTATTCACCATGATTGGGACTCATAACATATCCTTCTCCTCTATTTCGATTTATAGTGACCTTTTTGCTATCTTCTCTGGGTTGCTAGTATTTACTAATCACAATGAAGCAGAAAGAAAGTCCTCTAATGGTTTTGTTTTTAACTTATGGCTAGCCTTAATTGCATGTATGAAAGTGAATTAACGACGTGAGAGTCACGTGCCCCGTTAATGCAAAAGTATACGATGAAAAGTTTTCAGGAACATCGCGTGCTATGAAGAATGAAGAAAGTAGCAGTGCAGCTATCCTCCCTCCATCCCTTTATATACTGCACATATTTGATTTTGTGTTATCCCAATAAGATTTAAACTTCTATTGCACGAAAGAAGGGAAAATAGGGGGTTGGAGGTTTGTGCCACATGTTCTTATAACCAACCTCAGTTAGAAAAACAAGGCTACCGACAAGAGCCTTATAAGTTAATCTTTTGGCATCAGAATTTTTTTAGGTAGCCATATGGAAAAGAGTGGTGATTTCAGATAACCTATTTGGTAATATGGTCCCATCTCTACAATTTGTCTTACTCTTTTGTTTCTCCCTTCCCTATCCACGGGAACATTTTATTTAGATGTTCATCAACATCTTCCTCGTTTGATGGGTACTCTCTTAATCTGCTCTGCTTTCATCATTTCACATATTTCTGCTCCTAATATTTGCTCCTTTTAACGACTTATTTGTGGAAAGTAGGGTTCATAGACAAGCCTCTGAGTACCATACCATGTAATGTAAGCTATGTCTCTAAGACTTATGATTTTTTCTTCAGGGACGTGTTATCCCCTGTGATTTTATTGGAATTGCAAAAAGTCAGCAACCTGTGTATCTCAAAGGTACTCAATTAAAAAGATCAAATAACTGTCATTGAGCTTTTTTTACCACACTTAGCAGTTGAATGTAAGATTATGCTGTGACTTTACCTTTATTGACGGAAAGTTGAATTTTGCAGGTGAAGTGGTGAGTAATCACGATGAGCTCATGTCCAACTTTTTTGCACAGCCAGATGCCCTAGCTTATGGAAAGGTAGGTTTGCATTTTATGTTGGCAATTTGATGCTTCACTTGCTCAAACTTCCCATAGCTTCTTATCCAGTTCTAGTTTCTGCTCTCAATAATTCTACCCCAGTTATTCTTTTTCATCATTCAAGGGTTCTCCTTGGAATGATTTTTAGCTATCATGGATGTAGTTAAGTCATCCGTAGTTCAGAATTTTGTAGCATGTTATTGTTTTATTTTTCACACAACATATAGTTGATATTACATACTTTCTTCTATGCCTGCTCTCACAATTTTCTTTGTCACATTTCTCAAATCCGGAAATTTCCTTTCTTCTTTAGAATCAAGAAGAGTTGCAGAAGGAGAACGTATCTCCACATCTTGTCCCGCACAAGGTGACTTTTCTCGAACATGTCTCTGTAATCTGTTGAGGTAGTGCCTATATCTTATTCAATTAATGATCACCATTTTCTCTGTACAGACCTTCACTGGAAACCGTCCTTCTCTAAGCCTTCTACTTCCATCTCTGACTGCATATAATGTTGGACAGGTTTGGTTTCCCTACTTCTTTCAAGACTCACAATTTACAACTAACCTTAGGGTAGGGATGAACAATTATTTTGTGATCTGTCCGTCCATGGATTTGTCCACTTGATCTCATAATGTAGTTTTTTTTCTTGTAGTTGTTGGCTATCTATGAACATAGGATTGCTGTTGAAGGTTTCATTTGGGGTATCAATTCTTTTGACCAGTGGGGAGTTGAGCTGGGAAAGGTAAATCAGTTGTGTAAGAAAGTATTTAGTGATGCCTTTGTTTCGACAAGTTTCAGAAGTAAACTTTTTGTGATCTTTTAAATCCCTTTTTTGGGTTCTTAGAGTTCAAATCCTTTGCTCTTCTCTTTCTCTCATCTTCCATAATTGTATATCTGATTATTGTCTTTTATGTGTTAATGCAGTCACTGGCAAGCCAAGTCAGGAAGCAGCTTCATGCGTCTCGTAGTAAGGGAGAAGCAATTCAAGGTTTTAATTTCAGTACTACAACAGTGTTGACAAAGTATTTACAGGTACATTGAGTAAAGTGTTGCTAATTTTATGCCTAGTAACAATCCTTTCTTATCAAGCAGAAGTGTTATATGTGGGTCTGGCACCCAATTCTATGTTTGTAAGAAGCATTAAACGCAAAAGTAGATAGAAAAGACCCGACTCTTGAGAGTCAGTGTAAAAGTTACTGTAGAAGAAATATACTGGAGTGAAATAACTTAAAGAGCAAGATTTTAAAAGTGAAAGGTTTGACTGTATATAAGAGAGCAACAGTATCAATCAGGAAACAGTATTATCCTCAAGGTTTTCCCATGAAAAAAAGCAAAGAAAGAAAGAAAAGAGTTTCTTTTGGCAGCGAAAGAAAAGAATTATTGAGAGGTGAGTGGTCTGTTTTGCAAGATGTATATGCTTGACAAATAGAAGCTATATAGGTAGTAGGCCTTGTTTTTCTTATTGAAGACAACCTCGTTTGGTAGCCAGTTATAAAGTCTCATGTTGATGGCTTAATTTCCATGGTAATGAAACTATATCCGCGAACATGTGTTTTTCTTCATAGATTTCCGTGACCACTTAATAACATATTACAAGTGGTAATGGATGGTAATGAACTTTATGAAGATAATAAACTTTTGAGAATGGACAGACATTACTGTGGACATTGAAATAAGACTTTCTTGACAACTTAACCTATATCTTCATTTTCATTACCACCATTTGCTACCACTTGCTAAATGGGCACTAAGTTCCTTATATATGCATCAATTACTGGAGATAAAACTACTGAAATCCTAACATGCATATCTCTTATAGGGGAGTTCCGATGTCCCTGCTGAGCTTCCAACCAAGTTACCACAAGTCTAGCCGTTTTGCTTCAAACATCATGCCAGTGTTACGTTTGTTTTAGACGTTTATTGCTATCACAATAAAGTCTCCTATGAGAACCTGATAACAAATCAGATTTTGGTCACCTGCGAGTTGTTGTCCGCTTGTTGCTTAACGTGATGTGATCGTTTTCCAGAGCAAATGATCACCAGGAATGGTTGTGCTCATCTATAGAGCAACATGGAATAATTGAGAATCCAGCTACTATGGCGTAATATGTAATTTTGATTGAACTGTTCCTTTGTCTTTGGTCAATTTTGCAAAATATATGTAATGACTGAACTCAAGATTGACTGTGAATCTAATGTTCTTATTGAACAGATTTAGCTCGTATCACACGGCAAACCAGCTACTTTCTCCGTTTTTTTTTTTTTTACTTGCAACACTTTTTTTTTTTCATCGACTCCAATGTAATTTTTGGGTATGAGGGAGGTAGAGAGGAAAAAAAGAGAGGGCTCATGTGATTGGAGAGAGATAGAGAGAAAGGAAAAGCAAAAA
The DNA here is from genome assembly GCA_947646795.1 of Beta lomatogona. NCBI lineage: Eukaryota > Viridiplantae > Streptophyta > Magnoliopsida > Caryophyllales > Amaranthaceae > Beta > Beta lomatogona. The sequence continues at coordinate 942,558 of CANSNZ010001150.1, forward strand.
TAGAAAGTGTTGCAAGTAATTAATTATTTTCCATTTAGGAAAGTGTTGCGGGTAAAAAAACTGAGTAAGTATAAAAAACTACGGAATTCTTCCCAGTGTTATAAAATGGATAAAAGGATGTTAAAAACTAAAGGATGGAGATGGAGTCCATACAATGCCTCTTAGATGTTACTGTTAACAATGAATATGTAATTTTGTTTTACTAATAGAAGCAATGAAAAATTATTATGGCAAATGATGCAGGCTCACAGCTCACTGCTGAATCAATATTTCTCGCCAAGGCCATGCAATTTCTAATAATCCCGGGAGTAGGGCTGCACACAAACCGGTCCGGACTAGAATTTGGACCAGATCGGACCGGACCTGGGATTCCAATCCGGTCCCCGGTCCAAGGAAAAAGTGGATTCTAGGCAACCGGTTCGGTCCGGGTAAAAACCGGTGGAAACCAGCCTGGACCGGTTGGCCCGGTTCTTAAAAAAAATTATTCTAAAATCTAAAACATCAGTAACTTTACTAATTCCCACCTCCTAAACCCTGGCCCATTTGTGTTTCTTCTCCAGCCGCACTCACCAACCCCTTCTCTTCTTTCTCTATCTTCTCCATTCTCCAACGCCTCAGCTCAGCCTTTCACTGGTCTGTGGCACGCCGGCACGCCAACACTGCGTTCTCCGACGCCTCAACGTCTCACCGCTTTCTTCGACGCCTCTTCTCGAACGCCTCCAACGCCTCTTCTCCAACGCCTCTTCTCTGACTGCTCTTCTCCAACGGCTCTTCTCCAACGACTGTACCTCTGTAATTCATTACTTCTCTTTATTTTCGTTTTGATTTTTCAGTTTTATTTCTTGTAACTTTGTGTTTTTTGAATCTCATTTCATGTCTTTCTATTAAATTTCTATTTTTTTGTTCTGATTTCGTTTTTTATTTTTTCTATATGAACATATGTTTTTAATTTTGTGCATAATTGAGACGAATTTCTGATTTTTTTGTTCTTATTTCGTGTTCTAATTTTTCCTATTGAATTTTTGTTTTTAATTTGTGCATAATTGAGATTTTTGTCTACAAAGCTAGTGGAATTCTAGTACTTGCCTAGTGTTTGTATGGAGCAGCTTTTGTTTTTTTGATTAGTTAAAAATAACCCTAAAAAAAAAAAGGTCCAACATGTCTGGACCTGGACCGAAAAAAGCAGGTCAGGTCCGGTCTAGACCAGAATCATATCCGGTCCGGTCCAGGTCCGCACAAATCCATTAAACCGGTCCAGCCGAGTCTGGTATGTTCCGGTCCGGTTCTGGACCGGTGTGCAGCCCTACCCGGGAGAGTTCATAAGAGAGTTTTTGTTAGTTTTATTTTTTTTTAAGGAAAAACGAGCCAGTAATATTAGTGTAAATCAAGCTCCATCAAAGTTATAAAACTTTGGGGAAAACAGTTAAGAAGACAAACTTTAGAGTTTGCTACAACCTCCCAACGAGCAACTAAGTAGGTAAAACAATTTCCCGACCTTCTAACATGACACCATTGAAAAGCATTAAAAGAGTTCTTCAACAAACTAATTTCATCAAAAATAGGAAAAATAGGGGCAGCCCCAACAGTAGTCTTGAAAATGGAATTGTAAAGGTATAGTTCCGTGGGGCTTCCCAATTGGCTGTTTTATTGTACTAGAATTCTCATAGGGAGTCCCCCTGCCCTAGGTGTGCCATCAAAGTGGACTTTTAAAAAGCCTATGATTCAAAAAAAAAAAAAAAAAGCCTATGATTCTAACTAACAATTGGAAAATTTCATTTTGGATACTCTACATTGCTATAATTTTTTTATCCATTTTCATCCAATGGATCAGGAGGGACAGTATCGATAACAACTACAAGGCCGCAACTCATCTCTTTCTATATCTGGCGTTCTACTATCAAGGAGAACCTCAACCAATTAACTACCAATATTATACTTAGAAGACGCCATTTTCAACCTATCTTTATCACATCCGATTCAATGCAACTGCTTGGCCGGTGCTAAGAATCTATGCAAGGGAATTGGCGGAAAAGACTCTATCGCCTTTGACGAGATAAGTCTAGCCATAAATTCCAGTAAATCTCCAACCTCCGCTGCATAAATTATCAACTAGATGGTTGTTCAGACTTGTGCCCAAGGATCCGATTTGATAGGCTGCTACCTTTTTGCTGCGTAAAAGTGAACTGAGCCCCTGTGGTTGCGAGCTGGAGCTTCCCTTCAAGGTAGGGACTAGGGAGTGAGCCTCGGGAGAGGAATATTCTAATTGAAATGAAGGTGGTTAGCTTTTTTTTCGACCAACTATTCCTTCTTACTTCTTCTGATGTATCGGTTGTTTTTATCCGTGAACTACTAGGATCATATTAATGAAGACTCACGGAGAAGACTTTCGGACAAAAAGAAGAATCCAAAGACGACATGTTTAATAACTCTACAGGTACCACCAGTAATTTTCATAGCATCACCCTCCATATTAATGAAGTTCAGGTTCTTGGCCATCTGAAGGCCGTAGAGAGCAGCTTTTGCCTCTACCTTGTCAACCGACCACCTGCTATTCCATCTTCATGTTCCAGCAGCCAGCACAAGCCCACACCAATGATGGATCACCACTCCACAACGAACTCCACCGCCAGCATACATGTGAGCACCAAAAATAATTTTCACAAAAATGTGGGGAGGGACCCAAGAAGAGTGAGAACAACTTGGAACAGAGATGCTGTCATGCTGTGACCAAACATACTATCTGCATACTTACAGTAATCAGATACCAGAGTGATAAAACCCGCAGCAATACGCACAGCATCAGGGGTAGTAGCTTCAAAAGTGCCAAATGTCGACAGTGCCACGCAGCCCACATCAATGCAGAATAGGTAATAGTAACGAACTTAGGTTATGAGCGATTATGTTAAAGTTATAGTGGTAGTAGTTACTAGTTAGTTAGAAGCTGTAATAGTAACGAACTTAGGTTATTAGCGATTATGTTAAATCTCCATTCTATATAGCTCAATTGTAACTAGACCTGGGCATGGGCCTTGAGGAAATGGTGGGCCGGGCTGGGCTTGAAATTTCCAGATTTTGTCCACGGCCCGGCCGTGTTTTATGTTATTTTTTAGGATTCTTGGTAGTTTTAGGCTAAAAAACAAAGAAAAGGGGCGTTCGGCACGCGGAGCGAACGCCCCACAGGCCATATAGACGGGCTCGTGCCGGTGCGGGCCTGAAATAAAATTTCTTGACCGTGGCAGGCCCACGGAGCGAACAACGGGCCGGGCCGGGCCTTGAGCGGGCTCGTCGGGCCATGCCCACCTTTAATTGTAACTCATTCGGAAGAGAACAACACACATATATTTTCTCTCTTAATTTTGGCATTAACGCAAATGCGTTGAGCTCCTGCAACACTAGTAAATCAAGCTTCTTATAGACTTTGGTGGGCATCTCTTTGCTGACATTAAGGCCATTTCACTCTCATTCTCTTCACAATATAAGAACAAGTTGGACGCATATTTCATAGATATTAGATCCACTTGCGAGAAATACACAAGAGTCCTCGTTACTACACTTGATAGCTGTTTTAAAATACTGCTAATATATTCAAAATTGAGCATAACATAGGGGTTACGCTCACCAACATCACAGTAATTCTCAATCTTCACATTGACATTCTTTTTCTTGGATATTCAGACACCAGTAGAACCAAATCCACCAGCACCTCTGACAGTAGCGTCCAAATCGTCGACCTCAAGAACATCCGGAGTTATGATCTTCTCAATGATCAACTGCGCAATTCGGTCTCCAACTTTCACCTCGAATTCAACATCAGAATGATTGAACAGAATCACCTTAACCGGTCCTCTGTAATCCGCATCTATTACTCCTGCTCCCACATCAATGGAGTGCTTCCATGCCAGTCCTGACCTCGGTGCTGCATATAATAATCAGTACTAAATGAGTTGCAGCAAATCAACATCATAATTTAATGAAAACTATGTCAAATTTGAGTTGGAAAAAAAAAACTTAAATTAAAGAAGATTTAAAGTATTTCGGAAACTATGTTAGTGTAATCTAATGTGTATTCCCAAAACTAACACAAAGTTGAACCAATTAATATTGAAATGATTATGGACGCAAACCAAATGTTGGACGAAACGCTTGAAAGAGCAACAATATCAAACAGAAAATTCCTCGAACAAATCAACATGAACATAAAATTAGAGAGAAAATCGTAGTATCGTACCAACTCTTGCGTAGGTTCCTGGAGGAACAGCGATACTTAGATCAGTAGGAATCAACGCTTTACCTCTGGCAGGAACTTTCGCATCAACTGCACTGCAAATCCATTCAAACAACAAAATTTCAAACAAAGGTAACAGAAAAAAGTTGTAGAGAGAGAAAGAAGAGAGAGAAAGAGAGGAAACCTGGAAAGATCGTAGCCAGCAGAGAGAGGAGAGCCTCTTGACGGAACAACTGCGTTTTCTGAGAGCTTCTTAACTTTGAAGAAGGAGAGAGAATCAACGCCATTTTCATTTTCATGGGGTTGAAGCTTTTGGATTTTGGTAGAGGGTTCCATGATTTCTGGGCTTTGAGTTGCTGGGTTGTTGTTTTCCACCATTTTTATACAGGTTTTGAAGCGGCGATGATTAGAGGAGAATTGAACAAGGGTTTTGAAGTTGGAGGAGAGGGAAAATGGAGGGTTGAGTAGTCTAAATAGGGCGGGGAGGTGTTCGCTGGTTTGATAAATGGCGCCAAAATTCCCCGCCATCTTATTTTTGGGTATTTAGCTTCTAAGGGAATAAGAATTGCTGAGGATGGGTTTGGTTTGGGTTTTGTGAGAGATTTATAGTGGGGGCCTTGGGGGTTTAGAGCAGTGATAAAACACTAATAGCTAGAGTGCAATTGTCCTCTGAAGTCTGACCTTTATCAAGGATCTATGTGCAAATATATGAAATTGGAGGGGAGTACTTTATAAAAGAAAAAGATGTACTGTAATGAAAAAGTAGGTGTCTGACAAGTAATTTAATACTCCTTGAATAGTGTGTAAAAACGTTCGAAAATTATGAACATGTGTACGGACAATGTACTTAGATGTTGGAAAAGTTGATGTATTTGCTTTTTGACAACATACTCCATAATTTTTCAGAGGAAATGGAAGGAAACTCAACGGTAGTGATAAAACAGTAAAGGAATGCCAAGGCGAAAATTGTTTTCCCTTAATGAACTGCTGCCAAAAGTGAAGAGTTTGGAATTAAACACTAAATTACAAACTAAAGACAAGCAGTGAATGCAGGTGAGAGCAGAGGAGATCATGGCTTCGAAGGAACAAGAAGAGGTATTCTTTTAATTATGTATTTAGGGTTAGTTGCTAGCAATTTGAGTTTGATGATAAATGTAGTATATAATAATTTTTGTTGTTGTAAGTGTGTTGGTGTATATTTGAGAGGGTATTTATTATGTTATATGCCGAAAACATCCTTATCTATTACGAATTAATTGTTGCAATAAATGATGGTTTAATATTTGGGTGAAAATATGTGTTAAATGTGTTGGAAATTTGGTTGCCTCTTGTTTGTTAGGATGTTTTTAATGTTTCAGCATGTCAATCATTAAGCACATAATTGTGGAAAATACCCTTATTTATTACGATATTATTGTTGCAATGAATGAGGGTTTCATATTTAGTTGCCTCCTGTTTGGTTAGCATGTCAATCATTAAGTTCAGTTCGTTAAATGCTAATTAATAATGTTGGAAATAATGGTGGTTGTAACTAGGTTATATGCAAAAGGTCACCCATAAATCATAACCGAATTGTTTGGCTATAATTGTATGTGAAAATTGCAGAGCAGTGAAAGATTTCCTATTGATTTGAACGAAGATATATATAACCGGGGAAGTGAACCCCATATTTGATTTGAATGAAGTTGATGATGGAATTGATATGAATATGAGTGAGAATATAGATGATTCACGTTCTTTAGCGATTGGATCTAGCAATTATGTTGAACTACCATCAGTGGGAATGGTATTTGGATCTTGGAAAGATGTAGATGAATATTTCTTTAACTGTGGCAATCAGGAGGGGTTTGGAGTGGTTAGGGCTGCTGGGTTAAAGAAACACAGTAACAAGAATGGGAAGTTTTGGCGTAATTACACTTGGAAGTGTGAGTGTGAAGGTCAACCGGACAAAAGGCGAAGGGTTGATGTAAGAGGTTAGCTGTGGGTGGAAAAGGAGTAGAAATTTCAACTAGGAAGACTAGGAAGTGTAAGTGCCCCGTAATGTTGTAAGGTAATGTTGATAAATAAGGTTCATGGGAAATTAAGAAAGTGATCCTTAAGCATGAAAATCATAACCCTTCGTCGAGGAAGATAAGGTACATAAGCAAGTTTCGTCGAGAGGAAGTAATATGTGTTGTTCGTAGGAAGTTATTTAATGATCATGCCGCAGGGGTGAAGATTTCACAGATTCAAAAATCCATAGCTACAGATAGGAATGGATTAGAGAACATGGCCATTACGGAGAGGGATTTGCATAACATAGTAGCAAAGGAGAGGAGATTGAAATTTAAGGATGGTGATGCAAATGCTATGTTAAGATACTTTGATAGAATGACCGATGATAATCAACATTCTTTCATAGGCATAGATTAGATGAGGAGGGTCATATGAATGATGTATATTGTGGGTAGATACTAGGAGCCGTGCAGCTTATGAATATTTCGGTGATGTGGTATGCTTTGATGCTACTTATTTGATAAATGATTATGAACTTCCACATGCCAATTTTGTGGGAGTAAACCATCACCAGCAATCCATTTTACTAGGGTGTGCATTAGTATCTCATGAGGATGCGGATACCTATAGTTGGGTTTTTAGCACTTGGTTGAAGTGTATGGGAGCCGAAGCTCCGACATGTTTTCTAACCGATCAAGATGCGGCCATGCCTAAGGCATTGGATAATGTTATGCATGGTACTTGGCGTCATTGGTGTTTGTGGCACATCCTCACAAAGTTTGGTAAGAAGTTGGGTATGTATAAGAAGTACAAAGAATTAAAAGGAAGAACTTCACCAAGCCATCTATGACAGTGTTTCTGAAGAAGAATTTGATACATTATGGATGCTACTATTGATAAGTATGGTCTTGGAGAAGATAAGTGGCTTGAAGGTAATACTTGATTTATAAATATATATTTACGAATCATAGGTGTGGGTATGCATGGTGTTTGATGTTGTTGTAGGATATTATTACAATGAACCTTATGCATGTTATAAGGATGCTATTAAAATCATGTTAGATAGTTGTTTTATCGAATTTTCTTATTGATTTTATCATATCTTGTTGCCATATCTATTTTATCTAGGCCCCTGCATGATGTTATACCTGCTGATCATATATGTTGCTTATATTGGCTGGACCTACTGCACTAACTGGTGATTGATGCTATAAGGCCGGGTAAGGGGATGGTTGAGAATTGATAATTGACTTTCTTTTATAGCAATTGACAATGTATGTATGTTATTGTTATGTAAATAATGAAACATTGTTTGGTTAAATGTTATTATCATATGAATACCCTTCATATTGGGTGCGCTATATTGCTGAATTATTTATGTATTTATGTTGCTTATAATGGATGGCCTACTGCATGTTGGTGATCATGCTATAAGGAATGATAATGGGATGGTTGAGAATTGATAACTTACTTTCTTTTGTAGTAATTGACAGAGGATGTTATTAGTATTTAAGTAAATATATTTTGTTTGGTTAAATGTTGAATTATTGTGCATCTGTTTCCAATTATTGATGGATAAAAGCCACTATTTCCAATTATCTATGTTTAGGTCTTTACGAAGAAAGAAGTATGTGGGCTCCAGCATTCTTGAAACACTTGTTTTGGGCCGGGATGAAGACAACACAACGTTCGGAAAGTATCAATAGTTTTTTGACGGGTACTACGTACACAAGAGTACAAAGTTGTGTGATTTTACGGAGCAATATTGCAACGCAATGGAGAGTCGAGCGAACTCGGAGAAGGTGACTGATGAGTTGTGGATATGTAAGATAACGTGTTACAATGTCCATGGCTGAGCCGGTCTTCCAGAAATTGCATACGGATTCAAAGTTTAAAGAAGTTCAAGCGGAGTGCATGAAGATTTTGTATGTTCATTGGCAAGGTAGTAGAGATTTAGGGGACAATAATCATGAGCATACATTTGCAGATAGAGTTTGGGTGATATGCAATACTTCGAAGAAGGAAGTCCCTACAGAGAGAAGGAGGTGCTACTGTGTGAGCATAAACATAGCTAGCAACATAGCATTTTACGAGTGTAAGTGATTTGAGTCTCATGGCATACTTTGTAGACAAATCATAAACGGTTTTTTCACCATATACCCCTGACAAATTTTTTTTTGCACCGTATACCCTTTCGACTTTTGAAATTCACTATATACCCCCCACTTTTGAAAAAATACATTCACTTACCCTTAATGACTAACGACGTTAAACTCCGTTAGTCATTAACCCCTAAACCTCCCTCTAACCCTAATTAACTAACCTAAGTCTAATCCTAACCCTAACCCCTAATTTAATACTTAACCCTAACCCTAACCCTAACCCTAACCACCCCTCCCCCCCCCCCCCTCACCCTTTCCCCCCACCGCACCACCACCCCAACAGCCCCCCCTCCCCACCACCCCCATTCCCTCCTCTCCCCCTTCCCCCAGCCCCCTCCCTATCCCCCTTCCCTGCAGCCCCCCTCCCCCCTCCCCGCAGTCCCCCTCCCCTTCCCCTGCAGTCCCGTAACCCCCCTCCCCTTTTCACGGACTCTTCGCAAAAACCCCAAATTAATCACGAATTTCTCATCGAATTCGACGGAAAATGAAGAATCTCGAACTTCCCCCAATTCATTCCGGCGGAAAAACCCTAGAATTCGAGATTGAATCGACGTTACGGCCCCAACATCATCCGGGTCCGGTATTTCATACGGGATGTTCGAACTCAGCCAGCGCTCTTCGAACTTTTCGAAACACAACAACCCAGATTTTTCGAATTGAACCCGGATTTTTCGAAACACAATCTCCCTTCCCTTCGAATTTTGAATTTTTTTAGGTTTAGGGGTGCGATTGGTTCCTCCCCCTCCCCTTCAAATTTCGATTTTTTTTAGGGTTCGGGGTGCGATTCAGCGAGGGGAAGGGGAGGGGGAGGGCGGAATTGGGGGGAGTGGGGAGGGGAGGGGTCATGGGGAGAGTGGGGAGGGGGCTTTGGGGGTGGTGGGGGGGAGGAGGGCTGCGTGGGGAGGAGGGAGGGGGGCTTTAGGGGTGGTGGGGAGGGGGCCGCTAAGGTGGTGGGGCGGTGGGGAGAAGGGGTAAGGGGTGGGGGGGGGTGGTTAGGGTAAGGGTAAGGGTAAGGGTAAGGGTTAGGGTTAGTGTTAGGGTATTAGATTAAGGTTTAGGGTTAGGGTTTGGCTTAGGTTTAGGTTAGTTAATTAGGGTTAGGGGGATTAGGGGTTAATAACTAATGAAAGTCTAAAACCGTTAGTCAAAAGGGTAGTTTGATGTATTTTTTGAAAAGTGGAGGGTATATGGTGAATTTGGAAACTTGCGAGGGTATACGGTGCAAAAAAAAATTTGTCAGGGGTATATGGTGAAAAAACCGTATCATAAATCCTTATGATATGCTTAACCTATAGGAGATTCTTGAAAAGTACATTTTAAGCCGGTGGCGAAAGGACGTACTTCGGAAGCATACCATGATAAAAGTTGCATATCATGATCCTTCGAAAACGGAAGAGGTAATATGTTATGATAAGATGATGGTTGTGTTCGACCTAATTTGTTTGAAAGCGACTAATTATAGGGATTTTCATGAGGTAGTTGAAACTTTGCAATTGTTGGACATGCGTCTAGAAGAAAGACGTGCAATGAGGAAGACGGACAACGGTCCTAATGTTGGGATTTCCTCATCAGTTGGAGCTAATAGTACTAATTTAACACCTCCTTCAGTTTGTAAAACCATGCAAGTCATTCCAAGTTCGGTTTTGAATGTGTCCTCACTTGCGGAAGGCCAACTACCTGTTAATGTGCAAGAACTTCCAAGAAAAGGCTAAAAAAGGTGCTCGTTCTGAGCGCTTCCTTTCTTGTATTGAGAAGAAACAAAGTGTTGTGAAGAAGAAGGGGTAGGCAGTTGCAAGCAAGAAAAATGTATGTTAAGTTATTTTCTTAATTTTTTTAATCGACAAACATAATGATATAATATTGATTATGTTGTTGTACATGGAAGGTTGGCTGTGATGCTGATGATGATGGTGGTGATGGAAATGGGAGTTGCCCACTAAGAATAAGAGCATGGGCTGACTTGGATTTGGAGTAAAATAATGGTGTCCCAACAAACAGTGGTTATGAAGTGAAAACATGGGGTATTTAGAGGTTTATCACTGCTTATCTCATTTTGCATTTGGGTATGTATTTTGCAAAAAGCAATCATGGATTGAATACCTTAATGAACTGGGTTGGTATTGTTATATGTTTAGAGTTAGGTGACAATCAGATACATATTTTGTTGACATAACATCTCATTAACATGAAATAGTATACAAAAGTTAAGATAAGAAAGTTATATTGCGATACATGAATTACATTAAAGGCACAATGTAATTGCTAACTACCATCGGTGGTTAATTGTACAACACCCGATTTTATGATCTCAAACTCGCATCTTGTATTTGGCAAATATGGGGAGAAAATAGTTTTGAAGGACCGTTGGGTCGATCTCATATTAATATCCACTCCAATGAAGAAACGATTTGAGATACAGTAGGACCATGCAAGACTGAGTGCTGGAACAACTCGCTTAATAGATATCGTTAATGTTATGTTGTTAGATGTGACACATGTGTAATTAAATGCATCGCGAACTTCATTGGTAATCCAAACGGCTACATTATATGTTGTGGCTATTTGTTTTAGTCTTGATGAAATAGTGAAGAACAACTTAGATCTGTCACTCATATCGCCAATGTTGTCATTGAATTGAGTGTTAAACATAGATGTAATTGAGTCTATGACAAGAACAACTTAGATCTGTCACTCATATCGCCAAGATCTTTTGCATGATCTATCCGCTTGACGGTTATGTTATCCAATGACATGTAGTTGGATGAATTGTTACCAAATTTTTCTCCAAAAATTTGGTGCAATTGGTGGAGGCGGTTTGAGGGGAAAACGTTGTTACTATGTATGAAAATGGAAGATTCGAAAACACCGCCTTGAGCTGGTGGCAATTGTGAAACTAAAGCTAACTTGAGGCAAATTTGCGTTTTACCACTACCGCTGTCACCGCAAATTTCGGAAACCATAGAGGTAAGAAAACCACCATTTAATTCGCCATCAATGGGAGGACAATGTAGTACTCCCTCCGTCCCATAATATTCTTTACACTTTCCTTTTTCATCTGTCCCAGAATAATCTTTACATTTCTATTTTTGGATATGACTCACTATTATTTTAATATTTCTACCTTTTAAACATTGGCCCACACTCTCTCTCCTCCAAAAAAAATAATTCCACTCCTATTACATACCAACTCTAACCATGACCCACATTCTTTCTCCTTAAAATAAAATAATACTACTTTTACTAACTCCTATCACATCTACTTTTTAATAAAATAACAATTGATAACCAAACAACAACTTATCATCTAAAACTACGTGCCTTAATAAGTGTCAAGAGTATTCTGGGACGAAGGGAGTAGTATTTTCTGATGCCTTAATTTGAGATCACACAGTGGTATGGGTTGAGGAAAGACCATGATAAGGGGAAATGTAATTGTATGGACCAGCAAATTAATGAACTGAAAACAACAACCTAATTGATTAGGAATGCAAGAGGATTTCTTAGGCAGTATATTGGCCCATTATTTGGACATAATATGGGCCGTTGTATTTGTCTAGTATTTTGGACTCATGGATTTCAATGACAACACGAAGTGTTCTTTGGTATTTATAATGATGATGGAGAAAACGAATTTCATGCCGCCATAATTCCCGCACTGAACATAGATTTTTCGAGATATGAGCTTATCTACTGCAACACGCAAACACCTTTATCAAGGTTCAAAGAAAATTTCGACTGCAACACGCAATAGAGCAATAGCCCAGCACATCTACTACTGACCGGAGATATGAGAATCTCCCCTTTGACAACTATTAGTAATAAAAAAACCTAACCTAGTTGAGATATGATTAAAGAGCCCTTTCTTAGTTGTAAGTAAAACATAAACAATAAAGAAGTATAATAGTAAAGAACTAATAAAATAACCTAAGCTAGTGGAGATATGAAAATCTACACTTTCACAGTTGTAAGTAAAAAATAAACACTAAACAAGTATAATAGTAGAGAAGTGAGAGTATAAAATAAAAATATTTTGATATAGGGTAAATCAATAAATGGATACAACAAAAGTTATCAATACAGTAATCAAACCCTAGTTGAGATATGTCATGAATTTATCTGTACATCAATAATTGTTCTTAATGGATCCCTAGAATAAATAGAATTAATTATTTTATTGTTAAAATGGAATAAAGAGTTATAATGGAAACAAAGCCAAACAAATGGTTGTGTAGTTATTTAACTATTAGCAATATATGTTACAATAACAGTAATTAATTTATAAGTAAGTATCTCTTCTTAAGTTATCAATATATGTGAACAAAATTTGTAATTATTGTTAATAAGTTATTGTACAACATGTTCTAATATCTTTTGTGATATATCTTCAACTGCTCCCATCAATTTACTGTGACATTAATGGGTTATTTATTTTCCATGATGAGTTAATAAGATAATTTATTTTACTTCATGTATGTTGTCATTTATTAGACATGTTTATTGCATGATGTGTTATTTATATTATTTTTCATGAACACTCTTGCATAAATACGTACCGTTCTAAATACTTACTACTACATATATATTGAAAGCATGGGTTACAGAAATAGGTTGTTACTACTTACTAATAATATTCTATTATGTAACACATTAATGTTTAATAATATAACGTATGAGCAGCCTGAACTATTAACACAACATCAATAATAGTTACTCAGGCATCAACATAACCAAAAGTCTTATCCCCTCCCTTCCAGAGTTTTAAAATATTACAGCATACGTTGAACTTATAAAATTCATGTTTGAGCAGCCTGAACTCCAACAAAGTTCCTTAAATATCATCTTGAGCAACTGAGGCCAATAGTCTTTTCCTTCTTACAACACCAACAGATGGTTTGGCCTGTTCATACATTTTCATAACAACTCATGATTAAGTGATTGTTTACAAATTTACTGAATTTAATAAAAGTTGGATTCAATAAGTTGAACAAAGAGAAACTTATGTTTTATCACCTATTGACAAAGTTAAACAACGAGAAAATACATTTGTGTTAGGGGAAGAATTAAATATGTTGAGAACAATTACCTTAATGATTGCATGTAGTTCAACGTTTTCTCCTAGGGAAACACTAGTTATTGGACACCAATATCTCCTTCGTGCCACATTAGCACAACACCACCACACAATCCTACCCCTTCCACCATACACCACTGCATTTGTTTGCCTAATCGCCATTGTATATAGTCGAACTCATCTTTCCGCATCCTAGCTTCTACAAGAACAATCAGTCTGGGCTCTAATGTTTCAACAAGACTCTTGAAGTTTTCGTGAAATGATGGCCTAGAGGGTCTTTTGATGTTCCAAACTAATATTGGAGTGTGTTGTGGGAATAAATTGGATTCCCTCTCATAAACGCATCCAACAAAACGGACCCAATTAAACTTCACCGAGACCTTGGGTCTCACTCTTGCAATGCTTAATATGTCAAGTTTAATGGCCGACATAGGGGCATCCACATGCATTACATGCACCGCATCCGTGTAGCTGGCCATTGCAATCTGTACTCTTTCGTTACGGAGTAAGTGGACTTGATTGTTGTGTAGAAGTGTGGTATTTGGGTCGAGGATGATGCTTGCAAACCCCGATAGAATATTTTCATCCCTCTTCTTATCCATTTCATTGAAATTCCAATCAAGAAATACTTGAAAAGTTGGCGGTAGTTGGAGTAGCATGTCATATCGTTGGGTAGGTGGCCTAGGACCATACCCTTAGACTCTTTTTCCATGAACAACGATCTGAACTTGTTGGTTGTTGTTTCCTCCATGGAAGGATTCCTAACCATTTGTCTAAGGTATGATGCAATAGCAGCTGAGGTTCCAAAATATTGGTGGCACCACACATAATTCCAATTATTAGGGTACATCTCGGGTGCCCTAAGAGGAGAAGGGGTTGCATAAATTGCTAAGTGTGGATGTTCAATAAACACCCATCCTTTAGGAGGTTCCATTGAAGAAGGAAAGTAGTTTGGGAGGATAGGAGAGAGAAATAAGTTGCGAAACTGTTTATGTGGTGATATGTAGCGATATGTAGGAGTGAAGCAGTTGTGAGGATAAGTTTTGCAATATGTTTTATTGTTGAGGGATGAGTTGTTTGTATAACGTGGACTTTGCCTAAGTTTGTTGTTATGAACTTAATCATCTATAAGTAATGTTGCAAGTATGAAGCTTAGTACAACAACATATATAATAGAACTTTTATTAATGCCTTTTATTATAGTGAACTCAATAAACTCAACTTCATAAAAAGTCCCTCTGCTTACTTAATTAATAGAACTTCATATTTATAGTTTTGGCAATTAATATAAGAAGTTTGACTTTGATTAATGACTTTTATTATAGTACATGTTAATAGTAAGATGTTAATAATTGTTGTTTGTTATAGGTTACTATAGTGCATGTTAATAGTAAGACGTTAATAAGTGTTATTTGTTATAGGTTATAATTTCATATTCCTTGATAGTAATCTAATAGTAAGACGTTAATAACTCATACCCGGCGAGTTTTGCCGTCACAATTGCATCTTTATTATTTATAGTAAGACGTTACAAAAGCATACCCTGTATCTTTGCCGTTACAATTGCACGTTTATTAATAGTAAGACGTTACTAAGGCATACCTTGTATCTTTGCCGTTTATTAATAGTGAAACGTTAATAAGTGATGTTTAGGGTTTAGGGCTATTAGAGGTTTTAATATGGCATACCATGTATGTTTACGGTATGTGGTAATTGTGAGATTTTTACATTACTACTTACACACTTACTTAAAACCATATTCATAATGCTTACACACTATAATACTTACACACTAACCTTAGTATATATATATATATACACCATATTCATGAACACTAGCTTACTATATATTTATGAACCATATGCATAATACTTAAAGCTTATTGCATATTAACAATATCCTTAAAACCATATTCATCAAACCTTATGTTTGATAGCACAAGCATTTGTTTAAAGTAACGTGTTTGTAAAATAAAAACACATGTTTCCCTATACATAATACATGTTCTTTCATTAAATGACAAGTACTATATTGAAATAATTTTGGTATGTATTCAACCATTTATCATATTTTAATTGTGAAAGTTTAGAACCTTCACCTTCAATTTTTCACACACTTATATTGAAAATTTATACCGTGGTATGAAAGTGTGTTTTATAAACGTAAAAGAATTTTATGAATAATTACGTAGTTCAACATATAGTGGTTGCTATACATGTACTCCAGTACTTTGTTTGACTGATAATAACACTTGTTTGAAAACGCAAAATACATGTTTATAAACCAAAAATGATTTTACAAAGCAGTTGTAATACATGTGTACAACAAAAGACGACAAAGCAGTTGTAACCTAAAAACACACGTTAAACGTGTATAGCAAAAGATGACACTTGTACGCAAGGATTTTACAATATGAAAGGACATTATTTAAAATCACAGTAATTGATCTGTCATGTTGGTTGATTATTTCATACATATATATTCTTAATGCAAACACTTGTTTCATTATTGTAAAGATTTGTTTGGGTTTTGCATATACTTGTTTTTGGTCGCAAACACTTGTTCGGTTATTGTGAACACTTGTTTGAGCTGCTACATCTTATATTGACTTAAATAACATCTTTTCAGTGACTAATTGTTTCAACCTATATAATTTTCAACACGTGTACCAAATATGGTTTCAACCTATGTAATTTTCAACACGTGTACCAGATAAGGTTTCAACCTATGTAGTTGGTTCGCATAATATTTTACCGTGTTATTTAAGTTGTTATTGTGTTTATTTGTCGAAAACACATGTTCAGTTGTAGCCTTGTAGGGTTCACTTGTTCAAGTATGATCTAATAATTAAATGGAATGGAACATAAATATTAACGGTCATATTTTCAAAATAGTTGCTATATAAAATGCAGGAGAGGCAATGAACTAATTATCCACCCCAATTGCAGAATGAGTAGAGAAAAGTCTGAAACATCTCGTTCATCCTTCAAGGAGGAAAGTAATTCCATTAGATGCAACCACAACCTTGAATCAACCCTTAGAGTCAAGAAATATGGCCCCAATTATGGTAAAAAGTTTCATGGATGCCCATTGTGGCAGGTAAGTCAAGTCAAAATTTTTGTTTAAAATTTGTTAAACGTACAAATTTTAGTATTGCCATTACTTAAGTGTGAACTGTACTGAAATACTTTTTTATGCACTTAGGGAAAGGATTGTGGGTTTTTCCGTTGGGAGTCAGAAATTGTGAATTCCGGTCAAATAAGCGAGGAAAGGGAAGTGCTTCTTTTGGAGATGGAGGCTGACAGAGAGTAGTAAGAGAATTTTTTTTTTAGATTGAAGTCAGAAAGTGAGAGGTTGAAAGAGGGGGTTCGATATCTCAAGATTGCCATTGATGATATAAGGTGCAAAGAGAACGGTAGTGCGAGGAATGAGTCCCTGAGGACTTTAATGATTGTGGGTCTTGTTTCTATGTTGATGGCCCTTCTTTTTTCCAATTAACGTCTATTACATTAGTTCAAATATTATTTGTATGTTATTTGTGGACACCAGTTTATTATGAATTTATGTTTAGTAATCAGTGTTTGATGACATTAGTTATTACATGCTTGCTTCATTCACTCATTAAAAGGCGCTCAACAACCTCCAATTATGTACATGGCAAAAGGTCTCTATATATATGACACAAGGAGTAAAGCACAAAGCACAACATAACACAAATTTTTTTTTTTTGTCATGGAAGCCCCTTCATCCTCGTCCTCCATGGGCTCCGAAGGTGACAGTCATGAGAATTTCATTGATAGTGAGGAGTCAAGGAGTGTTGTGGAGGACAGGTGATCTGATTCAGTTATGTGCCATTTCATTGTCAAAGGAGGCGGAGTTGACGATTTAGGCGCCGTGTATGATACGTGTCACTAAAAAATTTAGTCACATATACGTTGACTATGTAAGGAGAGCCTACGTTGACTCCTCCGATATATGATTAGAGTACCGACAGAGATACTTAAGTCCAAACGACACACCGCTAACCGCAAATATAAAAGCAAACGATGTTGTACTCGTTTATCTTAAGGTAATTCACGTAGTTACAAATGTTTATACACATATAGCAACACATTTGCATAATTAGAATTAATGCTCACCTTAAATTGTGTTGTTAAGAATTAGAATTAATGCTTACAATTCATAAGAATCAATTAATTATTAAACTTGTGTTGTTAAGAATAAGAATTAATGCTTACAATACATAAGAATTAAGTAGTTACTAAAGTACTGTTTTTGAATCCTTCACCTTTAGTGCACACATGTGTAAATCCTTTTTCATGTTATATTTATTTAGTAAACTGCGAAACATTGAGACTCCCAGAATATGGCGTGAAACGCTGGTATGATGACTCTACTACTGCTACGAAGAACTCAAGCTCATACTTCTTCGCTCTTTTCGGTCTGTATGTGAACTCAGGCTGAGGAATTGGGGAAGGAATGACCTGAAAATAACCCAACTGTCATAGTACACGATCTGGGTTGTACGGCTCAACGATATCTCGATAACGTATGCAACCGACATACTTCATCCTCGGAACCGTGGCAGCCGGATCATCCCCATATGGCATCCAAATGACTTGAAATAGGATAAATGTAATAATTTGATTAGTTTAATGTACTAGTAATATATGACAACATTATTTATTAAATAAATTGCATACCTCTGAAGCCTGAAGGGTGTCCAAGCGTCTGAGCATCGACTCCAGTCGGATGAAATCCTCGCTAGCAATGTGATAACCCAACTTTCTAACCCGGGCCTCGTGATCAGTGTACGCTAAACCATCTCTCTGAGGCCGGAAAAATGGGAAGTACTCGTATATCCAACACTGTAAAAGCGTGAGACACCCATCAATCTGTTTGGCCGATGCTCTACTCGCCACCCATAGGTGACGATATAATTACGCCAAAGCCGCTGAGCCCCATGAGTACCTATGTACTGAATCAAGGTCATCCAACTGAATAATGTTATGGGGCAAGATGTGGGAACCACTCTTATCATTAAAGAGCGTACACACAAGTTTGAGGAACATCCAAGCGTGAACCGACACATCAGCTGGACGACCAACACGCTTGCATCTATCAATAACCTCGTGGACACTAACGCCACCGTTCTTCCAAATCGGTGCATTCTCCTGAAATAACTCCTCACGAGTACACTGGAGGAGCTACTCCAACCGAGCATACAAATCAGAAGGTGGCAAAGCACCACTCACTGTGCGACCCTCAATAGGAACTCGTATAATCTGCCAAACATCATGCAACATAATCGTCATCTCTCCAAAAGGCAAGTGAAACATGTTCGTGTCGGGCTGCCAACGCTCTACAAAGGTTGAAATCAATGGGAAGTCGAGGTGCCCAAACATAATCTACGGCAGATGGTCAAGACGAGTTCTATCTATACGCTCCCTCGACTGCCGATCGAACTGCCAACTCGTCAAAACATCAAACACACCCGAATGATTATGACATAGAATAACCCCATGAATCTCCGGAATCTCGTGGATAACTACACCGATGTGACCCCGCCAACTAGGAATCACGCTACCGTCAAGAGGGCCCCCAGACAGGTAACTAACCAGGAAGTATCACTAGCAGCTCTGGTCCTTCGACTACGTCCAGAACCTGACGATTTCGAAACAAACCTCCCTCCTCTACCCTTCCTCACAGTCACACGGGAGAAGGCTTCACCCACATCATCTGCAGCACCACCGGTCAAAATATTTTCTAACTCCTCCTAATCCTCGGTATCCCAATCCGGACTGTGAGGCGCATCCTCAGGAATAGAAGTCGGCCTAGCCTGAACTTCATCCCTCGCCCTCCTAGTCGATGCATCAACACCACGAGATCTAGTGTGTCGTGGCGTCGATCCCTCAAGACCCTAATTATCAATTATATTAATTAGTGATTATTTAATCAATTTGATCTATTTAATTTAAAGTTCATGCACGTTCGTCGTTATTTAAACTATTTAATTATGTTAATTAGTGATTATTGTAATTACTAGTAATTCTAACTAACCAGCATTGATCACTAAGTTGTCACATTAACATACTAACATGCTACATTATTGAATATAATTATAAATTATAACATGTGAATATAATATTTTGTTATAACATGCTAATATAACTAAATATTATTATAACATATTAACATGCTCAAACAAATTAACATAATTTATAACTATTGACATTCTAATAATTTATTTACTAAAATTAAAACAGTAAATAATATTAACATGCTACTACATTATTCGTAATTAAAAAACAAACGCTTTAGCATACAAAAGATACGTAATTATTCGAAATTCTAAAGCATTCTAAATTTGGTAATCCTTGAAATTGAAAAAACTGAACTTTTTTTTTTTTCGAAATTCACGGAAACGGAGGGTCCGTTACCATGAAACCGAACCCTTTTTCCGTTTCCTCCACCGAGGAAACGTAGATCCGTCTTGTTTCCTCTGCGGATGAAACGAAAAAAAATCCGTTTCCTCGGTGGAGGAAGCGGAAAGACTCGTTTCCGGGTTGTTTTTCGGCAGTTTCTAGGCGAGTTTACCACTTTAAATTCCGGCGGAGATTTGGTTTTTACAATTAAAAAGTTTAAAACTAACTTGAGTTGATGATTGTCCGGTTTCTTTCACCTTCTTCCTTGGGCCCATGCTTTTTCCAGCGTGTTCTCGTGGTGGTGGTGGTTGTCATGCTTTTGTGGGTGTCACCGTTGTTGTGGTGGTTGTCACACTTCTGTGGGTGTCACCGTTGTGGTAGTGGTTGTCGCGGTGGTGGTGGTTGACGAGGTAGTGGTGGTGGTGGTTGCGGTGGTGGTGGTTGCTATGGTGGTTGGGGTGGTGTTTGGGGTGAGGTGAGAGAAAGTGAGAGTGAGAGTGAGAGTAAGAGTGAGAGTGAGAGTGAGTGAGAGGTGATATATGTAGGGGTAGTTTAGGGAGATTTTGAAAAAAATACGGACGATTTGTAGTAAATATGGATGGTAAATAGTAATACCCTAAATTTTTTGTAAGTGAATGGATTACATAATACAAACAATATAGATGTCGATCTTAAAGTCGCAAACTTTATTACCGATTCTCGCTCTTGGGATACTTCTCTCCTCGAGCAATTCTTACCAGACCATCTAATTACAAAAATTAAAGGTATCTCGCTTCCAACAAATGAAATTGACGATTCCCCGGTTTGGGGTCCAACCCCTTCAGGACAGTTCTCAGTTAAATCTGCAACCTGGCTAGCGCATAATGTTCAGGAATCCCCCTCCTTGGATTTTAAAATGGATTTGGGAACTCGATATTCCACCAAAACTACAAATTTTTCTATGGCAAATATGCCACGAAAGTCTTGGCGCTAGGCACAGTCTGCAGACGAGAAAAATAATTCCTACTGACCGATGTCCAATTTGTAACCTTCAAAGTGAAACTTTAGACCATCTTTTTGTTAAGTGTACAAAAGCGCACATGTTATGGCATTCCCCTCAAATCATTGAATGGCTTCATATCAAGCTACCGTCTCTGCCACTCTTGACTATACTAGACAAGTTTAAAAGTAACAGAAACATGTCTAAAATTATCTTTCTAATGTGGAGTATTTGGAAAGAACGAAATGTTGTCATCTTCTCCAATGAATCTTGGGCTTTTCACAGAATCTTTCAAAGAGCGCAAGATCCAATATAGATAATCACCAATCACAAGGATCTCCCATAAAGGGAGCACTACCCCCTTCCCATCCCCCCCCCATCAATCCTCATTTCATGGTTACCTCCACCATCAAACTTTCTCAAGCTTAGCTTTGACGGTACCGTTAAAAATCAATCAGCAGCAGCTGGGTTTATCATTAGAGATCACAATGGTCAAGCTCTCCATGCAAAAGCTTACCACCTTGGTTCCGCACCAGTTTTTGTAGCTGAAGCCTTTGCTCTACATTGGGGTATCTCCTTCGCCTCCTAACTCAACATTGACAATCTTCTTATTGAAGGAGACAACATACTAGTCATAAATACAATAAAAGGAATTTGGAAGGCCCCATGGCATATTCAAGTTATACTCAAAGATATTCAGATCCTGCTGCAGCAATTTCACTCCTGGCAAATCTCTCATGTCTATCGTGAAGCTAATAGAGCAGCCAATTGGATAGCTAATGTTGGTCACTTAGTTAATGATTCTTTTTCCATTGATCTTTGTAATGCTCCAAAGCTCACTAAAATCCTTGTAACTGATGCATTAGGAGTTCCCCTCGAGCGGAGGGTCTCCTAATGCTTTTTCTTCTTACCTTATTAAAAAAAAGTACAAACATTTTATTCATACGTAATTTAATAATAATTTATGCTCCTTGTGCAAACTTGTGCAAAATTTTCTAAATCGTTTGTGATGTTGAAATTGTTAGTATCAATATACATCAATATCATAACATTTATGTGCATCAATAACTAACATTTATGTACAATATAGGGTCCTGAGCGTTTTGGTGTATCTGTAAATCCGCCAAACGAAGCATTTTCCTAGTGGAGAGTATTCATTATTCAAGATCTTAGAACAAACCCCAATGTGGAAGATGTAAGAGTACATGGTGACTCGTTAATTAGATCGTCATGACTGATTGGGAGATCCACCGTAGCTTACCCCCATATCAAATTCAAATGTGGCTAGATGCAAAGCTCTTGAACCCTAATGTTCGCGTATGTGAAGAGAACATATATGACGATGCTGTAATATATGCACAAAAATTATGTAACCGCTACGGCCATGTTTGAACTACATTCTTATTGACATAGTTGACATTATTATGTAGGGCAAAGTATAATGTGTGTTATTATGTACGAAAAAAATATTATTGAAGAAATATATGTGGGTTATTTTTAATTGTGATTTCGTGACAAACGTTATTTATACGTACCATTATGCAAATAAGTTCATTATGCAAGAAGTTCAGCTAAACGTACGTATACGTACCATGATACAAATTCTCTTGGATACAAATAAAATAGAAGGTTTACCACTACTTAACATTCGGAACATGTTTAACAGTACTCAAACACAGTTCTACATACCGTGAACAAGCGTTTACACTTCTTTTACCACTATCAAAATTAATTGGTGGCCTTTAGGGTCTATTGTTCCCGCCCAAAAAAAAATTTCAAAGGAGACTTTGTTATTTAAAGATTTGTTGTTCAGCGCGCCAAATATATTTCACCTCCGATTTATTTCAAATCTCCACACCATCTTCCACCACCTATAAAGTTTCTTTCCTTTTCACTAAATTCGCAAATTCCATTTCAACTTCCACCGTCACAATTCCTACCCTACCTTTCGTCCAATCTACTACACACACTTCCTTCCTTCCTTCACTAAAATGTTAATACATAGTTCGAGGGTGAACCATCATACTCGACGGTCATTTGCCGACTTCCGCAATGATGAAAATACGCTGGCAAAGGCCTCGCCAGTTAGTTCTTCGATGTCACTGTTGAAACTAGAGATCACAACCGACTCAGAAATTGTGGAGGCAATACTTAATCCTCTTAACAATTTCGACGGCACGGACATCGTTTGAATGAATTCCGACAATGTCGCCCATGTCGCCCAACCATTTTCCTTCCCAGATGTTGGAAACATAACACCATTAAATAAGGGAGTAAAATATTTTCTTTCATGGATGTTAAGCCGGTCGAAAAGGCAGTTAATAATGAGCAACATGCATTTAGTGGAAATTCGCTCCCCAATATATCTCCCAACGTGCATCAAGTACATAACTATGGAAGGTTATAACCACAACATGTTGTTGCGCAATTTCTCGAACGAGCTTTAAATTTTACGTGTGCCAATTAAGGATTATCATCTTCGGGTCGATGTGGTTGCCACATGTTCACAAACAACAATAGATGTGCGACATGGTCCGTTAATGGCAGTGGACTTCTCCGTCCCACCTACACCAAAAAAGCATAAAAGACATAAGAAATGTACACAAAATGTTATAACCATCGCTTTATTTAACTGCCGGCGAATAGGTAGGAAGTCTTTTCGATAAAGGTTACACCACGTGCTCGATCTCCAAAATTCGGATGTCATTATCCTATAGCCGAATGCAAATCATCCAAGATTATGACTTCAATTGCTTTGAGGAAGTTCAAATGTTGCTATTTCACTATGGCACCACCCATTGGCAACGTTGGTGGAATCGCATTGTTCACTACGAACAAAGAAATAAAATTTGTATGTATTGTATGTAAGCCGAACAAGTGGGAACGGTTAATCACAAATGTTTAAATGATGTATATACTACCGACTTACCAAGGACGAACTATGTGTTATTACAATAATATTTACTACTGATTCACCACCTCAACGGATATTTACTACTGATTTACGTCGGATCTAACTGTTTGCTTCTGCTAGATATCCATAATGGGCCTACTTTCTTTTTTGGAATTAAATTGGGTCTTCAATCAATAGCATGATGGGCCCAGTTAAATGCATATTAATAATTAAAACATGTGTGTAGTGCTTGGAAATACTTCGGCCCTACAGTTGCATATTATTTTATTTAGAATTTTGTTGGACTTTTGTAAATAATAGTAACTTACACATGTTTCAATAAAACAGTATATGGTATGTCAAACACTTGGGCCACCATAAATACAAAAAATATACCCCACACATAATATGGGTCGTATTAGCAAAAACTATATACATCAATCAAAAAATAATATGGCTGTACTAACACGCTCCTTGGGCCACCCACCTTAAATACAAAAGTACCAGTAGTTGGACACCAAAAAAAAAATTACACCTGTGTCACAAACTACTTCATAAATCTACATTTCATGTGTTGCTTACCTTGAACCAGATATAAGTTTAATTACGCTATCCCGCATTCATTCTCTACACACATGACATTCTCACACAAGAGATGTTCCCGCTCCTTAATCATGTTATCCTGGTTTATAACATTAATACAATCAATCTTCATAAGACAACTTTTATGGACACCCACATTCATTAAATAGACTGACTTACCACAAGAACCTGCTCTATGAAGCGGTCCGCACAAGCCTTAATTGCAAGCAACATATGAACTCCACAGCTCATTCTGAATTTAATGAACAGTTTATTTCGTCACAATCAATAGTAACAACATACAAACATGTTCACACAACTTATTTTTCTTACATATCCTCTTGCATATAATGTTCAATGACACTATTGCCCAATCATGAATGTGTCCCACCTCCCACAACTTATCAAGGTACGTAAATAACATGTCCATCGCATACACATGGGAACGAAACAAATTAATATAAGACCAATAAATTTCATACAATTAATAAAAGACCTTAGAGCTCACCAATTTCGTCAAAGTCAAGTGATGACAGTCAGACGCTAGTTTCAGATCAGGCTCCATGGAATCAATAACCAATACCTCCTCCGTATTAGGTTAGTAAGTCGCACACCACCAGTGTTGATGTTCTAGTACAAGAACAAACACCTTGCAAGTTGTAGACCACTTTATTAACGTTTTAATGTTTTCGTTTACCTTTCTTCGAAAGCTAACCAAACACTACCTACTTACATGGGAAATCCAATTGCAACTTGTTCCAACCATCTGTCTAGAGTATGCTTGAATAACACGACCCATCAATGAGGATGCTACAACGTCTTCTTCCTGTAGTACGCGTTACTGCAATACAATAACATAACAAAGGGCTGTCATATTGACCAAAATAGTGTGTATATACAGATCAAAGGCTATCATAATAACCAAATAAATATTTACCGCAAACGTCGGATCCATCATGAATCTCCTACTCCTACCTTGAAACCATTTTCCCCAAACTTTACCAAATAAAGAAGCTGCAAGCCTCATGTACTAAAGGACAAAATTTATATTAGATCAGTTCACATGGGGAAAAATAAACATTCACTTCAGATTAGTATGCTTACGCTATCATCGACCCGACCGCGACCTCACACAACAGTAGCACAACTCTCCAAGGATACATAATTCCCATCACATTTAATCATGACTAGACTCCAACCCATCACTCCGATAATTATGCATTACATAACCTGCAAGTATCACCTTGTATTGCTTGGACGCCAAGTGTCAACATAGCCCTCTATTGTCTTCATTGACCACTTTGTCTTACGCTGTTTCTGACTCCTACCACCACTACCACCAACTTCTTTCTCCCTCCCAACATCCTTCCTTGTTATATGCAGTTCATTATCATCCACTCTCTCACCAACCACTTTATGTTCTGTGTCAGTATCGTTCCACAAGTACTTCGAACCACCCCCAATACCAGATAAATGGGTCCCCATAAGAATTTCCTCCTTCCCAAAATACTCCACATAACTTCCAACAAGAGCATCCAAAGAAGCTATATTTTGGCAACAAAAGTATAAGATACACTACCAATATCAAACAAAATCAACCCACACCACATTTTTAAAATTACAAAACAATCAACATTAAAAATATATACTTGTAGCTATATTTTTGTAATTGGAATTAGGCCACTGTTTTAAATGTATCCATGTAATTAACACTTCAGTTTGCAACATAAGTATAAGATAAACTAACACTTCTCTTAATTAGCTTCTTTGAACCTTCTTCTGGATCATCTTAGTTTCAATCTTTAATGTATTTGGGGAAAAAGGGGTTTTACATTTATAAACTAAATTTAAGCATTACCGTTTTGATCATTCTCAACATGTTCAACAGAATGTGCAGGACTACGAAATTCATCATGGTGAACGCCATCAGGAATGATAACTACATCAGGAATATTAAGTTCCTGGCGCTGGACAACCACATGTGTGGTAACTACCTCATATTGGTGATGGGAACCTCAGGAATATAAAGTTCATCCTCCTGGTCAGGGCCTCAGGAATATTAACTTCATCCTCCTTGTACTGGGCCTCAGGAATATGAACTTCATCCTCCATAACTTCATCCTCGAGTTGGCAATTAGGATTCTCATCATCGTGACGCCATAGAATTTTCTCTATAGTAACGCATTAGGAGTTTTTCTCAAATATTAAGAAGTAAATGCATTATTAAAAAAAGGCGTTAATTGAAGTACTATCTAGTTTACCTAAACCAAGCCTTTTGGAGTTTGTTCCAATTGGTTTAGGAGTGTGTTTATTGCTTTGTTTTATCTTGTTTTAGTTTCCCTAGCAATTGTAGGACTAGGTTATTTGTCTTTCCTGTTCTTAGAATACGCCCTTAATATTTAATAGGATTAGAATAGTTCTTATCTAATAGTTAATAAATTTAGTTGAGTTTGAAATCAAACCGAGTTGGATTAGGTTGTTTTTGTTTAAGAAATTCAAGTGCTTGTTTGCATTGAATTGTTTGGGTGTGTTTATTTTTATTTTTTTATATTTTTTTTATTTAAAGGATGGTTCTTCATTATAAAAGTTTTTTTATTAAACATACAAATTGAGGTTTGTGTGCATCTCCTAATCGAGGTAAGTGAGAGATCCTCTAGTTCTCGAGGGAACATATAGATCCTATCCAATTTAAAGCTTCAATCTTTACGTTTTAATTCATATAAAGTTCGAGTCTTTTGGCCATTAAAAGTGAGATTCGAGTGTTTAGAGTGTTGTTCGTAATTTTAGCTTCCGCAAACACATCAATTATGTCCATCGCTTCCAATGGATGTGCAACTCCGTAAGCAATATCAACACACTTTGCAAAATGAAATATTTTATTAACAATTCAATTACATAAACCATTCCCTAAAACATAATGTGAAACTAACTAATCACTAACCCTAATTTTGCCGTAATCCCCCTATGTCAAACAATCTTTCTTTTTCGCCTTATTCACGTTGACCTTCGCCCACGCCCGTATTCGAGGAAACGCCCCCCACTCCAAAGGGCCGATTCAAACGATCAAGATACATGATCTGCATACATATACAATAATTACCATGACAAATCATATACTTAACAAAATACACATTCTCACTTACAAATTTATCACTTACCGCCAACAACAAAGTGCAACCACCACATCCTTTGGCGAACCATTGTTGTAGAATCGTTTTGCAAAACTTGCCACAGACTTCATGAGATGATCCAGCAACATCGAACACCAATCATACTCATATGCTGACTCAACAACAAGTAAGGCAGGAAACATGTTTATAGACATGCGTTGGCAAGTTGTAAGGAATATTATGTCATTCACCATCATTTGAAAAGCCCTTTTGAAATCACCCTCACTAATCAAATCCCTTTCCACAACTTTCTTGATTGCACTAGCCTTTATCCCCCTCACTCTGCATGGGGTCGAATAACCATAAGACTCCCACAATTGCGTCACCTGATCATCATACTCACCCCTTTCATCATCGTCATCCTCATCATATATAGGAACCACTTTCGGCCCAACTGGCGTACCAAATACCCAGTGAACTTGGGTCTTATTCAAATATTCCTTCCCATCCGGAGCCAATAATACTCTATTTTTCACATCAACTCGTGTGCAAAGCCAATAACAAAAAGTCATAAGCAACCTTTTTCCTTCCAAAAACAACAAACCACCAAACCCCATATCTTTAACTAGCTTACGCTTCTGCTCATCCAAACTCTTTACAACCTTACAAAAAGTCCCAACTCGACAACATACATTTGGCTCCTACATGGAATACAATTGTTAAACACTATTCCACTAACAATAAAATCATCATATCAATTAATTTTCAAGGAATATTTCATTACTCTTTTATTATTCATGTCAACTAGTTTGGCAACCACTTTCCTAGTTTCCTTAATTCCTCCGCCTTTGCTTAGGTGGTTTTCCTATTCAAGAATCCATAAATTCACATTCAATTATCTCATGATTTATTTCAATAGACAACCATTGTATTATACTTACCCGATACACTTTAGGATCAATATATTTAAGACACCCAGAATACAAATTGACCTGATTTTGGAAAATTACATGAAATTGGAACAATTAATTGAATTGTCAAACCATTTTCACACTCACAACTAGGGCTGTTCACCGGTCCAAGACCGGACCGGACCGGTGGACCGGATTTGTGGGATTTGGTGGACCGGGGACCGGACCTGATTTTCGATTTTTTTTTTTTTTTGATTTTAAATATTCTATTTGGACCTGTTTTGCGAATTTTGGACCTGTTGGACCTGTTTGGACCTGTTAGACCTGTTTGGACCTGTTGGACCTGTTTGGACATGTAAAAATGACTTGGGCTGGCAGTTTAAAAAAAAAAATACTAAAATTCCGGGTTTCCGGTCCGGACCTGATTTTTCCGGGTTTGGACCGGACCGGACCGGAAACCCGGAATCGTCACTTTCCACGGACCGGGGACCGGACCGGAATCTCCGGTCCGGTCCGGTCCGGTCCGAAATCCGGTCCGGTCCGGTCCGGTCCAAATTCCGGTCCAACCCACCCATGTGAACAGCCCTACTCACAACTACAATATACACATGTTTCATATTTACCTCAACTTCATCCTCCTCATCGAAATTGTTGGTTTCTTCTATGTCACTATAGTTGCCATCCAAATCATAGCCCTACACCGCAATCAAATTAATTATTACTAACTACTTTCAACAAATGCCTTCACTTTAACTTATAACCATATTTTTTTTTTACCTTCTTCTTCTTCAAGTATTCACCACCACCACCATTTCTACTTCGACTAAGACCCATTAACCACTAATCATATAACATCAATTCAAATTCACATATAAGAAACACAAAAACTCACATATAAGAAACACAATTGCATTTTATAGTTCAATTTTCAATCAGAAAACAAATATATATCTGAGATCATGTGGACAATTTTAACATACACTTACTCAACACGCAGATATTCCTCCTCAATTTGACGCAGATCTTCCGACTCTGTTGCCAGATGCGTTTCAATCTTCAAAACCCCAATATCCTATTTTCTCAATTCTGATTTTCAAACTCTTTTTTCTATTTTCTCATTCTGATTTATCAAATTCTTCTCTTCTGTTTTTTTTAGGCCTTCTGACAATTATTTTTCGCCAAAAATAGGGGATTCTTTCTGTTCTCTTTCAAGTACTGCGAGCTTCTTTTTCTTTTTTTTTTTGTCTTCTACTACAATTATTTTATTTTTTAAGGTACCGTTCTTTTTATTTTTTAAGTACCGTTCTTTCTTTCCACTTTAATTGACAAGACATTTACTTTTCTCCCTACTCCCTTTTTTGCCTGTACTCCCCTCCAATTTCATATATTTGTACACATTTGCCCTCTAGCTGATAGAGGTTCATCACTGCTCGGGGGGTTTATGGTTATGGGACAGGAAACAGGATTGAAGGAGGGGATTAGCATGTGGGGTCTACTTAGACATAGGGATATAACTTTATATAAATCTGTATTTTTTTATCTTTCTCACTTGGAATCTTGACACTATTTACAATTTGAGAGAATCTTGTAAATTCTCCACAATATATCAAAAAGAATATAGTCATGTAGGGTCTTGTTTGAGTCGTCTCAATGACTACTTTATTAATTTCAATCATTATAATTTTTACTAATATGTAGTGAAAGATATTTAAGGTCAAAGAAGTGCATTAGTAAATGCGCACAATAAAAGTAGGAAAGATATAAAAAAACAGAGGAGCTCCTCCTATGTTTCTAATTAATGACAACTTAAATAGAAAAGTGAGTAAAGTAATAAAAATTAGAAGGAGTAGTAAATATCTATACGTTTCTCCAGATATGCTTAATAATGTGTATAATTCAATAATATCTCCAATTTCTAATAAGTAAAAATTATAAAAAGCTAATATTTTGAAAGTATATATCAAGATGAATTTAACATGATTCCACATAATTATCTTCTCTAGGTAAAAATCACAAAACATAGTTAAAGGAGAATGTGTGAATAGTACAAAAGTCAAACCGTGCCAAGCACTTTAAATCGGAGGAGATATTCAATTCTAAAAGTCCAATTTTAGGTTATATTTTCTTCATGTAATTTTTACAAAACTACTCCCTCCATCCCAATTTATAGTGCTTGTTTCTTATTTTACACAAGAATTAAGAAAACTATCATTTGCTATAATTATTTGTAGTACTTGCTTTGGAAAAATAAATACTTGTATTGGAATATACAAATTTTAAATGTGGCTACAACTTTCAATGTAAGAAGTAAAGATAAATATTAAATGTAGGCCATGTGACTACAACTTTCCATGTAAAGTGAGGTCAAAATAGAAATAAAATTTATTTGATAATAACATTTTAGAATAAAATACCATTTCAAAAGTAGAAACAAGAACATTTTGGAACACTAAAAATGGAATACAAGCACTATAAATGGAGACGGAGGGAGTTTATTATTAATTTATGTAAGTAAGATTGTAGATTTGACTAATTTTTACGGAATAAAATCGATTTTACAAATACTGTAGTGATTATGTAATGTAGCTAAAGTGGAACTCCAAAAGCTGAAGAGGATTCATAACAGTTAGGAGTCACTTGGTTGGATATGGCATGGGGATTCATAACAGTAGAATTTGTGGTTTTTTTGAAATCTGTGATATGGGTACCGGTGAATCAAGTAGATTATGCGCGTGGTCGAGGCGATGCATGTTTTTCATGGTTGGATTTTCTGTTTTCCGGTTTCACAAACCGACGAAGTGTTCGAGAGCTCACTTTATTTAGCTCTCTTTCTAGCTTGGCATTGATCTTTATGATCCTTGCCTTGACAAAATCAAATCTGAAGGCGGCACACCAGTTTCATCTGGTGGTTTTCAGCACGCCCACTCACAAGAGTTTCTCCTTTTCCATGGAGAAACCTGAAATACTCTCGAGCGAGAGTATTGAGTCACAAAGGAACGTGACTCTTCACAAGATCATGAGCCCAGAATCCCATGCAATAGCGATTTGTTGGGATAGCTCATGCGGCGAAATGCACTGCTCGTCGTTGGTTCGTTATCCGAATCGTGAACGACACTCGCTTCTCTTACCACTGCAATCAATCACCAAAGTTTTGGCTCCATCATCACCATCATTGACCAGCGATGCCCTCCGTCTCATGCCACTCTTTATCGTTTTTGGTTGTTTTTGTTTTCAATGGTTTGTAAGGGCACCTAAAGTTCATTTAGGTTTGTTTTGTTTTAGATTTGGTTGTATTAGCATTAGGTTGTACTTCCTCTTTTAATTAATGTACGATTTCTCGTTGTCAAAAATAAAAATAAAAATAAAGTGGAACTCCTTATCCTTAGTCCAAAATCAACCTTTATATAACACCTCCCCTCCAAGGTTCCAATCACTGATCCTATAAAATAGCCATATTCATCAACAATAAGAGGCATTATAGATCGATCTTGGCAATTTGATAATAGTGGCATACCGGAGTGATATTATGTATAATTATTTTGACTTGATAGGAGGTTGATTTTGAAGAGGTGTTAATTAGAAAGGAGGCATAATAGTGGTTTGCACTATTCACAAATAACCGAAAATAACCAATATCCTCTCTCCCGAGAGTGATATAAAAGGCCTACCCTCAGCAACACCATTTAGCAGTTCTCTCTTCAAAGAAGTGTGCCCTGCTTCTTATTACACCAAAAACAAACGAACGACCATTTAGCAGTGCCAAGAGGAATTCAACAAAATAACAGTTTTCATCTTAGCTGTCGTGCACTCAATCATCATAACAATATACAAGTTCAACTCAAGTTGGACATAAATTCTCAGCTAAGTGACGAATAAACTGTCACATCCTGATTCCTGACCAAAAGATGCAACTCTAGGTATAATTTCTTGTGAAACAAGCAAACACTTGCTACTTATTTCAAAGTAGATTCGCCATAATCTCTGACATTTTCTTCCTTCTGCAAACAGGCTCATCATTTTGCCGAATGCAAGCTCTCAACATGAAGCCAGGACGAACAACTTAGCACGTCATATCCAGGTTTTCTATCCAATCTCAGAGGATCCCTTATTTCTGGTCATGGGATATGAAGTGCTAATTCGTTCTCACTTCGTACTCATGGCATATGGTTAAGGGTAATTGCTTAGAAACAGGCCTCTGCTCTGACCATAGCTCCAAATTAACAGTTCCTGTATCCCAATGGATCAGACACTTGTAAACTTCTTCAATATCAAACCGGTTGACAAGGCTCACACCGAGGCATTCATCAACAAGTACCCATTCTCCTGAAAAAAACCACATTTAATATGAATTGATTTATGAAAAGAAAGATAAAAAATTGGCAGAAAACTTCAAGCATAACTAAAGCAGAACTGATAATGAAACTAGCAGCCACCGTTTTCAAACTTAGAAAAATACTATGAATTATTGACTATTACCATTTGGTCGCTGGTCACCCTCATAAGACAGCTCATTAAACTCGGGCCGAATCTGATGCTTAGACCCATCAATTGCGGTAAATGATACATATGATTCTGTAGGGTGCAGGAGAGCAAAAGTAGGATGCACACGCAAGCACACAAGCCTACATAATTGCAATCATCAGGAAACAAGAATGAAAACAGAGAACACTAGATGAAATAGTAGTGACTCAAAAGTAAGCAAAAAAAATTAGGTTGCCAGCACCTCTGACAAAGCAAAATTGGTCCACTGTACTCAGGCCAAA
This sequence comes from Beta lomatogona, assembly GCA_947646795.1. Classification (NCBI taxonomy): domain Eukaryota; kingdom Viridiplantae; phylum Streptophyta; class Magnoliopsida; order Caryophyllales; family Amaranthaceae; genus Beta; species Beta lomatogona. Next base: position 975,675 of record CANSNZ010001150.1, read on the forward strand.
AAATCAGTCAAAAGGTTCTGGTACCAAGCTTAAATACTTTTAAGTCATGCTTTAAGATGAGAGCAGTCATATCTCAAAGTATACTGCAGATGACCACATTTAGTAGTGCGTTTAATGAGTACGCATTAAAACATCTGTTAAAAAGCATAATTGCATATTGATGTTTGACCCATTTATTCATCATGTATTACAAATTTAAGAATAGCCACCAATTAATTTTACAACCCGAGAGGCTGACATTTTACATAGCATTTCAGTTGTGATAAGGATCATTCATGCTAAGACACTGGATTACTGGAGACAACCTCCATAAATCACATTAATTTGTAGATCCTTAGTTGAAATCATCTTGAGGATCTGCATCAAAATCTACTGCTGCTACTACCGTGTTAACTTCATCTGCTCTCTTGATTAGAGTTAGAGCAGCAAGGATCAGTTTGCTGTGTGTATGAATCAATTGTCTGATAATTAATTCTCAATTGCATTAAAATGTACTATTCTTGACAATGATAACCCCAGTCCACTCATGGTGAAAAGATAATTCTTCGCGTGTTTCACCTTGTACCACCATCTGCACGTGGTCAAGTCTACCTCAGGAAAATGGCACAGGCACAAGTTGCTAATCTATCAACCACTTCTTAGAGTGGATGACTTCAACTGTCCGTGTAACTTGCTTATCTGCTACACAGCTGCAAACTTGACATCCTAATGCCTTCCATCCTAGAAGCTACCATTAGAAGTAATTTCTTAAAGCTCAGCCCAAGAGGGGCCTGCTGAGTTCAAGTTGAGTTTGGCCACTGAGAAGGGTTTATTCAACCAAAGGGTAAAGTCAAGCACATAAAATTTTTCTATGGAAATTCAAACTCAAGTAAACCTAATCAAATTTGAGGCTAGCTTGTACATACGCACTAGGCGATGCAAACACACAACCACTGCTTTTACAGACAGAGTGCAATATAAATAGACAAAATAAAGCATTAAAACCCATGCAATGCAAATACAAATTCTATGCATGAGGGTTCAATTCTAATCTTCAGTAGGCGTGAAGATAATAGTAGTAGAGAAAACATGTGACCAAACCTTGAAAATCCTCCAGAACCAGCGCCAATGTTACGGCCTAAGATATTGGATTTTATTCGGACAACATTAGGTTCAGTTTTTGGAATTGATATACATCTCTCCATGAACAAACCTCCACCTATATCACCTTCCATTTTGAGGGCTTCTTCTTCTCCAGCTTGCTGAAGGTCTCGCCTGCATATATATAGTTAAGAAGGAGGCACGACACATTTTGCATCATGTTCAAGAAAAACATATGAGTACTTCAAGCTGCATCTCCTATGAAGTCTTCGTCAAATATAATCCATTTGTGATGTGTCTTTAATCTCACTCAGAATTGGCACTTCCTAAAATTAGTTATGCTAATCAGTAAAAGAAAGTCAAAGAATTTTCATGGCATATGTGGAGAAAACACACACATAACCATGCGTTCCTCTTACCTAGAAATGCAAGTGTGTGCCTACAGCATGAAAATCACAAAGAACATCCATAGATGCAAACCAATGTATTCTTTACTTCATTGAATAATTGGTGATTTCATAAGAAAACACAATTCTCGAGTATGCTGCTATTGCTGAATACACTACGAAGTAGAGAAGGGAAGAAAATTATTAGAAAAAAGGAAGAAGCAATTCATGAGAACCTACATAAGCGATTCAATTTTCGTGGTCCAATGAGAAATAATTGCTTGCTTTCCCTTACTGTGATCAATGCAGATATGCAGCTATATGCCTACATTAGTCCCTTCCTAAGTTGTAGTTTCAAAAGCATGCACCAGCGAACTCCAGAACAATGCATCAATGTTACATAACTTACTAGGAATAGTGCTCATGAGGTCCAATGAGATTTTTATATTTTCATCTTTGCTTAGTAGATAGTAGCTCACTTAACCATACACTAAGCTGTAGTTTTACAACATGCACAGCACTCAAGAGCCTTGCATGAAATTATAAGAAGCAATGCTCATGAGGTACATTTAAAGCATATTTTCATCTTCGCTTTGTAGAATATTCGGCATCATCGGTTGTCATATCACTGCAGGATCTCTCCAGCTTCTTATTACATGCATTAAAGAAGTAAACTCTATGCACAATTACAATGATCAACATCTCAAATCTGAATGTTGATGCTAGCTCATTCTGTAGTGGAAAACAAAAGTATAGAAAATTTGATCCAAGGATGTATGAAGTATTGAAGAAATGTTATCACATTCTAGCATCCAGGGATGCTACAACTTCCAGTATTATGAGTTACCAGCATTAACAGGAACACTTACTCAATGACAGTATATTCCTCTGTGCATCCAGGAGATCTGTACTCTGTACCACTGTACTCCTCATAGCCATTGATCTCAACCCTGCTATGGAGCCATTGCATTTCTGTACCAAGTGAACATGAAGGTGCACTACATTAGAAAAAAAAAATCAAGCAGGGATGAGAAGCAAAGACCCAAGATGGGAATATTATTAGGCAATTAAGATTTGAACTGGGTAGATCCAGCCAAAAGAAGTGAATACAAACTGATCGAAAATATCAATAACCCAATTTCAGAAGTGTAATTTATTTTACAGAATTATGAAACATAAGCTTAATTTCTAGAAACTTTTCTGTAGCATGCTTAAAATTTCCAATACTAGTTCTTTATAACGGGGGCAAGCTCAGTTAGATTGTCCTCCTGGCAATACAAGAAACATAATTATACGCCATGGTCCTCCTAAAATATCCTTTGATAAGTCTGCAACATCTTTGGATTCACAGCAGCTCCAGAAGCTAGTATGCAAGAACGAGTATATGATGAAAAGCTTAATAGGCTGATAGAATAACAAATTCCAGATGATTATTTGCTCCGAATTAAGGAAAATTACAATTTCAGCAATCCCAGATGGTTACCATCTTTTGGAGATGGTAGATTGTGATAAAGAACACAGGAAGATATATTTTAGCCCTGGAATAGACTATATTAAGGCATCTAAAAACCCAAAAATTTATGTTTATTAAATTTCTTTTTTCTTTTGTACTTTTTTCCCTTAATTTATAAAAGACAGTTATAATTGCAGAAAGAAAAGATTGAGCTAAAAATTATAGACAAATCCCTTCAGCTGAAGTGATTATAATCTTGAGTCCTCTGCCACTGGTACAGGGCATTTGTATCCACATTTGAGCCCTGCATCTGATGGAAGACTTAAAAGCCACAAATAAAAGTTTTTTCCCCAATGGATAAAGGTTGCATCCTCTATTTAATCACAGATGCAAATTATTGGGGTAGTAGATTGTCAGCAAAAGAGCAGAAGACATACCTGTCGGTTGATGCTCCATTGCAATAATTCTACCACCAATCCAGGGAACCACTTTAAGATGCCAATCACCACCTTTTAGTTCAACAGGAGTCCTTGAAAGTTCAGCGCCCTTCCTTCCTGCAGTGTGTTCAACCTCTGGGATACGCTTTGCAGTTTCTGTAATTAACAGTTCAATAACATAAACCCAAAAGTAAAACCAGGAAGATGTATCCTATATTGTCTGCAAGAGATAAGATTATGAGTGGAAACTATTATGAGAAGAAATTTATGTGAAAACATCAAAGATAGTTTATAAATTCATATTCTAGTGGCACATAGCTAACATGCAACAACGACAATGAAATTTATGTGAAAACATCAAAGGTAGTTTCTACATTCATATTTCAGTGGCACATAGCTGACATGAAACAATGACAGTGACGACATCCTGATACCAGAGACAGGCAAAAGAAGCAAAAGAACTGCGACGGAGCATGCTCAAATAGGTTTCAGGCAAAAGAAGCAAAAAGAACTGCGATGGAGCATGTTCAAAAAGAACTGCGATGGAGCAAAAAAGAACTGCGATGGAGCATGCCAGAGACAGTAAAGATTGTAAAACATGTATTCCTGGCCTAGCATGCTCAAATAGGTTTCAGTTTACCTATTCGAGTCTGATATTGCTTCTGACTCATTGATACCAGGTTAGCTATCTCCTGCTCTGATGGCATTGTAATTTGCACTTCCTCTCCATCAGTGCCCCAGCTATCAATCTGCATATGAATATTAAACACCCAAGAAGGCAAGAAGAGATCCAATCATGAAGCAAACTAGAAGCATAATTCAACAGTATTTATTCCCAGCAATAATTCATACCATTGCACCTTCCCCAAGCAACAACTGCACATGCAGACGACGTTGTGGTCTCTTCCAGGAGCCTTCAGTATTAGATATTTTTATAGTAACAATAGAAGAGCGGAGTTCAGCAGTGTAATAAGTTAGCAGGTAATTCCCTCTGGTGAAGTCATATCCATCACCATCATCTTCAAAAAGTACACCTTCCGCTTTCCCTGCAATTATGTCGAAGACCGTTATAGAACTGCAGAAAACGACGCTTCCAAAATGTTGCCTTGCAGCAGGTAAAAGACGAGGAATAAGTTACAGAAAAATAATATGACCTACTTCCTCCGTTTTTTTTATTAATCACTATATTTCCTGAGAAGGAAGGTTACGATTCATCGCTTCATCCCATTATTTGTAAGTTTTCTCTCTCATATATTTACTTTTAAACATGAGATTTATGTCCCACATGTCTCTACTTTTTCTGTTGCCTTAATATGTGTGCCCAAGCCAAATGTAGTGATTAATAGAGAAAGAAGGAAGTATATTTGTGATGACTTAAATACTAAATCTCCTACTATCCCTAACTTAATCAAGACATGGCATATTATATAACAAGAAATACTACTAATAAGATTAAGTTTTCTATGGATGCATGATTATATCTCTTAATTTCCAAAGGCAAGATGGATAGCATTGGAGCTCCAAATAAAGAGGTATAAAATTCAAAATTTGAAGCTAAGCAGCTGCGACAGGAACATACCATGTTCATCTAAAGCCACAAGAAGTATTAGGTCATCTGTTGGTTTAGCTTCCCCAACATGTTGATGCGGAGGACCCAAAGGAAGTACAGATCCTCCTCTAAGATACAGCGCAGGTAAGTCCTAGCATACTCAAGACCAAAAGCATCAATAAATGCATGTGAAGTCTTTGACAGATAAAGTATGCTGAGAGAGCAAGTTGCCAAGTACCGGATGTGAATCATCAAAATCAAAACTCAACCAAATGCCTTTAGGCAGAAGCGGCTGTAACTGGTCTGCCCCTTGATCCTGTAAGGTACTGTACACAGCAACAACTGAATTAGTTCAATATTTGAGAATCAAGTAAACTGCTATTTAATTACTTAAAAGGGGATCCCGATGGAGGTCTGTATCCAATGGCCAAAGCCAAAATAATATTGCAATTTTAACACATTTTCAAAGGATAGTTGCGGTATCGCTACTCTAGTAGCGCAGCAATGAATGCCAATGATGTCCTAGATTCAAAGCAAGAAATAAGCCAAAATTTGCAGAATCATGTGAAATCACACATTGGACCATATCATTAATGGGTCAATTTATGCAACAACCAAAGCAAGTACAAAAGCAATTTAAGTATTCATTCTCCATGCACTTAAATTTATCATATAGGAGTCAGTCTTCTGCACTAGGATCTTAAATTAAGAACCCCTAAGGAGTATCTGGCTTGCAATTCATCTGACTCACAATTTGTCAGCTAGATGCAAGTTCTATTGGACAAGGAAAAAGAACTCCCAACAGTATATCGCTGCATGTTCAGAAGTTAATCTGCATAAAGCGTCAAAATGAGCCTAAAATGAGGCTTTAGAGAATAGGTGAGAACCTAGCATGAATTAGCATTGGTCCCATCAGAAAGGAATTCTCAACTGTACGAAGCTGTAAATCTGTAGGATCTGGAGACACAAGAGACTTCAATGATTAAGATGCAAGGAATACTGTTGGACTTCAAGCTGTGTCAGCAATAATTATACCAACCTGCAAAAAAAGGTGGTGAAGCAACTGGAGTACCCCTCGTATGTGCTAGATAAAATAACGTATATATGTGAGGTATAAGCCGGTAGCGCCTCATCAATGCAAGACGACAGACTTCCTCGCACTGCCCAATGAAAGTGATGTTAGCCTCAATCTAACTTTTTTTGACCTTATGGGTACGCGATCCCCTATATTATATCAAAGACAAATGAGACACCAAGGGGTGTCATCCATGTAATAAAGGAGAGCTGGAAAAAGCATCATGCCCTTACTTTCATGTGTTATTTTTTTTATAAACCAAAAAAAGTACAAGCACCATTTTGAATGCAGCATTTCATTTTTACCATACACAAACTCATAGAGAAACTTAAATTTTTAACACGAAAATGCTTTTCTAAAGATCCACTGGTTACTTCCATGTACACCACCAGGTTGCCCTCAGATATAGCCTCAATCTAACTTCAAAGACTGGAATCGGTTGGTTAGGTGTCATTTAATGGAGACTTATTGGATTGATTAAAATACTTCAGTCATAGTCGACAAAAGTTTCTGAAAATTTTACAATAGATAGCACAAACACATTGTACAAGGAATTACGACCACTATTAACTGCAAGTCTTATGTCATGAACTTCGATAATACCTCTTCGCCAAATGCCCAAGGTTCATGGTCAATTGTACTCATCTCAGTATGCCCACGGCAAAATGGAAACATTGCACCAATACCCATCCACCTTCCAAATAGCTTTGGTGTTGCATTACCAGCGAATCCACCAATATCTGGGCCTGAAAGAGGCTGTCCGCTAAGGCTCTGAAACCCCAAAAGTTACGGGAGAGAAAAAAATGAACAGTTAAGCACAATATTTCTCCAATTTTTAGTACAAAAGCATTTTATTTTTCAGCACATATCTTTTCCTTGCAGAGTTCTTAATATAAAGGCAGCAGTATATACATATATATATTGATGGGGAAGACCCAAAGTTGAAAGGTTGTCAGTTGTCACCTAATTACAAGTTTACAACTGCTTTATCACAGGAAAATAAACAATAAACAAGAAAGATCTTTCAAGGTTCCATACCAGTTGAAGTACCATGGAAACACTCATGTGAAGGTGTTCCCAAGTTGAAAGGTTATCACCTGTCCATGTTGCAGCAAACCTTTGGCTGCCTATAAATCCAGCTCGAGTAAGAACAAATGGACGTTTGTCTTCTTTTGCTAATTCCATGCCTTCATATGTAGATCTAGCCATCAGCATCCCATAAACCTATGGCGACAGAAATCTCATAATAACAGATCAAGTTCTGCCATTTATATAAAAAAATGTGAAAAAGAAAAAGAGAAGGCATAGGAAAAAGAAATACATTGTGGTAGTAAGAGTGATTTTGGCAGCCACCTAACTCGGGATCCCCATCATGAATATTGCTGTCAGGCATTGTCTTTGTCACTACCTGATGAGCAAGCATAAATTACCATATTAGAAACTGAGCAAGGAGGAAGAGAGCGCGTTAGGTACAATACAGGTATCCTATACCTTAAATATTGCTGGTTCATTCATATCATTCCATATACCATCAACACCATTAGAAATGAAGTCTTTCACCAAATTTGCCCACCAGGATCGAGCTTTTGATTGTGTATAATCAGGAAAGACACAAGGTCCAGGCCATACCTCACCTGATCATAATAGCTATTAATGAGAATGCCATCAAGGTCCACGAACAAATTTGACGGGAAAAATTCTAAAGAGAAATAAATAATTAGTTGTTGTTTTAGAAAGACATCATTGAAAATTTTGGTTCATTTTTGAAAATTTAAGTAATTATGTTATAGAAGTATATTGCTGTTATATTTTGAATAAATTATGTACCAACGAAGACTCAAACTAAGAAGCTAAAACAATAGCTTTTCTTCAGACACATGCTCTGTGGTCCCCCCCCCCACCCCCCTAAAATCCTGTTGTTCCATACTTCCATTTAGTGTTTGTACTTTCTAAGCACCAAACCCTGCACTTGGAATTTTTATTTACTGACTCATGTAAATACTTCCTCCGTTTCAATTTACATGTTACACTTTCCTAAAATGGAATGTTTCAAAATACATGTTACACTTTTTTTTCTTCCCCAAAATGGAAAGTTTTATGCTCCAAAATTACCAATTTATCCTTACTTATAACAATTAACCAAAATTAAAACTACTTAATTTAACCTAATTATATACTAATCTAAATTAATTAAACCTACTCTCTCTCTCTCTTCCACCACCCCCTCCCCCACCCACCCCAAAGACCTTCAACCCCTTCCCTCTTCCCTCCACCCCCACCCTGACCCCCACACCCCTCCCTCTCCTCTCCACTCCACCGCCGCAGCCCCCTTCCCCACCCCCTCCCCGTCGATTTCCCCTCCCCTTCCACCGCCGCATCCCCTCCCCCCACCCCTCCCGGTCGATTTCCCCCTCCCCGCAGCACCCTAGTTTGCGATGAGTGCGAATTCCCCAACCCCTTCGACTGTCTCCCATCTGTTAGAGAACAAAATACAGATAGTTAAATCTATTTCAGTTAGGCGGGAAAAGTTGTTATAAAAGTTGTTATAACAGAATTTCTGTTTAGACTTGTATTCAGTTGAGCTCAAACTATAAATAGTAGAGCTGCAGTTTGTAATAGGATATACAAAATTGCAATAATAATTCTCTTTCTCTCTCTAAAGTCTTCTTCTATCTTTCTCTATCTCTCTTATCTCTCTCTATATTCTTCTATCTTTGTTAGTTAGATTAGCAGGAGCTTCTGTCCTGCAACATTGGTATCAGAGCCAATCTGCTGCTTACTCACATTCAGACACCATTATTGAGTTCTTGAGCTCAAGGTGTTCGACAAAAAGTCCGAGTGAAAAACCCGCACAAATTTCTCCTTAAAAATCATTACCGAAACTAGAATTCGGCCCCATTATCTCGAGCGGTCTCTAAGAAGTTCTCGAGATATGGAGGAGCAAGTTAGAATGTTAGAAAGAAGATTGGAAGAACAATCTAACAGTATGCAAGCTATGATGCAAATGCTGAAAGAGATGAAGGATACTCAAGAGGGTAGTCAAGGAGGAAGCCATAATGGAGGTCAACGAAGTAATCATGAGGGTAGACCTCAAGGTATGACTCCTAAATTGCAGATTCCTTCCTTTGATGGCACAAATCCTAGAATATGGATCAAGAAATGTAGTAGATATTTTTCTTTGTGCAAAATTGCTGATGAATGTAGGGTTGATTTAGCTAGTTTGTATATGACTGATAAAGCTGAAACATGGGTGTCTAGTTATTTGGCTGTTAGAAAACATGTTGATTGGGATGATTTTATTTTGGATTTGACTGCAAGATTTAAGGATGGAAAGGGGATGAATGCAGTAGAGCATTTTAATAAACTGTCTCAGGTAGATTCTTTGGAGACTTACATTGATGAATTTGAGGAACTTAGAGCTATTTTGATTCAGAATGGTCATGCTTTATCTGAAGAATATGTTTTACATAGTTTTATTGGAGGTCTAAAACCCACTATCAAACCTTTTGTGAGAGCTTTTGATCCTTCTTCCATTAGTGAGGCAATAAGTATGCAAGATTACAAGAAGAACAAAGAAGAAGCTAATTCTTATAAACCTTATCACAAAAACACCACTCAAACACAAACACCACAAACACAAACCTTTAACTCCAATGCAAATAAACCTCCCTTACTTCCCACACCTGCAACCAAATCCATTCAGCCTTACCAACCCATTACAAGAAACAATTCCAAATCCAACCCATATATACCTGCTGATGTTAGAGCTGAAAAAATAGCAAAGGGTCTTTGTTATTACTGTGATGAGAAGTATACAAGGAATCATAAATGTAAATTTAAAGAAACTCAATTGTTTACTGTAGAAATTGAGGGTTATACTGATTCAGATAATGAAGATTCAGCAGAAGACAGATTTAATGAGGAACCTTGTATATCTGTACATGCCTTAACTGGAAATCAAAGTTTTCATACTATGAGGCGATTGGGGTGGTCAATAGAGACCAACCACTGCATATATTAGTGGACTCTGGGAGTACCCACAATTTTTTGGATCTGGACTTAGCCAAAAAGTTGGGGTGTGGCATTGAGACAATGGAAGCTCAGGCTGTGGCTGTAGCGGATGGTAATCATTTGGCTTGCAATCACAAATGTAAGCAGTTCACTTGGGAGATGAGTAAACATACTTTCTCTACAGATGTGATGCTTATACCTTTGGGAAGTTGTGATATGGTATTAGGAGTCCAGTGGTTGTGTACATTGGGACAAATTGTTTGGGATTTCAAACAATTATTAATGCAGTTCAGTTTAGAAGGTATGAACTTTACTCTGAAGGGTATTCCTCCAAAGAAATTGAGAGTATTGGAGGGAGATATTTCTGCCAAAATGATTGATACTGCAGCTCAGTTGTGTTTAATGCAGTTGATGAATGTGAATGTCACAGAACATGAGACTGCAGTAGTTCTGGAAGATACTCTTAGCAATGACAATGATTTTCAAGCATTAAAACACAAATTCAGTAAGATCTTTGAAGATCCTACAGAATTACCTCCTCATAGAGGGCCATTTGATCATAGAATACCCTTAAAACATGATGTTGAACCTGTTAATATCAGGCCTTACAGATATCCTTTGAAACAAAGGGATGTCATAGAACAACTTGTGCAAGAGATCTTTGGATAGAGGTATCATCCGGAATAGTTCTAGTCCTTTTGGGTCTCCCCGTGGTTTTAGTAGGCAAGAAGGATGGGACTTGGAGGCTTTGCATTGATTATAGGGAGCTTAACAAGAGAACTATTAAGGATAAGTTCCCTATACCTGTAGTTGAGGAGCTTATTGATGAATTGGCAGGGGCTACAATATTCACTAAACTGGATCTAAGGGCTGGCTATCACCAGTTGATATTGCACCCTGATGATGTTTTTAAAACAGCATTTAAAACTCATACAGGACATTTTGAGTTTCTAGTAATGCCCTTTGGCCTTACTAATGCTCCAGCTTCTTTTCAAAGTTGGATGAATCAGGTTTTTAAACCACTATTAAGGAGGTGTGTGTTGGTTTTCTTTGATGATATCTTAGTCTACAGCGTAGACAAGGATACTCATTTACAACACTTAGCACAAGTCTTTGAACTCATGCTTCAAAACCAGATGTTTGCCAAGGAAAGTAAATGCTCTTTTGGTATGAAGAAAGTGGAATACCTAGGGCATTTTATTTCAATTTGTAGGGTACGGACGGATCCTAAAAAATTGAAGCCGTGGCTAAGTGGCCTACTCCTACATCTCTAAAAGAGTTAAGAAGCTTCTTAGGCCTCTGTGGCTATTACAGAAAATTTGTCAAAAACTATGCTCAAATCTGTAGACGCAGGAGCTTCTGTCCTGCAACACCATCACTTCGCCGAGTCGATGACTTACATCCCCAATCCCGTCGGTAGAAGTGCGAGTTTTATGTTAGAGAGAACAAGCTCATTTAGTCGTACAAGAGCACGACGAGCCGTTAAAGAGTGGTTAGATGAACTTGTTCGAGGTCAAATCTGTAATTCGAAGGGGAGTCGAAGGAGAGTCGAAGGGGAGGGGTTGGGGGTCGGAGAATTAGGTGGGGGAGGGGGTGCGGCTGCGGCGGTGGAAGGGGAGGGGGAAATCGACGGGGAAAGGGCGGTGAAGTGGAGGGGAGGGGGAGGGGAAGGGGTGGGGGAAGGAGTTGGACTGCTGGGGTGGGTGGGGGAGGGGTGGTCCCCACTCCCTTTAATCCCCAAGTAAATTTTTGCCTAGGTAACCGCAATTTTCAAAACTGTAACATGTAAATTGAAACGGAGGAAGTATATGTATTACTGTTCAATAATTTTTTAGCAAAAAAAAAAATCTTACATAAAAAGGAGCAGTTAGCTCATCAGACGGTAAGGGGAAATCACAGAATTGATTGGGAGTTTGTGGTCTACAGGCTGTTGTTTGCAAACAATTGATTTTGAAGGTGAAACCCTTAAAACCGAGCAACTGATTAACAACAAACTCACTATGTTAACAACCAACTTCTTAAGGAATTCTTGATTACTCAATTACATATTCTAATTAGGCTATAAAACATGGCTCCTTATCAAGAAGTGTGTAGAACATGGAACTTCAAGATTTGTCCACGTACAGAATATAAGGACCTTAAGAAGTAGCTAAATAAGCCAAATGGGTTTCGGCGCCAACTTTAGTTCATAACAGAAAGTTGAATTCTGTTATAACTACTTTTCCAGTTTTCCCTATTTTAGCTTTTAGCTATTTTCTGCGAAATCGTATAAATATGAGTAAAGGCTCATTGTAATGATCATTCAGATAACAAACACACTCTAAGTTCTAACTCTCTCTCTATTTCTCTCTTTCTCTATTCTCTCTACTTCTTATATACTTTCTATATTCTCCTATTCTTCTATCTGAAATACAAGCAGAGAGCTAAGCTCCTGCCTCACAGACGTGTCAGGAATTCCTCATGTTGTCAAGACCAAGTACACAGAGGCAAAATCTTTACCTACAAAAGGTTTTCCATCAGCAGTTTTGATCCAGACATCGCTTTCAGACCCACTATCATAAACAAAGTAACCTTTTTCCCGTTTGATTCCTGGATCAAGCATCCAAATTGCCTTGAAACCATTAAGATGGAGATCATTAACCAGCAAGTTTGGGTCTGAAAACCGCTCCTGATACAAGTTTTTGATAGAAATTTTCATGATCAATAAAGACAATAAAAATGAGAAAACATAGTACATAAGAGATGGATCATGTGCCACAGATAATCCAAATCAAACTAAAAGAAGTGATTTGTATCTAGTAAAACTGTAAGTAATAAAACGGTACAGTTCAATTAAAACCATTTGAGAAAAAGAACTTACACGGTCAAAAGTGAAGCAGCGAAAACCATCCATGTAGTCTATATCCATCCAGATAACATCACAAGGTATGCCCTTTTTACGGAAGGTTCTAGCAACCTGCATATTTAATAGAAGATTGCAATGCGTGTTGAGAAATGAAAGCCCAAAAATAAAAAAGAAAACACGGAAAATGGTAGGAAGTCCTAGCAATGAACAAGAAATCACAAATGAATGGTGAACAGTGTACGGAACTACTGTATGCACAAACCACATATAGGAATAAGATCACAGGGTATCATTTTCCAAGGAAAAATAATTACTAACCTCAAGAACTCGCTTATCAGAAGCATAGCTCCATCGGCATTGATGATAACCAAGTGACCACTTTGGCGGCATAAAGACAGTTCCTGAATCAGAATATGGTTATATCTTACATAATGTCTGTAAAATGAACAAAAGAATCAAGCACTTGTACTGTGTACAAGATGCAGAGTGGACAATGGAATCGGCAGGATATCAGATAATCAGAAACAAAATATACTCCCTCCGTATCATTTGATTTTCCCATTTGAAATGTCCTGATCATAGAACTAAAATCTCACCAATATATAGGGAAAAATACAGTCATGTGGGATCAATGTATATATATTCAAATATTAACTTCACATAATCAGACTAACGCGTAATTGAAGATACTGATGGTCAAAGATTTACATTGGAACTGTGAAAGAACAAATGGGAACATCAAAATGGAGCAGAAGGATTATGACTCGTTTCTCTTTGAATCATTTATCCTTCTTCATTTGTGAGAAAAACACAACTCAAGAAAGAGAAATCCTGCTACAAGCATCTCTATCATTTATATAATATTCTAGTGTCACTAGTATGTTAAACAGTAGCTTTTAGAGTGAGGTAAAATGTAGTGTTTTAGGGTAGGCTTTAGTGCTGGACTCATTGAAGTACTGTTTTAGTAAAGGTAAAAAAGTTAGCTTTGAGAAGGGATTTCCCCATTTTCCTTTGTTTGATTTGTAAAGGATGAAAAATAGTGAACCAGATACTTCTACGGGGAGTGGAAAATATTTTCTTTCTTAACGGAAGGAATGCCACATTTTCTCCCTCTACCTTACCTTCCTATTTTCTTCCTCCCAATCTCCCATCCATTCTTCTCCCTTCCATTTTCATTCTTCCTTTTCTCTCTAAATTTTCATCCAAGAAACCAAACAAAAGGAAACTATCCTACAATTGACTTTTCCTCTGGGAATATTTTTCCATAGAAAATCAATTTCCTCCCCAGCAAACGGTGCCTTAGTAATTTTATCGAACGTAACTATTTCATTTTCAACTAATCTGTAACAACTAACATCTCTATGTCCCAAGGAAGAGTTCTTTCAAACCCAGGAAAAGGATTATCTATGCTGTATTTCTGAATTTATTCAAAATTTTAAGTTGTACCCTTTCTCAAAAAATATTTTAATACAGCCCCCATGGTTAGTGCTAAGCTTCCCATAAGAACCCTTTTTAAACCCATTAGTCTTAATTTTTTTGAAGTTTTAATATTTCTTATTTCTTTCGTAATTGCTGGTGGAATGGAAAGATACGCCTAGACCTAGAAGGTTCTAGTCTGCAAGTTCCCTTGAATTTGGTTTTGTTCTAGTGGAGAAGCCAGAAGGTAACAAGGAAGAACATGGGAATTGTCCAGTTGCCCACTCATATACAAGTCTAGGAACCTGAAAAATAAGAGGCATGTCTCAAGTAAAGCATAATGCTACTTAACCTGGAATCCAAAAACAAGGACACAAGGTGCGATAAGCCCATATACACAAGGTCATGCTTCTCTATCTAACAAAAATGTGACCTGACCTCATTTTAGAGACTTATATAGGAGTTCAGTCCATAAAGATCCACAAATAGTTGACGACAAGTTTAAAAAAATCAATACACTAATACAGGTATCCATTCAAGGCATCCAAACTTTCTAATCCTGTCTCGTCAGGTATAAAATAAATTTAAACTTTCTTGTTTCAAGATAGCTGAACATCCAACTGTGTAATACTATTAAAGAAAAAGGAAAGTGACATGGAGGTCAACAAATTTATCTTAGCAAAGGAAGTTAGGGTGATTACCAACTGCATGAGATAAAGACACCAGAACATGAGTTGGAGAGGGAAATGGACCAAATGTGATAACAGGGTAAGATATTGAAGCCACGATCTTTATGATTGACTCCTTCCGTAAATCAATCTGCTCATGAAAAAAAGCTTAAAAATAAACGATTAGGAAGCGGATATATGAAAAGAAACTTTTTACTAATTTTCTAGGAGCACTCTAAGATCAAAGTTCTCACATAAAAAGAGTAAATGAGAATCCTACCTCACAGCGACGTGTTGTATCAGCCAGCACACCTAGTGTTTCCCCATTTGGCAAAACAGCCAGAACCCAGGGATGTGACTGGTACAACGACGTTGTACTGGGCCCATACCCCCAAGCATCTGTGTTCCAGGTAAACACCTAATGCAAACAGAATAAGTGAGGACTTCAGATATAAAAGGACAACTGATATACATAGGAAAAAATGCCAGGAAATAGATATTACTCTTTTTCCTGTTCTCTCAAGTTGTCCACTGACTTCTCCAGTTCCATAAAAAGATGTACCAACAGGAAGCTGCATATGCAGAAATAATTCTTGAAGAATATTTGAAACATAACCAAAGTGAAGTTGTTGCTCACCATGTGGAAACTATAAATTCTGAGAAACCCTCAACATTAAAGATGGAAGCAGTTTTACCTAATTTCCTGCACGAGAACGCAATTTGCTATCTAATTCTATTAAATTATCCCGAACGTTAGAATGTACACCACTTACATGTACCAATTCGCTAGTTCATGTGGGATTTGGGGAACTGGGTATCACTGGCATGGAAGCATATACATAGTTTCATTAACTTCCAGAACATATAACACTCCTACTGGGAAGAAAGAAGACAGAATGGCTCAAAGAATTAGAAGATTTCCCCGTGACAAGATTCGATATCTTCAAATGTCTAAGTAATCCACATATTTCGTTTTTTTGGTTTACATAAGATATTGTACTTACTAAAACAGAACAGAAACAAAAACATGTCCATGTATAAGTAACAAGCATAGAGAAAGTGATAACAGGAATGAACCTGAAGATGAACAATTTGCTGCCCCAGAGTGCATTCAAATGTAGGGATGTAAGAGGGAAGCTTTTCACTCATCAGAGGTGTGTCCCTGACTCTAGGATTCACAAAGGACAAGCTAGGAAATGCTACATTTCTATCATCAGATGAGCAGTCAAACCGAAAGACACCTTCTTCTAATATTGGCTCATAAATCGTAGTTTCTGAACAGATATCACTCATCACTCCTTTCCCGTCAATTTCGGCCATTCTACAAGCAAGTTTTTTGCTACTACTATTTGTGGTCCTGCAAACAAAAATGAGATTGTCAATATAACCAATATAAGTATCTCGTCCTGTTTTTGACTCGATCACAGTATACAAATAAGTATACCAAAGTGAGCAGCAAATCATTTAGTTTGTGTGATGGTTGGTTTATATGCTTGATTTACGCTTAGTTTTTAATAGTTTTTTGTGATAGCTTTTAGGCTAATTTAGGCTAAGTTCATTCCTTTTCTTTCTTTTTGAGCATTTTTCCTCCCTTGCGCTCTTTTTTTAGGTGTTTGTTTATATTTCAGGATTTGGGAGCACGTTTGGAGGGTCTATGCACAAGCCCGAGGCAAAGTGTTGAAGAAATGGAGCACCAAGGAGCTCGAAAGAAGAGAAGAAAGAGAAGAAGTGGCTGACCCGAGGGCCCGGGTGTGTGGACCCGCCCGGGTCAGCCCAGCCAAACAAAACAGCGCGCTTCTTTCAGTAGACCCACCCTCGGGTCTGCCAGCCCGAGGGCTCAGGTTCTTAGACCCGCCCGGGTCGCAAGCTTTGAGAAATCTCCAAGATTCCTGACAAGTTGACCCGCCCGGGTCAGGTGACCCGATGGCTCAGGTCAGGTCACCAGAGAGCTCGAGTCATGTCACCCGCCCGGGTCGGGTCATTTTCCGGATACGGTTTTGCGACTTTGTTTGTTTTAATGCGGGGGCTGTTTTGTAATTTTTTGTTTATTTCTTATGACTATATAAGAGGGACTCCTCTTATTTTAACTTAAGCAATTTCTAATTAGAGATTAGAGAGAAATTAGATCTTGTTTTAGCATTCAAGTTTAGAGCAAAACCCTAGGAGAGAGAAAAGTGGAAGTTTGAAGCTTTTGGATCTCCATTCTTCATTTATGAAAGCTTAAAGGTGGTAATCTTTGTTTATTTTTCTTCTTTTCTTCTATTATCCTTTCTTATTTCATGCTTTGTTTGTGTAGATCTTGCTTTATTAGTTGATTATTTGCATTTTTCTCTTTTCCTTCATGGTTATGGTGATGAAGTTATTCCAAGCTTTGTTTTGTTTTATTTCCACAATGTGTCAGTAGTTTCCTACTAGGGGAAGGGATGTAACCTTCATTTACTCTTTGAATCTTAGATCAAGTTAGGGTGTTAACTTTTAGGGTTGAACTTGTTGATCAAACTTGATTTACTTGGATTGTTGGGTGCTTGATCATCACTTAACTTACATATTTGGAATTTCTAGTGAAGGATTGAGAAATGAAGCTAGGAATAAACTAAGTTTGGTTGCTAGACTAGGATCTCCATGAAAATAGGCATTTTCTAGTTTAGGGAAGCTTGATTAATCATGTTGTGCTTGATTTGGCTAGATTGGTTGCTCATGCCATGAGAATAGATCATGAGTGACTAATCAAGCTCCTCTAATTAGCTCGAGAGAGTAATTAGAGTTCATATGTTCGTGATTTTCCCCTTGTGATTCCCCATTTGTTTCTCCTTAGCTTTGATGATTGGATTCTTGGATTGAGTGTTGGTGAATCCCCCTAATCCCCTAGTTTCTTTACCCTTGTCTTATCTCCTTTAATTGTTCGTTGATTTACTTTGCAAATTTCCTAGTTTAATTAAAATTTAAAATCATTGCTAAACTTTCAATCAAAACCCAAAAATTGATTTAGCTCATTGTAGTTAAGCTAATTAACTCTTGATTTAATCCTACTTCCTTGTGGAATCGACCCTATACTTATCCTATATTGGATAAATTAGATTATATTTGGCGAGTATACAACGAAGTATAGAAATGTTTTAACTCCAACACTAACTGATGATTGCAACACCTAGATAGTTGATAGTTGATACAAACTACAAAGGCAAACCATATATGGGGGTGCGGTGAAGGGGAGAGAGAGGAATAGGAAGTACTCACAAAGTAGTCAGGTACTTTCAAGAAGCATCATTTGCTGCCAGCAATGCATCCGAAGAAAGAAGCTAAGAAGAGACAGGAGTTTTGGTCTTCACAAACTTATTAAATTCAAACACTTTCAATGATATTACTTTTACTCATTTAGAGATTATTGTTCTTCTTTTGTGTACTTCTCTTGAATGGCAAGAACGTGATTGCTATAAGAACGCCTAATTTTCTTCCTTCATATGAAAAAAAGAAGAGCAACCACATTATTTTGGGTCACGAGTGAACGTGGTCACTATGCTCATCATTCTGTAATTTATGATCCAGTGGAGAAAGTTGGAGACTACTTTCTAGCCTATGATACTCGGACTCCTCATTCCCGTCCAACTATCAGCAACAGCTGACACTTTGCTATGCTCATAGAAACTCTAATTAGAATCAAACACAAAATATAAACTGATCCTCAAAACAACGCTGACATAATATCATCACTCTTCAAGATACTTGATAGTTTCCACAAACAGCTCTATGACATTATATAATCATTTACGAAGTCATGAAACTAGACTTCATTTAAGATGGAGAAATACTTTAGTTTCCTAAACATACTTAAACCCTAAACATACCATAACTCCATCGTAACTCTTACATATACCAATTTTCAATACCTCGAGAAAAAAAAATTAACTACTTCCTAATCCAAAATGTTTGTCCCTTTAACATTAACAATTCAGTCAACTTCAGTTCAAATTGCATCGAATGATAAAAGTGATGTGCATTAATGGATATCATAAAATGATAGAGAACCTAAAGTTGAAATCATAAAAACATTCAAAATTGCATCAATATTGTAGAGTGATATATAATTTTGATAAAAAAGAATAGGCTAATAAAAAAAATTCGGAAAAGGAATCACAGAAAGCAATCAAATAAACCTAACGCAATACAGATTCTGGTCAAAGAAAGAATAAAGAAGACAAAACAAATGGCGCAAAAAAATTACAAATTTGGAATCATTAAGCTTGAAATTGCATAATCCTAGCAAGAAGAATAATAGGAGAGAGAGAGAAGCTGACCGAGAGCGAAAGCGAGAGGTGAAGTGAGGATATGTTGCAGAGAAGCTTGGCAAATGCGAAAATGGAGATCGATGATGATTTTCGCGCGATAACAACGAAGAGGTTGAAGAAGGAGAAGTTCCAGAAAGTGTTGCTGTAACTGGTGCTCTACCTACTGCCATTTCTACTGATGATGGTCAAACTCTGTCTTTATTTTTATTTTTTTTAAAGAAAAAGGAAAAACAAATACTACTACTATTAAGAATTTTTTCCTGGAATAATGCAAAATGGGGTTTTAATTCCCGAAATATGTTGAAAGGGAAATTAATTCCCTGCGTACCGTCCACCTAGGACGGCACGCGAGAATTTTTTTTTTTTTTCTTTACTTAAGTAAAACCGCTACTTGAAGTAGCGGTTAACCTTTATAAACCGCTACTTCAAGTAGCGGTTATTAAAAAATAAACCGCTACCTGAAATAGCGGTTAATAAAGGTTAACCGCTACTTCAAGTAGCGGTTTTGTGGTACCTGGAGCAATGGCGTTGACTGAAGTAAACCGCTACTTCAAGTAGCGGTTCATTAATAGAAACCGCTACTTGAAGTAGCGGTTTACTATAATCCCCAAACCAGACCTAACTTCCCCAAAGTAATGTGGGTTATGTACCTACAATGGACTTTAGGGATAGCATGGAGGTACCGGCATCAGCTCCTAGCATGCAATTTGAATCATTTACTAGCATGTTGTCAGACCCACATTATGTCAATGAGCACATGAATGAGTTCAGTTCTCCTGCTTCGTCTCCCCACATACCGTCCACATTCCATCTTGATACTCTACATCGAAATGATGTTGATTTTTTGGGAAATGAGGAGGAGCATGTGGATTCGATAGGGAGGAGGACGATGATGCAAGGGAAACATTGACAATGCAATAAAGTCTAGTGTTCCTTCATCTGATTGGCTCGGAATTGACGAAGTTGATCAAAGGTTAATAGATGCATGGATGACTTGGAAATGCACTCGGTTCATTGACTGTGGGTTCGAATTTGAGATAGGACAAGAGTTTGCCTCATTGCAAGCAATTAAAGAATTTTGTGAAAGCCTGGTCGATCTCTAGAAACCGGATGTTTCGGGTGTTAGAGTCGAGCCCACAAAGTATGTCATTGAATGTGCCCGAAAGGAAGTGTGTCACTTGTCCTTGGAGGTTGCGTGCAATCATGACTAAGTCGTACTCATTCAAAATTGTACGATATGGTGGTCCACATGCAAGCAATTGTTTGGGAGACATAACATGTGGAGACCATCCTCTCATTTCATCGGATTTCGTTGCTCGATCTTATCGAGGATTTCATTAGGACCGATCCTTCATTCAAAGTTCAGTCCATCTTGACTTTTGTGAAGAACCAATACCAATTTTCAATAACATACAAGAGAGCTTGGTTAGCCAAACAAAAGGCAATAACCAGTATTTTTGGTGATTGGGAGAAGTCTTATCAAGAGTTACCTAGGTACTTGCAAGCCTTGAAAGAGTCCAATCGAGGCACTGTCGTTTATTGGAAGACGATCCCAACACAAGATCCTAGTACGAACATCTTTAAGAGTGTCTTCTGGGCCTTTAAACCCTCTATTACCGGATTCCGTCATTGTCGACCTCTTATCACTATAGATGGTACTCACTTGTACGGGAAATACAAAGGCAAATTATTGATTGCTATGGGAACAGATGCTAATTTCCAGCTATTCCCACTTGCCTTTCTTTGTTGTGAAGGAAGAAAGCACGGAGGAGCGGGTCTTGGTTTTTAGCTTGCATTAGACGTTCGTCACGGATAGAAAGGATTTGTGTGTCATCTCCGATCGTCTTTGGGGGTATCCTTGCGCCTATGAACGAGCCTCAAAGTGGATGGGAAGAGCCATATGCCCATCACCGATTTTGTGTGCGACATCTTGCTTCGAACTTGAATACTAAGTATAAGAATGCTGCCATCAAGAATCTTTTCGGAAAAGCTGCATATGCTAGGCAGAAGAGGAAGTTTTTGTACTATATGGATCGTATTGGCTCCATTAATGTCGAGGCAGCTAGATATCTGTTGGACATTCCCCTTCATCTATGGTCTCTTCATCATGATGGTGGATGTAGATATGGTGTGCAAACCACGAACATGTCTGAAGTGTTTAATGACGTCCTAAAAGGGGCAAGATGTCTTCCGATCACTGCTTTGGTAAGAATGACTTTTTATCGTGTCAATTCATATTTTTATATTCTTATCATAGTCCAAGAATGTGTTACTTACCTGTTTGTTTTTTTTTTCCTCAGGTCTGATGGCGCAGTCCATCTATCCCGGCCCCACTGATCGTAGCGTTCTCACCCTCCAGGATAAGCATCGGAGTGAGGATGCCTGGAGGGGAGTAGCGGACACGGTATTATCGTGTCGGTTGCATCATCATAGTCTCACTCATGACTGGGAGGTTCACGATAGAGTTCTTCGGTGTGTTGAGCGTGCTGGTTTTCTTGGCATACATCGTTTGGTAGGGGGAGGTTTGGAGCTTGATCGACCACTTCTTACGGCATTAGTGGAGCGATGGAGGCAGGAGACCCATACCTTGTGATACAAGCACAGCCCTTCATGGCATAGATCGGAGGTCGAAGAACAAGAATTATCCGCTCAGACATCGCCCTTACATAGCGCAGTGGGATGAGCGCGAGAGACGTGTTGTTCAGGGCACTCCGTTTACTGGTCGTACTCATGCCATTGAGGAGTATATGGTGTGGTATCGTCGCATCACGAGGTTACGCATGACATATCCATTGAGGCGACCTCCTTCTACACACTATCAGCCTGCGTCTGCAGATGTAGTACTAGTAAGTGCCATGATTTGTAGTTATACTTTTATTTATTTATCCGACTATATAATATGTATTTTTCTTTCTATGCAGGCACATACTTTATCTGATGTTGCTCATAGGTGCAGCACTGTACTAGAGGCTGCTGAGTCATTGCCTCCAGATATGGGGCGCCAGTTGTTTGCACAGACATTGCAGACCATGAGGGGACTGTGTATTGATGCAGTTAGCCGAGCTGGACATGGCCACATCTTACAGGGCGTGCCTACCTTTGCTGTACATACTTCGACTTCTACACCTTCTATGTCTGCTGCCCATACATCTACCACAGCACCTTTGCTTTCGCCTCCCGGTCGTCGGAGGACCTACCGACGCCGGTTACGCCACCACTCCATCTTCTCTTCATGCCATTGCAGAGTCTAGTGAGACCACACCTAGTTCATCTAGACCTTCACAAAAGAAGAAGAGGGGGTCTTAGCACTTTCATTTGTTGTTTGTATAGTTCGTTAACACTATGTTAAATATTAAACTTCGTTTGTGATTGACATATTTTCTTAATCTTACTTATTGGATAAATGTGAATGTGGATGAACTTGGTGTTTGGTGATTGATGTGTGCATAGACTTTGTATGGACTTGGATGGAATTTGGTGTTGAAATTGTAGGTTGGAAAGCTTTTTTTTTTTTTTTATGTTTCTGGCATTTGGGCCAGTTATGGGGAAGCAACAATGAGAGGTCTTTTTTTCTCTCATAAACCGCTATCTCAAGTAGCGGTTTACATATTATACAGTGTGAGTGTGGGGAAGGTGTTGACCACATAAACCGCTACTTGAAGTAGCGGTTTACATGCATAAACCGCTACTTCAAGTAGCGGTTAATATATATAAACCGCTACTTGAAGTAGCGGTTTAATTAAAATAAACCGCTACGATAAAAAAAAAAAAAAACATTTTCTCGCGTGCCGTCCTACGTGGACGGTACGCAGGGAATTAATTTCCCTTTCAACATATTTCGGGAATTAAAACCCCATTTTGCATTATTCAAGGAAAAAATTCCTACTATTAAAGGTTTTTTTTTTTGACAAGTACTATTAAAGGTTGAGTGTAAAACATTACGCCACATTGTAATTAGCAAACTAGTTATTAGCCCGGGCGACTCCTCGGGTAAGGAAAATCTTTATTTATTAATATTATACTTTAAGATAATAAAACTAAATGTTATTTGGCCTAATGGTTAAGACTTTAGTATATGTTCTTGAGGTTCTGGGATTAAATCCTACACTATGCAATTTCTAATTTTTTTATCGTTGTGGATTACATGGAGTAAAACGCCTTTAGGGAGAGCGACACGTGACACCGTACCTTGTTTAGGCACGCCTTTTAATATATTAGTATAGATATAGATTAGGTGGTTTGACTTATATTAAAAGGAACTAGTTTTATATGGGCTAAAATTTGTAGAAAATTAAATTAATTGCTAAGTACATTTAATAAATTAGAGATTTTTGAATTTCTAATTTGTTTATCCCACAAAATCAAAGATATTTAAATTTAAACAAAAATTTAATTGAGAGAGAAGTAACTTATTGTGTTGTAAATATTCACTATTTTCTTTTTGGAGTGCTTTTTGTCTTTTTATTGTTTTTAATTAATTAGGTAGTTCATTTTTATTTTTCCTTTTTTTTTTTTAATTAAAGTAGGTAGTTACCCTTTTTTTTTCTTTTTTCTATTTTTTGGTGTCCTACCCCTCTTCACATATAGAATAGAGATTATAAGTTGGAATTAAAATCCGTCTTGCAAGAGACGGTCTAACATTATGATTAAAATTAGGCGCAACCCAAAAGGGCTAATAGCACCTAGAAGCCAGTCCACAAACCCAAACAACCCCAGACAAACTGAAACCCAAAAACAAAACCACCACAACTTTCAAAACGCAACACGTATATTGCATTTCACTTGACAATTACTCTTCACCATCTTCTCTCTCTCGAACAAAAAAAAGCTAAAATTCACCAAATTTCAACTGAAGAAATTCAAATAACAAGGGAAACGAGCAAAATTCATACAGAAAATCAATTACATCAACTTAGGTTCATGATTTTGAAGCTTATTTTCTTCAATTTGTGGTTCGTGAAAAGGTAAATTTCTACTAATTTGTTGAATTTTTCATCTGCGCTTTTTTGTTCTTTTTTCATAGAATTAATTTGGTATCCTCAAACTTTCAATAGATCTGGAGTTCATTTTCAAAGAGAAAAAAGGAAATATGGCAATACGCAAGCAAAAATCGCCCACTGATGAAAGTATTTAGAACGCATCTACTGAATTTCAGTATAAATTTCAGTATTAGGTTATGAATTTGGCTCATACTTACATAATTTGGCTATGCACGGGTTATTCAGAGCGCATCTACTGATCAACTTAAGGAAACATATAAATTTTAGTATTAGGTTTTGAATTTGGTGTTTTTGAAATTGATGTAGGTTGTGAATGTTTGACAGTTTGAGACGGTTTTGTGTCTGTTGTTTTGTTTGTGTTGATTGGAAGGTTTTCCATATGATGTTTAGATCATACAATTGAACTAATTACATAAATACTAGTGCAATTTTAGTTTCACTATTTTAAGAACATTTAGTTTCTACTTCATTGAATTTAGTGACCAATACACTTGTATTAGTAACCAGTTTTAGTCGTGTAGTGATTAGTGTCAGATATGAAACATACCTCCAACATTCACAAACACATAGAGAAAAGGCAATAAAAAGAATAAAAGTATAAACTAGACTATAACAATCCCCCAAATGTTTAAAACTCTTAGTCATAACAACCGGTCACTACTAGAAAAAGCGTGTCTTTTGGACGCTTTTTGACCCATTTGCGACGCCAAAAAGCGTCGCGAAATTTGCTCTGGACACTGCTAAAAAGCGTCGCACCAAATGAGTCAGTAAATCACGACGCCAAAAAGCATCTCCATTCTCGACGCCTAACAAAGTCCCCAAATTTCTCGTCGCGTAAAAGCGTCTCCATCCGCAGCGACTTACAGCACCTTACCGCGTCTAAATCTGGATGATTTATGGCATCGTGAAAAGAAAAGTTGGCTTCAAAATTTAATATTTGTATGGCAAAATTTCTTGGTACAATCTCTTTCTGCTATTTTCCCGAATTAACAAATATATATATGTATATATATATATACATATACATATATATATACACACACACACATTTACTTTACAATAAAACCAACATTGAAACTTGATCAATACTTCGATCAATATATTATAAAATGTATACTTTGATTAATTAAAATCCCTACAAATATTGCATATTCACCAAAATCCTAGCTATTTTTCTAAAAACATAATTGCAAATTATATGTATAAAGTCTAGAAAAACTATCCAAAGTGAAGCAGCCTTGAAAATAAGCTAATTAATAAGATCTAGCTAGCAAAATAGATGATGGTAGCTACTTTGAAGCCATCCTTTCTTCATATGTTGCACCATCATTATTTTCGAGCACCTTCAAAAGGAGAAAAGAAAAGACAAAAATATAATCAGTAATGATAATATATATGAAAGTTTGGAGTTCGTCAAATCGAGAACTATAATGTGGCTCATATTCTAAAGGAATCTTGTCCATAATATTTGATAACAAAATTATCCCTGTTCATAAGTACGACTTTTGCTAAAAGTGAAGATTTTCTTTCTAATCTAATGGACAGTTGTGCAGTCTGTAAATAGACAAGCCACAGCTTGCAGACAAATCAAACCACTAAATCCTGAAAAGTTCACAAATATTTCGCCAATGTTCTCTTATGCATCATAGGTTTCAAGCAGTAGCACAAGGATCAATATTTAACAGTATGAAAGCAAGAAACTTGTTAACATATGGGATCCATTTAAGAGATTCAGCATGAGCAACATCAATAATCTCTGTAAGAAAAATATGGACTTGCACACCACAGAGTTCAGTCAACAAACATATATATTAGTTAGTGATATCTTCATTTTGAAACTTGCAAGCATCTTTGATGCATTACAACCAACCGAGGATCATTAGACGATGCTGCTGTGTAATCAATATTACTGCTGATAATGATGTCATTTATGAGAAAACTGTTGCATAACTAATTTTTTTGAAAGATGGGTCTTTCTTTAATTTTTGTACCTAGCTGACCAAATTAAATTCCAACAGTGGAGAAGAACTGAAAAAGACTCAAGCGGCTCTGTTTCAGCTCTTGTTAACCTCACCAATAAGGCAATAACCTCTCCATCAGTCCCGATCCGAAAGTAGTATTGTTGCAAATTTATTCTACTAATTGTGTGCAATATTTTCAGTTGATTAGTAGTGTCTCAGAGTAGTTTTGCTAAGTCACATTACTAAAATTTTAATCTTATTTCCAAGTTTCTTCAATCTAGAGTCATATAAATCATCTTAACCTAACTCAAAATTTTAGTGTGAAAACTGTAAAACAAACAAAAGAAAAAGCCCAAATTTTGGAATAATCAAGGATAAACTTAGTAATTCAAACACCCATATATACTCTTGAGTTTGGTTTTTGTAGTAGTGCTATTTCTCCATCTACAGTAGCTTATGTCAGTAAAGGAACAACAACATAACCAACAACAATATGAGCATATGACAGTTCTAGACTGCAGCACAACAACAACAATAGGAGCATATTTCATTCATAAGGAATGGGTATTTAGGTAAAGCTTGAAAATAGGAAGATACCTTTTGGTTTGTCACTTCCTTGTGCAGAATCTAAAAGGTGCATTGAAGCCTCTTCTTTATGAACTTTACCTACTATGGAGAAAATTGTCGAGCAAGAGTTTTGAGCAGAGAGTTGTTCTCTTGAACTTGGGCCTTCAACAAGCTATTTTCCTTCTTAAGAATGGACACTTCTTCTTTGTTCTCTTGAACTTGGGTGTTCAACAAGCTATTTTCCTTCTTTAGAGTGGACAATTCTTCTTTATCATTCTCCATGAACACGACCGTCTTTCGAACTTTTCAACACCCTTGCTTCCTCAGGATACAATGCACGCACCTTGCAAATGTCTCCCTTTCGAACTCCAAGTCCATAACCTACGGGACGTTTGGGAATCTCTCCACCATACATGGTGTGCTAAAAGGCTTCATATTCAAGTTCTAAGTCAGACTTGGAAGGGTTTGCTTGCTTCAATGATTCAAACTTGGCATATGCATCATCCTACACAAATATTAAGATATAAAATGTAAGAAGTATTATTTTACATTAAATGGAAGCAAGCTTATAATTTTATTTTAATCTGTACTTATACCATGAATTCTTATGTGAGTGTGTCTGGTAGAAAGCTTCCATCCTTTCTGATATGAGCTTTTTTCCAAAGAGCTAATAAACTCATTTTTTCTCTATGCTCATCCTCCTAATATTTTTTTAAAATGTAAAACGATTATAGAAAATTTCAACAAGATTATATATATATATATATATATATATATATATATATATATATATATATATATATATATATTCAACAAAGATTTTTCCTAGATATGTATATTCTAATATTCATGAATCATACATAATCAGTTTGCTTGTTCGCGAAGCTCTTGGAGCCACATCTGTGAAGTTGATTTAGGGAAGCTCGTACATCTTTCCCAGTTTCTGACAATTTCTACACTCATATTAAAGAAAAAAGTATTTATAAAAAAAACCGAACAATGATTTATCAAATTTCAATCATAAGTAAGTAACTTAATTTCCCTAGCTCTAAATCCCAGTGCTTGACCAACTTTATCCACTAATTACTAGTAATTATGTATGGTGGCTGCAAATTACACATCTCAATGAGAGTCATGTCCTATGGTTTTTAGTAATGTGACTTGATATAGCGTTTAAACTGCCTCCAACTTTTGTTAGCACGCTTGAGGATTTGTTTGACGTATTCAGGACCATCAGGAATTACAAAGCGTTTAGTAAGAGTAACGAAAAAAGCAATTATAGAGTTCAATTTGCTACCGGCTAGTTATAATTGGTCAAAAGTCACATATAGAAAATATCTTGTTGTTCTTACCCTTACTTCTTTTTTTAGTTATTTTTTTTGGTTTTTTTGGGGGGGGGACAACAAGCCATTTTAGAGATCTACAGATAACTTGTACTTCATATCTTGCTACTGGCTAATTTGAAGGTTGCAAATTGCTTGGAAGTTTGTAAATTTAGTGTGCATTCAGGTGTTTGCATATCCAAGAGAAGCTAGTACCTGAGAGAAAAGATAAAAGAATGTGGTATGGAAGATGATATGTAGGGATTCCTAGCACTGGATTCCTAGCACTGAAGAGTATATACTTACTTTGATTGCTTCTACCAACTTATCTTTCAGATTCTCATCGACGTCATGCCAATTCACTTCTCCAACTGGACAATAGGTCTCTACCTTTGCAATGCTACCAATGAATCTGACCAAGATATCTCCACCTTTCGTAAGCGGTTGGTAAAACTCATTGAATTCAACACAGTATTTGACGTCGTTGTTACTCCACACATCGATTGTTGGAATAGAACCACTCACCAATGCGATGTTACCTTTAGCATCTGCATAGAAATAAATAACGGGATGACGTTGCATAAAAATATATTAGAATAGCATAAATAGATATTCTAGAAAGTCAAAATCCTAGTAAACCATCAAGGAAAGACATTCACTAGTGGAAGAAAGCCCATCAGATCCGGTCAAAATCGGGCTTACAGATTCGATTTTGGTCCGGATCGGGTGGGCCCGCATCAGTTCTTAAAGATTAACTGATCTGATCCTAAACCGGATCAGTTAATCACTTACTGATCCGGTTTTGCAAGAAAATCGGACCAGTTAATGAAATTAACTGATCTGTTTTTCTTGCAAAATAGGATCAGTAAGTGCATTTGTATATTAAAAGAAAACTGGCGTGTTACATTGCAGAGCCTAAAACGAAATTAAATTCCACAAATTGCAAAAACACCAGTTTCAAATCGTACAAGTCCACCAACATACAATTTACATCCGAAAAATCGAAACAAAAAAAAAGGAAAATCACCAGTTACAATATTAATTGACTAATTGATTTTTCAAGAAAAATGACTAATTACAAATTGACAAGAAACTAAAAACTACAAGATAAATTACAAGAAATTAAATATTAAAAATTATAAGAAATTACAAGATAAATTTCGAGAAAATGATAAATTAAGCACAAAATGAAAGACAAAAAAAATTAAGGAAAATTAGGAAGGAAATTAAAATCGAAAAATTACCAAAAAAAAAACAATCACGAACCCTAGATCTGGGTTACAAGCGACCACGGCGATGTTAGTGCTTGTTTGCCTTCGCGAAGATTTATGAATGATCTTCCTCTTATTCGTCTATTCGATTTTTCTCTTCTCTTCGTCTTTTCGTAATCTCTTCCTTCTTCGCTTCGTCTTTTCTCGATCTCTTCACAATCGCTTCGCAATCTATGCGTCTCTTCTTCGTAATTAATGGTGACCGATTTTAGTAGTTGTATTGCGATAGGAGGTGGTTCGAGAGAGTGGCGTTGGTGGTGGTTCGAGAGAGTGGCATTAGTGGTGTTAGCGGTTGGTCTTCGTTTCCTACTTCGTCGTCGAAGGGAGGAGATTAGAAGAGGAGAGAGGGGAGTTAGGGTTTGAGGGGTTGAGAGGAGAGAGGGGAGTTAGGGTTTGGGGGGTTGAGAGCAGAGGCGTGTGAGGAGGGAGGAGGAGATCTAAAGAGGAGGGAGGGGAATGAGGGGAAGAGAAGTGGGCTGATAAGAGAGAGGGAGTTAGGGTTTGGGAGATTTGAGTGGATGCAACTCATGGGCCGCAGTTTATATATGATTATCAAGCCCAACTGATCTGGTTCCTCATATGGACCATATTAGTTTAATGTTTGACAATTTTTGCTCCAAAAACCAATAATAACTGATCCGTTTTTTAAAGAACCGAATCAGTTTACTTGTGACGGATTCGATCTTTAAAGAACTGGATCAGTTAACTTGCGACATATAAGGTTTTTTCCACTAGTGATTACCCTTTGTCATAACCTCTTCCTTCTTATCAAATTGTACATTTGAAGGCCACATTGGATACGACGTTGACCGTACATATTTTGATGTTCTTGACTTCTTTAATGATTCTTCACCCTCTTTTTGCTTTGTTTGATTGTAGACACTAAATTTCGAACCCCTTTTTTCGTATAAAATTTTAAAATAAAGATTTTGAAAGGAAATAAAAATAATGAAAACCGTCAAGAATTGTGGGACGCGCGCCCCGTCAAAGTCATGTTTCGCCCCGGAACGCGAGTTTCTTTCCGTTGTATGGTTTTCCTTTTTTCGCGTTTTAGTCATACAGTTTCGGCTTAGAAATGTAATTTTCCGTAAGTCGTTGTCAATAATTACAACAACCGGTTTAATGAAATGATTCGTAGTATAATCATGTTCGTCTTTAATAATCAGACGAATGTTCGTTAATTATTTGAAGTTACTTTTTCGAAAATCTAAAAAAAAAGAGTTGTGATTGAGCGCCGAGATTTTAATCGTCTCCCAAAACTAGCGGGGATCAGTTTTCTTGATGGTCAAGTCATTGTTCATTGAGTAAAGAATAAGAATATATTATTTACCCACTAATCACATCTTTTATCCATTTGTTAGGGAATAAGAATCATGAAAAGGAGTGAAAATAAGAATCAAATCCCATGTGTAAGAGACAAGAATCCGGACTGTTTCCGGTGGATTCGAGTTGTGCCAGGCACACGATCATGCACTAGACGCATGATTATGCGCCTCGCGCACAACAGCATCCTGCGCTAGACGCAGGGCCATGCGCCTAACGCACGAAGCTGTGCCTAGCGCAGGCTCCTGCATTTGGCGTAGTGATCCAATCTGTTTCTTTTTCACGTTTTTCGATGTATTTTTTTTTACGTATTAGGATGTATTGTATTTAGGGAAGAATATTTTCTGAAAATATGATTTTGCCTCATTGATTATAAAATCCAAAAAGAATACGAATATTTGTGTTTCCAAAGAAATTTGAGTGAGGTCATTAGAGTGATGTCATTATGGTGATTAAGGATGGGAAAAATCAGATTTTTGGTTTAAAAATATGATTTTCTACTTCTTTGAAACCCTAATTCATCCACCTCATTTCCCTATAAATACAGTCCATTTTTTTTACTTTAAACCAAGTTGAGCTAAAATCAACTTAATTTCACAACTTCTCTCAATACTACTCTCATCTTCTCTACTTCCTTCCTCTAAAAAATCTCATTCAAGAAAAAGAAAGTAAAAGTTAGGAAAGCAATTAGTAAGTAAAGAAGTTCATCAAAAGAAAAACACAAAAAAAGGGTTTAAGTTAGTAATTAAGTGGATTTAGAAACTCACTTAGAAATTAAGGAAATCACAAAAAAGGTAGAAAACTTTGCAAAAGAAAGTGCATCATTGAGCTAGCAAGGTAAAGTTGAAGCTCTTGTTATTTTCTTGATTATCTTCTTAATCACATACTAACTTTTCCTTGTTTCTTCTTATCATTTTTTTTTAATTTTTGGAGTGATTTGGGTTTGTGGAAGTCCTAATAGGTTCCCAACCTCAAATCACCCCACCTAGAATAGTCAACTCTAATGGGGAGACTCTTAGGAAACAATGTGTTTATGTGATTTTTCTTAATCAAGTTGTTGTTCATCACCAAAAACATGTTTTCATAAAAAATTTCAAGAAGAGTTGTGCATAAACATCTCCATAAAAAAAGGTGATGCTGTAATTATAATCAGTTTTAATTTCGTATTTTATTTCATTTTTCATCTGCATTAACTAAATAGTTGATAGGATGTAATATTTTTCCTATGAAGTGCAAGATGTTTCCAGCAACGGGGTTTTGGAATTTCTAAAAAAGAATTTTTTATAGATAATTATAAATCATATAACTTTGTTGTGCAAAACTGATTTTGTCCAGTACCACATAAGCTTGTCTTGTTAATAAAGTTTAAAATAAAATCATTTAGATAAAACTAAAAACATCAAGTTTAAAGAAAACATCAGTAGCTTTCCAAAAATATAAAAATCATGTTCATATGAATTTTATATAATTTTATATCATTTTTACAAAATCGTTCATGTAAATCACTAAATTCCAGAACACTGATTTTCTCTTCAGTTAAGAAAATAAATAAAAAGGTATTAAAAATGTCCAATATAAGTGAAAATTTCTATTCTAGTTATTCAAAGTGTCTAGAATAATGTTCATACCAAAATTAACTTAAAAATAAGTTCAATAAGTTAGGTTTCAAAGAACAAATTGGATAAAGGTCCTGTTTTGACCAGTTTTGGAATAAAATTAACCATAATTCGATTTGTCACTAGAAGCTTGTGACATTTTGACACAACATAAAGAACTCACTGACCTATCCATAGATATATCACATGCTCAATGTTACTCTTTCGACAGAAAGTTATGAATTTTACAAGTCAGTACAAGAACAAAAGTGCAATCTGAAAAATGAAATAAAGTGATTAACTCAAGTTTCATAAAAAATGTTTTTTTTTCATACGAAAATGTTAATTAAAAATCATGAAATTTTTAAGTTTCTCTTAAAATGACTTATTTTATCATGAAAATAAAAATCAATAAAAATTGTTAAAAAAAAATCAAAGAGGTTAATTAATCTCTATTTTTCACAAGTTTATAAATAAACATGAATCCCAAAGCCCATTCAAGGAGATGAATATCAAGGAGCATCATGGTGAAGATCAAGGTTGAAGATTTGTATAGATCATAGAATTTGTACATATTGTTATAATAATAATTTTTTGTAAATAGTTATTACATCACTCATTAATAAAAAACATGGAGATGTTTATGCATAATTTTCATAAATAAATTCCACAACTCTTTTTAAATAAAATGAGCAACCCATGTTACAAATTTTGCATGTTGGGCCTAATATATCATAGTATATAAATCAAATGACCCAATATCAATTAAGAGGAAAAATTGCAAATCTAACTAAGTTAAATTGTATGATGATCCATCTTACATTTTAAAATTGTTCTCCATCTTCAAATAGATTAATCATATAATTTGACATAATTATATTGGTAATTATGATCTCTGAATTGATTTTAGGCCGTTTCACGTGTCTCACTTTAAATGGAAAAACTCCAATGAACCAAACACAAATCTCCAATTTCGATCTCAAATTGATCATTTCTCTCTAAATGACGTAATAATCTTCAATTAAGATTATTTCTCAAAAGCCTTCAAATTAGGAATCAAACTTCTAAGGCCTCTTGAAAATCATTAACGTGATCACTAATTATGGTGGTTATTTCAATCCTCAATTAATCGTTAATTAGAGAGGTTAACTCAAACTTTTCATATAGGGTGATTAGCTTAAGTTTTCATCATATTTAATCACTAATTAGAGTGATTATCTTAAACCTTAATAATTGTTAATTAGGACGATTATTCTTCTCATTGAATCACTAATTGGAATGATTATCTTAAACCTTAATAATCGTTAAATAGGACGGTTATTTTTTTTTTCATTTAATCACTAATTAGAGTGATTATCTTAAACCTTGAATAATCATCAATCAAGGTGATTACTTCCTAACCTTCATTGTTAATCACTAATCAAGGTGATTATCTTTCCTTCCTTTAATCACTAATTAAGGTGGTTATCTTAATCCTTATTTTAATCACTAATTAGGATGATTATTTGAATCTCATTTCAATCATTAATTGGAGTGATTACCTTATTCCTAATATATTTGTCTAATTCTAAAAGGTGAGTTATTCATAATCTATTTGCCTCCCCTTTTCTTCCCCAAATGGAATTGGCCATTTAGGGTGAGACATAAGATCAAACTACGATGGTTTTGATCCATGAGTGGATTCCAATCCCGCAATGATTGGTACATAGTGCAACTTCAGTGCTCAAACCTACCATGTACAAATGATATATTGGTCCTAAATAAAAATGGTTGATGTGCATATGTGCAAATTATGTGATTTTCTTTCTTTTAGCCATGATTACTTTAAAATGGAAAATAACGCATTTAGTAAGAGCCCGTTCTTTAGAACGGAAGAGGAGACGAGTTCCAGACTTTCGCACCTCTTAACCTAAACACCGAACCCTATCTCATGGTATGAAAGACCAATTTTCAAAAAGCCTTATCCATATGAAGTCATCATCATTTTAATTGATATTTCTTGAAATTGATTTTAAAATGATTTATTAAATAAATCTTTCCCTATTCAGATATTAATAGGGTGGCGACTTCGAAGTTTTCTAAAACTCATAGTCCAATGAGAGACTTTCGTGGGATTCATACCGTTAATTAAGACAGTAAAAAATTGGGTACCACATTGATTATTACGGGATTCTGAAGGGTTAAGAGGTGAGATTGTAGGGGAGTTATGACTAGACGGCGAAATACTAGGTGGGATAGGATCAAAGGAACTAGAAGGGATTTTGAGCGGGGTACTAGTAGATGGGTTGAGAGGTGCTGGGTTATGACCAGAGGAAGGATGAGGGATTTTAAGTGGTTTTGATGTAATAGTATATGGGTTGAGAGGTGATGGGACATGACCAGAAGAAGGATGTGGGATTTTGATGTAATAGTAGAAGGGTTGAGTGGTGGGATATGACTAGAAGAAGGATGAGGGATTTTTGAGCTGTTTTGATGTAATAGTAGATGTGTTGAGAGATGGGATATGACCAGAGGAACCAATAGGTGTTTTGAGCGGTTTTGATGTAATAGTTGATGTATTGAGAGGTGGGATATGAACGAAGGAAGTAAGAGGGACTTTGAGCTGTTTTGATGTAATAGTAGATGGGTTGAGAGGTGAGATATGACCAGAAGAAGGATGAGGGATTTTAACTGGTTTTGATGTAATATAAGATGGTTTTTCCATGTAGCTACTAGTTTGCTAGTTGTTGCACTTTCTGTACGTGAACACGGAGACATTACCTTTGTTGCAGTGACACTTGATTGAAAAAATGGTCCAAATCTAACATTAGAAGGAACTTCAGATGGCTGTGGTTGGAGGGTTTGTTTTTTGTTTGGTTGTGATGCATTTTCGGTCGAAGGAGAGGTGTGCGCAGCACCTGGTGATTGCGAAGACATTGAACTAGGCTGCTCATCTGTCGTTGCACGTATGTCCCTCATTCTCTTCCCTCGATAAGTCATCTGTTATAATATATCATTGCAAGACAAGCCAAATAAAAAGAGGGTACATTATCACTTCTTATCTGCTAGGTTCAAAGGCAAAACAGCACCGCAAAACATAACAACCTTGTATTCTGAGGCATCATAATAACCTCCTTCAAGATTAAAATAAGACATATACAAACTATTAATTCTGGAGATTGAAGGTCCAACTCCACTTAGCAATCAAAAACTTCCACATATATTAACATTTTGCACATCAAAAGTTTCAAGAGTATGAAGCAATTTTCCAAATAAATAACAACAAAAATGCTACCTCCAATCTTAAAGAGTTGCCATTGTTGGCTTTTAAGGTATAACTTTGACAATTTCCCTCTCAAAATATTTTCAGAGCCAAACTTAAGCAGCTCCCAGTATATTAGTATATCTTTATAAAACTGATTGAAATATTTGGAAATAGATCACCAATCAAAGTTCAAATCTTAAAAGGCAAAAGAGACAATTATTTCACAATGTACAAGATAATCAATATGAAGTGAAAGCAGAACATTTACGGTTATCCATGTAAAAAAAAGAGCCTAATTAAGTGGCTTATACTATAAATCGATCTAATATGTCATCAATGATCAGTACCCTCGGCAAAGCTTTGACCGAAGCAAAATAATTCACAACATATCACAGTCATTTACAGATATTTTAAGTAGATACACAGTGAAGTCAAGAGGGAAAAGCAAACACAGGAATAATAAGAAAGATAAATGTGGAGTAGATAATGTAGTACCACTAAATAAAAGTTAAGAACTCGAATCCAGAATCAAAACATAAATCCATACAAATGAACAATGATACCATTCTAAAAACCCAAAACCCTTCTATTTTATAATCTCATCATCCTCGGTATATCAAACAAGTCTCTGGGCTTAGTCTTAATTACGTGAAGCCATCCTTTTTGTATCTCATCCTTGTAGACATAATCGTGTCTCCCCATTTAGTACCCTATGATGACCAATACCTTGCTCCAATTGGTCCGGATCGAGGAAAGAATAAAGAACGAGTCTAAAATAAATTGTTTTAAGCCCAAGACCATTTTCTAACCCTTTTTATTAACCCATTTTCGAAAACCTTTTTATAAATAGTTTTACTAAGCCTATTTCCTAAAACGTTTCAAAATAACCTTTTAAATGCCCATCTTCAAAAACCCTTTTAAAAATAGTTTTTATGAAAGCCCAATTTATAAAAACCCTAAATTAATTTTCTAGCCCAATTTTTATGAAAGCCCAATTTTCTAGCCTAAATTAATTAACATAAATAGTTAATTTTATTGATTAGTTTTGATAATAAAAATATCTTTTTATGAAAAATCATCTTTTTCCAAAGTGTTTTCAAATATTTTTATCTAATTATGTTATAAAAATCTTTTAAGAAACCCAATTGTTTTCGAAAACCTATCGCTTCTCAACTACCTAAACCCATATATATACTCCCTCATCTCTAAACACTGGGCTAATTTTTTTTACACGGCCAAAACCAAAAAACACTCGGCACTCACAATTCATCAAACTCCTCTACGCCCCACCCTCCTCCTAACTACTAATCCACCGATTCATCACCTAGCATCTTTCACCATCACATGCGCATCATCATCATTCATTCTACAACTAATACACCTCCCTGATTTTTCATCAAACACATCATCCTTATACTACATCACCTACTGCGCCACATCATCAAAACACCAAATCAAAACTACAACACTGGACGAATGAATTCTACAGTTTACATCATACTCATACTATACTACACGACACAAATATTAAACACAGAACTATTCTTTTTTTAGACTCGTTCAACTTTCGATCCAAGATCATAAATCAACGACCCCGGAAGTTGGTATAATTTCTGAGGGTCAACTAAATTAACTATCTTTATTTGCTTTCTTTCTTTATTTTTATTATTTTCTTGAAGTTACTAACATTCTGTTCGTGATGTAGATTGTTAACGTATTCCTACGCTGTAAGTATTGTATATATTATACTAACTGCCTACAGTATTTTATTTTTCATATTCTTATTATTTTTCATGAACATATTATTATTTGTGCCTGATTGCAATATTTATCACTTTGTATTTATTGTTAAACAAGACCTAAAGAACTGTTCTAATTAATTCAGATAATTTGGACAACTTGTTAGGAACCTTGTAATCTGATTGCATAATAACTTGTCACTAAATAATTAATCTATTTATGTGTTTCCTGAACCAATCTAGATTAATTATTTTTAGGGTGTATTAAAACGTTATATGATTATTCTTTTGCATAAAATCTGTAATGAATCGATATTTAGTAGAGGCCAGCAATGGGCAATATGGTTCATCACTGTATTGTACCCTCACCCCTGAGCTCAATCTATGGTTCATTTTGACCATCTATATGGAGTCAGGACGAGGAAATCTACATTGGATAAGTCCTTAAGATGTCCCTACCGTTCAATATCCAATTAGGTTTATAAGTTTTCCTCTAAAAATTTGTTGGCGACTTCAAAACATATTTTAAATAAAACGTTAACAATGGGGTAGTCAAATATAATACGCGCTCACACCGCGTGTAGGCATAAAGGAATAAAAATCCACGCCTACAATTTGGCGACTTCACTAGGGAGGATTTTATAAAAATTAATTTTTTTAAATGAGTGGGTGAAACTTGAAAAATACGATTCATTCTTATTTTATGCCTTTGAATAATATACTGTTTTGCATATGCATGGCTATTATTCAGCCACCATAAGGACAATCTACCTTGCCTCATTAGCACATGTTCTATGTGTGAGGTCACCCCCGGGGGGTTCGCGCTTTGTCCTTCCAAAAAGCTTTCTGAGCGATAGTGTTGGATCTTAGTCATAAACAAACCTACCCAACCATGGCATTGTTCTCTTGTTCCTGACTTGAGAACTAGACTGCATCTTACACATGGCCACCTCTTTAAGCAGGGGTACGAAGCGTGGGATCAATGATTTAGTCATGGACCATTTTCAGCCTTAACCCAAACCTGACCATAGTTTGAAACGTAGAACTAGACTTTAGGTTGA
Source organism: Beta lomatogona (assembly GCA_947646795.1). Taxonomy (NCBI): domain Eukaryota; kingdom Viridiplantae; phylum Streptophyta; class Magnoliopsida; order Caryophyllales; family Amaranthaceae; genus Beta; species Beta lomatogona. The sequence goes on from CANSNZ010001150.1 coordinate 1,013,964, forward strand.
GAACTTTGCACTATATTTGTGTGTGCGTGCCTTTAATATTCTATATTATCGATGTTTCGAGTCAACCTATCGAATTAATGATCGCGACGAGCAAAGAGTAAAAAAATCATGTCTCGCTTAAGCTACGTTTAGCGCAAACTATGTGCATCTGACGCGAGTAAACTGCGTCCCGTGCTGCCACGTGCGTTCCCCACATACCCTTTTATGCGTCCCACGCAACTGCTAGAGTAACGCATTTTGTTTATTCCGCGTGCTGCGCATTCTTTGACGTGAAGCGCAGCCTTGCCGCTGGTCGCATATCACTCGTGGCTTTCATGTCTTGTGAATTTGTTTCACAATCCTACTCTTTTCCTTGTGCAGAGAAAGAGACTATGTCTTTATTTTATATCCCATATTTTTTTTAATCTATCTCCAATCTTTATCTTTCTTTCCTAAAAAAACAATTCCCAGCTTCTCTATATTCTATCACCCATTTTTTTTTCGAAAAATCATTCTCCTATCTTTTTAAAAATTTCATCCCATCTTCAATCTCCTATCTTCTTCAAAAATTCTATCTCCACCTTTTTTTCAAAAACAAATCTCCATCCTTTTTTCCTATCACATATCTTTTTTTAAAAATTCATCCTTTTTCTCTATCCCATATTTTCATGTATATTATCCATTATTTGTGTACATCATCTAGGATTCCTTTTAGTGTCCATCTTGTTGTAAAAGTCTCGTCCATCTAGGAATTCTAACTCCATTAGAAATCCATCTAGCGCATATGTCTAGGTTCATCCAGTTTTACTCCATTTAGAGTTCTTAACCCCGTCTAGCTCTAATGCTCTATCCATGTTAAGAGTCTTAATTCGCTTGAGTCCCATCCATCTTAGAAGTCTATAATCCGTAGAAAGTCCATGCATGATAGGATTCTAAAATCATTAGAATTGTGTCCATCTTAGGAGTCTAAATCCATTAGAAGTCCGTTCATCTTAGGAGTCTCGAATCCATTAGAGTTTCGCCCGTATTAGAAGTCTAAATCCATTAGAATTCCGTACATTTTAGGAGTCTAGGTCTACTAGAGTTTCATGCATAATAGGAGGCTAGCATCCTTGAATGTTCGTCGAATCTAGAATTCTAAAGTCGTTAGAAGTCTATCAAGTCTAGGATTCTAAAGTTAATAGAATTTTACATTCATTAAGGCTGCATTCACACTAGAATTCATTTGCATTGCGTAGTCCATCATTCATACACTTCATGCATAACTAGAGTTCACACGCATTTAGGAGTCTCATTGCATCCATACTCTCCATTTCATCTCGTGCATTCCGCATTTAGTAATCCTGAACTACAAGCGATCTGCTTACCTCTTTTAGGATATGTAGGCAGCCTTTACAGGTTCGAACGCATAGTTTGAGTCATGCATACGTACATGGGATATTATCTCAGATAACCCTGACATATAGGCCTTTTCCCCAAATAACCCTGACATATTTATTTTTCCCAGATGACCCTAAACTTGTATTTTGTCATTAAACCTAACGGGATATCTAACGCTGTTAACTTTTTTTTAATTAAACCAGATTATCTCTCTTGTTCTTCATCTTCTTCCCTCTCTTGTTCTTCGTCTCCACACTACCATCACCAAAAACAGTACAAAATTCGAACCCTAAACAACCCCAAATCGAACACAAAAGGCCCCAAATTCGAACAACCCAAAATTAGCAGAAGATTCGATCAAAAATCTAGACATATTCGACTCTAAAATTTGGGCAACAATCGAGCATAATTCAAGCCCCAAAAATCTGGGCAACTTTCTTTCCTTTTTTTTTTTTTTGTTGCTGCTGCCACAAGCTTTTGTTGGTTTAAAATCTGGGCAACAATCAAGCAACATCTTCTTTTTCCCCCACCTTTCGACCACCACCGATGAACCCAACATCATCTTCTTTTTCCTCCGCCTTTCCACCACCATCGACGAACCCCGCGTGCACCACTGCACACCACCACCTGCTCTTCTGCTTGCCTCCCTTCGCCGCCACGAACCGCTGCCCATCCACCAGCCCTCCCGTCGCCGCTTCAAAGACCCACATTTTCTCCCTCCTCTGCGTGTGTGTGAGTTGTGTTTGGGTAAGTTCGGGGGTGGCCACTTCAATGGACAACAATTGGGAATATGCCTGTTGGACAAATTGGTTATTGTGCTATGTAAATTTCCTTGTAATTCAAATAATCGGGCCTTTGTTTCTTCGGAGGTGGTGTTCTCAGCATCATTTTCTCTCTCTCGTCTCTTACTTTTGTTGTTGTGATATTGCAGTGATTTTAGGGTTTAAACTCTAGTATATTTGCAGATTACAAATTGCAAAATTGGAGTGAGTTGCTCTTCTTCTTTGACACACCAGCAATTTTAATTGAAAGGCGCCAAATTTGGTGCTCCAGTTTGATTCGATTTCTGGTGAATTTAACAGTGGATGAAAGTATTGATTGAATATAGTAGTACTAGCTTTTTGGTTTGAATTTACAAGGGAGAGAAAGAGATGAGTTTGGTTTTTTTTTAAAAGGCAGTAAGTATTTTAGTTTGAAAATAGTTAACGCCGTTAACAATTCCGTTAGGTTTAATGACAAAATACAAGTTTAGGGTCATCTGGGGAAAAAAATATGTCAAGGTTATTTGGGAAAAGGCCTATATGTCAGGGTTATCTGAGATAATATCTCTACGTACATTTAGGTCTAGATGCATCCAAAAGAATCATGCATACATGCATTAGGTCTAGGTGCATCCAAAAAAAAAATCCAAAACAAAAAACCATCATGCATATAGGATATTCAGATTCGTTCCTAGAAGCTCAACTTTTTTAAAAAACAAGCATACATTCCCCCATTCCATTCCTTTCTCCCCATCATCACTTCATTTCTAATCTCCCGTTGGATGATCCATTACAGGAAATATACAAAATATCAAACACACTTCAAGAACAAGTTGATGAGTTGAAGGGTATACTGGCAGAGGTTGTAGCACGTGTCGTCAGACTAGAGGCACACTACCCTGTTATTCAAGAAAATCGTAATGCAAATTACAAGACGCCAGATAATTTTGGTACAATGCTAGCTGACCCACAAGGGATAAATGAACTTAACAACATCATACCACATAGCTCAATTTTAAGGCCTTCAATCAAGTCCGATTTCATTGTTACTCCGATTGGAATACCTTTTAAGCACCGTCATGCCGCTGTCTCACATGGACCTACCGTCATACCTCAGAAGAAACCACAAAGAAAGTATACCTCGCTAGGCATGAGTTATGAGGTTGCTTTTGACAGCCTTCACGCCAGAGGCGCGATTTTTCCTATAGGGCTACACCAGAACCACCTGTTAACAAGAAGTCCAGAAAGTGGAATCCAAGTTCATATTGCAAGTATCATCAAGGTAAAGGACATTTAACATCTGAATGCTGGATCCTCAAGAACCTCGTGCAAGACATGATCAATGATGGAAGACTTTCAATCTCTCCTACTACGAAAATGCCCCAGATTTAAGGTCGCTTGTCACGCGCAGTGCGGGAGTCTAGACTTATGATTTCATCTTGTGTTTTATTTCTCTTATGTGCCAATCTAATATTATATTTCCATTTTATTGCATGTACTCATAATTTCCAATTAATAAATGAGTATCTCTTTTCTAACCTTGCACTAATGAGCATCAATGAAAATCACTATTGTCGCCTAAAAATAAGTGAATTTCTAACTCTCATGACTATTCTAATAAAAGCAATGAACAATTGGAATAAAAGAGGCATTCCTCCCTTCACTACAATCATTCCTCCATACATAACACCCCTCTCCCCTTAACCTATCTCGTGGGAAGTATGTTTGACAACAATTCAATGTAAAGGGCAATTTAAAAAAAAAAAGGAGCAACAAACAAGAAAATCAAAGCAAAAAAAAAAAAGCAAAAGCAAAAATGATACCAAAAGTGCAATATATATATATATATATATATATATATATATATATATATATATATATATATATATATATATATATATAAAGAAATGTTGCAATAAGTCCATCAATAGCTTTGTCAAAGGTTCTTCTTTCAAAACCTTCAACCTTCAATTTTAAACCTCCAATTTCATCAAAGGCCTTGACCTCCGCAACCAAAAACCATTACAAGTCAAATCATACCTCCATAATAAATCTTCGCTCAAGCAACCATGCACACTGGATTTCAATAAGCCATAAAAGACAAACCCAAGCCCGCTAGGTCGAAAACCCAAAAGGGCGACTTAGGCAAAAGGCAGGGCACCTTCTCATTCATTAGCCTGAACTACGAATGGTCTGATTCTGCTAAAGATACGTAGGAAACCTAACCCTGAGGTCCGACCGCTTCAAACCAAACCAAAACAACATCATTATCCACCCTTGCTAAAGACCTCTTACAATTCAATGCTTAAATTCATTGCAAATGGCTCCAAAGCAAAATGCTCGGCCACCATTAAAATGTTAAGAGCTACGACTGGCCTGATTCTATCATGGATACGTAGGCAACCTCTTTTGAGGCCCGACCATTTTAATTCAAAACATATTTTTAAGGCTCACCTAGGCCCATGAGAAAAGCGCGATCGCCAAAAAAAAAATCATGAATTTTAAATGATCATCCCTACCCTTAGATTATAGACTGGGATTCAAACCTGCATCATCAGCCTACCTCATTGCGTGAGTTGGTTCATTATGACTCTGCCTTTTCTTATTCTAATCACTTCCTTTTTCTAAGCCACATTATCGCTTCTAAGCCAACCTTAGCAAAACCTTTCAACACTCAGCTCTATGACCGCGCCTCATCTTTCGAGTGTTCCTTTCTTTGGCCTTTCTTGTCTTCTCATCTTAGGAACCCTATATGGAATCCTTGGTCGAAACTTCCACTAAGCGTGACGAGATATCTTCAAAATCAAGCAATCAAGCGAAATACTTCATCGACTCCATCTTACTGGGGGATTCGTCACCGATCCACACAGAAAATCATAGGCTCCAAGTCTAAGTCTATCGTAATAAGGACTTCATTACGAGTCCATATATGACATCTTGGGTTTTAAAAAACTCACATAGATACAACATCACATTTATTTATGGGCTCACTTAGGCCCTTGACATATAAAACTCAAAGCATATATAACTCAAGTGCTACAATGCATTTCAAATCCAACAGATCATCCTTGGGGGGGATTCCCATCTCTCCTCTTTCATAGGCTCCATGTGTAACTTGATCAGGACTTCATTACGAGTCCATACAAAATATTGTGGGCTCTAGACCCATACGAGATCATAACTGTTTTATGGGCTCACTTAGGCCCGTAACAACTACAACACATTTCGAATAAAGCATGACCTACGTGGATCATCCTTCGGCTTCCCATTTCTCCTCTTTCAAACAGTTTTCTAAACGAAAATTTGAGCTTCTAATGGAACGATCAAGTCATCAAATCATATCATCTGCATTAGTGTCATATCTATGCATTAGTGTCACATCTCTGCATTTGCATTACATATAAGCATCATCCAAACATTGTGTCAAGCATTGCTTCCTTCGTCCTTAGCCATAGGATTCTAGCGTCAATCATCGAGTCGCACACACATATACACACATGTATGCACACATGATAACACCTTTAAGTCTAGAGTATTAGAGGTCACTCTAATTTATAGGTCGGGTCTTTTATATACATTAGCACCCACATCACGGGACACATGCATGTCCCCTAATTGTTTGTTATTTGTATCCACAGGTACCTAATATTAAACAACTCTATATGAGTTATACTCTGCCAAGGTCTGCGGACCATTACAAATTAACAACAAGCTCTATATACATGGTGCGTCCAGCGCACCGACAACGCTGTGCCACCTGCAGCAAGCAGCGTCCAGCGCAGCATACCACGCTAAGCGTAGGCCTGTGCGTCTGGCGCACAGTCCCGTACAACACGCTTGGGGGCTTCTTACCAAGTGGAACCCACACGCTTGATTTCAAATGATTTCAAATGTTCGTCACGACATTACACGCGAAACTCAACGAACTTTCAAAAGCTTACATACAATCTTGTCACTCTATAAATTTTCAGCATACATTGCTCGGGAGACAACCAATACTCAGGAAAATCAATAACGGAACACAAACCGTTAGGTCTGAGGACCACTTCAAATCAGCTACACTAATTGCCTTGGAACAGGCCAAACACTCCACACGAATTGCCTTGGAACAGGCCAAACACTCCACACCAATTGCCTTGGAATTGAACAGGCCAAACACTCCACACCGATTGCCTTGGAACAGGCCAAACACTCCACACCGATTGCCTTGGAACAAGCCAAACACTCCACACTGATTGCCTTGGAACATGCCAAACACTTCGCACCAATTGCCTTCGAACAGGCCAAAAACTTTACACCGATTGCCTTGGAACAGGCCAAAAACTCTACATCATTTGCCTTGGAACAGGCCAAACACTCTACACCACCACGGATCCAGGATTCTGGACCAGGGGTAGCGTAACTTGATGGAGTTGGAACTTTTCCATTTCGGTTAACCTTTTCAAAGGAGTTGGGATTGACCTAGTATGTGAAGTAGCTCCAAATTATGTCTTCACTAATAACCCATTCCCGCAATTACAATAATAAACTAACAATTCACTAATAACTCATTCCCAATTTCCACAATTTCAACAAATTCAACAACATATCATTCCCAAATTTCCACAAATTCAATAACATATCATTCCCAAATTCACTAACAATCAAAATTCACAACTAACAATCAAAATTTCAGCCCAACTAACAATCAAAATTCACAACAATCAACCAAAACTCAGACGAACAATCAAAATTTCATCCCAACAAACAATCAAGATTCCAACTAAACCATCACATAAAGTCATAAATAGAAGAAAGTTACATGAGAATTGAGATCTCCGAGACTCCGATGAGGCGACGACGACTACTTGCAGTCTTGCACGAACCGACGTCGACGAAGAAAAACTAAAGTAGTGAATTTTTTACTAAAGAAAAACTGCCAATGAGATTGAGAGAGGAAAGCGAAAGAAAGTTAAGGATGAGACTCAAAAAATTATAGTGGAGGCATTCCAGCAATTTTGTTATTCAAACTCAGATTAGGACGGAATTTAGGGTTTGGTTTTTTTGTTAGTTGAAGTGCCAATCTTCTACAGTTCTACTCACCAGTAATTTTTCTCAGAAATTGAGAGAGGAGGTGACGATGAAGACCGACCGCCGACGACCAGCAACTCAGCAAGCTGAAAGAGGAAGACCGATGACCAGCAAGCCGAAAGAGAAGGCGACGATGAAGACCAACAACCACCAAGCCGAGAGAGGAGGTGACGATGAAGACCGACGAAATTTAGGGCTAGATTTATCTTCTAACAATCAAAGTTAAGAGGAGGCTCAAATTTAGGGCTAGATTTATCTGAGATTACAATTGAGGAAATATAAACTCACCATTTTCTCTGAGACTTCGACGACCGACGCACCACTAGTTGAACGGACCGCGGACCGACGGCGACGAGGCGACGACCAGCCAAGTGCAAATGTGCGATCTCCGAGAGAGTGAGTTTGAGAGAGTGACTGAGTTTGAGAGAGTGAAAATGTCAAATGAAACGGCGTTGAGGAAGTTTTAGGTTTCCTTATTTTTTTGCGATTTTTTTGAATTTTTTTAAAAAAAAAAAACAGGGGTAGCACGTGCTACCCCTTGTTACCACATGGCTCCGCCACTGTACACCATTTGCCTTGAAACAGGCCAAACACTCTACAACAATTGCCTTGGAACAGGCCAAAAACTCTATTGCCTTGGAGCGGGACAAAGGCTCTACACATATTGCCATGGAGCAGGCCAAAAACTCTACCCCGACATGAGCCGGACCATAATAGCTCATGATTCCTTTTCCCACTTATCATCTCGTTTTTTGCGAATTTACAATTATTTTGCAAATATGTTTCACACATGCTTGTTCCCGAAGCTTTTGCTTGTTTTTGCAGGTACCGGCGCAAAAGAGTGTTTTTGGATTGCAGAGCTTCTAGAATCATTCTCCGTCCCGACACGTATACTTTGACTTTCAGTTTTACAAACCTCAGTCAAAGTAGGGGCTTCTGTTGACACATATACGTGTCTCCCCATTTAGTACCCTATGATGACCAATACCCCGCTCCAATTGGTCCGGATCAAGGAAAGAATAAAGAATGAGTCTAAAATAAGATGTTTTAAGCCGAAAACCATTTCCTAACTATTTTTATTAACCCATTTCCGAAAACCTTTTTTAGAACTAGTTTTAATAAGCCCACTTTTTAAAACGTTTTAAAATAACTTTTTAATGGCCCATATTCGAAAACCTTTTAAAAATAGTTTTATGAAAGCCCATTTTATAAAACTCCTTTTCTAGCCCAATTTAATTAATAGAATTAATTAATTTTATTGATTAGTTTTATTAATGGAAAAATTGATTTAATCAGTCCAAACTTTGGACGTCCTGACAAAAACAGTTCCAACTTTCGTTTTTTATTGTTCAATCCCAACTTTTGGGGGTCCTTTACACTAGTGGTCCTTCCCGGTAACCAACCTGCTAATGCAAGTAAACCTGTGTCACGTGCCTTACGTGACCTAATTAGTCATTAAAACCCTCCTTCTCCCTTTCGTTTTCGGCCAAAAAAAGAAAAATTGAAGCTTTGTTCTTTCTTTTTCCATGGCAGCACAATCTCCTTCTCCCTCTAAGCTCCGTTTCCATGACCGTCACTACCACTATGCACAATCTCGAGTTTAACGAGGTCAAAGCCTATCTCCTCGCTGGTCAAACCCAGCTCCCTACAAGCTCGCCAAGAGTCTCTGTGCGCAATTCATGATGATTGCTGCAAAATTTATGACGATTGTTGATGCTTGATGCAGGAGAGAAGCCTTGTGATGATGTTGATGGTAGGGTACAGTGGATGTGCAGGAGAGAAGCCTTGTGATGATGCTGATGCTTGCTGCAAAATTCACGACGATTGTGATAGTGGATGTGTAGGAGATAGAAAGAGAAGGGGTGGTGTAGTGGTGTTGTGTGGGTTTGACTTGGTAGTCAACGGGTTTGGGTTCTGGGTTTAACCAGGTGATATGTGGGTGGGCTTGAGACATGGGTCATATAACAGGGGAGGGGTAGGGGGTGGTTGACGTCCCGGAAGAAAAGTGGTGCCGGCAGAACAACGAGGAGGAGAGAGAAAGTGGGGATGGGGGTTGCAACGGGTCGGCAAGGGGTTAGGGTGGCAAGGGGTCAACAGGGTCGGGGGAGGGGTGGCAGGAGTCGGCACTCAGCAGGGGAGGGGGAGGGGGTGGATGGCTGGGGAGAAGAAAGAGGAGGTGGAAGGGGAGGAAGGAGGGAGGAGAGAATTAAAACATAAAATATATAATTAAAACAAGAAAAACAAAGTAAAAATTTTTTTTAAAAAATATTTAACCTCTTAAACCGGTTACTGGTTAACCTGGACTGTTATCGTAAAGGATCCCCAAAAGTTGGGACTGAACAATAAAAAACGAAAGTTGGGACTGTTTTTGTCAGGACGCCCAAAGTTGGGACTGATTAAATCAATTTTTCCTTTATTAATAAAAAAATATCTTTTATAAAAATAATATTTTCCCAAAATGTTTTTAAATATCTTTTTTTCTAAAATCTTTTTAACAAGTAAATCTTTTAGAAACCTTTTGTCTTTCGGAAACCTATTGCAACTTAACTATCTAAACATATATATAATACGCTCATCTCACAAATCTCAGAGAACGATAACCCTCCACAGCACATAAACTCGGCACCCATAACAAATTCCCTCAACAAACAATATACACGGCTACAAATCACTCGACACTACTCCTCAACTAACAACACAACAATTTCCACCGCTTAACCTAACAAAACACACGCACACCTTAATCCTCCCTCTATTCTCTCACGGCATCCTCTTAATCCATCTATACTAATACAATCTCAGCGATACGTCACCGATAATTCATCACCTAATTCATCCTTATATCTTCCAGTACCATATACCTCCTGTAACACCCCATAATTTTCACCCTTTATTTTTGGTGTTAGTTTATTTTAAAATGATATTCTTTTCGTAAAAATAAATAAATAAATAATTTATTATTTTCTCTAGATCAATGATTTTTATTCTTTATAATTTGGGAGCCGAATTAATATTTTATTATATGGTGTGTTAATGTGTGCATTATATTTATATTTATAATATAATTCATTATAATTATTTTCATTATTAAGTATTTTCAAAGTTTAGGCGCGATTTAGGAATTAATCGTTTTATCGCGTAACGGGCTTTCGGAGCATGGATCATTGTTGAATTGGGCCGAAAGTTTTGTGTGGGTGTTGGGCTTGGGGCTGCCGGCCAAGTGAAGGATTAAGGGGAGCCTTCTCCTTTTCTTTTCTCTTTTGTTTTTCTCATGACTCTTTGTTGCTTTGTAACCCCCTAATCATTCTCCTTCATTAAAACCCTTTATTTCAACCATTAAACATCCATAAAATTCTGATTTTTATTCAAAGAAGTTCAGCAGCATCATTCTCATTTAACCCCCCACCGTTTCAAGAAAAGAAAGAGAGAAAAGGAAGAGCAAAAGAAGAGAAAGATTTAACCGTAGCCGGAGATCTAACCGTTGGATCGTCTTCAAATTTGGACACAACGTTTATAACGTCTTGTTCTACATTCTGGCCGGAGCGATTTGGAATCTGATCTTTTGATCATTGGGAATCATGGTCGTAACAGAGCAGTACGAAACAAGAGTTTTCAACGTTCAAGAAGAAATGCCTAGTGTCTTGTTGCTACAATTCTCGTTCGTTATGCCTTGGGGTTAGAAGAGGATTTGGATTGCATGTTTAACTCGTGATTGTCTCTTTAGACTCATCTCTCCTCCCGACGATCCAGGTAACTAGTTGTTATCTTAGAACCATAGTGATTAGGGTATTATTCGGTATTAGATTACTACGTTAGGAATTATTTAAAATACTTTTTGAATAAAATTTTTGACTAAATTTGACATGAGTATACTTGATACATGCTATGTTAATACTGTGTAGAGAAAAATAATTTTCGCATGATTTTTAATATTTATTTGATTTAATTAGTATTTTGTGTGTTTTAGGCTAAATTTCATAATAGTTATTGAACGACTGTTAAAATTGATGAAATCATTTTTCTTAGATCTTGTTACATGCGTATAATGTATTCTATGCCGTAGAACAATTTTTACCTACTGTTTACTGTTTAATTAATTGATATATCTATTTTTGTAATTTCTGTTCTGTCAGTATTTAATTCATGAAAATTATTTGTAGAGGCAGAAAAATTAATTTACTTGAATAATATGTATTTTAGTGAGTTTTTACATGTTATGTAAATTTTGGGTAATTTTTGGGCGTCTGTTTATATTTTTAATTATTATAATGGCTTATTTGAGGAATCTGTATATTAACTGTTAAAAATACTTTTCGAGTCCGAAAATTATAAATAAAAATTGCACCATGTCAGTAGATCCATTAGGGTCATATGATAATTTTTGTGTGATTTTACTGCTCGAATTTGTTAGTTTCATAATTATTATGGTGTTTTTGTTATGAAATTGAGGATACACTTTTAAATTGTTTGAGGGCTTGTAAATCAGATATAATTCATAATTTAATATATTCTGGGTTGCTGATTTTCAGTAGTATACAGTATGCATCATTTGGGTAACCACATGTTTAGGTTTGATTTATGAAATAAAATGATTTTATTGTTATTACTCTTTTAATGAATATGATTTAGAGTTAATTGGTGATGTATTTGTGATTGAGTGTGGTTGCTGTAAAAACCAGTATATTGTCATTGTTGATGTTTGGGAATGTTCAAGTGTTATTGTGAGAGTTATTTGTTGAAAATTTGTAAGTGATTTATTTTGAGGATTTTTGAAGAATTACCTTTGATAAATTATGGGTATAAGGCCGGGTGGCATCCCTTTTGACGAATATTTTTTTTGAGATGGATGATACTTTGATGATATTTACAATTTTATTTGAGATAAGAACATCCGGTGGGATAGATGTAGTCCCCGGTGAAGAACATGCCAACCACCTGGTTTGCGAACTAGGGGTACACCTGGGTTAATTGTTGTCGTCCGAGAGTCAGGGAGTTCTGCGTGTTCTACCCTGCATCGGGAGTTTGGCCATTCTTAGACACAGGCAGTGGGGAACGTAAGCCCATAGACTGACCTGGAGATTGCGATCTGACAAACCTTAGGAAGTGATTTGCGAATCACTAGCGTTCGGTTTCTGTCTCAGACACTTGTTTTACCTATACTTTTATTTTTCTAAAAGTACTCTTGAGATGATTTATATATTTTTATCCAACTCACTTGCTATTTATTATTCATTTGCGTTATTTGTGAGTTATATGGAAGTGGATGCATATTGTAGTTAACTTGACTTAATTATTTCCTTTCTTATTAATCTATGTCTGAATCGTACTTTGATTGCTTTTGTTCTGGGAGAAATGCTAGTTACTCCCCACTGATTGTGGATATTTGTTGTATATTTTGCAGGTTTTGTTGATGGGGATTTTCATTGATTTTGGGCTCGGGTTGAGATGCGAGAAATAATCTATTAGGGGTTTTAGTTCTAGACTTCTCTTTAGTTTGAGATAGTTTTCTCATTTTTATCTAAGTAATTAATTTACTTATAGTATTTACTTATGTTTGTTTTTATCACTTAGTTATTTAAACACTATTCTTGTAGTAGTGACATTCCCAGAAGACGATGTTTCCGCCATCGTCCAATTAAATATATTATTATTATTTCTTTCTTTTCGGTCTTTGAAATTCTGGGGTGTTACACCTCCTAAAATCCATACCGCACCATAATCATCAATCATCACCGCCTAACATCACCAGTGCTATACTTATTAATGCATGATCACAAGAAAATAACAAACTGATCCACTTTCTTGAGTTATACCTACGGCAAATACACGACTAAAGTCAACATTCGACGCAACACTCCATATAATACAAAACTATTTTTAACGACTGGTATAATTCAATTTTCCAAGATCCGTAGAAATCAACGACCCCGGACGGTGGTATAATTTCTGAGGGTCAACTAAATTAACTAACTTTATTTATTTCTTTATTTATTTTTATTATTTTCTTGAAGTTACTAACGATTTATTCGTGATGTAAATTGTTAACGTATTCTAGCGACTCTAAGTATTGTATATTATACTAACCCCTGCAATATTTTCTTTTCTTATTTTTACTTATTATTTCATGTCTCGTTGATTGTCCTGCTTTATTGCTTTTATCACCCCCATGTTATTTTTGCTAATCAAGACCTAAATAGTTGTTCTAATTAATTCAGATAATTTGGACAACCTGTTAGGAACCTTGTAATCTGATTGCATACTAACTTGTCACTAAATAATTAATCTTTTTATGTGTTTCCTGAACCAATCTAGATTAATTATTTTTAGGGTGTATTAAAACGCACTAGTACAGAATGGACGATTTGCGTCGGATGCGAGGCGCCCATTTGCGTCGGACATGGGTCCGACGGCATAGCCATCGTCGCAGATAAGGAGAGATCATCTGCGTCGGATTAGGACTCGACGCAGATAGTAACCCATCTGCGTCGGATGTAAGAGATGTCCGACGCAGATGTCCCTTGAGCCACAGCACAAGTAGCACCATTTGCGTCGCACGTTAGACTAGGTGCGACGCAAATGAACCATTTTTTATTTAAAAAAATTGAATCTGCGTCGGATGTATATTGTACATGCGACGCAGATTGTTAATTTTTATAAAAAAAAATATAAAAATCCCTTTTCCGAAAATGAAATACACCCAATACCCATAATAAAATACATCCAAAATTATACTGAAATGAAATACACCCAAATTTTACATATATTAATATCACTTATTTCATTATGCTGAAATGAAATACTAGAATACAGGACCCAAATCTGAATCAAAATAAATGAAGTAAAAGAATGAAATAAAGAACGCAAATTTGAATAGAAATTAAGGAACGAAATACAACAATTGAATACAAGAACAAAACCATGAATGTTGAAATTAAACAACAAATTAAAAAATTGAACCAAAAAATAGATCTAACACAAAAGATACCCTAAAAATTCATGTAAAGGAATCAATTCCAAAAAAATTCAAATCTGAAGCGATTAAATACATAACCTCAATTCGTTCCTTCGCCGACCATTTTTTGTTAAGAATCGAACCCTAAAACTTCAAATCTGAGCCGACTATGACTGAGGTTGCGTTCCTTCGCTGGAGAGTGATGAAGACTTCGAGTGATGAACTTCGACGAGGAGAAGAAGCCCAGAACAACAAAACAACAGACGAAGGGAGAAAGACTGAAGAATTTAGGAGGGAGAGAGGAGATTGGGCGTTGTTACAGGAGACTGAAGAAGGGAGAAAGAATGAAATAATTTAAGAGGAGCGGCGCTAGAGAGGAGAGAGGAGAGAGGAGATTGGAAGTTTTAGGTTAGAGGGTGAAAGTGGGAGTTTTGAGGAGTTGGCCGCAAATTTTTTTTTTGTTGAAAGAAATAGTTGCGCGCATATTAAGTTGAAAGTGGGCCAGTCATCTGCGTCGAGTGCACCTCAAGTCCGACGCAGATGAGCCATGATTTGCGTCGCGTCCAACGCCCATCCGACGCAAATGATACTTCTGCGTCGAATGCACCTCATGTCCGACGCAGATGAACCATGATTTGCGTCGCGTTCAACGCCCATCCGACGTAAATGATACTTCTGCGTCGTTTTACCTGTTGTGCGACGCAATTCAGGAGACGCAAATCTACGTTTTTGTACTAGTGACGTTATATGATTATTCTTTTGCATAAAATCTGTAATGAATCAATATTTAGTAAAGGCCAGCAATGAGCACTATGGTTCCTTACTGTATTGTACCCTCACCCCTAACTCAATCTATGGTTCATTTTCACCATCTATGGAGTCAGGACTGGGAAATCTACATTGGATAAGTCCCTAAGATGTCCCTACCGTTCAATATCCAATTAGGTTTATAAGTTTTCCTCTAAAAATTTGTTGGCGACTTCAAACATATTTTTAATAAAACCTTAACAATGGGGTAGTCAAATATAATACGCGCTCACACTGTGTGTAGGCATAAAGGAATAGAAATCCACGCCTACAATCCTCGACATAAAAATCTTGTTTTGCTTGAGAAGAGAAAACAAATGGATCATCATGCAAATTTCGACCAGTGTGCATCAACTTCGAGAAGTTGACAGTAACTTTGCCACTCGGATATGTTTTGAAACCCATACGAATGTCAATCCAGTCACAACGAAACATTACAACCACAATACTAATCAAGTTCAAATATTTCTTTGAGTTTTCCATAATACTCTTGGCCATCGGCTTTAATCATTACTCCAAAATTTTGTGTCTTCCGAAAATCGTTCACGATGCACAGTATCAATTTTATAGCCATTAATAATGACGCTTTTCATCCTTTTACCGCGACTGCTTAAACCACCGGCCAACACTTTTCTTAATTTTCCTTCTACTTTGCTATCATCTAGGTTATGGACCTATAATTCCAAGTAAAATATTTAAGTTAAACTTGGATTGATATGTAAAATAAGTAAGGCAACCCGAAATTTTAAAGCATATAACTTGGTTTTGCAACCAATCGGAGAGTTCGTTAAGTATCCACTGATTTTAATTATATTCATTCGCTTTAGTTCCGCCGACTCGATGCTCTTGCTGCTTTAGTTGCAAGAAATCACTTAAGAATTTGAAAAAAATTATTGTTAAAGTTTTAATTATTGATACATTCACCAAATAACCCATAATGGTACTTACTCAAATACCGGTTTCATCTAATCAGAATGAAGTAAAATATATCGATGTACTTGCTTTAACCTTTTGTCATCAAGACGAACATTTTCTCTCTTTCCATTGACGCGGCAACCTGAGTTGTATAGATAGTTATTGATGTGTGGAACCCCGTCATCATTTCTTTTCTGTCAGTTGAACATGATCTCAAGACTTTGTAAATATCTCAAGCAAAAGGTAATTGTTTGCCATAAAACGAACCCTTCAGCTGTGGACCCTTTAGGTTGTGCTTTATTGCTAACATGAGATTTCAAAAAGGCCAAGTACCTTAGTTTATATGAAGATTGTGAGTATGAAAGAGATAAGAGAAGATTTGACAGTGGATTTTTAAATTAAAATGATAAACGAACAAATCAAAAGAAAATTTGAAATTTGAAATAATTTCAATAGGATACATTCATCTGTAATGAACAGGTCCGCCGAGTTTAACCTCATCCACTAAATGAATAAGTAGATGAACTATAATTGTGAAAAATGTTGGTAGGAACTCTTTCTCCATCTTACAAAGGGTCAACACAAGCTTTCACTAAATGCTATCTAACTCTCCTTTATCGATGGTGGTCGAACATATCTTCTTAAAAAAGTACGACAACTCCTCAATCAAGTCAATAACTTTTGTGGCATTTGATGCTCTTAAAGCAACAAGAAGGATTTCTTGCATGAGGATATGATTGTCGTGGCTTTGCATATTAATAAGTTTATGCTCCTGCATATTCACACATCTTTGCAAATTTGATCCATAACCATCAAGAACTCCGAGCTTTTTCAAGACTTTCAAAAACCGTTCTTTTTCTTCTTTGTCCATGTTGTATGAAGCTGAAGGCATATACTCTTTAACACGATTAGGATGAGTTTGAAGATAAAGATGCGACTTTATGTTTATTTTTTTGAGAGTGTCCCTAGCTTTCTTATCATCTATACTCTTTTCATTTTCTAAAAGAGTTCTTAAGATTTATCACACACATTCTTCTCAATGTGCATAACATCTAAATTGGTCTAAGAAGATTATGTTCCCAATATTCCAAGTCAAATAATGTACTTTTATTTTTCCAAAGAACCTTATCATTATCAACTTCATCATCCTCAATTTCATTATTAGATGTCCCAACTTCTTCTTCTCTCTCTCTCTTTTTAGGAAATGTTTTTGATTTTCCATAAACATAGTTAACTTTTTCTAGTTGCTTCAAAATTTATGTCCCGCTGACAGGAACCGGAGCAAGGCCATCTTCCTCTTTTCCATCAAATAAATTAGCTTGATAACCTTATGGATGATCAATCGGTAACCATTTTCGAGAACTGGGGTAGACAATTTTACCACTAAATCTATATGAACGAGTAGAATTGGCGCAAGAAGGGCAAGCTTTATAACCTTTTGTAATCCAACCCGACAACATAGCATATGCCGGAAAGTCATTTATAGTGGAATGTAAGGCTGATCGTAGTTTAAAGTTTTTTCCACTATAAACATCAAAGGCATCTACACCTTCCTACAACAATTTTAACTCATGGATTAGTGGTTGCAAATACACATCAATATCAATACCGGGACCATAGTTTCCAGGAATAATCAAGGACAAAATAAATGAGGATGACTTCTTACAAAGCCAAGGAGGCAAATTATAAGGAATCGGGACCACTAGGCGTGTATCGTAATTAGTGTTCATAAGACGATATGGATTAAAACCATCAGTTGCTAGACCCAGTCTAACACTACAAGGAAATCTAGCAAATTCCTCATATCTATCATCAAATTTTTTCCAAACCTCTCCATCAGCTAGGTGACTAATGATTTTTTCGTCCTTGCGGTCAAAATGCCATCTTATGCCTCTTGCGGTATTAGATGACATGTAAAGCCTCTTTAGTCTAGGGATGAGAGGAAAATACCGCATTACTTTAGCTGGCACCCCCTTCTTACATGTTTCTTTATCTTTCTCACTTGTATCACCCTGCTTGCCTTTCAGATTTTTCCATCTTGGTGTGTGGCAAATAGGCCTGGCAAAGTTGGTCCGAATATGAAAATTCGATCCGGGTCCGAACCAGATGATCTGAACCTTGATCTGAATCTGAAACGATCCGATCCTGTCCGAAATAATCTTGATCTGAAACTCATCCGAACTCTGAATGATCCGATATGATCTTGCCCGATCCGAAATCAATCCGATCCGAAGGTAACCCAATCCGAAAGCAATCCGAAATTATTGGCTTCGATTAGGCTTTGATCCGAAATACCCGAAACTGACCCTTTTTTTTTAAATTAAAAAAATATTATCATTGGCAGAAGTATTCTTTGGCACATGTTCAGACTATGCAAATCAGTTATGTATACCTTTAGAAAACATGAAGAGTAGCAGCTCCATATATGCATAACAAAAGCTCAGAGTCAAAGAAAACCATCAGAATAAAAGAGTAACAACTCCATACATAATAAAGATGAGACAATCCACCATAGTCAATCAAAACAAAAAGGCCACAATTATTACACAAATTACTAAAGTAGCAGCTCCATACATAACAAAAGTTAGATAGCTGATACATAAAAAAACAACAGCTATATTTAAGTACTTCCTCCATTTCGTTTTAAATGCAACAATTTTCATTTTGGGCAGTTTCAAATTAAATGCAATAAATTCAAACTTTTCTATTTTTTTGGTAAGTTTTTTAGGTGTGAATTTACGAAAATACCCTTACTAAAAAATTAAATCACACTTAATTATACCTAATGAAAACTAATTAAACCCTTAATAAAAAACTTATCACACTAATTAAATCAATACAAAACCAAATTATCTTCCTCTTTCTATGTCCTCAACTCTCACCCCCACCACTTTTCTTCAGCATAATCATCTAAACCTCCATCATCACCCCCCTTAAGTTTCTCTCTCCTCAATCCCACTCACCACCACTTTCTCTCCTTACTTCCACGCAACACCACTTTCTATCTCCACCACCACCCTCCGGAAATCGTCCCATCCTTTCACCGCCGAACTCACTAACTCACCAATCGTCGTTCTCCTTCACTCACTCACTTTCCTTCCACGAGCCACTCAACGTCGGCTCCGCCCATGGCAGCTCGTTCTTTGTCTCAGCTCATCAGACCGCGCCGTCGATTCTGCATTAGCAGCCGATCTAGGTTTACGGCTTGTCCATGTGGATGTTTCTAAGTCTGAGGAGATCGCTGATACTGTTATGGCTCTTGTTCATGGTCTCCTGCAACGAACACATCTGTTTTCGCGACATTCTCTCTCCTCGTCTAGTTGGGTGGGGTCTGTGCAACCGCTTTGTCAGGGGATGAGGCGGTGTTGGGGGATAGTTCTTGGGATTGTTGAAAGATCTGCTCCTGATGGCTCGTTGGCTACTAGAAGTTTGTCGTTTTAGATGAATGTGCTTTATTTTGATGTCTCTCAGGCAGTTGCTTCTCATTTTTGTTTAGTTTGTGTAACACCCCGAAAATCCATAACCTTAATTACTCATGATTGACAACGGAAATGGAACTTAAGCTGTGGGTTATGGGCCCTAAATAAAATAATAGCCTTTAAATAGTCTCTAAATAAACAAACTCTCAACTAGAGTAGTAATGATTACTCATAATACATAATATGATAAAAATCCCAATTATACAGAGTCACTTTAGTAGAATCCATCCGGAGCATCCATGTCATAACAGAACTTGAGCTATCTTCATAATACCTGAATAATTACATAAAATAGAAAAAAAAAGAAAAACACAGAAAAGTAACCTAAAATGAGTGGAAAACTCAGTAACTTTACTCTAGACTGTAAAAACGATTTTAGTTCGTAAACATTTTTCACACATAAGCATAAATTATATCATTATGGTAATCGTTCGGAAATAGTGTCAGAAAACATAACATTGAATAGTCTACCGATAAGGACCATTACGTGAGCTTAGTTCATTGGCAAGTACAAGTTTTGGACAGAACATTAACATTAACATTTGACCACTTTGGTCCTTTTCATACATTGTAAACAGAATTCCTCCACCTGTGACTTGCCCATTTATCACTTCAGTTCATAACTCCAAGCCAATAGAACGATTCACATTTTATAAAACTTGTATATATTCATATTCCCGAACAACACCCATAAATCATAAATAATATACATAGGATACACCTGACTTTCATAATTCACATATAACATTCATGATATTACATACATCACACTTTATAGCATAACATCACATGATTAGCATCACATAGTCATACATACATATGCATACGGTCATACTCATATTTACTAGACATAAAATGTTAAACATTATATATACGAGCAATCACATGTAATGCTAGTCATAAAGGTTACCTTATACGCTAATTCCTTTCCTTTACTCCTTAAGTATCAAAATTCCTTAACCTCCAAGAATTATCATTCACAACCGCCATAAAATCATAGCTTTCATAACCGAACAAATAGACTTGTGGGTTTCATGAATCAGAATTTAAACAAAGAAACAAGAGGAGCGTATAATATTTGGCAGCAAGAACAGAAAACTTCCAGAGGGTCTAACTCCTCGCTCCGAACTCCGAATCAGATGATTTTTGTGTCTAAATTCAATAAGTTTTCGAGATCTACAACTTTCATGAAGGAAGTATAGGCAAATTCTGACGGTAAGAAGAAGATTTTGGGCAAAAACCACGGCTGGAGAATAAAAACTCTCACAATTAGAGAAGATAGAAATTGGGTATTTTGGGTTTTCTTCTTTTTGTAGCTTAATGGAAGCTTGCTAGTAGTAGTGGTGGGAAAATAGAACTAAAATGAAAGTATGAAGAAGGAGAAGACTCCATTTTTGGATGTCCAATCAAAGGCTAGAACAGGGCTATCTATAGAAGTATTTGGTAGTTTAACTTGATTAAGGAATTGATATACATTGGTTGGTAATTGCCTTGGGGAGCAAGTACATCTAGAAGACTTGGGGAGTAAGGGAATGAGCTTGATGAAGTAGATGGCGTGTGTGGATGTGATTTTCCAAAGTTAAGAAAATATGAAAACTATCCACTACATTATAAGTAAACCACTACCATCATAATATAACTTTTAAAATAATTAAAGTAAATGTAGTATATTTTAGAAAATAACCTTAACCATGATCATTTTGGAAAAGATTTAGCACAAAATTAAGCTAATAAACATAATTAGTAATAATAAAATTAGTTAAAAATTCGGGGTATTACAGTTTGACATTTTAGATTGATTGGTCTTGAGGTGATGAATGGTTGTTACATATGATAGCTCGTTTTCGAGAGCGAATAATTTGTGTGCGAATTGATGTGTGGCATTTGGTTCATTTGTCTGGTTTCTTATCAGTTGGTTTGCTGGAATGCTGTTGGTGAAATGTATGTGATTGATGAATGATTTTTTGCAGAAAGGATGGTTCTTGAGAAAACAAAGTGAATTGTGCTAGTGATGTTAGTGGTGTTTCGGTGGTGCTGGTGGTGGTGTTTCGGTGGAGCTGGTGGTGCTAGTGGTGCTCCGGCGGTGGTGGTGTTTCGGTGGAGCTGGTGGTGCTAGTGGTGCTCCGGCGGTAGTGGTGGCAATAGGTACTGATACTGGTGGTGCTCCAGCGGTGGTGGTGGCAGTAAGTAGTGACAATGTGGCTGCATTAGGTGGTGCTTGGTCCCACTTTATCTCTACACTTAAACATAATCACAGGCCCTGACTTTTTCCTAATCTCACCTTAACAAATTTCAACTAGAAGTCCGTGCTACTCCAAATGTTGCATTTAAAACGAAACGGAGGAAGTATCTGACTTTGTGTCCATTATAAGTCGAGCATCTTTTCAAGACTCTAAGCATCAATATATCATCTCGAGGTTATTGTAGCCCAATCCACATTACAACCAACAAACTGGTCATCTTCATTTGCTACATAAGAAAAGGTTATTACTCATTTTATCAATATAGAGAAAACAAATGTATGAAAGCAATATAGGAAAACTAATTAGCCTAGTTGACTAAAAAAGTTGATATGCATTAATAGAATAAATAAACACTATATACTATAACAAAAAATATTGACCAAATACTTACATTCATAACCAAATAGCTAACTACGAGTTCTAATCAAAGCCTCCACATTTACAGGAATGTAAGAGCTTTTCCACTTATTCAATATTCGACCTCCTATGCTAAATGTTGATTCCGAAGCAACAATTGTGAGGGGCACAGTCAAAATGTCCCTAGCAAGATGAGAAAGTTTCCCATATCGCTGCTCACTTTCTTTCCAATATTGCAAAATATCGAGCTTTGATGTTCGCTCTAGTTTAGCATCCTCTAAGTAAACCTCTAAATTTGACTTGCTAAGAGTAGAAGTTCGGACCTTTTAATCATCATATTTCTAAGAAAATAGTAAATAAAAGAAGAAATGTTATGAAAATAGAGAGGGAAGGGAACAAGGGGAGAGAAACTGTAGAATGAAAATGGTAGTTATCTTATTCAACAGGCACAAGAGTATATATATATATACAAGTCAAGGGTATAATGGACATTCACAATATATATATTTATAACACTCCTCCTTGAATCTCCATTATCTAAAATAATTCATAATCCACATGAAATGCCTTATTAAAAACCTTAACAGGAAAACCCAATGGGAAAAACCACGGTTAAGGAAAAAAAGTACAACATAGTAACTCCCTCTGATGTTTACATCACTTATAAATTCTGAGTTAACATATTCCAATCTTGTGAGCTACTTGATTGGATTTTTAGAATCCGCACATCTCCATGCTTGTGATATATCATCTTGAACATCAAATGTATCATAAGAAAACTCTTTATTCAAGTTCATATAGCTTTTTTATGTGCAAATTTTGTTACCTCATTAAAAACCTTGCTAGAAATAACCCAATGGGACAAAGACCTAGTCGAAGGGAAAAAAAGTGCAACAACTAATCATAAACTTTACAATCGAAATATCATGCGCATATACTTCATTGTACGTTGTATGTCAATTAATCCCTTTATTTCATAGAATATAGTTATATGCCTTCTTTAGGAAGCTATAAATATGGAATACTTTGTCACCCAAATAAAACTACACAATTATCATCTGTCCATATCTTGAACTGGCTTTCCACCATCACAGTATTTCAGGATCATATAAAATTCAATGTTACATAAGATCACTTTACCAATTGAATGTCACAAACTCAAACTTCAGGTTGAGTTCAACATTAATCCTTCTCTTTAGTACTCTTATAAAACTTCCACAATCATATCTAATCGTAAGCCCTGGTAAAGGTTCATATGTTGCTAATACAAGTTCTTCAGGAACTTTTATTTCAATAAATATGATCAATCATTATATAATCATGGGGTCCTTCTAGGACTATTATAGGAGAAACCTCATCTAGTAGAGTTACTCATAAAGATCAAATATAGTGTTAGTAGTAAATCATGTGCACATAATATGAAACTAAAATTAGACTAATGCATTCTGTATGAGATAAATATTATGCATGATAAACTACTATCTATATCTACATGATTATTGACTCAGTAATGCAAAATTCTATAATTCGAATAAATTCATGGATCGGTCGGAATTCAGGTCCATGAGCTCGTATTTATCACAATCATGTCGACACCAAAATGGACTCAAATATGTGATCCCCATCCATAGTCCATTGTATCTTGCGCGCATATTTTTGGTTCCATGTATATACCAGTATAGATATTATAAAACTCTTTCAAAGATATATAACGGGTATTTGTTCAGCGATATATGAATATTTATTTGGGAGGTATCATTCATTCACTACAAGAAAATAGGTTTTGGGCAACGAATAGTTTCGTTGCCCAATGGGACTATTTCGTTGCACAAAAGTTTAGGCGACGAAATTTTCATGCCCCAATTTCGTCGCTTAAGGTTCGACGCCCATTGTATTTGGGGCGTCGAAAATTGTAATCGTCGCACAAACCACATCTTGGGCGTCGAATTATATGCGTTGCCCATAATGGTCTTTTGTGCTACGAGCCTCGTATCCGTTGCACTTTTATTGGGACAATTAGGCAATGAGTTTCTTATATCGTTGCCCATACTTCACTGACTTTTGGCAACAACACCTTAACTTTCGTCGCCAATATTAATGAACTTTGTGCAACAATTACTGTTTTTTGTCGCCCATTATGTCTTGTAGGCTTACATGCATAATGTCTTGGGCAACACCAGTTTCGTCGCCCAAATACTTTAGGCTACGAATAGTTGTACATAATTTTCAATCTCGTGCTAAATTGAAATGACAATGTGCGATCCCTATTTTGTTGCCCAAATTGGTATGGACTACGAATTATTGTTATCGTGTAATCTATAAGCTTTTTCCCAGTTCATATATATTAGATGAACCTATTAAAAACAAAAGTATGACATAATAGAAGAAGTATTCGTGGAATAGCAAATTGTATATAATCGGAGTACAACAAAATAATCTTCAAATTTGACATCCGATGTAACTTGAATAATTCAAAGTAAATCTAAAAAAACTAATTAGCAGTACCCATAATCTACGAAGAAATTCACATAATCCAAGCCTTATCATAGCTTTCCTCTGCTAATTTCGGAAAATAATCACGACCCATTGTTCCTGCTAAAATCAAAAACGTTATAATTAGATACCCATGTGATTAAAAAATGGGGGGGGGATTAATGATCTTTTTACTCTTTCTCCCGAAAAAAAATATATATAGGTGCACCAATATAACAAGTATTAACTACAATCGCAACGAAACTTCAAGTAGAATCATCCAAAAGAAATGCAGGTCCAAAATCTTTCATAACCACCATATTTTAAAGGTCAAAACAACATGATAACCAAAAGAATCATCCAAAAGAAATGAAAGCAGATGGTTCAAGGAAAGGAGCCAAAATGGTATAATGACATATAAAATATAGGTAAATGGTATAATGAAAGCTAAAATAGAAGTAAATGGTATGACTAAGGTGCGTATGTACTGGAATTGTCGTAAAAAAATAGACTTTCCTCGAGTTACAAATAGTTAATAGTAACACACTATATTGAGCTCACAAAATCAACAGAAGATGTCTAGATTCTAAGACTTACCCAAAGCAAATGCCTAACCAATCCATCTGCAAACGAGTAGTAACTATGGAATCCATAACATATTGCTTGATCTTGAGTATAAAAAGGAAAAGAATAGAGCTAAGCTAGCGCATTTGAACAAGTGCCTAACCTGTAATTAAAGGTCAACAGTATGGACCATGTGTTGTCCAATATTTCCCTATCGGGATATATCTCTCCTGATAAGCTACAGAACAGCTTTTTGAGCAAGTAAAGCCTCCCTTTATTTGCAAGTCTAGATGTCCAATGTGGGCGACTTCTCTCTCAGAAAGGATGATTTGTTCTCTATCTAATACAATTTTGTTGCCCTTGAGTTTCAAATCCGTCGTCAAAACCTATTTTCTTGTAGTGATTTCCATATAGGCAATCTATTTTTTTCATATATCCAACTCTTTTCTTAGGCACTTCATATTTTGTAAGATTTATCTTGATTACATTATTCATCAAGATATATACCAACTACAACTTTCTTGCCATAAATTGAACATTGTGATTACAATAGTGTAACTGAAACTTTCATACTACACTTCAGGTGTATCAATACGATTAAGTTGGCAAGAAACTATAATGTTTAGTACATAGCTCAATAACTTTGAAAGATATAGCTGGTGTATATATGATATATCATCAAATAATTTAATACATCATCAAGATAAATCAATACATAATATCACTTTCATATTCTAAACCTCTATTTGATGTATCTCATATATCATAATAATTCTGAACTTCTAGTTCAGTTTGGGGATCAAACATATTTTTTACCAGCTTTCTCCTATCATTCTCCCCCTAAGGTGTAAAAAGTATCTTTAATGGATAGACTTATGGGGCCAATTGTTATAAATTAAGAATATGATCCACCTTAGATTCATTTTCTCATGTCCTCTTTTATGAACTCTAATCGACTAATTCTTTGTACTGATTCTCTTCATGAGAACAAACAAATTTGGGGAGCAAATATATTTACACAATTGGATTTTCTTGTGGTGAATAATATTTTGCCCCAAATAGGAGATCAATTAACTTATGCAATAAATTCAATTGCAATACATATACTATTCATAAACATACTCGTATGTCTTGCTCACTTAAATAAAACTTGTATAATATCAATGATTGTCAAGATCTCCGATATCATGCTCAATCTCAATGTTGTGCATATCTTGCTCTGAAAATAATATAATTACAATACGAAAGAGTTTTCAGCACATTTTCTTTAAGAAAATTTCCAAATTTCTCAAAATGGGTAAGTTACACCCAGATGGCCTAACTTGTCACATCAAGGATATTTCTCATGTCATGATATTTATCATGAATACTTTATACATGCCAATAACTTCTGGTTGGTCAAAATTTTAAAATCTCATTAACCAACCGGTAGGATAAGATTTGATTTTTATCACTTGAATTTAAATAATACACTATCAATCTGGCCAGATATTGATGTGACATCGGACACCGCCAACGTGTCTTTTATATTAGCAAGACTAGAAAATTCTTGACTCCTTCCAGGAGAACTTGTGCTCTTCCAGAGCATATTATACTTGAAGGTAGATAATATATACACTCTTCAGGAGCATCAAATTCAATATAAATAATTGATAAAAATGCTAACAATAGATCTTAGTCTTATAATACAGTAAATTATTATCAATACTATCTCCCCCTTTTCTCTCCATCTTTTCAATCAAAGAAAAATTTAGTACATAACTACGTTCATGCCAATGATAAATTCAAAGTTAAGGCATACCATGGAGAAATATAATATAGTTCCAAGTCATATTAGAGAAATGTTATATATATTCAAATTCAAATTATATGCTCATAATCAAATAAATATATAAATATCTTATTTTTTTAATATTCTCTTACCCATGCCAAATTCATGATATAGAATGTGAATAGTAAAGTCTCTTTGAATTATGAACTTCATCATTTGTTGCCAACTGAACTTGGTGGAATTCATATTCTTCAAAGAAATAAATACTTGTCACAAAATTAAGCATATCCAAATTAAGGATGATAAAATACCGAAATTGATAAAAATTCACAAAATAGAAACATAATTAACATAGGTAACCTACTAGAGTTTTAGAATTGAAAATAACACAAACTATTAAAATTTTAATTATTCCCTTTAGGGGTAGTGAAGAAATCAGCAACTTCTAAGCCAATAGCATCACTCGAATCAAAATCATAGTTATATAGTTACATGAGTTATTTCATATTTTGACCTTAAAGGAAGTTTAGTATCATATTTATTGTCATTAAACGGCTATATGTTTATGTCAATTTGTATATCCCAGATGATATCTATATTGCAAACTAATGCAAAAATTTACAAAAGATCACTGAATAATGCAACTTAATGATAAGAAGCAACCAATCCATATGAAAAGGATTTAGTTATAAACAAAACTAATGCAACCATCATATCAATTTCATACAAGTATACAACTGATACCAGATGTGCTATGAATTTGATATAAAATCATATAGTTAAATTAAAATAAGAAAACAAAAGAACAACCTTTATGGAATTTAGGAATTCATGGCTATGTTGTGGCAACAAGGCAATGTTGACGACCAAATCGTGACAAAACTGCTCCATGTTTTTTAATGGCAAAATTGGCCTCAACACCCTGAAGTATAGCTCGGGTGCACCCAACACCACCAACTATGACTAGTAGCCTAAACACCACCAACGATGGGGTGGGGTGCAGTCTGTACCACCAACTACGGGGTGGGGTGCAGTCTGTACCATAAAAAACCCACTGTCTTCGGCAACATTTTAGGCTTCTGGCCTCATTTATGGTACAGAATGCACCCCACCCCATAATTGGTGGTGTTTAGGCTACTAGTCGTAGTTTGTGGTGTTGGGTGCACCCGAGCTATAGTTCAGGGTGTTGAGGCCAATTTTGCCTATCTTAATCATTATCTTCCTATAACAATTTGACTTGAGTTTTTTTATTTCTTCCCTATAATGTATAACTGTACATATAAGAATGAAAGTAGGGGAGAAAGAGTCAGAATTATACGCAAATCAAACATTTTTTTTTATTTCTCTTTTCAACTATCAGGGAAGAAAACCGATAGATTTATCAATACCATTCAATTCAAGTTAATCTCTACTAGCCTTATATGCACGCTATGCGTGCGAAGTCGTTTTTGAAGTTAAATTATTGCATACTTACATCTAGCTCTTTCTATATAAGTCATTTTGTTTAATCTTATAATCTAACTATAAATTCAAAGTACTAATAAAATTACTTTGAATCATATGTAGTTCCCTTTGAATGGTAGTTCATAGGTTTAATTATGACATGACAGTTAAATATAAATTATTATATTTGCACGATATATCATCACGAATACTTTTACAATAATAATGCTTGTACATACGTATAGCCGTTTATGATACATGGAGTTTTAATGTAGAGTTAAGAAGTAGAATAATGGGTTTTGTTATTATGTCACAGTCTACATATATCAATGTTGGATTTTGTTTGATTATGTCACATTGTTTTTGTCTTTTGGTAAATTAATTGTCATAATAACATCGAGAAATTATTTAAGATAATTAATCTCTATTATTTGCATCTCAAAGACCAAGAGGGAGCTCAAGGTGTACATAAAATTAAGTAGTGACTATATTATAAACGACAAATTTGTACATCTCAAACTAAAATATAAATATATATACATCTTAAACTTGAACATGAAGTTGGATTTGAGCACAAATATCGTAAACTAAAATATGTCATCATCTCTATTGTATTGGGAAAAAGTCTCAATAATGCAACAATGTGACACCAAAGTACAATAATAAATATAAAATAGCTGGCGTCGTTCAACAAAAGAGTCACAAACATTACAAAAGAATGGCTTTTAAGGTAATCGAAATAATAGTTTTGAAATCTATACTCTATACAATTTATAAACAGATCATCTTTATTCTCTGTTATAAGCCATCTCTCTCTTTAATTATACTCACTCCCATACCCACTAACCCATATGCGTGTTAGTTGCTGATAATGAACAAATTATGATTGTTAGTAGTAGTGAGTATATATAATTTATATTTTGAGACATGATTTGTTTAAAAAAAAAGGAGAAAAAAAAATACAATTGATACCTTGAAATAAGCGACTCTATTATCAATACTATCACCACACTTCAAAATCAAATATTATCAAATGTTATCAAATGTTTTCAAGTAAGCGACTGTAAATTGAAAGTACATCCATCTCCTCTTCTTTTTTTTTTTCCTTTTGTTTATAATTTCTATCTCCTCTTCTATTGTTCTACACAGTTCATCTCTCTCTTTAAACCTCTTTCGTGACCTCGTCTACCACCACGAAGATGTAAATCCCGAAGCTGCCACCACCATCGTTGCGTCTCCTCTCTCTTCCTACCGCCCTTGTATCTCTCCTCTCTCTCTCTCTAAATGGGAATCCGAAAAACACAACAAATCACGATACTAATTGAAGGTGGAGGAGGAATTTTTGGAGAAATAATTTGATTTTGTTTCCAGTGAATCAAATAACTGAGAAATTTGAAGGTGGAGGAAGGAAAAATGAGAGAAAAAATAGAGGATTCGAATTGCAATTGAGGAGGTGAGTTTGAAATATTTTTACTTTCTTATTTGCATGCTAGTAAAATACAAAAATTTTCATTATTGCAATTTTTCAGTTTTATTTTCGCATTATTATTCATATCTGAAAAATTTATCTTGAAAAATGAATGATTTTTTTATAATTGGAAAACCGCAAAAATATTATGTATTGTAAATTGTCAGTGTTTTATTCGATTTAGTATGGATTGAATTTTTTATATAAAAAAAACACTGTAATTATTCTATGAAAAGATTGGTATTTTCAGAATTATTAATCCATTAGAATACTTAATTTTGTTTTGAGAAATTATAGGGCTGTATCCTAAATTTGGCGAGCGGTTTTTTTTTTATATTGCAAATAAAATACTCAATTTCCACATCGAAGAACACGGTTATCTCCGTAATAGTTTTTCTGTTGGAATTTATTTGGATCGTATGGTGTGATTAGTGATTTCGTAACCCACAACAATATTAATACTAAAAGACATACCTTGAGATTATTCGTATGGTGGTGTGAATGGTGATTAGCTTCTGTCCACACAATATTAATACTAAAAGTCAATTTTGTTTAAGAAATTAACATTTGGAGGTTTGTCTTTTTTCGATTTGATTGATCACACAATCAAATTGAAAGACTTAATTTTCAATGTGGCTCAATTACAATGTTAAAAGACATACCTTTTTTGAGTGTTATCTTAGTTGAACTTGAGATTGCCCTTTGGAAGTTGAACTTGAGATTGCACTCTGAGTTAAAGCACACCAATGTAATGTGTGATCAATCCTCTCTAATATTTCCGCTTTACTTTCTCTCTGCTTTTGCTCTGTATAAAATATTCACAAAAATCACTATGAAATCTTATTACAAACAGAAAAAATTGTGTGAGAGAAGTAAGAAAATACATTCTTACTCTTTCCTTGCATATCCAACAATGTTTTGCTTCTAGTGGATCATGTATTACAACGATTGTGAGTGTACCCTGCATAAAATTCATGCCCGAAAATGAATGATGTATGTATAAACATAGTGTGTATTAATTTTTGTGAATAAACCACTGTTATTACCTTGTCTTGGTGGAAAAAAATAATGGTATTCTGATTTGTGGTTTGTTTATGTGGTTTAGAGAATTGAATGGAGAAGTGGAAGAATGAAGATTTAGAAACTGGTGTGTTTACTTGCAATTTTTTTTTCCCTTTATTAAGGGATTTATTTGGGTGGTTATATACTTAGCAGTTAAGCAGTACACCTTTGTTTAGGGTCCGTTCGTTATCGTTTTTTGTTTCAGTTTTCAGTTTTTTTGAAAACTAAAAACCAAAAACGGGAAACCAGAAAAAGTGGTTTTCACTTTTTAATTGTCAGTTTTCAAAATCATTATATTCCCAATAAATTTGACTAATTTTTTATTCATTATAGGACATATATCATATGACTTTGAAAATCAAAAAGCCAAAAAACAGAAAACCACGGTAATACCGAACGGACCCTTAATTATTGTGTTTTTTTGTTTTTGTTTTCTGTTTTTTTGGTGATATTAAGGAGTCAGTTAAGTTTTGTATTTTCTTTTTTTTTTCTTTTTTTTTGGTATTTTTTATAGAATAGAGATTAGATGTAATTTGATTTATTTAGTAAGGGTAGAATGAGGCTTTTAATATTTTGGTGTCCCTCCTAGTTGCCTTATATAATAGAGATTCTATATGTGAAGAGGGGTAGGACACCAAAATATTAAAACCCCCTTTTACCCTCACTAAATTGACCAAATTACAACAAAAAATTTTCAAGAAAAAAAAAGAAGAAATAACTGCACTAAGCCAGTAACCATGCAATTTACGACGCAGTTAGTAACTTTCCAAAATACACATTTGAAGAGCAGTTTTAGAAAATATCGGTTGTTGCCTTCTCACTCCTTCCTCTTCTCCATTCTTCCTATTCTCTCGTCCGTTCTCTGCATAATCTCCCCATTCACTACTTCCGAACCAAATGCGAGACCAATATTAAGTAATTACAAATCATAAAACTTGGTGTTTTGTTCTCAATCCTTATACAATATCAAGTAATAATTTAATTTTTGGTTTGATTCTATATGTAATTCAACCACATAATCACAAAGAGAAGCAGAAAGGATAGTCTCAAGTTCAAAGTGCAGTCTCAAGTTCAACTAGCAAAACAAGCAAACAGGTATTTTTTTTAACTACTTAATTGAACCACATTCAAGATAAACTGTTTTAACTTAATTGTGTTATGATTACCCAAAATTCAATCGATTTGGATCAAGGTGAACCTTAAAATGTAATGGGAGATTTAGAAAGTTAAAACTTATGTCCTTCAGCTCCATTCTACAGTTTCAATTGAGTATTTTTGAGGTGATAGATGGAATCATAGTACAATGTTGTAAGGAAATCAAGTTACAATTTTCTAAAGGAATCAAAAATCATACTCCCTCCATCACAGAATACTCTTGACACTTATCAATGCACGTAGTTTTAGATGATAAGTTGTTGTTTGGTTATCAATTGTTATTTTATTGAAAAGTAGATGTGATAGGAGTTAGTAGTTAGTAAAAGTAGTATTATTTTATTTTAAGGAGAGAGAGTGTGGGCCATAGTTAGAGTTGGTGGGTGGTAGGAGTGGTATTATTTTATTTGGAGGAGAGAGAGTGTGGGCCAACTTAAAAGGTACAAGAATTAAAATAATAGTGGGTCATATCCAAAAATAGAAGTGTAAAGAGTATTCTGGGACAGATGAAAAAGGAAAGTGTAAAGAGTATTTTGGGACGGAGGGAGTAATTTTCAGGGAATCAAAAACAAAATCTCACAACATTAATCAAAAACCAAAAAAACAAATGAAGAGATTTCAAACTCACATACAAGGCTACCATTGAAATCTACGATGAGCAAAATTGAACTTCAATTCCTGCCGTCGAACATCGGAGTACAATTTGCTTGGTGTGGTGGTCTTTACTATGACGGAGATGACGATCCTTGATGTGGCGGTAGTGGTTCTAGGTTAAGAGAGAGATGACAAATTTGGGGATTAGGAAGAGAGAGAATGGGTCACGGGTTCAGTTTGGGTAGAGAGAAAGATATGGTTATTGAAGGTGGTTGGGGGTACGGTGGTGTTATGGTGGTGATGAGATAGAGGTAGAAAATTAAGAGAGAAAGAAATGGGGCTACTTTGATATGAAAATGGAGAAAGAGGGGAATGGGATTTAGTTTAGGGTAGGGCTGGCAAAAGTTGGCCCAACCGGATAATCCGACCTGAAACTGACCTGAAAAGTGCGGATTTGGGTTGAGAAATTTAAAGTAATTTTATTAGTCCTTAAAAGTTATGGTTAGTCAAACTTTGAAAACGATTTCGGTACGCATCGCGTGCATATAAGGCTAGTATGCATTAATGGCAACGGAAAACCAATATTACCGAAACGAGGAAAAAAAGTAATTCAGGCAAATCAATTTACTTTGACGTAAATATGTCAAGTGCTAATTATCTCAAATCCAAAATTTCAAATAATCAAATAATGATTAAATACATTAGTGTTGATGATTCCGTTTGCTTTTTCATTGTTGTTGACGTTGTTATCTTTTGTCAATCAATTTGCAATTGTGCTGATAATGTGTTATCAAAATAGAGAGAGAAGGGAACAAGGGGAGAGAAACTGTAGAATGAAAATGGTAGTTATCTTATTCAATAGGCACAAGAGTATATATATACAAGTCAAGGGTATAATGGACATTCACAATATATATATTTATAAAAAGAAACGATTAATAGAGAAAACAAGTTTATTCCATGAGTCCAAGTGCAACACTGACATATAATAGGAAAAATAGAAAGCATCCCAGAAACTCACTACAAAGTAATCGAATTTGCGTTTGTGATTGCCAGATGAGATGCTTGGAATTATTGTGTTGGCATGGATGTCTGATGTCGTTGATGTATCATAATCTTTGTAGAATCTATCCAACTTCAGTTTGATTTATGTAACTTTTAAAGCAGCTTCCACATTCCCATACAAACTTCCATAACAATATCTAAGAACAGGTAACATGCAACGAGGATCAAGAATCACAACAAATGCAAATAACATGACATAGTCATCCTCTTCTGAATTGAACCAACACTTGTCAAATTTGTGCTTCATTTCTACTGACATCGCTCTCAAAAGCTCATCATCACTTATTTTTTAATTCATTTAAAAGCATAAGATCTTCCAAACATTTGCAAAATATAGACTTAGAGGTTGGATAATCACTTCCATAGAACAACTCAGTTATCTCATTCAATGGTTCTATAACATCTCGAATTTGCTCAAGCATTTCCCACTCTTCTGGAATTGGACAACAGTGATGGAGATATGTCATTTCAACAATTGCCTTACGATATAGAATAGCCATATCTAGCATCATGTATGTCAAGTTCCAGCTCGTAGGAACATCAAGCCACAATGCTTTAACAACCTTTATCTTAGCCAAGCCTACACAAGATCGAAAAGTATTTTTTATTACTTTTGACCATTTAATATACTTCACACAATCTCTTATCTTGACAACAATATAATCAATGACCTTAAGTTCATCCTTGACAATGAGATTCAAACATGTGCAATACATCGAACATGAAAAAAATCACCATAGCAAAGCCCCTCGCCCTCTTAAGGTGGCCTTCAAATAGTCTTGCATTTTATCATTAATAGATGCATTGTCTAACGTAATGGTGAAAATATTTTCATCTATGCCCCAATCTTGAACAATGGCTAACACAACATTATACATAATTTTACCAGTATGTGGTGTGTTAATGTGGCAAAAGTTTAAAACTCTGCTATTTAACTTCCAATCAGCATTTACATAATGGCAGTCAAACACATAAACCCTCAGTCTGACAAGAATTCCAGATATCACAAGTTAAATAAATACGGCCGGAGATTTTATGAAGAGTATCCTTTAACTGGACTTTCAAATTTTTGTGCATTTTCAAACAATCAGCTTTTGCAGTGTTTCTACATATATACTTTTAACCTGATTGTTCAAATATGCATGAATTTCCCTACTCCTTTCATGTTCTACTCAAGAGAAGGCATATCCATGTTTTATAATTGCTCTAGCTACTAACTCCATGTACACCTTTTGATCATAAATGCGATCTTCTGATTCTGTTTTTATACCTTTCATGCATTTCTGAAGATGTTTCCTCATGTTGGTCATTCCATAATGTGTGTCGGAAACGAAAGTTGCTTTCTTACAAGGCTTGCAAAGTGCTCTTTCTTTCCCATATGTAGTTTCTGCAGGGTCAAGCCTAAGAAATTCCTTCTAAATTGGGCTTCTTCTTTCATCAAATATTTGTGATTCAGGATATTGAGGTTTAGGTATTGTAACAGTGTATTTACCAACTTCATTGGCATTATCAGCTACTCCGTCTTGGTCCATGCCTACCATAGACCATAGTATATTAGAAAGTAAGTGCAATTGAGTAACTGACAAATAATTTATAGAATTTGTAAAAGCTTAAATGCATGACATCAACTACAACTTATCAAACAAAATTATAGTTTCTGCAGGGTCAAGCCTAAGAAATTCCTTCCAAATTGGGCTTCTTCTTCCATCAAATCTTTGTGATTCAGGATATTGAGGGTTAGGTATTGTAACAGTGTATTTACCAACTTCATTGGCATTATCAGCTACTCTGTCTTGGTCCATGCCTACCATAGACCATAGTATATTAGAAAGTAATGTGACTATGAAAGTGCAATTGAGTAACTGACAAATAATTTATAGAATTTGTAAAAGCTTAAACGCATGACATCAACTACAACTTATCAAACAAAATTAAATCCAAACAACTTCTTTAAAATTTCATTCTTTTTTTTTTTAGATTTAAATCCAAACAACTTATCAAAGCCCCCCCCCCTCTTTTTTTTTACGAAACCAAGATTCAGGAATGATGAACTTAATTGAAAAGTTAATTAGGATTTACAAGAAATCAAATTATCTTAAAAAACTTAGGGAATTTCATACATAAAAAAAAACTTAGATATTTTTGTACTTCAATTACATATAATTCTTGCAATTACAAACCATGGTGCATCATTTGTGCCCCAAAATCTTTAAAACTAATATATTTTTTTTTTATTATAATCAACTAAATAAACCCAAGTATATGAAACACATCCAACAATTGGTCTTCCTTTGAAGAAAACACAAGCACTTAATAAACATACAAATCGAAATTAGGGTAACATATCACCTCAAGCATTCAATAATTATCAATTAAAAAGTTTCTTAAGTACCAGCAAATTGCAATTACAAACCATGGTGCATCATCTGTGCCCCAAAATCTTAAAAACTGATAGATTTTTTCATTATAATCAACTAAATAAACCCAATTATATGAAACACATCCAACAATTGGTCTTTCTTTTAAGAAAACACAAGCACTGAGTAAACATACAAATCGAAATTAGGGTAACATATCACCTCAAGCATTCAATAATTATCAATTAAAAAGTTTCTTAAGTACCAGCAAAGGCATGCAATGAGTGAAAAAAACAATTTACGCATGTTACCATCTAATTACTTCACGAAAAATAGCAATACTACACAAATAATACATGTGCGAGAGAGATTCGTCGGTGAGGGCGCGGTAGTAGCAAGGTAGCACCGTAGATTAGATGGTAAAATATGTAGATTAGATGGTCTTAGCAAGGTAGCACTGTAAATTAGATGAGCAGCAACTGAGACGTGAAATTTCATATATGAGAAGTTGAGTGAGAGTTAGGGTGAGAGTGATAGGGTGAGTCAGTGAGAGTGAGAGTGAAAGCGAAGTGCTTTGAAATAGTGAACTATGAAAATGAGTAGAGGTACTGACTTACTAAGGTTGTTTTGGTTCTTTATTTCTTTCTTTGATTTAATCGGTAAAATTTTAATTAGGAGGGAAAATTTCCCACCTAAATTTTCACTCTAATTTTACACATTGGAGCATAATAACCTATGAGCCTACAACAAGGTTGCTTTGAATTTTGATTCTTTATTACTTTCTTTTGTTCAACAGTTCAGCCGGTAAAGTTTTAATGAGGAGGAAAAATCTCCTACCTAAATTTTCACTCTAATTTTACACAATATTTGGAGGGAAAGTATCAAATTATTTGCACCCTAAAAAAATATACTTATCTAGTTATATAAGTCTATAACTTATAATCTTGTATTAATGTCATGCAAAACCTTAACTTACATATATGATTAATTGATTATTAAAGAACATATAAATCTAAGTCGATATTACAACAGTAGAGGTGCTAATAGAGTTGTGTAGCTCGAACTCGACTCGGTCAAAACTTGGTGCATCTT
The DNA here is from genome assembly GCA_947646795.1 of Beta lomatogona. NCBI lineage: Eukaryota > Viridiplantae > Streptophyta > Magnoliopsida > Caryophyllales > Amaranthaceae > Beta > Beta lomatogona. The sequence continues at coordinate 1,050,947 of CANSNZ010001150.1, forward strand.
GTGTGTGACTCGACTTGGCTTGAAATTTTATTTTTCCTCCATATTTTCAAAATCTTATATTACAATGTTTCTAAGAATAAATAAACAAAACTATGGAAGAATTTCATGTAAGTATATGTAACAAATACTCAAATAGTTAGACGGAAAAATTTTAAAAAATGTAGGGAGCAGTAATTAATCATTAATACGAATTTTTCACCATATACCCCAAACAAATTTTTTTTGCACCATATACCCTTGCAAGTTTCGAAATTCACCATATACCCTCCACTTTTCAAAAAAATCCACAACATGCCCTTAATGACTAACGTTAACTCCGTTAGTCATTAACCTCTAATTAAACCCTCTAACCCAAATTAACTCATCTAAACCTAAACCCCCTTTAACCCTAACCCTAACCCTAACCCTAACCACCTAACCACCACCACCCCTCCCCCCCCACCCCACCCATGCAGCCCTACCCCTACCCCTTCCCCCACTCCCGCATCCCCACCACACCGCAGCCTCCCATCACCCACCCCCGCGGTCCCGCAGCCCCGCCTCCCCTCCCCCGCATCCCCCCCTCCCCGCTACCTTATTGTCTTTGTGAACTCAAAATATGGCCCTATACCTTATTGAGTGGCAAAAGAATATCACACTATGCCTTTTGATTTCCAACCCTGCACATTCTAAGTTGTATAACTACTCTACTTGTTCGAGCCTCCCTTATATGCTATTTTATTTCCCTTGATAGATAGTTAACTTTTATGTTTCAATTATCAATACTAAATAGGGTTATCACTCTATTTAGTCATTCTGTTGTCAATATTGGTGATTTAGTACCTAGTCAATCTCAATTACTAAGGACTTTAATTTGTTTGGTGATCACTCTAATTGTGATGTTTGTTATTGTTATATCTTTATAGGGCTAAACAATTTCTGATTTCTATATATTGTTCCCCTAGTGAACTCTTCAAGTTGAATGAGCAACTCACTACAGAACAAATAGTGCATGTGGAATTTATGGGATTTGGAGGATTGCTTGCACTAAAAATGAATGCATACTATCAAGGGATGGTAGATTGGCTTATGCAGCAGTACAATGGGGTGCATCAACTGGTTTACAGTTGACACAACTAGGGATGCAATGTAACTGAAGATGATGTCCATGACATCTTTCAACTGCCAAAAGGAGGAGATCCTGTTGTCTGGAACTCTCTTGCCAAAAGAGACAACCCAGATGCTTGACAAGATCATTGGCGTGAAGAATTAGGATGCACATGCAACACATAAATAAAAGGCATCCAAACTGGTTAAAGAGATTCTGAAACTACCAAAAGGAGGTCACAGATTCCAAAGCTATTATGCTATGTATGCACTCTCGACATTTCTCACTTCTACAACACACAACAACATTGACATGTATATAACAAAAGTGCTTTTAGATCCCCTACAAATCCCAAAATTGAATTGGAGCAGATATGTGTTGGAGGGGTTGGACAAAGCTGTAACAAGTTGCCACAAAAAAGGATCAAAGAGTGTAGGTGGCTGCATCATTATACTCAGCTTAATAACTTTCACCGTTTACTATGGAAGAGACTGCAACCACCAACAACACTTCCACTAATCCAACATTGAACAAACGAAATAATCTTGTGAGCGTGTGTTGGAATGGGTCGCATCAAAGAGTAGCAAAGGAGGCAGATTTGGTATAGGTAAGTGGGATATTACAATGTTCCCAATATGCGTCAATTATAATGTGTACCAAACTGAGGATGAAAATGAGCATGAAAACATAAATCAAGATCCTCCAATACATCATGATGAGCATACAATCACGGTGCAAAAAAGACACAACCATTGGTTATCATGAATTTTGCAGAGAGGGTAATAGTAATCAAGCTTCCCAAAGGCACGATGACTGACGAAGAAATTGAACAAACTGCAAAAGATGTAAGTATTAACTTTACTTTTACACTAGTGGTTTATAATTGTAAGAAGTGACCACTGGTTTATTATATTACAACTAAAATTTAGAAAGCCAAGTTCAAATTATTTTTGTTACCAGTTTAATTACTTTGGTCACCATTTTAATTACTTTTGTCACCAGGTTAATTAGAAATTATTGTCATAGCTTTGAGTATATATAAGATCTACTAGGTTGATTTGATGTTACATGCCCAATTGAATGTACTAAAAGTTGTTGTGAGTATAATCTATACAAATATATTAAAAGGCGTACGAAAAAAAGCCTATGTGCCACATGGCACTCTCCTCAAATTTCTAATGCAAATGTTTTATGTTTATGTAATTATGTATACTCCTCACTTTAAAAAAATGTGTAGGTGCAAGGTATCGAACACGTGACATTTGAAACGAAAAGTAAGAGTTTCACCATCAATACACTATGACTTTGTTGTCTAATGTTTCAAATAAAATATGATGAAGTCTTGTAATAATTATAATTAACTAAAAAGACTTAAACAAGTATATACATCTCTAACACTTTTATTACGTAACTTATAAGAGAATATTGATTTCATATTCTCTTACCGCAATTCCTTTTAAGTTATTGTTTTCAAACTCAAACCTTTCAATTCTTTTTTACGACGACGTGAACTTTTCAATTTCTTAATGGACAAAAAATACGAAAAGTAGCAAAAATAAATTATGAAATTTAAAAATAATAACATATTTGTTTATTGTAACTGACCCGAGGCATCGCCCGGGGAAAAAAAACTAGTTGAATGTATTATTTGAATGTATTGCAATGATGATACTTAGAATTTTTACAGCCTATTGATCAAGCTCACAAAAAATTGGGACGCGACCTAGAGGTTTGCTACAGCATGCGCACACGAAGGTTGGAGGAGCTTAAACAAAGGAAGGAAGATGTTCCACAAGATGGATCACCGACAATGAGTCAGTTGTTAGAGAACCCTGAAGTTTCTTAAACAGATTGATGACATTGATAAGCTCCTAATAACAACATAACAAGCAGTTGTAGACATGCATGCCATCATTTGACTTGGGTATACCTGAATTGAAGCAACAATCAAAGCAACCCAAAAAACCCAAACAACAAGAAGATCAAAGCCAACCTGTTCCACAAGTGTTTGTCAGACTATCAAATAGACAACAAGAAGTAGCTGAAACAACAACAAAAGTACCACAACAAACCTCTCCCACCAGATGAATGTCTCTTGGAAAAGCAAAGATGTGAACATTTTTGGAAAATGTTCTTTTTTGAAGGAAAGCAAATGAAATGTTGTGATCATATGGTTTTTTGCACAAATGTTGATGCAACATTTTCCAATCTATTAGGTTATATTTTGATATGTGAATAACTTATGTAAATATTAAACTTTGAGCCTAGTAGACAATGTTCTATTTTGTGACTACTATAAATCTATTAGTCGCCAATTTATATTAATTAGTGACCTAGTATGGAGAAGTCTTTGGAAGTATTCTGTTTGTTTAGATGCATTTCAAGACTTTGAAAACTTACCAATTCAAGTCTAATTCAGTATTTTGGGTATTTTTAAATTAAAAAAAAAGTGGAAATATGAAAAAGAATCCAAATATTCTTAAATGTGACCAATATAAGTCTATTAGTCACCTATTTATGTTAATTAATCAGTGACCCAATATGGAGAAGTCTTTGGAAATATATTCAATTTGCTTTGGATGCAATTCAAGATTTCCAAAACTTAACATTTCAAGTCTTATTCAGTATTCGGTATTGTAGGTATTTTTAATAATTAAAAAAATCCCAATATTCTTAATTATGACTACTATAAGCCTATTAGTCACCAGTTTATGTTAATTAGCGACCTGGTATGGTAAGGTCTTTGCAATATTTTCAGTTTGTTATGGATGCAATTCAAAATTTCAAAAACTTAACATTTCAAGTCTTATTCTGTATTGAGAGAATTATTCAATTAAGTAATACTAGAGAAATTAATAAAACTCCAATGTTATTAGTTGTGACCACTATAATCTCATTGGTCACCAGTTTATGTTAATTAGTTACCAATTGTGGAAGTATTTGAAAACTTATCCTGTTTCCTTTGCATTTAAAGTCTTTCTTTTAAACACTATAAATATGTTAGTACCCACTTTAACTTATTCAGTCACCAGTTTGACTCCACTGGGGACCATTTTAATCTTGGTCAGAAAAGTATCAGTGACTTTGTGTGACGATCAAAAGTGACATTCAAAGAAAATGTTACTTCCTCCGTAAATGTTACACTTTCTAAATATGGTTGTAACAAAATAGATGTTACACTTCCTTTTTAGGCAACAACTTCTCTCTATCTCTCTCCTATCACATGTGTCCCCTTTTTCTTTCTCTCCATCTTGCTTCGCCTCTTCAAAAAATTGCTTAGAAAAGTGTGTTTTTAAAAGTGTAACATCTATTTTGTTACGGGGGAAGTATTCAATTGTAATGAATGAAAACTTCTTTAAACCAAAAAAATCCAAAAAAAATAAAAACGAGTCAAAACTAAAATATACTAACTAACCATTATAATCCGATTGGTCACCACTTTAATCCTGTTAGTGACCACTTAAAGCCTATTAGTCACCCCTTTAATCCATTGTAAGCAAGTCAAAATAATATTGCAGGAGGTGTGTAAGAACCAAACTCCTTTGCAGCATTGGAAACAATACCAATAAATTTCCCACGACCTTTTCCGCCCTTGCTAATCTCAATTCCACTTTTCGGCCTTACACTTCTTCCTTTGTTTTAACCCAAGGACGATCCAAAACAGTAATTGTAGAAGAATTTGATGTAGTTGAGTCTCCAACACCTGATTCTGAATTAGCTAAGTTAATGTCAGCAAAAACAGCATCCACATCAGCAAGATCACGCATATAACCCTTCTCCATAATCTTCCTTGCCTCTTCCTTGTCATGACTTCTTATGATGAGATTGTTATACACCCTACACATTTGGAATCGCCAAGGAATGCAATCTTTCATTAATGATGACATGTTTACCCGCTGCTACTTCAAACGGTCCCAAACTTCTGTTTTGGCAAACTTCGTTCAACGCCTTAAAATATAAGCTAAAAGTATCTCACTAACCGAGTGCATGTGAAGTACCCTAAGGCATTGTTAGTACTTTCACTACGCTGGGAAGACAAAATTCCAGCTTAGAAGAAGTCCTTGCTCAATGTTGTGGACCACTTATCCTTTAACTCATATAAACGAGCAAACCACTTGTCTCCTACTAGGCCATACTTCTCCATCATATAATTCCAACTTGCCTCAAACTCAACACTATCATAACAACCACAAAGCCATTTCTTTATGCATCGGTAAATGTGTCATCACTCTTAAAAGTACCAAAGTGACTAACTGCATTTTGATGAAGATGCCATGAGCATAGCCTCAGCTTTGTGTTAGGAAACAACTGCATACCATAATTATGTTATAAACATATTTATGAATTTAGTACCCAGATAAAGCAGTTAAGTAACCATTTTGTGCCATTTGGTGACCAAACCCAAACATTACATAATAATTTAAAGTCAATTTAATGTCACTTTTATTTATTTATTTAGTACCTAATATACCTTTATAAGTTGTCAGTTTAAGTTATTTTGTGACCACTTTTGCATAGAAGATAAAAAGATTAAAAAATTTCAACAAAAATACCTGAGCCAAAGCTTTGCTGATGGCCTGATCCTAGTCTTTAAATATTCACACAGGACAAACTCCACCCATACATTTCTTGAATACCTAAAAAAGCAAGACAAATAAATCAGATGTCTCGTTTGACAAAAAGCAACACCCAACATTACATTCTTCCAATGATTGTTTATACCAACAAACACACCACATATCAAATTATACCTATTTGTATGATATGTGGTATCAAAAACAGTAATATCTCCATATAATTCATAATCATCCTTCATCATCGAATCACGCCAAAACATATTACACAACCTACCGATGCTATCCAATTTCACTCTATAAAAAAATCATCCTCTTTAGCAGCCCTTTGGTTAAGCTTATCGATGACAGCCTGTGCATCATCTTCCTTAATTGCCTTCATCTTAACCCTATTCACACAGTTGTAGTGGTCACGAGAAGTGTGACCAAGGGCCTCCGGACCACCACACTGGTGACATTCGTAACGATATTGCCCAGAAGGTCGCATTGATGCTTCTGTCATAACAATAATCATTTTCGCTTTGCCATTCCAACGGCCCTCTCTGAATGATGGTAATGCTGCCACTCAGTACAAGTAAGCTCATGATTATGCACAAGCACATGACCTATCACTTCATACATTCCTGAATTATTCAACCTGACCCTCATCATTACATTACACACCATCTTTGTAACAATAGCCCTTTGTTGTTTCAGCTTCCTCTCATTGCCATCCTCATCAACAACAACATCAGGAACAGAAACAAAATCACTTTGACCATCCTGTTTTCCATGACACGAACATACAAAATACTTCTCCTTCATTAAGTACACATTCCCTTCAATTCTCCCAACCCTAGTTGCATACTTCCTAACGCTTAAGCCTAATGCTCCAGAATGCAGCCAATACAATTCACACATTTCCTGAATTGTGTTCCTTTGCAAACCAATAAGATTACCACTAAAATCAAGATCATCATCAACGTCATTTTCTGCCACACAGACATCACAAAAAAAAAACACCAGGACACCTTAATAAGTGACCAGTTTAGGCAATAAAGTCACTACCACAACAAAAATATTTAATGTCATACTAAAAAATATAAAAATAACAAACTACTGCAGTTAGGACAACCAAATACTGACAAATACTATAACACAATAAGAAACAATAATAAAAATATAAGAAACAGTGCTAGAAAATTAACACAATAAAAATAACAAAACATTGTCTTACTAGTGCATTCTTCAACAACTGAATCAACTGCTTATAGTTGATTATGCACAATTGAATATACTGGTTCGTTTTAATTACGTGCTGCATCCGCCAATGAAAATTCTTCAAAACCTTCATACATTTCATAATCCATTCTACAAAAAAGAACAAGCATGAAGTCAACGAATTGAATTCGGAAGTACCTTAATCGAAATTAAATTCGAAATTGAACAAATATGGTTGCTGAATTTTCAAATCTAAAAAATAATTCAAACACATTACTGATATTGGAGAGAGAGAGTTGATTGAACAATATAAATCAATTTGATTGCAATCAATAATTACAAATTGAAGAAGAACAAAGTGTATACCAAATTGTGCAAAATCTTCTCCAAGTTGAATAATCGAACTGAAAATTTTAGCAGCAGCTATTTGTGAAGAAAATGAATTTGAAATTACATGCAGCAGATGTGAGCTAAAAAATCCTGTGCAAAAATAACTATAGGTTGGAACAATTGATTACTCATTGTGTTGATCGATGATGGATTGCAAAAAAATCGAAGAAGATAGAGCATTAATCACCGCCGTTTTTTGATTTCTGAAGAGAGGAATTTGGAGAATTATTTTTGGTTTTTTGACACAATAAATGAGGAATGATTTTGGATTGCTGAATTTGAGAACTTAAATAAGCTGACGCGGCAATGTTTTTTTTTTTCTTCAGGAAATGGGTTATGGGTTTGGGGTGGAATAATCATGGGCTTGGGCCGCCAAATTATAACAGTATAGCCTAATAATTTATGCTGGAATTATTTAAAGCAGATGGCCTATATTTGGGATTATTAACTCTATCTTCGTTAAAATTTTGTTTGATTTTGAGGTTAGTATAGCCTGACTCCATTGACCTATTCATTTGTCTATCTATGTGTGAGAAGCTGTCAAGTGTGTGAGGAAGTTTAATGAATTACCTTTGAGGATAGAAGGAATTGATTTTCCCTTGAACTTTATAGAATTTAAACTTGGAGACTTGGATATCATTTTTGGGATGGATTGGTTGAGTAGTTATAAGGCCAAAATAGACTGTTAGCTTAGAAGGTTTATTTGATGAGTCCTTTAGTGAAGACTATTTCTTATAGACGTTTTGAGAAACCCAAGAGCCATGGTTTTATTTCAGCAATGGCATTGAAGAAGCTTATTGAAAGAGGGTACCCATTACACTTTTGTTATGTGCAAGACTTGAGTGAGCCTAGCACAAGTCCAAAAAAACATCATTAGCTGTATTTAAAATGGGGTTATAAGTTGTGTTTTTTAGGTGCAGCAGTTGGCGCAACAACCTTTTATGAAATAATATAGGCTGCGTTTTTGGGCTTAACACATAATTTTATAGGATGCGTTTGTGTGGGTGTTTCGCTTTGGGGAGCGTCTATGTTGTTCGTAAGGAAGAAGGATGAAAGTATGAGGTTATGTATCAACTATAGATAGTTATATAACATGACCATAAAGAATAAATATCCACTGCCCAGGATCGATGATTTGTTTGATTAGCTTAAGGGAGCTAGTGTATTCTCGAAGGTTGACCTTAGATCAGATTATCATCGATTGAGAGTTACAGGACATACCTAAGACCGCGTTTAGGACTCGGTATGTTCATTATGAGTATAATGTGATGCCGTTTCAATCGACCAATGCTCTTGGGATTTTTATGGACTTGTTGAATTGCATTTTCCATGAGTTTCTGCTAAAATGCAATAAATACGGTAAAAGCACGAAACTCTATCGCATTCTACTTCCATTCAAAGGAGTTACGACCCCGTAACTCGACAACTAACCTCAGAAAACACCACCAGATAGTTTTTATGCATATCCGCTTCGGCTTCCTAGTTGCTTCCTCAGTTTGATGGTTTGACCACAATACTTTGACTAATATGACATCCTTAGTCCGAGTACTTCTAACTTTACTACCAAGGATTCATACAGGTCACTCCTAATAAGTCAAACTATCATCTAACTCGATGGTCTCAGGTTGCAACACATAGGACACATCTGGAATATACTTCCTTAACTATGATATATGGAAAACATTGTGGACTCGGCTTAAGTCATTTGGCAAATCCAACATATATGCCACTTTCCTGATCTTCTTTAACACCTCACATGACCCGATATACTTTGGGCTCAACTTTCCCTTCTTCCCAAAGCACATAACTCCTTTCATTGGAGATATTTTCAACAATACCTTCTCTCCAACCCGAAACTCTTCATCCATCCGCTTTAAATCAGCATAACTCTTCTGTTGATCCTGAGCTGTATTGGTCTTATCTTGAATCACCTTCACTTGCTTCAACGTCTCTTCTAGGAACTCAAGTCCAAGAACCACAGTTTCACTAATATCATTCCAGCAGATTGGACTTCTACACTTCCGACTATACAAAGCTTCAAACGAAGCCATACCAATACTTGCTTAATGACTGTTGTTGTAGGAAAATTCTATCAAATCCACGAAATCCTCCCACGAACCCTGATACATCATGACACAAGATCGCAACATATCCTCTAAAGTCTAAATTGTTCGTTCTGTGCCCGTCTGTAGCAGGATAAAAAGTTGTACTCATTAATATATTAGTGCCCAAAGCCTTCTACAAACTCTACTAAAAGTTGGCACAGAACCGCTAATCACGATCCGAAACAATGTCCTTAGGCACACCATGATATTTCACCACCCACTTCACATACGCTTTAGCCAATTAATCAATCGACCAAGTACTTTTCATAGGTATGAAAGTTGCGGATTTAGTTAAACGATCTACCACTACCCAAATCGTATCATTTCCAGCCTTAGTCCTTGATAAAGCAGACAAGAAATCCATTGATATGGAATCCTATTTCCAACTCGGATTATCCAATGGCTGAACCTTCCCTTGTGGCCTCTTGTGCTCAAATTTGACCTTTTCGCAGGTGAGACACTTAGCCACAAACTCTGCTACCTCTCGCTTCATGTTTGGCCACCAAAACGTCTGTTTCAAGTCCTTATACAACTTATCACCACCTGGGCGTATCGAATATGGGAGCTATGAGCTTCTTCCATTAATTTCTGCTTTAAATCTTTTTTATTACACGGTACATTACATAGCTCCTCCCATTCAACCAGATACTCCCATCATCACATATCAAAAAAACCAACACCTGACCCTCCGGTGTTGTAGTCAATCTTTCTTTCAACGCCAAAAAGCTTCCTCACACTTTGGAGCCCAGACAAACGTACATTCTTTCTTCATCAGGCTAGTCATCGGTCTCGAGATCTTCGAGAAATCCTTCACAAATCTTTGATAGTAATCGAGTAACCCAAGAAAACTCCTTATTTCAGACACCGTCTTCGGTGTTGGCAACTCACGCACTACTCGAATCATAGCTGGATCTACCGAAACTGCTTTCTTTAAGATAAAATTTCCTAAAAAGGCAACCTCATCCAACCAAAACTCACACTTAGAGAGCTTGGCGTACAACTTGTGCTCTCTTGGGGTGGACAAAAATTCTCTCAAATAAAACTCATGACTTCTCCTATCCTTGGACTATATCAAGATATATCATCTATAAACACAACCACCTATTTGTCCAAGTATGGTTTGAAAATCCTATGCATCATATCCATGTACATTGCAGGTGCGTTGGTTAGACCAAATGGCATCGCTGTGAACTCGTAGTGACCATAACGCGTCCTAAATGCAGTTTTAGGAATATAATTTTCAACAATCCTCAGTTGGTGATAACCTGACCTCAAATCTATCTTCGACAAAATCCTTGCTCCTTTCAACTTATCAAATAAATCATCTATTCTCGGGAACGGATACTTATTCTTGATCGTTACATTGTTCAACTCCCGATAATCAATGCACAACCTTAAACTACCATCTTTCTTTTTCACGAACAATACAGGTGCACCCCAAGGAGACGAACTAGGTCTTATATACACTTTTTGCAACAACTCCTCCAACTGAACTTTTAACTCTTTCATCTCAGCTAGAGCCATTCTATACGGAGCCTTGAAATAGGTTCGGTTCCTGACATCAAATCGATGGTGAACTCAAGATCTCTCACAGGTGGCATACCCAGTGTCTCTTCAGGAAACACGTTAGGAAACTCATATACAATTAGAACCTCCCTATTCTCGTATTCCTTTTCGATCCTCTGAACTCCACGTAAGAATAACGGATATCCCTGCCTCACATAAGTTTGAATTTTCATTGCGGACACTATCTTCATTCCTTTCTCCTTCCCAAGCTTTCTATAGGTCACCCTTTCCTTCTTAGGACCTACTAAAGACACCTTTTAGGCCTCACAATCAATATGAGCCCTGAATCTTCCCAACCAATCTATCCCCAAAACAATATCGACGTCTGAAAAGTCAAACTCAACTAAATCGGACGGAAAGTTCACCCCAGCTACCACTAAGGGTTCTTGACTATGCAACCTAGTATAACTAGAAATCTCCCCTGATGGTAATGCAATTTCTAATAAAATAGACACTGGATTGTCTAACTGAAGCTTTTCCAATAAAGTTCTAGAAATAAATGAATGTGATGCTCCAGAATCAAATAACGCTTTGACAGACAGATAATTAATGAAAAAGGTTCCAATTACTACCTCAGAAACATTCTTAACCTCACGGCGGTTCATGACGAAAACTCTGCCTTTAGTCTGATTCCCCATCCCTGGTTTAACACAGGTACATTTTGAGGGACCTTATTACTCGGATCAGGTTTAATGGCAGGCTCTCCACCAGCTTTTCTAAAGCACTCATACTCTCGGTGCCCCAATTTCTAACAATAACACTAGCGGAAAAAAGTTCATCCAATCTGATCAAAACTGGGCTTACCAATCTGATTTTGGACCGGAACGGAGGAGCTAGCAGCGGTTAACAAATTTTAATTGATCCAGTTTTCAATCGGATCAGATAGTTCTCAACTGATCTGATTGAGGGTAAAAACCAGACCAGTTAAGTGCAAAAACTGCTCTGATTTTTCCACTCAACCGCATCAGTAAAAAAAAATTGACCATCCAGCCAAAGACCAACCAAGCTATACAAACGAACAAAGCTCTAAAAAAAACCAAATCGATGAAACTACAAAATAACATACTAAAATTACAAAATATAACATAACTAAACTAACAGAGGATGAATTTCAATGATAAATATAAATTAAACTAAAAAATAAAATACTTAAATTACAACGAAAGTGAACAGAGTACGTATTCTATGATTTAAACTAAAACAACGAAAATGAAACATAAATTAACTAACATATAAATTACATAAATGAAAAAACATAAATTAATTAACCAAATATGAAATTATAGAGCATAAACTTAACAGAAAAATAAGAAACTAAAAACGAAAAATAAATGAAACTAAACCTAGGTCTAGAATAATATGAAATTACATGATAATAATCACCACAAAAATTAACAAATTCACCTAAAAAACGAAAAAAAAACCCATTGCAACTAACCCTAGATCTGAAACCAAATTTTGAGCAAGGAGAGAAGGTAGATCTGGTCGGCGTTTCGAGGAGGTGACGCTTTGGTGGTTGGTGCTTCGTTGTTGTTGTGGCTAGTGGAAGAACGAAGAGGAAGTTGGGCGCAAGAGAAGAGGGAGTTCAAGTGCGGAGAACGACAAAGATGGTGTGGGAATCGAAGAACTGGTGCGGCAATCGTCGAAGATGGTGCTGAGTTCGATGGAGAACGACGAAGATGGTGCGAAGTAGTGTCAAGATGTGCAAAGTAGGAGGTAGAAGGCATGCCAAGTTCTTAGGGTTTGAGAGGTGGTGGTGGTTTAAGCGGAATAGGCCTCGAGATTTAGGGTTTCAGAGATGGGGAGGAAATGATGCGAAGATGGTGCAAAGTTCTTAGGGTGTCAGCGAGAATAGGGGGAATGGGAGTGGGAAGAGGGATATTAGGGTTTGAGAGATGTAGGAAATAAATGGGGCGCATGAACTGAAAGCACAACATATATAGTTGCACGCGTTTGGGCCTCAAGATTTTGTAGGCTGGATTTAAAATACAACCATTAACTGATCCGGGTTTTTGAACCAGATCAGTTAACTAAAAGGACCAGATCCTTTTTGTCAACTGATCCGGTTCAATACCCAACCGGATCAGTTAATTCCCCTTTCTTTTTGTGCGTAAAATCGATAACTAAACTGATCCGATTTTGGACCCGATCGGATCAGTTTTGTTGTGATATTTAAACTTTTTTTCACTATTGTAACAAAATGTCACCAAGTTTTCCTCACAATCCTTCCCAGGGTGGTTCTTATCACATCTTTTGCAGAAAAAGATTCTCTCGCCTTTCTTCCCATTCCCTTGGTTTCCATTAGGCTTTTGATTAGGGTAACTATTGTCTTTCTCAGTTTGGTTAAAACCATTGGGCTTAGGCTTCTTATCTCCACTTTGTTGACTCTCATTTATGTTATACTTCCTCTTTTCCCCAGAGGAGTTCCCTTCAAGCTCTCTTGCTTTAATCCTATATAAGTGAGTAGTTCCACCATAAATTTCATCAAGAGTCTCAAACAGCTTACTTTGGAGGGTTAAGGTTACTCCTTGATTAAACCTTTGGGCCGTCAAAGCCTCGGACGGTACTATCTGAGGTGCGAACTCCATCAACTCTAAAAATTTGCTATAATACTCATTAACAGACATAGTCCCCATTCTCATGTTGGTGAACTCCATAACCTTTTGCTTCCTTAAATATGGAGGGTAAAAGTTAGTCCTCAAGGCATCTTTAAACTCGTTCCACCCAAAGTCTAGATCCTCTAAGATATCGTCTTTCCTTTGTTTCCACCATATGTCTGCCTTATCTCTTAAACAATAAACAACATTATTAACTCTATGGTTTTCATGGCACAATATGGCATAAAAATAGCTTATCGAACTCTCGGATCCAGTTTTCTAAACTAGCTGGGTCCTCTTTCCCATGGTAAGTCAGAGGTTTGACTGCTACTACCCTCTTAAAGACCTCACCAATGCTATCAGTTTCACTCCTCTTGGTTTCTTGATTAATCATCACCCAAGTGATGTTTTCAGTTATCTTTGCTAGCCTTTTCACCATATAACTTATACTCCTTCTCCTTCTTTCTGCCATTCTGCTAGAAATAAGAGTGTTTGAGGATAAATATCAACTAACATTCATAGAATAGTTGCGTAACTACCAAACAATTCAATAAACATTCAAGTATAACTAATTCAAAACATAATAATCATATATTCTATAAATCATGGCCAAATAGGGGGCCTTATACATAACAACTACTAGAATATTTAACTCAAAATATTCTTATGACAACTAAGTCGTTTCATAGCCAAACCAAAACTATATATATCTAAGGTTATTGGAGACTTCAAACTTTGGGTAGCCCGCCTTATCTTCCTTTTCCATCTCTTCTGTAAACATTCTAGAACTCGTAAACGGCCATATAATCAGATTGGCCTGGGTATTCTGAAGGGGTATATTATGGGCTATCAGGCTCAGATGAACCTTCATACCCCACATTGTAAACTGAAGAAATTGTGGATACTGAGCTAGGTAGGTCAATCTCAATGCCATCCCCACCCCTTTGGGACCTATTTATCTCTATATACATTAGTTTAGTGCCAAAATGAAGAAGAGTGGCTAACCATACTACCCATTAGCTTGTCACCCCAACACATCTACACCTACATTTTTCCAAATAAAAAAAATATACCTTTTTTTTGTGGCACTAGCAAGATGCATCTATACAAATCGTAACGAACATTTATAGATCAATTACACCAGAATATCATGGAACACAAGAAAGCAATAAACTAGACAACAACAATTAATAATTCAAATGCAAAACTCTATATGCCCATCTTATGCCTATCCATCAACTTTAATGTTCAACTTTTATCTTTTCTAGTCCTGGAAAACTGATACCACTTTGTAGCACCCCCAAATTACTCACTTTAAAATAATTAATTAAATAAATATACTAGTGGAAAAAACGCTATATGTCACAACACAACCGCTGCGGTCGGTAAGAGAACCGTAGCGGTAAATCCTCAAAATTTTGGGTGGGAAAATTAGGAACATAAACCGCTGCGGTTCTCAGAAAACCAAAACGGTTAACAGCAAACCGCTGCGGTTCTCTGTTAACCGTTTAGCTTCGGTAAACCGCAGCGGTTAATAAAACACGGAGATGAAGTCCACTAAACGAAGAAAGCCCATATCTGATCTTCAACCCCAGCTAAGTTCTGAAACCCTAACCCCAGCCGATTTTTTCTCCCTCTCTCATTCTCTCTCTCATCCCCTCACTTCTCTCCTCAACCCTCACGAATCACCCACGAATCACCCACCACTCCTCCCTTCTATCTCTCTGAACCACCACTACGGTTCGTGATATCGAAACAACTCTCTCTCATCGCCGTCACTTCTCTCCCTCTGATCCACGAACTGCCACGAATAGCCACCAAATCAGGCGAAGAAAGGAGAAGGAGAAAGCTAGGGTTAGCAGAACTTCGGCGATTTTATGGCATGCTCATCAAAACGACGCCGATGCGGTGCGGAAGCTTCTCGAAGAATATAGCACACCAAACCACCTCAAGCCCCTTCTCCTTTGAGAAATTCTAGATTTTTTCAGATGATTTTGAAATTCTAAAGCTTTTTTTTTTCTTTTCTAGTTTTTTTTTTTTTTGTTTTTCCTACTGATTTGTTGTTTTGTGCAACTTTTTGTGCAAATTTGTGATGGGTATACTCCAAAAAAAAGTGGGCATCTTTGATTTGGATGTAAAAGTTTGGATCTTGTAGTGGGTTGATATTTGATCCCAATACGTGATACATGGTGTGGGTAGTATGCAACAATGCATACCATCAAGGAAAATGTTATTTGTGTTGGGGTATGTTGATTGTGTCCACTGTCCACTAAAGATGTGAAATGGAGCAGAATTAGGTTTTTTATCTTCACTGAATGATCAACTAATTGTCAATGTGATTGTAAGTCCATAGTGCTCGTGTTGCATATAATACTGTATGATAAGCCTAGTCTTATTGTGCAATGCTGATAATGAAGCAATGCAGGTGACTTTGGTTGAGTTTCAATTTGGTCATGAATGAGGATAATCAGACTCCTCTTCAATTCGTTTTTTTTTTGTGTTTTTATTGCACTCCAGTTCGTCGGAGAATCGAGTGGAATCTGATGATTGTGCTTCGAATTCGACGAATTTGGATCGATTTTTGGAGGCGACTACTACGTCAGGATAAGCTCAGTATTTCTCTAAGGTATGGAATTGAGGGATTGAGGGTTAGGGTTCGTGCTTTCGATGATTTTGAATTGTTTGAGTTGAATTTATCGAGAATTGGATCTGATTTTTGCTGTATAATGTGGGGTGAAATTTGATGAATTTCATTTATTTTAATGTGAAATTGATGATTAAGGGTTATTAGTTTGATTTGATAGGGTTTAGATTTGCTTCTAATATTGCTCTTGATTTACCTCATTGTCTCCTTTCTTAAAATTCCACTATGTTGAGGTTAATTTTCTGCATAAATAAATAAAGGAAAAATAGTGCTCTGTTCGGTTGTTGTTGTTGCTTTCGAATTGCAATAATTAGCAGCTAGAAATAGTAGAAGTTCTGCCCACCAGAGCTTTTGTTGAAATGGATATATCGATGCATTAATTATCCTTCAAAACAATCTGGTTAGCACGGGAACAACAGTGGGGGTGGGTGGCGGTGCGGGGGGCAACGCAGGGGGGGGGGGCAGTGCGGGGGCGGTGCAGGGTGGGTGGGTGGGGGCGGTGCGGGGGGTGGGGGGCAGTGCGGGGGTGAGGGGCGGTGCCGTGGGGGTTGGGGGCGTATTGGGGGGCAACACGGGGGGTGGGGGAAGCCGTCTTTGCTTAATTTTAATGTTAGTGCCATGTTTTGAATAAGCTTGCTAGTCATTTTAAGTATAATGTTGTCGGTCTTTGTGTTGCTGCCTCTCCTATCTTGATGTTCTCTTGGAAATATTTTGCATTGAGGGTGGTTGGAGGAATGTTCCCTCTACATTTTTGCTTTAATGTTATCTGTTTAATGATGAGATTTTGATAATTTTCACTTGCCTGTTACTCGAAGGATGCCTTTAGTGCGGCAAACGAAGATGAAGATTTTGTAAGCGGAGGCACGGAGGTCTAGGAGATAGATGGAAGGAGTGAGGTCGGCGGAGAAGGGAGAAGATAAAGAAGATAAAGGTGGTTTTGGTGGTGATAGACTCTCGGTAACTCCATCTCTCTTTCTCAATCTTCTCTTGATAGTTGTGTGTCAATTCATTGAGTATCAATGATTTGCTAAAGTAAATTTGCTTGAAATTCAGCTGTCAAAAAAAAAAATTGCTTGAAATTCAGCTGAAATGCAACATTGGTTTCTTAGAAATTCTTTTTGAAGCTAATATGGTCAGCCAATCAGCTTCCTCAACGTCTTAACTGAATGAATTCTACATTTGTAAACTGTTGTATTCATTCTTTTTTATTCTTCTCTGTCCAAATCTTACTGTTGTATTGATTTTATAACCAATGAAATTTTCTTAGCTTGCATTTCTGTATTTTTTTATCTCAATCTATAATCAATAGTAATAAGTCAGGAAAACAAATACATTTGGATTCCAAGAGTTCATAAAACAAATACATTTTGAATGAGCTTCTCTGGTTCATGCAATTTTGTTTGAAAAAGCAATTGTTTTTCGTAGCAGTATATCAATATAAGCCCTCCATCGATTTTCCTTATATGTAGTTTCAGTTTAAACTATTTGGATGTTTTAAACTTCGTAGAATGAGCTAATTTTGCCGCTATAAGAGGTTTGTGATATCATGCTTCCAGCTTTTGATCATCAGAAAGTTGGAAACCTTTCAGGCTAAAGGATCATGTAATGCTAGCTAGCTTAAAGTGTTCATATGTTTCCTTTAGTCTTTGTTTTACACGGCTAAAGTGTTAATGTAAAATTTTATTCTCATGACAGTTTGAGCTCCAGTACTTCCATGCAGCAATTGGCTCATCTGTTTCCTTGAACAAGTCCCCTGTTTTCGATGTTTCAGCTACATACGGTACTCCAAGCACTATAGTTGGTGTAGAGGCAGGTTATGATACGTCTGCTGCTGATTTTACGAAGTACAATGTTGGCATAAGCATTGCAAAATCAAATGACCAGCGCTTTATTTGCTTGTGTTGTGATGGAAACAGAGATAATATGTCATTCTTCTCAATGTATATAGTTATAGTTGAGTATGATATTAACATTATAGTAAATATTCTTATGTATCTAATTATTTATGCTTATGCTTCAATTGAGCATAATATGCTTAATAAAATGATTATTAATATATATATATATTATTGATTTTGTATTGATTAATAATGAAAAAATGCAAAAAAAAAATTTGGTTTTTGTGGTGGTCAACCACTGCGTTTTTGACCCAAAACCGCAGCAGTTAATCATTTACCGCTACGGTTTTGGGTCAAAACCGCAGCGGTAAATTATTAATTGACCTGGTTTAGGACCGGATCAATTAATATTTAGGGACTGCTGCGAGTTCAACCATTGTGGTTCAAAACCAAAGCGGTAAGCCCGGTTTTGACCGCAGCGGTTGAACTTTTTTCAACTAGTGATAATATTTGAGTAAGTTAGGAGTATTACCGCCCGTGACTTTCACGCTTTCGGCAACTACTAACTAACTAACAAAATAATACTTCTTTATTATTGTAAATAAATATTATCTCAAATTTAAAACAAATAAAACATCCTAAACTAGGTGAAGATCCCCTTCCTAGTATGCTCTCTTGCACATCCAAAGTTCACCTGAAAAACTGCTTACCAAAAAGGTAAACAAGGCAAAGCCAAATAGGAAAAAAGGAAATACGCGTCAGTATAAAACAGAGTACAAAATGTACAAGATAGGTAATACATTTACTAATTTGCAACATTTTACATTTCGAAATCTCCTTAACTTAATTCAAGGATAACTTTTAAGAACACTCTTTCCAAATAACTTGGATAAAAAAGGATCTTGAAAACAATTATTCTTCTTATCTCCCCAAGATAGTTATCCCATCACGGATCTATATAAGTGTGCACATCCCCCAAGATAGCTATCCCATCACAGATCTATATCAAGGGGTAACAATAATAGCCAATAAGTGGACTTTGAAACATAAACCCTTCTTGACATAATCAAGCAGTTATTTAATAATATGATCTAATAAATCATGGATAATTCTCCCTTTCTCATAAACAACTTTTGAACACACAAAGTTCATAAAAACCATTCAATCCATTTCTTGTAATAATAATTTATATTTTCGAAAAATAATAACAAAACATTCAAATTATAGGATTGATAAATTCATTCTTTCTATTCATTTCCGAAAGTGAACAATAAAATGTTGTAACCATTATAAACCAAATTTCTAAATCAAATCAACCATTAAATCAACGAACAACTTTAACTCATAGAACCACATTTCGAAAGATCTAGCTACATAACGTACCTTGATCTTGCACAAAGAGTATACTAGCAACTTCAATTAGTGTTATGCTTGAGCGTTCTCCTAACCAACCAATAATATAAAAATCTAATAAGTAACTTATCACATCAACTTAGACATGAACTTAAACATGAATTCCTAGAAATTTACTATATACATAACCTATCATGAACAAAACTTCAAACTTAGAAACATGAAAATCTTTTACTTAAATCAAATAAAATTGAAACTTGAATAAGAAACACAAAACTAAAATAGATTAAGAAGAGAAGAAAGAACCTTGAACTAAGAGAGTTTGGATTCTTCCAAGTTTTTGTGTGGAAAATATGGCTTGAGGTTTGGCGTATTTATAGGTGTAGAATAGGGAGTACTCCCTCTGTTTTTTTTTATCCTTCTCATATTCCTATGCTCGTCTCCCAGTGCACCTCTTTAAACTTAAATATCTTTCATTATATATTAGTAAAAAAAATATAAAGATCGAATATTAATAAAGTACTAATTGAGACGAATCAAACAAGAGTCTAGATGACGATAATTTTTCTTATAAACTGAGAAAAATTGAGAAAATTCTACTAAGTATGAATAGTATCAGGATTCCAAGTGAGAAAGATAAAAAACGGATGGAGTACTTAATTTCCAAAATTAAAGATTTTGTAACCTTCACCACAAATTAGAAGATTAATACAAGATTTGTAACCTACACATTAATTTGGGAGTTTTGGAAAATCAAAACCACCACATCCTGATAAAGGGTGGCCGACCATCACCATTAAAAATTTTTTTTTTTTCAAAACCCCACATAAAAAAGAAAATCACTATTAAATATTTAAATGTTCAAAAGTTATAAAAAAATTGACTAGGATTTAAATCCAAAAGTTTTAACCAATCCAAGTTTGGGGCCATATTCCCGCAAAAATAATTCATGACCAGTGAAATTACAAAAATACACGTTTGCTTAGAATATTTATTTTAGAAAATAAATATTTAATTACTTAGATAAATATTAAAAAAATATAGGGTATTACAGTAAGGTGCCTAAGATCTTGGCTATCTCTCATCGAAAGTTGAGGAGAACGAAGCCTTCTTTATATGGAGGTGGACACCTCAACCTAATAGAGGTTTTTGGGTAGGACTTCGAATTTTCACCAAAGCAAAGCCGTTCGAATTTGCACCAAAGCAAAGCCCTGTGGGCTAGGGCCCAAAGACGACAATATCTACTAGTGGGCTCCTGCACACCTAGGGGTGTTACAGATGGTATCAGAGCAGAAGCCTATTCCGGTGTCCTGTAATGCCTACGGATACACATGCTCTTTAAAGGAGAGCAGAAGGTGCCTAAGATCTTGGCTATGCCACATCGGAAGTTGAGGCGAACGAAGCATTCTTTATACAGAGGTGGACACCTCAACCTAGTAGAGGCCTTTCGGGTAGGACTTCGGTTCTGCACTAAAGCAAATCCTTACGGGCTAGAGCTGAAAGAGGATAATATCTACTATTGGGCTCCTGCACAGCTAGGGGTGTTACATTTGAAGGGTTAAACTTAAAATATTAGAAGAGATTAGGGAAATATTCAAATTTAAAAGAATTGTTTGACCCTGCTTTGGAACAGGAGAGGATCGAAATGAAAGATGAAGAATATAGGAAAAGGAAGAATGGGGAAAAACAAAGGAAGAAGGATCTAAGACACTGAGAAAGGAGACAACCACTCAGACGGCTCCAGGTACGGAATATTAAGGTTACAAAGTTGGAATGGAAATGCAAGTTACGTGTTAAGAACCATTATGGAAGAACTTTTGCAGGACAACTGGTATATTTCAAGTCTAAAAACAGTGGGCATAAAATTGGTGATTGCCCCAAGGCAGCTGATGTGAAGAAATCAGAAGGATGTAAATAACAAGCCATTATTGTTGACAGTCAGGGAAGGCAGTTTGGGACGTGACGGAAAAGGAGGGTTGGCAATGAACCAAAGAAAGAACGCAGGTAAGATGTCAAGGCCGTACCAAAATCGCCAGAAGTTCCAGGTAATGTGATTTCCGAAAACTTTCTAGTTTGCAAAACTATGGTGCATGTGTTGTTCTATTACGGAGCATCTCATTCTTTTATTTTGGATACATTTGCTAGAAATATGCAGTATAGACCTTATGCTAATCCCCTAAATATGACCATCTCCATCTCCATACCTAACAGAAACCTGATATGTTGTAAGTGGATTCCTAAGGATTGTATAATTTAGATAGCAGAGTCATAACTTCTTGCTGATGTAATGCCTTTTGATCTAGAGCACTATGATGTAATTCTAGGAATGAATTGTTTAGGTAAACATAGAGCGATAATTGAAAGTTATACCGAGATAATTAAGGTGAACTCACCTTGCGGGGGTATCACTATATATCTAAAGACTTCACCTCAATATGAAAATGCCTCGGGTTTGATAACGAGGACAATACAAGCACCTTCTCCGAAGATATTGGGTATGTATCCCAGGGAAGGGAAAATAAAAAAGATGTTGAAGATATTCAGAAACAATTAGAAGAACTGCTGCATAAGGCATACATCAGGCCTGGTGTCTCCCCCCGGGGGGGCGCCTGTTCTATTTGTTACAAAGAAAGACAGATCCATGAGGTTGTGCATTGTTTATCGGGAGAGTAATAAGATTACTGTTAGAAATAGGTACATAATTGATGATATGTTCGATCAATTGAAGGGTGCCATAGTATTTTCGAGAATATATTTGACGTCTGGGTACCATCAAATGAGGATAGCGGA
This sequence comes from Beta lomatogona, assembly GCA_947646795.1. NCBI lineage: Eukaryota > Viridiplantae > Streptophyta > Magnoliopsida > Caryophyllales > Amaranthaceae > Beta > Beta lomatogona. The sequence goes on from CANSNZ010001150.1 coordinate 1,073,091, forward strand.
AGGGAATATTTAGAATATAGTATTTAGAACCAAATAAGGTCATCATGAATTTGTGGTGGTGTCGTTTGGACTTACAAATGCATCCGAAGTGTTTATGGACTTGATGCTGAGTTATTTTTTAGATCAAATCGTGGTGATCTTCATTAATGACATTTTGGTTTACTCAAAGAACCATGCAGATCATGCAGAACATTTGAGAACGGTGCTAGGAATATTAAGGAAGGAAAAGTTGTATGCCAAGTTGATAAATGCCACTTTTGGGTGGAAACAGTAGTGTTTTTGGGACATATTTTCACTAAGGAAGGTGTAGCAGTAGCACCTGAGAAAATTAAGGCAATTACCGAATGGCCTGCACCAATAAATGACTAAAGTCCGAAGTTTTCTGAGGTTGGTCGGTCATTACAGGAAGTTTATAAGGGATTTTCTCGGAATGCCAATCACGAATTTAATTAAAAAAAAGTACCAAGTTTCAGTGTTTAGAATAATATGAAGATTCCACGATTAAAGAATAGACTAACTAACGCTCCGATTTTAGCACTTCCTTCAGGAACTGATGGGTTTGAAGTATATAGTGATGCGTCCCAAGATGGAGTAGGATGTATATTAACGCAAGATCACCAAATTGTCGCCTACACTTTTAGACAATCGAAACCTCACTAGAAAAACTATCATATGCATGATTTAGAATTAGCAGTTGTCCTCTTTGCTATGAAGTTGTGGCGTCACTACTTGTACGGTGTAACCTACAAGGTCTACACTTATTACAAGAGCCTAAAATACATTTTCACGCAGAAGGAGATGAATATCAGACAATGCAGGTGGTTAGAATCGATAAACGATTATGATATCAGAATTCGGGAAAAGCCAATAAAGTGGCAGATGCTTTAAGCAGGTGACCTCGACAGGATGTAAAGTCAATGATCTCCGTGCCAGAAGAGTTGTATGAGGAGTTAGTGCGCTTGAATTTACAAGTGGTTAGATTAGGGGAATTACAAGGGGATTTGAATGCCATGTCACTGCAACGATCTATGCACGAAGAAATCTGTGCCAAGCAATTGCAGGATGAATTCATTCAGGGGTTGTGGAAGAAAATCAAAGAAGGTGAGGAAACCGATTTTCAAAAGTACGCTGACAAAAGTATAAGACTTAATGGGAGGTGGTGTGTCCTGAATGATGAGGGACTAAGGAAAAAGCTCTTAAGTGTGTAGATAAAAAAGAAACTATCGTAATTGAAGCATGATTTGCTATCTTTTTGTGTTAGTCGTATGACTAATTTAACGAGTGAGCTCACACCAGATATAGTTTCGCTGGCTATCTTAATATTGTGCGCGTGCATCCTGGTGCAACTTGGCGCATCTGCCTACCTCACACTGCAGCAGATATGACCATATTTTGTTTGCTAAAAGAAGCATTTTATCTTTGAATACATAATATCTTTTAGACTCAAAAATCAGTTATCTTAAGGAATAAGAATATGATTTTCAAATATCTTTTAGAATAATTATCAAGAATAATTAATATTTATCAAAAATATAATTAATTATCAGTATTTAATTGGGCTTTTCGACAATGGGGTTTAAAAATGCCATTAATTATTGTATACACATAATCGTGTCTTCCCATTTAAGGGCCCACTGATAAAACAAACCGCGGTCTTAATTGGTCCGACCCAAGGGTAGAGCAGTCCGAAAAAGCATCCCAAAACTACTTTTAAAATGTTAAAATCATATTTTAAAGCCCACTTAATTGGAAAAATTGATAAAAACAGTCCCAACTATTGGACATCTTCTCTAATCAGTCCTAACTCTTGACTATTTTAAGTTGAGCCCAACTTTTAAATCAATTTGACAAAAATAGTCCCCTTGACCTGGAGACATGATGTAGCAGGTAAAACAAGAGTCATGTGAAACTCACGTGACTTTTAATGAAACTTTTTTACTTTTCTTTTTGTCTTTTCTTTCCTTTTTGTTCTTGCGTCCTCTACTCCTCCATTCTTCTTCTTCAACTTCATGGCAACACCAATTAGTTTTCAGGTGTGGGGGATAGGTTTTCGCGCACTGGTGGTCGACGTTTCAGGGTATCGGTGGGTTCACGTGGGTTGGTGGTTGGTGTTTACGGAGAGGTAGGGGTGGGGATAGGGGTGGGCCTGCCGATTTTCGGAGCTTTCACAAGCTCTGTAAATTCGCAACAATGGCGAATGATATTATGATCATCACCAACACACCTGCCAGAGATCTCGTCTCCACCAACTTTGTTTACTGTTCTCTCGTCGTTCTTCGCCGTCTTGCTGCGCCTCGATCACGCTTAGTCTTCGCCTATGTCAGCGATTCCTGGGTTCTTTCCGTTATATATCCTTTTCTCCTGCATATTTATTCCAATTTGTGTAATGTTGTTTCCAGATTGTCACTTTTTTTAATCTCTTTGATTTGATTGGATAATGCTTGTTTTGATGTAGATAGTGGAAAATTTTGAATATGTTGATTATATTACTGTGATTTTTATGTAGGAATTGTATGATGTTGCTTGATTTTTGGTGTGGAATATTGTTTTAAGAAAGTGTAGATTATGTTGCTTCTGATCATCTGAGTTCGTGTTCCTTCTAATCGGTGGAGAAGGCGGTGGTGAATTGCGATAATGTGCGTGGTGTGAGATGAAGAAGAAAAAGAAGTGGTCCTCGTGGGTTGGTGGTTCATGGTGGAGATGGATGTGGGGTTGGGTTTTTGTGGGTGGGCGTTACAGGGGATGGGGATAGGTTTTCGTGTTGGGCAGTGGATTTTTCCTGGCTTGGTGGTGGCGGTTTGTGGTGGCCGTGGGAGTTTGTGGTGGGAATGGGTGTTTGTGGGTGGGGACATGTGGGGTGGTTTTCATGGTAGTGGATGGCTCATGGCTGGGGAGAGGTAGGGGGTGGGAAAGAAAAAAATAAAAAAAATGGAAAACAAAAATAAGAGCTATAAAAGACATGTGCAAGTCACATGTGAGGGTTTTAACCTGTTATTATAGGTTATCAAGTGACCAGGACTGTTTTTAGCAAAGTCATGCAATAGTTGGGCCCAACTTAAAATAATCAAAAGTTGGGACTGATTAGAGAAGATGTCCAATAGTTGGGACTGTTTTTATCAATTTTTCTCACTTAATTATCCATGATAATTAATTGTATTTTGAGCCCAACTCTTTGAAACAGTCCAATTAAATGTTTAATAATTATTAAATTTTTTTAAAAAAAATAAATATTTTCAAAGATATTTTTATAACTAAAATCGGATTTTATCCCGTAAAATCAGATTTTCTGAGTTAATATATAAAAGAAAATCTTTAAAACGCGTTTTTATAAAAAAAAGCTATAAAAACGCGTCAAAAGCAAAGCGGTGCGTCGACCGCACCACCCTGCGCTGAGCGCACAGCCGTGCGCCGAGCGCACAGCCGTGCGCCGAGCGCACGTGTCATGCCACGTAGACATGTGTGTCACACAGAATCGTGCACCGACCGCCCATCTCTGTGCGATGCACATGCTGTTAATTTTATTTTTTTTAAGGCGTGTGCCACGTGGGCACTGATCATTAGTCATGCAGCGTCATGATGCCGTCTTGTCTTACTGAGCTAACGGATATCGCATTGGAGATCCTCCATTGATCAAGAATTTCGATTTTTGGAAAGTATCATGATCATCCAATAAGAAGGCTTTGTTGCTATCTTCCCCGTTCTATTACCTGACTGAGCACATTGATGCCCTGACACGTGTGATTATGACTCACTGTAATCCCCCACAGTTTTATGAATTTTATAAATATATTTTAAAATATATATATATATATATATATATATATATATATATATATATATATATATATATATATATATATATATATATATATATATATATATATATATATATATTTTAGTATTTAAATAATTAATTTCTTAAAGTGTTGACTATTTTAAGGTCAAAGGGATTATTTAATGTTTTAAATAATCAAATATGTTATTTAATCATACTTTGAAAGTTATTTTAATATTTATTTAGTTTAGTTGGAAGTACAAAAGATTTTAATATTGGGTTAGAGGAGCCCAAAACTTATAGCGTTTTCTATGAGCATTCGTTATTAAACTAACCCCTCAAAGCCCAACTCACTATTAGACCCCTAATGGGGGAACCTATAAATACCCCTTCATTAAACAATTTTGCCTCACTAGACACACACCCTAATTTTCTATTCTCTCTCTCTTTCTTCTCTCTCTCTCTCTCTCGGTTTTCTCTCTCCCCTACGTTGTTCTCTCGGACGACCACCACCGTAACACCACTGTCGGCAGCCGGCGTCCTCCCCTCGTGCCGCGTGTATTTCTTTCTCTCTTCTTTGGTTATTTTCTTCCTCCTCTATATTAATTTAATGTAGGTTATATGTTTTAAGTATTGTTTTGATGTTTTAATAATAAAAGTTTGCAACTTTGATGATTTAAATATAGATTTCAGATTATAGAATTAGTATAGTTAAGTAATTAAATTTCAAATTTAATATATATGTTTAAGTTAGGGTTTTAAGCATCAAAGCATGGGTTTTTAGTGTTTTAAGAATTGGAAATTGTAATACTATGTTATAGTTTATGAAAATTGAGTACTCTAATATTCATAAATATGTTAGAGTAAGTTTCAAAGGGTTTTAAAAGATGTTATATGTTGCTGGAAATTTTAGTAACACACTTATGGTAGTTTTTAAACATTAAAGCATTGATTTTTGAGGGTTTTTGGTGACTAGTATAATAGTATACTAGGGGGCACTAAAAGTTGAAGTTTTAATGTTTAATAGGGTTTTTAACACTTTTTAGGAGGGTTTAAAATATTTTAAAGTTGGTGGTAATTTATTAGAGTATTAATTCTTGGTTATGGTGGTATTTGGTAGGCTGAGAATATTCTTTAAGCAATTTCTAAGGTTGTGAAACTGGCCTTTGGTTTTGTCTACACAAGGTACGTACATATCTATGTGTTATTAGACTAGCATCATGTCCTAAGACTAGGATTGATGTAGTATCATGTATAGGGAACTTTTTATAGTTCATATGTGGCTTATAATCAAATAATTTTGCATGTTTTATGCCCGTTGTGTAAAGCATGTTGCCTATGATGATTGTTATTTGTTTGTATGGATGATTGATGAAAACATGTGGGATTGGAACTCTATTTTATTAATTCACATGAGGGATTAATATTTATATTGTTTATTGGATCTTGATGTTCCCTTGGATTATTTTATTTTATTTACTTTATAAGGACCGTGGGCCTTGTTTAGTAAAGTTGGTTATTCACCTATGGAAAGGTTGGTTGATTGTTAATTTAAGTCAGCAAATAAATATTGGTCGGTTATTAAATTAAGTAATGGAATTATTCTTGGATTGTTTGAGTTGCATGATCACACTATTTAATCCTAAGTTAAAAATGGAAGTTTTATGTATCCATGATATTTATGTTGGTTGTCTTACTTTGTGAGTCACAACAAATGATAATTTATTAATAACTTAAAGTGGAAATTGAATAGTTTTTTGTATCCATGGATTTTCTTTGGACCGGATTGATCACCGTGTTCTATTTTTTATTTAATTAGTACTTCAATATCGTTGGTCGTGGGAGTACGGAGTCGCGCCCGTACTTCATCTTCTAAATTGAAGACTGGTTTGGTTTGGATAACTCTATCCATTGCCTATTCAATTTAATTATGATTAATCTATTGATTTTGGAGTCTAGTTCAGTCAGTCTGTTATTTATTTATCATTGAGTTAATGTTTAGGAAAAATTGACAACAATAAGCCAACATTTAGCCGGTCTTCTCAAAATAAGTTAACATTTGGATTAACTTAGAATAAGTACGGCTTGTAAAGTTACCTTCCCAAATTGAGTGTTGACCGATTGGTAACCTGTTTAATAAGTTAATGATAACACATGTCACATTATAATTGGTTTATTTTTATTAATTTTAAAAAAATTATTTCTCTCTCCATCTTCCACACTCATCTTTTTCCTCCCTCGTTCTGTCTTTCACACGACATCTCCCTCATCCACCACCTCTTTCTCTCTCCTCCCTCCTCCACCGCTGCTTGCTCTCTCCTTCCTCACCCCACCCTTGGAAACCACCACCTTCCATGGAACCTCCTTCCTTCTCTCTCCTCCCATCAACGTGGCCACCTTTAACTTACTCCCATATGGTAAATTTTCATCTTTCTCATCAAATTAAAATATAAAACTACTATAAAATATCAAAAAGCAAAAAAAAAAAAGTCTCGCAATTTCCTTGTAGGCTGTAGCTGCCGGCTCATTCTCTCTCTCTAAAAAAACAGCGTGTGATACTCTCTCTGTGGAAGGAGATCAAATCACATCCCTCCCAACCAAACCAAATAAAAAAAACTCACTCGTTGCTCCGCGCATCAGTCTTTCTCTCTCTTCAACCCTTATTCTTTGTTTGGAGACTTCTCTCTCTCGGGGGGAAAATTCAGATTGAGAAAACCCCCCTTTTACAATTCTCAATTGACAGCTTATTTTTCTTCACTATAAACCCAATTCCCAATTTTATTTTATCGATCCCCTTATCTATTTTAACCAATCTTAAACAACAACAAATTTCATGAGTGGCAATTTTCCTCAAACCCAGATTTTATATGCCCTAACCCTAGATTCCTTCTTTTGATTTTGTAAAGTTTGGTTTCTTTTTACGATTATTGAGCTAGTAAACAATAAAAAGTTTTATCAATTTGGATGTAAACAAAAGCTACCCAGTTCGTCGATTTTTTGGAAATTAAGTTCAAGGTTGATTGAAAGGGGTTTAATTGGAAGGTAAAATAAATGAGAAAAAAATAGGCGAGGTTGGGGTTTTGTGGCCTGGGTTGGTGTTTACGGAGGTTGAGGGGTTTTACAAGTGGTGGTAACCTGTTATTCAGGTAGTAGGTTATTTGACTCAATTAAAGTATATACCCTCACACGCTTTACTTATTCTAAGTTAATCCAAATGTTAACTTATTTTGAGAAGATCGACCAAAGTTTGGCTTATTGTTGTCAATTTTTCCTAATGTTTATTAGTGTCATGGTAGGTTTTATATTTTATTTAGTATGTAGTACTCAGCTTTGCTGATTACGTGCTTTTCTGTATGTCGATCATGGTTGTGCCTTATTGATCATGTGATGACCCATTTGGTGAGCAGTCTCTCAGGATCAATAGAGCATCGACCATTCTAGGTCTGAAGATGATGCATCATGGGTTCGGGTTTTCATGGAGAGCTTGTGTTTAGTTCTTTAATACTTTTGTCATTTTGATTTTAGTTGTGGTTTGATTAATTGACTTTTAAGTTGGTTTGCCTTTTGATTTGGTTTGGAGTTGACCTTATGGTTAACTAAGTTATTTATATTTTCAAAGTTATTATTTGTTTCCGCTGTAAAATTCTGAATAAGTCGATACGTTATCACACGGGCGATAATACTTTGATAATTCTCTAAGTTTTATATGAAAAAAGGTATTTTGGAAAATAGAGAATTGTCGGGGTGTTACAAAGTGGTATCAGAGCTTAGGTTTTTATTGGCCTTTCGTGCCAATCTTTTATTTTAGGCGCCTAGTCATTTGAAAAGAATTTTCAAAGAAAACAAGTTCCTACTTATTTGTTATGCTTAAATCATTTTATAAATTCGAAACATGTTTCAAAAAGAATTCGAAATCTTCGTAGTTCGAAAATTTTACCTTTTTTGGTTCAAATTTTTATTTTAGTCCGAATTTTTTTATTTTTATTTTTCGGTTTTCTATTTTCGAAAAGTATTAGTTAATTTTAGTTGTTTATTTTTGGTACTCTGAGTTTATATTTTATTTTACTTTATTAATTTTGTGAGAGATGGGTAGAATAGGAAGGGCATATAGGATAGAAATCTTGTATGTCTGCATTTAAATGTTTGTTCAGCATGTTTAGTGTTTTCTCCCTGCTTAACTTTTTAATGTTATTCCTGGCTTTAAATTATCTGTTTATTCTTGCTTATTATTGATTGTTGGGAATACACGCTAAGTGAGGGCAGTATGTATTTATAGATGTTGTATTCATCTATTAACGGACCACTAGGCTTGTCTGATATTGAAGTTGCCATAGTAGGAAGCTACGCCAACCCTATTGTGCTTAGTGACGATGAGTCTAATATGGAGTCTTATAGTGAGAGTTACACTAGCCTAGAGGTTATTATGCGTCGTATCTTAAAAGTAGGCATCCCTGATAGTGATGATGAGGTAATCCAAGAGTTTGACTGTGCTAGAGGGCAAACCAGAAAGGACATCTACAGTGCTACTATGAGATCTAATCCAGGCATTGATAGCGATTCAGAGTTGGAAGAGGATGGACCTCAACCAAAAAGGATTCGAAGATCTACTAGAGCTAGCAATTCAGGCTATTATTATTATAGTGAAGACTCGGGAGACTTTGAAGATGAAATATTTACTCCATAGAGTATTTATTTATGTTCTAAGATTAGTAGTTGGATAAGTAGCTAAGCTACAATGGTTTGAATTTCCTTCTTTAGCATCTTTATATTGTTGAGGAATAAGTTAGTTGTTTTGGATTGGAAAAAATATTCTTATCGTTTGAGGAATAAAAGTTGTTATTCAGTTATTTGAGTTGAGTGAGAATATATTTTAGTACGCAAAACGGGCAATATTTTATTTAATTATTGTGATTGATTTCATTTGATCCTTATGCGGTTATTAATGTGAATATTTATTCATGCGTGAATATATGATTGTTATGGTTCATAGTGTGTGAACTTAGTCCTGTTGTAATTCCATAAGAGTTGTATTTTGATGCGACCTTGTATGGTCAAATCGATTGACACCTTCGCAGAGAATGGCAAGTAAGTTGTGAATCGAAATCTAAAGTAGATTTACGTTAAATTTCACGTCGCGAAGTAGAATGGCAAACAACGATACAACGTTAGCCTATGCTATTCGCCTATTGGCGGAGAAACTGACTCAAGAATGGACTGAGCGTCCTGATCCTGCAGGGGATATGTTTGAGAAATTAGCTAAAATTAAGCCACTGTACTTTAAGGGGCAAGCTGACCTTATGTTCTTAGAGAGCTGGATTAGGGAGTTCGATAAAAAATTTTGGGCTGTAATTGTCCCGAGGCTATGAAAGTAGGTCAGACTATGTTGTATCTGAAGGATGAGGCTGACTTACGGTGGAAGGAAAATGGAAAGAGACTTAGTGTTGTGGAAGAGTTTAATTGGGATTCCTTTATTTCCGCTTTAAGAGGAAAATTTTACCCTGTATTTATGAGAAATCAAATGGCTCAGGAGTTCATAAACCTTAGGATGGGGAGTATGACCATTTCTGAGTATTATAGCAAGTTCATAGCATTGTCTAGATTTGCACTTGAGGTCGTAGCTACTAAGGAGCTGAAAGATCAGAGATTTGAGCAAGGTTTGACTAAGGAAATTCAATTGGGCTTAAGTGGTGAGACCTTTGTGTCCTTATATGCTATTTATGAGAGAGCTTCCCATATTTATGGTCTTCAATCGAGGCGTGATAAAAAGAATGCTATAGTAGGCGAGAAAAGAAAAGATTTCAATTGTGGTGGAAATCAGAGGAATTTTAAGAGGAATAGGAATGGGAATAGGAATTTCCAAGGTAGGAATGGCCAAGGCTTTAATGGTAAGGGCCAGTCTGAGAGAAGTTACAACTACAAGAGATGTAATAAGAATCACCCTAGTAGAGACTGTAAAGGGGATCTAGCGACCTATCATTACTGCCAAAAGAAAGGGCATAAAGAGTTTGAGTACTTCACCAAGGACAAGTAAGAGCAGAATGCTAATGGGAATGGTAGTCAAGGAAGGTCTGGATTCAACCAAGCGAACAACCAAGGGCCGAAGCCTACGGGATCGCAGAGTGGTCAAAGAATCTACAGTAAGCCTGCTAATGAGAACAACAACAAACAGAGCAAAGCTCCAGGGAAGCTATTCGTGATGAGTCGCAATGAAGCTGAGAAATCTGCCGACGTAGTTTCTGGTACTTTTTCTATTAACTTCGTTCTCGTTAAAAGTTATTTGATTCTGGAGTGACCTATTCATTTATGTTGTCTTCCATTGTAAAAAGTTTGGGGTTAGTAGACTTTGAAGTAATTGACTTGCCTATAAGTATACCTACTGGAGAAGTTGTAAGGTGTACTAAGTTGTATAGAGACTTACCTTTGAAGATAGGAGACTGTGTTTTTCCTTCTAATCTAATAGAGTTCAATATGGGAGACTTGCTTAGACGTTATTCTGGGGATGAAATGGTTTGGTTTATATAAGGCCAAGATAGATTGTGAAGCTCAGAAGGTAGTGCTGAGAAGCCCTTTAGGGAAGTTAACTTCATACCGACGATTTGGGAAGCCAAAGAATTTTGGGTCATTTCCGCAATGCAAGTAAAGAAGTTGGTAAAGAAGGGGTGTGAGTTATTCTTTTGTAGTGTGCGAGATGTGAGCAAAGAGGTTGGATTAAAGATTGAGGATGTACCAATTGTGAATGAGTTTATGGACGTTTTTCCAAGCGAGATTTCTAGTATGCCGCCTAAGAGAGCAGTCAAGTTCACCATAGACTTAGTTCCTGGTACTGCACCTATTTCTAAGGCACCGTATAGAATGACACCTCCTGAGATGAGCTAGTTGAAGACGCAGTTGCAAGAACTGTTGGAGAAAGGTTATATTAGGCCTAGTGCGTCACCATGGGGAGCTCTTGTGTTGTTTGTGAAGAAGAAGATGAAAGTATGAGGTTGTGCATCAATTATAGGGAGTTGAACAATATGACCATTCAGAACAAGTATCCTTTGCCTAGGATAGATGACCTATTCGATCAATTGAATGGAGCAAGTGTGTTGTCAAAGATTGATTTGCGTTCAGGGTATCACCAATTAAAGGTAGCTGATAAATACCTAAGACTGCGTTTATGATGCGTTATAGTCATTATGAGTTTACAATGATGCCGTTTGGTTGACGAATGCTCCGGCAATATTCATGGACTTGATGAATAGAATATTCCATAAGTTTTTGAATCAGTTTGTTTTAGGAAGAGCATGATGACCATTTGAGGATAGTTTTGGAGACACTTAGGAAGAACCAGTTGTATGCAAAGTTCTCTAAGTGTGAGTTTCGATTGAAGAAAGTAGCCTTTTTGGGTCATTATGTGTCAAAAGAAGGAATGTCTATGGATCATACAAAGATTCAAGCTGTTAGTGAGTGGCCTACATCAAAGAACGCGTTTGATATTAGGAGTTTAATGGGATTAGCTGGCTATTATAGGAAATTGGTAAGAGATTTCTCGAAGATAGCGAGGCCGATGACCAATCTGATGAAGAAAGAGTCAAAATTTTAGTGGAGTGAGAAGTGCGAGGAAGCTTTTCAGACTTTGAAGGAGTGTTTGACCTCCGTACCTGTTTTAACCCTGCCTGATGGAAATGAAGGATTCGGGGTGTATAGTGATGCTTCGAAAAATGGATTGGGGTGTGTTCTTCAGCAGAATGGGAAGGTGATCGTGTATGCATCGCGTCAGTTGAAACCGTATGATTCTAATTACCCTACCCATGACCTAGAGTTAGCTGCTATTGTATTTGCCTTGAAGATTTGAAGACATTACCTGTATGGAGCGACTTGCAAGATCTTTACTGATCATAAGATCTTGAAGTACATTTTCACCCTGAAGGATCTCAATATGAGGCAGAGAAGATGGTTGGAATTGATTAAAGACTATGACCTAGATATCCAATATCATGAGGGGAAGGCAAATTAGTCGCCGATGCTTTGAGTAGGAAGTGGAGTCATAGTGTGAATGCGTTGGTAGTTCCTGAGGAATTGTATTGTGATATGCAAAGGCTTAGCCTATAAATTCTAAATCCTGGGGAGATCGAAGCAAGATTGAGTGCTTTGTCATTTGGACTGTCAGTTTTCGATGAGATCAAAGAGGGTCAAGTTGGAGACGAGCACCTAGATAAGATTAAGGAGAAGATGAAGCAAGGCAAAGAAGTTGACTTTAACATTCATGATGATGGAAGCTTGAGGTTCAAGGGAAGGTGGTGTATACCACAAAAGTGTGAAGAGCTTAAGAGGAAGCTTATGGAAGAGGGGCACAATACTCCATATTTTGTGCACCCTAGGGGTGATAAGTTGTATAAGGATCTCAAGGAGATTTATTGGTGGCCGAATATGTATGACACCCTAATTTTCTATTCTCTCTATCTTTCCCACACCTTTTTTCTTCCTCCCTCTCACTCTCTCTCTCTCTCTTTCTCTCTCTCTCTTGGTTTTCTCTCTCCCCTTCGGTTTTTCTCTCGGTTGACCAGCACAGCAAGACCACCGACGGCAGCAGTAGCCGGCGTCCTCCCTTCATGCCGCGTGTCTTCCTTTCTCTCTTTTTTGGTTATTTTCTTCCTCTATATTATTTTATTGTAGGTTATATGTTTTAAGTATTGTTTTAATGTTTTAATAATTAAAGTTTGCAACTTTGATGATTTAAATATAGATTTCAGATTATATAATTAGTATAGTAAAGTAATTAAATTTCAGATTTAATATATATATGTTTAAGTTAGGGTTTTAAGCATCAAAGCATGGACTTTTAATGTTTTAAGAGTTGGAAATTGTAATACTATGTTAAAGTTTATGAAAATTGAGTACTCTAATATTTATAAATGTGTTAGAGTAAGTTTGAAATGGTTTTAAAAGATGCTATATGTTGCTGGAAATTTTAGTAACACACTTATGGTGGTTTTTAAACATTAAAGCATTGAATTTTAAGGATTTTTGGTGACTAGTATAGTACTACTATACTAGGGGGTACTATAAGTTGCAGTTTTAATGTTTAAAAGAGTTTTTAAACACTTTTTAGGAGGGATTAAAATATTTTAAAGTTCGTGAAAATTTATTAGAGTATTAATTCTTTGTTAGGTTGGTATTGGATAGGCGGAGAATATGCATTAAGCGATTTCTAAGGTCGTAAACGTGGCCTTTCGTTTTGCCTATACAAGTTACGTACATACCTACGTGTTATTAGACTAGCATCATGTCCTAAGACTAGGATTGATGTAGTATCATGTATAGAGAACTTTTTATAGTTTATATGTGGCTTATAATCAAGTAATTTTGCATTTTTATGCCGTTGTGTAAAGCATGTTGCCTATGATGGTTATTTTATGTTTGTATAGATGATTGATGCAAATATGGGGGATTGGGAACTTTATTTTATTAATTCACATGAGGGATTAATATTTATATTGTTTACTGGATCATGAATTGGATTATGTTGTTCCCTTGGATTATTTTATTATATATACTTTATAAGGACCGTGGGCCTTGTTTAGTAAAGTTGGTGATTTACCTATGAAAAAGTTGTTGATTGTTAATTTAAGTCAACAAATAAATATTGGTTGGTTATTAAATTAAGTAATGGAATTATTCTTGGATTATTTGAGTTGTATGATCATACAATTTAATCCTAAGATAAAAATAGAAATTTTGTGTATGCATGATATTTATGTTGGTTGTCTTACTTTGTGAGTCACAACAAATGATAATTTATTAATAACTTAAAGTGAAAAGTGAATATCAATAAGCTTTAGACTTGTGCACGTCTAAAGTGTTGGACTAGTATGAGTTGGAGTATATGGTGGTAGCCCATGGCTTTTCTTGGGACTGGATTGATTACCGTGTTCTATTTTTTATTTCATTAGTACCTCGATATCGTTGGTCGTGGGAGTACGGAGCCGCGTCCGTACTTCGTCTTCTAAACTTAAGACTGGTTTGGCTTGGACAACTCTATCCATTGCCTATTCAATTTAATTATAATTAATCTATTGATTTCGGAGTCTAGTTCAGTCAGCCTGTTATTTATTTATATTATTATTTATCCTTGAGTTAATGTTTATTAGTATCATGTGAGGTTTTATATTTTATTTAGTATGTAGTACTCAGCTTTGCCGATTACGTGTTTTTCTTTATGTCGATCATGGTTGTGCCTTATTGATCTTGTGATGACCCATTTGGTGAACAGTCTCTCAGGATCAATAGAGCATCGACCATTCCAGGTCTGAAGATGATGCATCATGAGTTCGGGTTTTCGTGGAGAGCTTGTATTTAGTTTTTTAATACTTTGGTCATTTTGATTTTAGTTGTGGTTTGTTTAGTTGACTTTTAGGTTGGTTTGACTTTTGGTTTGGTTTGGAGTTGACCTTATCGTTGACTAAGTTATTTATATTTTCAAAGTTATTATTTGTTTCCGCTACAAAATTCTGAATAATCCGATACGTTATCACACAGACGATAATACTTTGACATTTCTCTAAGATTTATATGAAAAAGGTATTTTGGAAAATAGAGAATTGTCGTGGTGTTACACTCACACAGCCACAATGCACCTGCGCCTGGCGCAGTTGGCACGTGAAGCGCAATTCTGGTTTTCCTATAAATGCTCTTCGATTTTCCAAATTAAAAAAACGGTTTTTTATACATTAATACTTCGACTTCAACACTTACGAACACCTTACGAACCTTTACAAAATCTCTACCAAAACTCATACTTTTCAAATACAAACACATTCAAATCTACATACTTTCATACATTCATATCTTCAGGCTTCACGCTTGCTCGTCCCGAAGGTTGTCAATTTCTCAGGCCCAAGCCACGATATTATCCTGAGGGTCCTTCAATCAATTTATTATTTTTATATTACTAACGATTTCCTTCATAATGTAGATCTTTAATATAAAAATTGCTCTGTTGTACATTCTGATCCTCTTTCTTTTCTATTTATTTTTATATATTTTTATATGCTTGCCTGATTGTATGATTTTAATGCTTTTATCACCCGCATGTTATTTTTGCTAATCAAAGACCTGAAGATTTGTTCTAAAATTAATCAAATAATTTGGACAACCTATTAGGTTCCCTGTAATGTTGATTGCCTAATAACATATCACAAAAAAATAGTCTTTTATGTGTTTCATGAACCAACCTAGACTAAATATTTTTAGGGTGCATAAAAATATTATTTGGTTATTTTATTACATAAAAATTGACATGAATCGTTATTCAGCAGAGGCCATCAATGGGAGAATGTGGTTCATTATGACTGTGTTCGTACCCTCACCCCCGAACTCAATCTGTGGTTCATGACCATCTATGGAGTTAGAACGGGTAAATCTACATTGGATAAGTCCCTAATTTGTCCCTACGATTTCGCAATATCCAATTAGGTTTATGAGTCTTCCTTTAAGACTTGTTGGCGACGTCAAAAACTTTTTTCAATAAAACCTTTACAATGGGGTAGTCAAATACGCGCTCACACCGCGTAGGCGAAATAAAAATATGCCTACAATTATCATGAATAATTAATATGGCTTTTAAAACTAGGTCTGGAATAATAGATAGACTTTATGTTCTTAAAACGATTTTGGGCTTAGCTTGTTGAATTGCTCTTCCTTTGAACCGGACCAATTAGGACGACAATATGTTTCATAATTGGGTGCTAAATGGGGAGACACGATTATGTATCTACAGAGCCCCCACTTTGACAAAGGTTCAAGAAATCGAAAGTCAAACTAGTAGTCTATGTCGGGATAGAGACTCTTTGCAATCTAGAACTGGTCTATATATCGCCAGCTTCTAAGAAATTCAGTTAGTATGCAAGACGATAACTACCAGCATTTGGTTAGCCTGCTAGAAAAGACGTTAGCAAACAAGTGCAAAAAGCTCAGATAAAAATGCAATTATGGTGCAAACTTAGACTCTCCACGGATGCATGAGACGCTATGCAAAGTCGGGTATATGCAAAGTTGAGATTGATGGAACGCATATGCAATATCAGGATTTTACAAAGCTGAAAGAGAAAGATATATGGAAGGCTATGGAAGGTCAGGGTTATGCAAAGCTAAAAGAGCTATATTGATAGAGATAGGCAGATTTTTGAAAACTGTTTTAGTAAAAATCGGAGTCCGCGAGTGAGATCCGTAGATTACAACTCTTTGGGAGTTTGATTTGGAGGAACCACCATTTATAGGAATCCCCCACTTTGGGAAGCTTGTCTTGAATTCGGCACTCTGAGCTTATATTAGAAGGTATTGGATTTGAATTGAGCATTCAGAGGAGCATTCGAAGTTTCTTCACTAGGGAGTTCATATAGGCAAAGTCAGATGTCGCCAGAGAGGAGAGACCATGGAAGTATCGGAGGTCCTTTAGGAACAACGAGAGTTTAAGTTGAAAAATAAAAGGTCTAATTTATGACTCAAATAAACATAGGTGGGAAAAGGCTTTGATGTGGCTAGATTCAGACTCGAGTCTATGTGGGGATCTAGAAGGAGTATGCTTCTTAATTCTAGAAAGTCAAATCATTAGACCTTTGATTAGTTTTATTTTATTGAAGCGACCAGACCTCGAGATGAGAATTCCTCTGTATCCTTGCGGAATCAGACCATTTGTAGTTCTTGATCTGGTTGATTTTTTGTTTTGTGCCCTAACTTTTTCCTAGGCCGCCTTTTCGGGCTTTCAACCTTGCGGGCTTGGATATGCCTTGAATAAGGAGTTAGGATTGATATGAGGGTTGAGATGGTTTAAGGTTTGAATGAAGGCTTAATTAGTTGGGTCAAGGCAAGGATCATAGTTTTGGATTATATGGATTTTAAGGTATTTTAATTGGGTGAAGGATTTGAAATGAGGGGTAGAACTTGTGTGCGAGCCCCCCTTGCTTCACTTTTTGCTTTGTGCTTTTTATTTTGCTTTTGCTTTTACTTTTGCTTTGTTTTTGCACTTTAAATTTTTTTTCATTTCATTTTGCCCGGCGTTAATTTTTTGTGTATTGACGCTTACACACAAGTTTGTGGGGTTTTGGGTATTTGGAAGGTTTGAAGGCTTTTTCATGGAACTTTGAGTTTGAAGGGATTATTTTGTATGTGGGTTATGAAGATAATGGCTTAAGGGATTTTTTTGCAGGAGGATGGCTTTTTGAAATGATGGACGGAAGAGGGAAATACCTCCTAGTCCAAAGTATGTCCATTTTTTATCTTTTTATTTCATTATTTTTTCTTAATCAAAGGCTATTAGAGCCAATTTGATTTGAGTTTCATCATTGAATTCGGAGCATAACGATGGTTAAAGGGCAATGAAAATAAAAAGAAAATATGATGATACTTATCAAAATGGAAAGGCTATAATAAATGAAGTCCTAGAGTGACATTGACTCAATGGGAAAGGATATAAATGTCTTAAGGTAAGAACTCTCTGACTCAACTTAGAAAGTCGGAAATAAAAACTAAGCCTTTTGAATTAGGGATACTACCTAAGGGGTTGTTGGTGATGTTGATTTTCGTTGTAGGAGATATTAGAAACCTATCGTCATCGACCATGTTTTGCAGTGCATTGATGGTATGTGCAGTATAAGTTTAGGTTTCACCTTTTGGATTTTTTCTTAGAATTAATAGCGCCTATATTGTGAAGGCGGTCAAAAGTAATCTCATGACTATAAGTGAAGTCGAGGTGATGATAGTTCGTGTAATGAGCCTTAGAGAGGGCAGAACTTTTTTGATCTCTGTTAGGGGTTCCCAAATTGTAATCTCACGACCAGACCTGAACAGAAATCAAGTGGACCTCACTTGTAAATTTTTAGAAAGAATTTTGGAAATTAAATGAGAAATGATGGAGGATTTGAAAAGGATATGGGTTTAGGGATAGTATGGGATTGACGAAGACATGGGCCTGACTATATGCACATGCAGATGCTGACTGGACTATGCAAGGAGACTGGACTTAACGACTAGGCCTTTCTGTTGATAGGAGAAACTACTCAAGGATTTTGGCCTTTATGGACTTTGGGAGGACTATCTTTACTAGACTAAGGGATTGCAGACTTGCCATTATTGTAATAGCCTAATTTTAACCACCTTTCATTAAAACGTAATTGTAATTATTATCTTAGTTAAAAATTTAAAATTTAAGTTTATACTTCTAAGTTTAACTGTATTTTGGACAAAGTAAGATTTTTGATATATGTTATGATATTACGAAAATTCCCTTATGTATTTCAAAGCAAAACAAATAAAAAAAAAAGCCCCGTTTTCTCTTTGTTCTTGATCAATTCCCATTGTTCTGTTATAAATATATGATCATCACAAATTGTGAAGCATGAAAATGATGGAGAGCAACTTGAAACCCCAAACCCATTTCTCTCTCTTTCTTCCCTCTTCCGTTTGCTTTTGCCTCCAAGCACCGAATTCTCTGTTGGCGGTAGATCGTCGGAGCTTCGCCGTTGACCCTCGTCTTTGTCCCTCTATTTATTTTCGGTGTTGGTGCTGGTTTCATTGCCGTCATGATGCGGTGTACCTCTTCTCCTCTATTATTCTTTTCTCCTCTGCTCGTGGTCCTTGTTGTGTGTTCGCCGGCGATTCCCGACCACCAGCTCTGCTGGTGGTGTTGTGGCTGTTGCATGTTGTTGTTGTTGTAATCAATTCACCTTTATCTCTGTCTCGAGGATGCGTTTGATGGGCAGCTCCTCAAGTTCTCCTTGTTCCCCTGCTTTCGTTTCTTGATAATGGAAGCCCAATTCAATTTCTGGGAATTTGTTTATCAAAGGTATCGTTTTTCCACAATTTCTCCTCTTTCATGAATATGAATCTCAAGTATGTGGGTCAATGTTTTCATGACTTTCGTTAGTATAGATTTCATCATGGAATTGAGAATGTATTATTATGTCAGATTGTTGGAAATCTGAATTCTTATAATGAATGGTCTTATTCAAAAGAAATTTGGTTGGAATGATCCTTTGATGGGCTTAAGTTGAGGTATATTGTGATCTATTAATATTGTTAGTGGGTTATTATAATCTGTTAGGTTTTGATGCAAGTAACGAGTAGAAAATAAGTCAACTATGCAAAGGTTTAGTTTTGATTTAAAAGATTGAATTGGACTAATGGAAGAATTTATGTAAACAAAGTCCTATCAATGTAAGGTCATCATTTGAATGTTTGTGGAAATGGGTATTAATACCTTGTTATTATTGTTGTGAGATGAATCTCAAGGATTAGACTATGGAATACAAGCTTTATCGGAGGTCGAACAAGGTTATGGTGAAATGTCAGTATTATTGGAAAAAGGTGAACATTGTCCCTCCACCATGTGAGCTCAATTATGTTTCTACAATTGCAAACTGTATGAATCTCATGAGTTGTCAAATAAAAATTAGTTTTCTGACTTGAATTTGGCGTGGTTTTATAAACCTAAATTCAGTGTTGTTGAAAATGTGATTCTCATATCTAAGTTGTTTGACTTTGTGAGTATATGATTTCACGCCAAAGTCGGGTGTTTCGGTGATATAAGGATCAACATTGACTTTCCAATTCTGGTTTGAGATATGTCTTATAAGTTCTTACTATGAAATTTAGTTTAATCGAATATTTTGAAGTAATCAACTTATGTTATATTAAGTCAATCTTGTCTTCGAATTCAAGTATATTTCAGTCTATGAGACTTAGTAGTATAAGTTATTCAGTGACTTGAGTTTTAAGCTATTATATAAAAGTTATGGGTGTCCGATTGTGAACATTTAAGGAAGTGTTCTCGATATATACTCCTCAACGTTATTATAAGTGTGGGTTTTGAATTGAGCGATCTCGTACAACTATGCTATAGATGATCAGCTAAATTTTGTGGAATTCGATACAAGTCTCTAACATCTAATACAGTTTCAAGTTTATGGAGTTTTATTGTTATAGTTTACTTTCAGTTAATGAGATTTCAAGAAAATTATTTTGTAGAGCAGTCTCTGAAGTAAAGAGTTGTATAGAGATTTTGGAAAATGCAATTATGAACTTTATGGAGGAGGATTATTAGAAGTAATATTGTATAGTAAGTCGTATCGTGATTGTGTATTATAAAGGGTGAATTATACCATTTAGAGTTTTTGAGTGTGTTTGTTATTATTAGGATAATTATGATAAACTCAAAGGAGTAATTCAGTAAGTCTGATATGATTGGTGAGCACTACTTTTGAATGATTGAGAACGTTATGGGACACGGCTATATCTCCACTAAAATTTGTATTTTTAAGCGTTTAGGGGATACGAAGAGTCTATTATACTCCAAGTTATTAGGGATTCGAGTAAATTGTGATTGACCAAAAGTTATTGAGATTGTAAGCTTAAATTTTGATATGCTTGGACTATATTTTCTTTAAAGTCTGTATTTGAAAGGGATTTAGCAAATGAATTTTATAAAAGGTTGATTTATTCCATGTTACTAGAAACTCGAGTATATTATGCAAGCAATTTATCTGGGTATATTAAATACCCGAAAGCAATTCTGTTATGAGAATTTGAGACTTATGAATCTGAGTTTTCGAAAATATGAAATCAGGGATTATGTATTTTGATTCTGTTTTGTGAGGGGAAGAAGCTGTTAAAGCAGTGAGGAACAACATTATGTATTCTATAATTTTGTATATCTGTATTCTGGGGACATGTCCTAAAAAGTCTTGCAAGCAGTACATAATGGAAGAGGGAGACGTCCCTTGTAAAAGCTTAGAGAATTCGCCGGGAAGGCAACTCTATTCGTGTTCTCTTCCCCAGTCTAAAACGATATCTATATGAATTCTGAAAGAAAATAGAATATGTATTCGAATTTGCAAGCGGTTTCGTGGAAGGATGTTTTAAACGTTATTTTCGAGTAATATAAACTTTTAGTCGTTCAAGTTTATGGGATTTCTACATTGAATATGGGAATGACTTTCTAAGGAAGTCATAAGGAATATATTAAAGGAGTTAATGATGTTATACATATGTGGATCAAAGGTTATTACAATGAATTATAGAAGATGAAGATATTGTTATATATTTAAGTATGTTATAATTCTAATTGACTTTGGAAGGTCGTATTAGATTCTGTAGCACCTCAAGGTTCGACTAATTGATTTGTATACTAATTATTTTGTGGGGTATTCGTATTATTATTTTAAGCAAGTGACATTATGAATTGTGTTCAAGTATTTGTTACATAATGCTCTCGTTATGACTAGTATGTAACTTGATTTCAAATGTCTCGCAAGAAAAGCTTAACTACGAAACTACGTTTTACGCCACCAAAATAAATTTTATGGTTGGACAGTGTGTACTCAGTTTCGCTGATTTTGTTCTTGGAACCTGTCCTGGTGGGGGCAAAGTTCATGATTAAGTGTTTTTGCAGGTATAAGGATTTGACAAGAGCAATTCAAGGACCAGAAGCATAAAAGGGGTAAAGTTGAAAGTGATATGTCCCGGAGAATGTGATGGTTAATGAAAGATGATTCTTATGTTCTCTTATCTTATACTCCGGGGATCCAGTATAAGATAAATAGAAGTCAAGAGCATTAGATATTTCTGTTTTGAGGATTGTATTTGAGTTTCTATTTTTGTTGTAAGTGAATGACTAATTATGGTTTATTAAATGATAATTGAGACTTGTCAATGCTAAGTATGATTAGCTAGCAGCTCGGAAGTGCGGGCTGTTACACTTATGGACTTAGAGATGACTAGTTTCGCTAGACTCAAAGCTTGTCGTTATGGTCTTATGGAGGACTAGCTTCGCTAGGTTGAAAGGGTTGTCGCTATGGTTTAATGAAGAACTTGCTTTGCTAGGCTCAAGGGTTGACGCTATGATCATATGGAGGCCTACCTCCGCTAGGTCCAAAGGGTTTTCGTTATGGTCTTAAGGACAACTAGCTTCACTAGGTTCAAGGATTACTATTATGGTCTTAGGGTTGACTAGCTTCGATAGGTTCAAAGTGTTGCTGTAGACACATAATCGTGTCTCCGCATTTAAGGGTCCAATGATGAACATATCGCGGCATTAGTTGGCGCAACCCAACGGAAGAGCAATCTGAAGAGTCAACCCAAAATTAGTTTAAATTGTGTTTTGAAATATTATTCTAATGCCCAAATCAATTATCATGATAATTAGTTATTATATGCCCATAAAATATTTTAAGTCCATTTAAATTATTTTAAAAGCGCAATTATTTATTTATTATTTTTAATAAATATATTTATTATTTTTAATAAATACTTTTGAAAAATATCAGATTTTGATTCCGTAAAATTCAATCTCCTGATGTTAAGGATAAAAAATATCTTCTAAAACGCATTTAAGGAAAAAAGGCTGGCAAATGCGCTGGACGCAAGCGGGGCGCCTAGCGCCTAGCGCACCACGTGCACCCAGCGCATTGGCCAAGCTGTGTCAAGCGCGCCAATCCGCGCCTGACACGTGGATTTGTGACTCACACAGAGTTTTGCGCCTAGCGCACCTCTCTGTGTGAGCCATATCTTTTTTTTTCTTTTGTATCTTTTTAAATACGTGTACCACGTGTACGTGTTTGACAGGGTTGGCTGCGTCAGGCACGCCAATGTGCGCCTGACACGTAGGCCTGCGCCAGGTGCAGGTTGGCGCGTGAGCCGCACAGTCCTTTTTCCTATAAATACCTGGGTTTCCTCGAATCATGGACGGCTTTTCTATTATTAGTTTTAACGAACACAAAAAACTTTGGAATACTTACGAAATATACTTCGAACCTCTAAACACTCAAACACTTTCAAATACATCAATTCTTTTCCAATTCCTGATCATACTACGTTCTTGGTTCCACGATTGCTCCGCCTGAAGATCGTTGCGTTCTTCGACCTAGGCCGCATAGGTATATTTCCTGAGGATCCTTATAATTCAATTATATTATTACCTGGAAGTTACTAACAGTTTCTTGTTAATATGTAGATATTTAATTGATAATCGTCATTATTGTATATTCTAATCCCTTCTAATATTCTTTTTGAATATAATATTCGTATTGTTGTACTTGTCCTGCATGGTTTTTATCACCTACATATTATTATTGCTAAACAAGACCTAAAGAATTGTTCTAACTAAATCAGTCTTTTATGTGTATCCTGAACCGACTTAGACTAAATATTTTTAGGGTGCTTAAAAATATTATACGTTTATTCTTTGGCATAAAATTTATTGTAAATCGATATTTAGTAGAGGCCAGCAATGGGCAACATGGTTCCTGACTATGTTGTACCCTCACCCCCGAACTCAATTTTTGGTACATTTTAACCATCTATGGAGTCTAGACGGGGAAATCTACATTGGATAAGTTCCTAATTTGTCCCTACGGTTTTCCATATCCAATTAGGTTTATCAGTCTTTCTTTAAAGACTTGTTCGCTGTAATACTCCGTATTTTTGGGAGTTATTCTGTTATAAATAAGAAAATATAAAGTGAAAGTGAAAGTATTTTATATATATATTTTGGGTAAGCCTACAGTTATAATTTTAATATACAACCTACTTTTGTACCTAATTATATTTTAATTCGGTTTGTTTTATTTTCAAAATAAAAATAAATAAGAATCAGTCCAAACAAATCCTAGTGAACATATGTTTTAAATGGGTATAAAGTAAAGAGGGAACTACAACCCTATTCTATTGGAGTGACCAGCCGTTTTTTTTTAATCCCCAAATCTTTCTCTCTCCTCTTTCTCTTCTGCGTTCTTTTCTTCCATCTCCTCCTGCGTGATTCTTTTCTCCTCTGCTCTGCTTTGCTTCTTGAAACTCCTCTGTCTGATTCTTGGAAAAGCTCGCGCCATCTTCGTCACGCACATCGCCGGTGGTTCGTAGTTGCTGCCGGAGGTCGAGCATCGACGTGAGGGGGTCACATAGTTCACGGTGGTGTGTGTGCTCGCGCTGCTTGTGGGGTTCGTGCTCGTTGTGCGCTGCCCAAGGTCGTGTGTCGTGCGTCGTGCGTCGCTGGTGCGGTGGTCTGCCGGAGTTTGTGAGTCGCGCGCGGTGGTCGTCGCTGGAGCAAAGTCCAGTATACTCTAAAAAAAACTCTCTTTTCTTCTTTAAATTAATTTATATAATCTGATTTTGTTATTCTTTGATTATCTTTGATTTCAGTTTAATGATTTTAAATAAGGCATATAGTAAAGAATATAAATCAGATTTGTAATTATACTAATAGTTCTTATGATGATTTTTAATTCTCAATTCTGTTTTTATTATACTTATGTATATTGGGTTAAGTTTGTGATTTTAAATAAAGGTATACATTATGAACTAAAAGAAATCAGATTTATTATATACTACTAGTTCTTACTTTGTTTTCTTTTATTTCTTCAATTCTGATTTTATAAGTTCTTATATATGTACCTATTTAAGTTTTGTTATTATAAACAAAGTACTGTAAAAGTTAAACGAAATTAGATTTATAAGCACCTTATTATTGAGTCCTAAGTATGTTAGTTCAATAAAGTTTATGAAAAGAAATTTAAACCAACAAGATTGGTTAATTTTAATATTCAAAACATCGTATCTTACATAGTTGGATAAGCTGGCTTTTATTTTAATAATATTAAGGACTTAGCACTGAAGTATTTTTATTATTCGATTAGGTCCCAATTTCATAAGCGGAACATTTTAGATAGTCAGCGAAGATTCTCCGTTACAAGGTACGTACGCGTACTAGTTCAGTTCGATATATATTAGTATCATGTTTAGGTTTTGAATCGTTATATTGGAACCTAGAATCATGATAGGGAACTGTGGTTGATAATGATTGTTGAGATTGTTTGGTAACATGAAATCAATTGGAAATCTGCTTGTATTTCCTTGTTGTATGACTTGTGAAATAGAATGATTGTTATTGGATTGCGTAATTCTATCGTATCACAAGTATGACATGAGATGTTGGATTGGAATGCTATGATTAACAATTGTAGTAAGGATTTATAAGAGGTTGCTTAAACTAAAGGATTTTATATGATGTTATAGAAATTATATGTTTAATGTGTATGAATGAGTATCGCTAAATAGGATTGTTGGCAATAAACTTGTAGTCGGATTCCCTACAAGTAATGAACAATGGGGGGAGCGTGGGATTTGTTCTACACTCCTACGCAGGCCTACTGTGACGACAATAGTGTCCTATAAATTTTGATAACTCAAGTAGGCGGAAGGTTCCGTACGATCTTGGGGGTATGCATACTAAGGTGATGGATGTGGAACGAAACGAAACCTTATTTACATTCCATCTAATAGACTAAGTTGTCTATTAAGGATTAAGTAGCCCGTATGATTCTAGAAAGATGACGGTGCCCGTTCGATGCCAATTAAACTATAAAAATTATTTGCATTGTAGTATTCTTGTAGTATCATGTCTATGAATGATCATTATTATTCTGTATATGTTTGATGTATTATTTAACTAATTATGTATGTACTCAGCATAGCTGATTGTTTGTTATTTGTGATGTTTGTTGACCTGTGATGAACCATTGACATTTTAATGGGGAACAGATTAGGTATGCTGGTGCTGCTGCATGAGTTTGGCATACGGGGGATATTTTCTGGTTTATAAACTCTGAAGTGTTTTTGTTGAACTTATAGAATAATTAGTATTCGTAGCTAATGGCTTGAATAAAAGGGGTCCATGGTGATTCCCGAGTTGTAGTTTAAAGTAAACATTTTATTTCCGCTGCAATGTAGTTTTCCTAATAAGGAGTTGTTAACGTTTTGATTTTATTATGCCTTGCGTTTCACCGCGGCGGTAACACTCCCAAAGTCGATGCAACGTAGTTTAGACGTGTATGGATTTTGGGGGTGTTACATTGGCGACTTCAAAACAATTTTCAATAAAACTTTTACAATGGGGTAGTCAAATCAAATACACGCTCACACCGCGTAGGCGAAATAAAAACACGCCTACACTTTTGCAACTTCACTAGGGAGGATTTTTAAAAAATTAATTTTTTTAAATGAGTGGGTGAAACTTGAAAAATACGATTCATTTTATGCCTTTGATTAATATATTGTTTTGCATATGCTTGGCTATTGTTTAGCCACCATAAGGACAATCTACCTTGCCTCATTAGCACATGTTCTATGTGTGAGGTCACCCTAGGGGGGTTTGCACTTTGTCCTTCCAAAATGCTTCTTAAGCGATAGTACTGGATCTTAGTTATAAGCAAACCTACCTAACCATGGCATTGTTCTCTTGTTCCTGACTTGAGAACTGGAGTGCGTCTTACAGGTGGCCACCTTTTCAAGCAAAGGTACGAAGCGTGGGATCAATCTCTTAGTCATGGACCCTTTCAGCCTTAACCTAAACCTGACCAATAGTTGAATGTAGAAATGGACTTTAGGTTGAGAACTCTTGCATCCATGTTATTTGACATTTATGTGTGATTGCAATTTTTACCTGCTGATATTTTGCCTGCTGATATTTTGTTAACATGTTAATATGTTTTGCACCTAAAAATGACGTCTAAATAACAAACAAAAGTTCGTCAATTGGCCAAAACATCAACTAAATCCCTGAAAAACATGTCGAGGGAGTAGTGCGCCAAGCGCATTAAATTGGGCCTGGCGCACCACTCTCGCTCCAGATGCACGACTGTATGCC
Organism: Beta lomatogona; assembly: GCA_947646795.1. Classification (NCBI taxonomy): domain Eukaryota; kingdom Viridiplantae; phylum Streptophyta; class Magnoliopsida; order Caryophyllales; family Amaranthaceae; genus Beta; species Beta lomatogona. The sequence goes on from CANSNZ010001150.1 coordinate 1,099,538, forward strand.
GCGCACAGTAATGATGTGTGGCACGCAGTCTGGGCATCGCATGCTTTTCTTTGATTTAGTCGTCGTGGTGGTCGATTTTATGTTCAGTATTATGTTGGTCTGTCTGCATTCGCGTAGAATCATGGTCATTCTAAGGGTCTCACTTAATTCAAAAAAAAAAAAGAGGGTCGGTCTTTTCATGCAAGGTCGAGTCTGTCCTAAAAAATGTGCGTGTAGAAAAGTGGTCAGGTAGAGTTAGAATCATCATGCATGTCTACCTTCCCCCTGCTACCCAACTAATCTTCCCTATCAATTCTGCCCTATTATATTCAAACAATTTCAAAAAACTTACATTTTTCAAAATCAATCCTACACCCATGTCTATTCTACCTTTTTCAAAAAAGCATTTACTAATCATCATCGTACAAGACATTTACAAAAATATTTTCAAAATCAATCCATCATCTTTTCCTAACAAAAGATAAAAACAAGGGGTTCCTTTCAAAAAACGAATTTCGAAAATTCTAAGCCAGGTCCAAACACCTTCATTCAATTCAATCCAATCTATTTTGCATTTATTTTAGGCTCATATGCATTAGAGTCCATTTTGCATTCATTCTAGGCCAATATGCATTATAGTCCATTTTACATTCATATTAGGTCCTTCTAAATTTGAGTCCATGCATTCATATTAGATCCGCTAGCATAAGAGTCCATCTTAGGCCCATATAAGTCTAGTTCAATTCAAATCTAAGCCCATTTGCATCTTTATGTGAATCCTAGTTTATGTCAAACCCAGTCCAAGTCTAATCCCAGTCTATTCCATTCTAAGTCCAATCCTAGTCCATCTCCAATGTCAAGCCCATGTGCATCTCCCCGTCTAAGTCTAACCTATCGGTTAATCCACTCCTCCCTAGTCCACAATGGCCCAATAAATCCCTTAAGTCTAGCGCAGCTGTTCCTTCCATAGTTCCATAACTACCCAAATCCTAGAGTTTAGCGAAGCTACTCGTCCTTGTAAGACCATAATGGCAACTCTAAGTCTAGCAAAGCTAGCATTCCATAAGTCCACATAGGCAATTTTTGAGTCTAGCCTGCTTAGTCTAATGTAAGTTCCGAAGTCTAGTTGTCTAGCCTGCTTGCTCACCCGTAAGTTCAAAGTCTAATTGCCTAGCCTGCTTGCCTTAAGTTAAGAGTCTAGCTAGTCTCCCTTATTGTCCAACCTTCCTTAAATTCTGGCCTGCTTGCTCACCCGTAAGTTCAAAGTCTAGTCTCTCCTATCATCACCAAAACCTAGTCTTGGAATCCAGTATGCTTGCATAGTCCAGTCCAGTTCATATCTGCATTTGCATATCGTTAGACCCATGTCTCCATCATGGTCAAGTCCATAATAGTCCAAAACCCATAATCATTTCCATTTCAAAATCATTTTTCATTTTCATTTCCCATTTCCATTCCCCATTTCCATTCTTCATTTCCCATTTCTTCCATTTCCCATTTCTCATCTCAATTTCTCATTTCGAAATTCATTTCTAAAATCTTACAAGCAAGGTCCACTCGATTCTGTTCATGATGACCGGTCGAGAGATTACAACTTAAGAGCGCATAATGGAGGAACAAATGTGAGCCTATTCTATAGCTCATCAAGTGCACTATCACCACCCCGACTTCATTTAGAGTCATTTAGACCGCCTTCACAATAGAGGCGCGATCACTTCCATAGGGTCTACCGCCTTCACATTAGAGGAGCGATCACTTCCATAGGGTCTACTCCGAATCCTGCACCAAAAAGGAAATTCAAAAAGAGCAACCTACGTTTCTACTGCGAATTCCAGCGGAACAATGAACATCTGATATCTAGTGTCAATTACCATCAGTGTGCTGCGAAACATGATCGATGACAACTGACTTCTAATGCTTACTACAACGAGAATCAGCATCACCATCAACCTTCTTTGCGTAGTGCATCAACTATTTAACATGCTTAGCCTTTTATTTCTGGTTTCCTAGGTTTAGTCAGAGAGTCCTTAGCCTAAGCCATTTCTGTCCTTTCCCATCGAGTCTATGTCACTATAGGATTTCATCTATTATAGCCTTTTTCATTTTTATTTCATTTATTTTTCTTTTTTTATTTTTCATTGGCCTTTCTCCATCATTTATGGTTCGAGTTCGATGATAAAACTTAAATCACCTAATGATCTTGACTAATAATAATAAAAAATAAATCTGACAAGAAAAAGAGAAAAATGAAAAAAAAGACATATTTTGGATAAGGAGTTATTCCCCTCTTTCCTCCATCATCCTCCATGATACTTAGCCAAATAATCCCTCCATTACTCAATGCTCCACAAATATCCTTCAAGCCTTCCAATACCCTAAACCAAACTTGTGTGCAAGCCCTACTACATAAAAAGATCAATGCCAGGCAAAAATAAAAAAAGTGAAAAAGATCAAAGTGCGAAAAAAAAAGAGAACAAGCAAAAGAAAACGCACAAGACAAAAGGATAAAATGCAAAAAAAAGAAAAAGCCAAAGGCAAAGAAATAAAACAGTCAAGGTAGGGGGCTTGCACACAAGTTCCACCCCTCATTCAAATCCTTCAATCCATAAAAACGTTAGCCTATCCATGATCCTTCATTCGCCAAACCAACTAAACCTTCATCAAGCCTCAAGCCTTAAACCTTTCAACCTTTCATCAGCCCTAACTCCTTATTCAAGGTATGTCCAACCCTAGGTTGAAAACCCGAAAGGACGGCCTAGGCAAAAGTTAGGGCACAACAACAAAAAATATAAAAAAAGAAATCAGATCTAGAACTACGAATGGTCTGATTCGGCAAGGATACGTAGGAATCCTCATATCGAGGTCCCACTTCAATAAAATAAATTATTCAAGGTCTAATGATTTGACTTTCTAGAGTTCAGGAGCATATTCTTTCTAGATCCCGACATAGACTCGAGTCTGAACCTAGCCTCATTAAAGCCTTTTCCCACCTACATTTATATGAGTCACATATTCAAACTTTTTTATTTTTCAATCCAAGCTCTCCTTGTCCCTGAAGGACTCTCCGACAATTCCATGGTCTCTGGTGATACTTGACTTTGCCTAAATCACTTCCCAAGAAGAATCCCCAATGACAACTTTCAACTCTCAAGACAGATCAGCTACATTTCAATCAAGGCTCACGGTGCCTAATTCAAGGCAAGCTCACCCAAAGTGGGGGCTTCTTATATGTCGTGGTTCCTCCAAATCAAATCAAACTCCCGAAGAGTTGTAATTTACGGATCTCGTTTACGGACCCCCGATTCTTTACTAAAAATAGTTTTCGAAAATCATTCTATCTATATCCGATCAATCTACCTTTCTACATATCCAGATGTCCTAACCTTGCAAAACCCTGACCTTGCATTACATTTCATACATCCTAATCTTGCATAACCCTGACCTTGCATGACATGTCATCCCTTAGCTTTGCATAACCTTAATCCTTGCATAGCGTCTCATGCATCCTTAGAGAGTCTAAGTTTTCATTTTTGCATCATTATGTGCTTTATGTGAGTTGTTTGCACCTATCTGCTAACATCTTCTTCTGCAGGTAATCAGATTGCTTATGGTTATTGTCCTGCATACTAACTTTATTTTGCAGAGACCGGCATATATATATCAGTTCTAAACTACAGAGCATTTAGAATCGTTCTTCGTCCCGATACTGTATACTTTGACTATTGGTTTCCTGAACCTCAGTCAAAGTGGAGGCTTTGTAGACACATAATCGTGTCTCCCCATTGAAGGGTCCAATGATGAAACATACCGCGGTATTAGTTGGCATAACCCAACGGAAGAGCAATCCGAAGAGCCAACCCAAAATTAGTTTAAATTGTGTTTTGAAATATGATTCTAAAGCCCAAATTAATTATTCATGATAATTAATTATTTTAAACCCATAAAATAATTTAAGTCCATTTAAAGTATTTTAAAAGCCCAATTATTTATTTATTATTTTTAATTAATACTTTTAATAAATATCTCCCTGGATTTTAAGGATAAAAAATATCTTCTAAAACGCGTTTAAGGAAAAAAGGTTGGCAAATAAGGTGGACGCAGGCGGGGCGCCTAGCGTGCCACGTGCACCCAGTGCATTGGCCAAGCTGTGTAAGGCGCGCCAATCCGCGCCTGACACATGGATTTGTGACTCACACAGAGTCCTGCGCCTAGCGCACCTCTCTGTGTGAGCCGTATGCGTAAGGCGCACGCTCCTTTTTCCTATAAATACCTGTGATTCCTCGAATCACGGACGATTTTTCAAGTATTATTTTCCCGAACATAAAAAACTTCTGAATACTTACGAAATATACTTCGAACCTCTAAACACTCAAACACTTTCAATTACATCAATTCTTTTCCAATTCCTGATCATACTACGTTCTTGGTTCCACGATTGCTCCGCCTGAATATCGTTGTGGTCTTCGACCTAAGCTGCATAGGTATAATTCCTGAGGATCCTTGAATAATCTAATTATATTATTGCCTGGAAGTTACTAACAGTTTCTTGTCAAGATGTAGATATTTAATTGATAATCGTCATTATTGTATATTCTAATCCCTTCTATTCTTCTTTTTGTATATAATATTCATATCATTCTACTTAAACTGCATGGTTTTTATCACCCACATGTTATTATTGCTAAACAAGACCTAAAGAATTGTTCTAACTAATTCTGGCAATTTGGACAACCTGCTAGGTACCTTGTAATATTGCTTGCATAATAACTTGTCACTAAAAATTATTCTTTTATGTGTTTCCTGAATCGACTTAGACTAAATATTTTTAGGGTGCTTAAAAATATTATATGTTTATTCTTTGGCATAAAATTTGTGTGAATCGATATTTAGTAGAGGCCAGCAATGGGCAACATGGTTCCTGACTGTGTTGTACCTTCACCCCCGAACACAATCTTTGGTTCATTTTGACCATCTATGGAGTCTAGACGGGGAAATCTACATTGGATAAGTCCCTAATTTGTCCCTACGATTTCCCATATCCAATTAGGTTTATGAGTCTTCCTTTAAAGACTTGTTGGCGACTTCAAAACAATTTTCATTAAAACCATTACAATGGGGTAGTCAAATCAAATACGCGCTCACACCTACAGTTGTCATTATAGTCTTTGACTTTGGACTTGGTTCTATATGGGTTTGAAATAAGATTTAACTAGAGCTTACATGGAGATGTAAACTAGACCTAGAATTTGAATTGGGCCTTTATGTACTTAAGTTTGCAATTAGAATTGATTACGACTTACATGGAGATCATATGCAAACTAGACCTAGGATTTGAATTGGGCCTGTATAGACTTAATTTTGGAACGGACTGGGAGAAGCACCTGGGCTTGACTCTGGAATGGACTGGGATTATACTTAGATATGGCCTATATAGGCTTGACATAGACTAGGGTTTATATAAAGATGCAAATGGGCTTAGATTTTGACATGAGCTAGACTTACATGGACCTATGATGGACTCTGATGAAAGTGGACCTAATATGAATACATTGACTAAAATTTAATTGGGCCTAAGATGGACGCATGGACCTAAGATGAATATAAAGGACCGGGATCGTATTAATTGGATTGGGTTGATTGTATGGAATTGGACTGGACATAGAATTTTCTAAATAGATTTTTAAAAGGGACCCCTTTTCTTTTTATCTTTTATTTGAAAAGATGATGATAATTTTAAAAGAGATTTTTTGAACGTGTAGTAGGATGATGACTGTAGGCGTGTTTTTATTTCGCCTACGCGGTGTGAGCACGTATTAGAATTGACTACCCCATTGTTAAGGTTTTATTGAAAATTGTTTTGAAAGAAGTCGCCAACAATTCTTTTTAGGAAGAATCATAAACCTAATTAGATATGGGAACACCGTAGGGACAAATTATCCAATGTAGATTTCCCCGTCATGACTCCATATATGGTCAAAATAAACCAAAAATTGAGTTCGGGGGTGAGGGTACGAATATAGTCATAATGAACCACATTCACCCAAAATTAGCCTCTACTAAATATCGATTCATTACAGATTTTATGCCCAAGAATAATCAAATAATGTTTTTATACACCCTAAAAATATTTAGTCTAAATTGGTTCAGGAAACACATAAAAAGACTAATTTTTAGTGACATGTTATTATGCAATCAATATTACAGGGGACCTAGCATGTTGTCCAAATTAATCTTATTAATATTAGAACAAATCTTTAGGTCTTGTTTAGTAAAAATAACATGTGGGTTGATAAAAGCATTAAAGCAGGACAATCATAATAGCATGCATATAATGATCAGACAAGCATAATAATATATGAAAAGAAAATAAAAAGGAAAGAAGAAGGTTTAGAATATACAGTAGAGCGATTTTATATTAAAGATCTACATCAGGAAAGAAAACTGTTAGTAACTTCAATATAAAAATAATTTATTTAAGGACCCTCAGGATTATACCGTGGCTTGGGTCTGAGAGATTGACAACCTTCGGGACGAGCAATCGTGAAGCCTGAAAATCAGAGTGTATGAAAGTATGTAGATTGAATGTATTTGTGTTTGAAAGTATGAGTTTTTGTAGGGAAGTTTTGTAGTTTACAGAGCGGAATTCGCAATATATTCGTCGAGTTCGAAGTGTGTTAATGTGTAAAATCCGTCCTTTTATCTGTACGGATATCAGGCCTATTTATAGGGAAAACGACACTGCGCCTCACGCGCTAGATACGCTTGGCGCAGCTGACGTGGCAAGCGTATAACGTGGCATGACCAATAAAAGGCGTACACGTGGTACGCGCTTTGAAAAAGATAAGAAAGAACCTGCGCTTCACGCAGAGCTGCACGCCAGGCACACGACACAGTTGGTGCCACAGTGTGTGGCATAGTGCCACGTGTTAGGAAAAGCTGCGCCTAACGCACAGACGTGCGCCAGGCGCACGGTCCTGCGCCAGGCGCAAGCTTGTGCGCTAGACGCACCAGCCTGGCTCTTGACGTATCATTGCCAGTTTTCTAAAACGTGTTTTAAAAGATTTATTTTATCCTTTAACTACGGATATCTGATTTTACGGGATAAAATCTAATCTTGACTTAAAAAATATATCTTTTGAAAATATTTATTTATTAAAATAAATCAATTAATTATCAATTAATTGGGCTTTTCAAAGAATTAGCCTCAAATACAATTAATTATCATGAATAATTAATTGGGCCTTAAAATAGGATTTTAACACTTTTCGAAATGGTGTTGAATGGCTCTTCGGACTGCTCTGCCCTTGGATCAGACCAATTAATACCACGGTATGTTTCATCATCGGATCCTTAATGGGGAGACACGATTATGTGTCTACAGAAGCCCCCACTTTGACTGAGGTTCAGGAAACCTATATATAGTCAAAGTATACGGTGTCGGGACGAAGAACGATTCTAAACGCTCTGCAATTTAGAACAGATCTGTAATCGCCGGTCTCTGCAAAACAAAGTTAGTATGCAGGACAATAACTGCAAGCAATCTGATTATCTGCAGGGAATGATGTTAGCAGATAGGTGCAAACAACTCACATAAGCACATAGTGATGCAATAATGATGCAAAATTAGACTCTCTTAGGATGCACAAGACACAATGCGAGGATTAAGGTTATGCAAAGCTAAAGGATGACACGTCATGCAAGGTCAGGGTTATGCAAGACTATAATGTATGAAATGCAATGCGATGTCAGGGTTTTGCAAAGCTGCAATGCAAGGTTAGGATTTTGCAAGGCTAGAAGATGTGGATATGTAGAATGATAGAATGATTAGAAATGCATAGAATATTGAATCGTAATTGAATCGTTCAAAGTTGTCATTGGGGATTGTTTATTGGGAAGTTGATTAAGCAAAGTCAAATATTGCCAGAAACCATGGAATTATCAGAGAGTCCTTCAGGGACAAGGAGAGCTTGGATTGAAAAAAACAAAAAGGTTGAAATTTGTGACTCAAATGAATGTAGGTGGGAAAAGGCTTTAACGAGGCTAGGTGTAGACTCGAGTCTATGTCGGGATCTAGAAAGAGATTATGCTCCTAAATTCTATAAAGTCAAAAATCATTAGACCATGACTAATTTTTATTTTATTGAAGCGGTCGGACCTCGAGATGAGGATTCCTACGTATCCTTGCGGAATCAGACCATTCGTAGTTCTGCATCTGATTTCTTTTTTTTAATATTTTTTTTCTTGCCCTAACTTTTGCCTAGGCCTCCCTTTCGGGTTTTCAACCTAGCGGGCTTGGACATGCCTTGAAAAAGGAGTTAGGATTGATGAAAGGTTTAAGGCTTGAGGTTTTGATGAAGGTTTAATTGGTTAGAGGAATGAAGAGTCATGGATTTGGATTAAAGATTAAGGGCTTTGATGGATTGAAGGATTTGAATGAGGGGTAGAACTTGTGTGCAAGCCCCCTAGCTTGACTTTTATTTCTTTGCCTTTGGCTCTTTCTTTTTTGTACTTTTGTACGTTTTGCTTTTGCTTTTTTTTTCGCACTTTGAATTTTTTATTCACTTTTTGTTTTTGCCTGGCATTGATATATTTTTGATGTAGTAATGCTTGCACACAAGTTTGGTTTAGGGTATTGAAAGGCTTAAAGAATATTTGTGGAGCTTTGTTTGGTTTATTGATATGATGGTTTAAGAATGATGGTTTATGAAAGGTAAGGGAAGGGAAAGGGGAATAACTCCTGATCCAAAGTATGTTCTCTTTTTTTTTCTCTTTTTTATTATTATTATTAGTCAAGTTCATTAGGTGATTCGAGTTTCATCATTGAATTATAAGCATAAATAAAAATGATGGAAGGTCAATGAAAATGAAAAGAAAATGCGATTATTTTATTAATTGAAATGAATGAAACAAAACCTAAATGACATAGACTCGGCTGGAAAATGAAATGAAGGAGCTAGGGGAGGGACTCTCCGACTCAACCTAGAAAACTAGCGTTAAATGACTAAGCCCCTGCACTATTGAGATGATTCCCAAGGGGTTGATGTTGTTATTGACTTTTGCTGCCGGCGGGATCGGAAGTTTGCCACTTTCAACGATGTCTTGCAGAGTATTCCTTAAGGCCCAACACGCAGATGTTGGGTGTCCATTCCCTCGATGGTACTTACAATAGGCATTAGGGTTCCACTTCTTGTGCCTATTTTCAGGTGCCGGGTCTGGAGTGGGACCGATAGGCTGTATTGTTCCTTTTGCATGAAGCCTAGTGAAGGCTTCTTCCAAAGTCATGCCCAATGGAGTGAATGTTCGTTGAGGCTTTTGATATCCTCCCTTTTCAGTAGTTAGGGCATTGACATTAGAGCTAGAAGGGTTGTTACTACTCTTCTTGAAAGAGTTGTTGTTGTTGGAACCCTTGTTCTTGTTAGCTTGTACCTCTTCCTCAATCAACAAGCCTACCTTATAAAACTTCGTGAAAGACTCTATAGGTTGGAATTTAATATGTTCACCGTACTTAGGCTGTAGATTACGGATCGCCATTCGGACTTGATCCTCTTTAGATGGCCTGTTAGTCATTTGTGCAGCTTTTTCCCTCCATCTATTAAGGAAGGTGATGAAGTCTTCGTTGGAGTTTTGTTTAGTCAACTCCAGCTCACGCAGGCCAATAGGAAGCTGAGTATTGTATATGTATTGTTTGTGGAACTCTTCTCTGATATAGTCCCAGTCATTCAGCTTGGCTTTGTTCAGTGATCTGAACCACTTGGATGGATGTGCATCCAAGGTTAAAGGAAAGACATAAGCAAACAGGTCCTTGCTCATGCCCTTGAGAGCCATAGAGATGGAGAAAGCTCTCAAGTGATCATCTTGGTCTTCGACCCCCTTGGATTTCGGGAGGTCACCTAGTGTTACCTTTTTAGGGAGTTTTTCCCTTAGTTCAGGATCAATGATGTCATGGCCATGAGCCTGACTCTCGGAGTAGGTCGACCTTGTTGCCTCTCTGTCGGACGTTCTCAAGTTATAATCTCACGACCTGTCCTGAACAGAAGTCGAATGGACCTCGTAAATTTTTAGAAATGATGCTTTCGAAACGAGAAATGGAGATGAGAAATGAGAAACGAAAGTGGAAATGAAAATGGGAAATGATTTTGAAATAGAAATAGAAATGGAAATGGTTATGGTTTGGACTAGTGTAAACTTGACCATGATGGAGACATGGGCCTAACTATATGCAAATGCAAACATACACTGGACTGGACTATGCAAACAGACTGCAAGATTACCTATGCGAGCATCGCTAGACTTAGGGGATGAAAATGGGAGGAGGTAGACATGCATGACAACTCTAATTCTACAGTGACCCTTTGGATACATTTTTTTTAGGACAGACTTTACCTTGCATGAAAAGACTGATTTTTTTTTATGTTGAATTAGATGATACGCCTAATTGACTAGATTACGCGAATGTAGACAAACAGACGCACATAGGACTGAACGTAGGATCGACAATTACGATGCACAGACTGCGAGCCGCGCAGCACCGCTGCGCGCGGCGCACAACCGTGCGTCTGGCGCGGGAGTGGTGCGTCAGGCGCAACTTAATGCGTTTGGCACACTACTCCCCGACACGTTTTTCCGGGATTTAGGCGACGAATTGCCCGATTGACGAATTTTTGGTTGTTTGTTAGACGCGATTTTAGGGATGCATAATAATGACAATTTGACAAAATAATAGCAGGCAAGAATTGCAACCACAGGCAAATGTCATATAACATGGATGCAAAAGTTCTCAACCTGAAGTCAAGTTCTATGCTTGAAACTATTGGTCAGGTTTAGGTTCAGTCTGAAAAGGGTCCATGACTAATAGATTGATCCCAAGCTTCGTACCCCTACTTAAAGAGGTGGCCACGTGTAAGACGCACTCCAGTCTCAAGTCAGGAACAAGAGAACAATGCCATGGTTGGGTAGGTTTGCTTATGACTAAGATCCAAAACTATCGCTCAGGAAGCTTTTTGGAAAGACAAAGCGCAAATCCCCGGGTGTGACCTCACACATAGCAATGAACTAGAAAATTATCCAATGTAGATTTCCCCGTCATGACTCCATATATGGTCAAAATGAACCAGAAATTGAGTTCGGGGGTAAGGATACGAATATAGTCATAATGAACCACATTCGCCCAAAGTTGGCCTCTACTAAATATCGATTCATTACAGATTTTATGCCCAAGAATAATCAAATAATGTTTTTATACACCCTAAAAATATTTAGACTATATTGGTTCAGGAAACACATAAAAAGACTAATTTCTAGTGACATGTTATTATGCAATCAATATTACAGGGGACCTAGCATGTTGTCCAAATTAATCTGATTAATATTAGAACAGTTCTTTAGGTCTTGTTTAGCGAAAATAACATGTGGGTTCATAAAAGCATTAAAGCAGGACAATCATAATAGCATGCATATAATGACCGGACGAGCATAATAATATATGAAAAGAAAATAAAAAGGAAAGAAGAAGGTTTAGAATATATAGTAGAGCGATTTTATATTAAAGATCTACATTAGGAAAGAAAACTCAATATAAAAATAATTTATTTAAGGACCCTCGGGATTATACCGTGGCTTGGGTCTGAGAGATTGACAACCTTCGGGACGAGCAATCGTGAAGCCTGAAAATCTGAGTGTATGAAAGTATGTAGATTGAATGTATTTGTGTTTGAAAGCATGAGTTTTTGTAGGGAAGTTTTGTAGTTTGTAGAGAGGAATTTGCAATATATTCGTCGAGTTCGAAGTGTGTTAATGTGTAAAATCCGATCTTTTATCTGTACGGATATCAGACCTATTTATAGGGAAAATGACATTGCGCCTCACGCGCCAGATGCGCCTGGCGCAGCTGATGTGGCAAGCGTATGACGTGGCATGACCAATAAAAGGCGTACACGTGGTACGCGCTTTGAAAAAGATAAGAAAGAAACCTGCGCTTCACGCAGAGCTGCGCGCCAGGCGCACGGCACAGTGGGTGCCACAGTGCGTGGCACAGTATGTGGCACAGTGCCACGTGTCAGGAAAAGATGCGCCTGATGCACAGACGTGCACCAGGCGCACGGTCCTGCGCCAGGTGCAAGCTTGTGCGCTAGACGCACCACCTTGGCTCTTGACGTATCATTGCCAGCTTTTCTAAAACGCGTTTTAAATGATTTATTGTATCCTTTAACTACGGATATCTGATTTTACGGGATAAAATCTGATCTTGTCTTAAAAAATATATCTTCTGAAAATATTTATTTATTAAAATAAATCAATTAATTGAACTTTTCAAAGAATTGGGCTCAAATACAATTAATTATCATGAATAATTAATTAGGCTTTAAATTAGGATTTTAACACTTTTCGAAATGGTTTTGAATGGCTCTTCGGACTGCTCTGCCCTTGGATCGGGCCAATTAAGACCACGGTATGTTTCATCATCGGATCCTTAAATGGGGAGACACGATTATGTGTCTACAATGACATATAAATATTTTTGAAAGAGGGATTGATGTTACAAAGGTTTTTTTTAAAAAAAATATATATGATAGGATAGATGTTTTGTTGGATAGATGGGATAAGATTGGAGAGGATGAGATGCATGATGATTTAAACTCTATCATGACCACTTATCTAGATGCATTTTAAGGATAGACTCAATCATAGATGATATACATGGAAAAGATTAATTTTTATCTTTGAATTAGGTGAGTTTTGTTTGAAAAGCTGACCTAAAAGTAATCATAAACGATAATGCAAAGATGGATCGATTACTGGCGAATAAACCGTCGAAATTGAACCGTGGAAGCGATGTGTAGCTTGCGCCACACGCAACAGGCTTGTCAGGCGCATGCTGCTTGTGGGTGATGCAAGCCTCATGAATTTGGTACATAGTCTTAGCGCAACGGTTTTTCCGTTTTCGACTGTTTATTTGTCGTTTTCGATATTTCTAGACTACTTCGAAGCAAAAGTAAGGGAAAAGCATGTTGAATATAGTAAGTAAACAAGTAATCAATAATGTCAAATAGGTAAGAAATAGTATGCAGTTGCAACCTAAAGTCAAGATCTATGATTGATATCATGGTCAGGCTTAGGTTTAGGCTTAAAAGGGTCCATGAATAAGAGATTGATCACATGCTTCGTATTTTTGCTTAAAAAGATGAGCACGTGTAAGATGCTCTCTAGTCTCAAGTCAGGATCAAAAGAATAATGCCATGGGTTGTTAGGTTTGCTTATGGTTATGAATTATGATCCAACACTATCATTGAGGTAGCTTTTTGGAGGGACAAAGCGCAAACCCCTGGGGGTGGCCTCACGCATAGAACATGCACTAATGAGGAAGGACAAAAAACTTATAGTGGCTCTGAAGTATAGCCATGCATATGCAAAACTATAATGTCATTTAAAGGCATAAAAAACAAGTATGAATCGCATTTTTCGAGTTTCACCCACTCATCAAAAATTAGTGTTCGAATTCTCCCCAGTGAAGTCGCCAAATTGAAGGCATGTTTTAGTTGCCTATGTGGGATGAGCATGTTTAAATTGCCTACGTGGGATGAGTGTGTTTTTTACTACCCAATTGTAAAGGTTTTAGTATTGAGAACATTTTGAAATAAAGAAGTCGCCAACAAGTGTTTCAAGGAAGACTCATGAACCTAATTGGATTTCGGGAAACTGAATGGACATTTTTGGGACTTATCCAATATAGATGTCCTTGTCATGACTTAATAATTGGTCAATGAACTAAATATTGAGTTGGGGGCGAGGGCACGAATATGATCATGAATCAAATTTGCCCATTATTGGCCTCTACTTAATATGATTGATGTTCAATTTTTATGCAAATAAATAACCACGCAATATGTTCACATAATTTAAAAATTAATCTATGTTGGTTCATTAAACACAAAGACTAATTTTTGGTGATATGTTACTTATGACATCAAAATTACTCTTAACCTAAATGGTTGTCCAAATTATTAGAATTTAATATGGGAACATTTATTTAGGTCTTCATTAGCAAAAATAAACATGTTCGGTGATGAAAGTTTTAAAGCATATAATCATGGATATAAATAATAATATAAAGAAATATAAAAAATGAAATATTGGAGGTTGGAGATGTAGAATATACAAGAGCATGAGCCCTTTAAGGATACACATCAAGAAAAGTAGATTGCTAGTATAATAAGAATTAAATTGGAACTGACCCTCGGGAATTATACCTTTATCTTTTGGTTCTTGAATAACAGTCGGCAGGAGCAGCAATCTTGAAGCTTTAAAATGTGAAGTTAAGGGAGTTTGAGTGTTTAATGTATTTGGAGTATTATGTTGGCGTAAGAAAGCTAAGAAATCGTGTTGAAATTGCCATAGAAAAATGTTTTAGTGCGTATGAAAGAGTAAGAAATCTAGTAGAACACGAAGCTATTTATAAGAAAACAATTCTGAAAATTGTGTGTACAAGATAAAATACGTGTTGTGCTTGGCGCACGGGTCCTGCGCCTAGCGCAGACTTCCTGCGTCAACATAAGTGCTTTTGCTTTTCTGTGTTTCGTTAAATGTCTTGTCGTTGAGCGTGCGCATCCTAGTGCGCTTTACGCATTCGGCCTCTTGTCGTGCAACCGCAGATCTTACCGGATATTATTTGTTAAAAGATACCTTTTATTTTTTTGATAAATAATTTTGTTTAGATTCGGAAATCAGTTAATTTATGGAATAAAAAGCTGATTTTTAGAATATGTTTTGGAATAAGTATCAAGAATATTTAATATTTATTAAAAATACAATTAATTATCTAATATTATTAATTGGGCATTTCGAAAATGGGCTTTAAAAATACAATTAATTATCATAAATAATGAATTGGGTTTTTTAAACTGAGCTTGGAATAATAAATAGACTTTATGCTCTGAAAATGATTTTAGGCTTAGCTTGTTGGATTGCTCTTCCTTTGGAAATGACCTATTAAGACGACGATATGTTTCATCATTGGGTGCTAAATAGGGAGACACAATTATGTGTCTAGAATAAGTAGTGTTTGTTAAAGTAGCATTTTAAAGATAATTTTTAGCGATTGAGGTAGTATTTTGTTTTTGCTAAGCAAGTAAGATTATTATTAAGTACAAAAAAACCATTTTACAACCTATCCAAATCAAGGCCAAGCGAACCAACGAGGTTGGACCCCTTAAGCTAAGAAAAGGAACACCAATTCCAACAGAAATCGCACTCATTTCTACATTGCCACTAGCCAAGCTTATGATAGAGGTAATTTATTCTTCCATCATGACTCCTTGTAAATTGTCTAGTCTGAACTTATCCTTTTATTTGTTAATGCCTTTAAATTGACTTGAATGCAAGTAGTTCTCTTATATTTTGATGTTCCCTTTATTTACTCTTGTTAAATACTGGTTTTTGGTGATTTTTTACTCTGAAAATACTCGTACGTTAGCAAATCCTTCCTAGAGGTTAGTAACCTTCAGGGGCGTACCCCAGCTCCAAGATACTCCTGACCCCAAGCGCTAGGGTGTCAATTGTTTGTTGGCAAGTTTTCCCCCCAACAATTTTGAAAAATTTAAAACATTTAGTGTTTGAAATAGTAATAGTGGTTGGAGTACATTTAATTTTGCAGATATGACAAAGTTCAGTTTTCATAATTTTCTCAATCTTTTTAAAAACTACTTCCTCCATTCTAAATTAAATGAAATGTGTATGGGCGGCAAGGGATTTAGGAGAGGAGAGAGATAGAGAGAAATAAAAAGAGTGACCCATGTGATGAAGAGGGAGAAAAGATAACAGTTAAAACAGACAACAATATATGCCAAATAAAGTAATATTTCATTTATTTTGACACGGCCAAAAACTGAAAAAAAATATGAGTTTTATTTATTTTAAAACGGTATAAAATAATAAGTGTTTCATTTATTATAAAACTAACTGATGGAGGAAGTAATTTTTCTCCAACTGACCCATATAAGCATAACTCTGCAAAAACTGATTGAGGGTGCCCATGTGAAGTTAATTAATTCATGTACATATATATACTGACAAGAGGCGGGTAGCGATGAAAAAATAGCATGTATAGATCTAAGAAATTAATTTATTACATTCTGTCGTTTAATATGTATAATTCTGATTCAAGTATTACCGAAACAATTAGATTAGAACGGAATGATCAAGTGACATTCTGGAATGTGGATGATCCTTCAGATTTCACGTAAAGTCTATATAACTTGTAAATTAAAGGTTTTTAAAGTTCCAGGTGGATGCGTGCATAAATGAAAGTTATTTGCATGCATGTTGAAGAAATCCCTTTTTGGTCACTTCGAGACAGAAAGATGCCATCTGAGGGCTATAAAAAGGAGCCTTAGTGGAAGTGTGAAACCATGCAACTTCAATTTGTCGTAAGTTATCAATATATATTATATACTATCCAATCTGCATACTTTGTTACATATAGTATTGTGTTCCCTTACAAAAACCTAACTGATTAGAGTGTATGAAAATGGTTACTAATAAGATTTTGTTATTGATATTAGTAACAACGTGTACCATTTCTGTCATTTGTAATGCAAAGGGTTCAGGTAACAACGGTGGCCTAGTGGCTAATTTTTATGGTCAGAATTGCCCTCGTGCTGAAGAAATTGTGCAAACTGTTATAGAGAGACATGTATCCGAAGATCCAAGCTTGCCTGCAAAGCTCTTGAGGCTCTATTTTCATGACTGTGTTGTTAGGGTACGTACTTAGTTAAACACTGTTTGATTATTAATATTGTTAATCACAGTGGCAGAGTCAAGTATACTTCCCTTTTTTTATTATTATATTGTGCGGGAACACTTTACTACAATGCCTAATTTTCTTTTATTTGGGCCTCTTATATATTATAGGTACGGTTGGGCTAGCAGGGGTCATGACCCTCTTAGGCCCCTTATATGCTTCGCCCCTGGTTAATCATATGTTTATAAACTTACAAAGAAATGGATATTTTAAAGTGCGGATACTTTCTTAGTTTTTTATTGATTACTACATATACTCCCTCTGTTTTTTTATTGCTACATTTTTCTTAAATGGTTGTTTGTTTTTAATTGCTACATTGTCAAAACTTTCCTTATTTGGGGTACTTGGCCCACCATAAAGTAATACTATTATATTTGTTTTTCTCTTCTTCCACTCAAAAGTACTACTTTTTCACTTTTTACCATTATTTTACATTAAATTGGTCAAAAAGAACCCTCCAAAAAGCTTGAATGTGGCATTGCTTAAATTGTTGTTCATACAAAAATGTAGCAATTAAAAAAATGGAGGGAGTATGTAGGTTGGGCACACATGTTTTAAATGAATATAAAAAATTTATCACCAAATGATTTTTAAGTTGATGAAAGGGTAAAAAACTGTTCATATTGAGCATAACTAGTATCTTTTGCACGCGATGCGTGCGTGACATCGTGTGTAAGTGATTTTGGATAAGTTTTTAATTTAAACGTCATTCAAGTTATTGTTTTATTTTTTGTTTTTACTGGTGTAGATGTATAGGGATTTTTTTTTCTCTTTTCTTAAAATAAAATTAGTAATTTTGTTTGGTTGTTAGGGGTAATTTGGGCAAAGAGGGTGGACACCAAAGGGTCAGGAGTTGACATATAGAATAGAGATAAAGCAAATGGAACAACTAAAACTGGATGAAGGGTGAAGGAAGAAAAATGGCCACCCGTAAGGACTAAGAACTCTATGCACAGCTGGTAGGAGTAGTCGAAAGTATGACCTTAAAGTTATAATATTATAATCCAATCAACAATATCAAACTAGCTTAGTATTTAGTACTATAATATTGTTATGTATATTTTATTTTTTTTAAGGTAAGATGAAGGGGACTCACTTGAGAGGGAAAAAGGGAATCCTCAAATGAGTCTCATGAGGTTTGATCTCTAGACCTCAGGGATATAAGGTGGGAAGCAATGCCACTACTCCACTACCTAAACCTCATATTGTTATGTATATGAGTATCTGGGTTATACAATTATAAGGTTTAGGAGTCAATTTTTTTAATTTTCTGTATATCGTCACTTGTAGACTAATGCATTTTTCGTATCAATGAATATATGGATGGTAGGGTTGTGATGCTTCAGTCTTATTAAGCTCAACGGCGAATTTTCAATCAGAGCAAGAATCAGGGGCCAATCGACGTTTAGGGGGGTTCGAAGCCATTGACGATATTAAAGCAGAGCTCGAGAAAGAATGCCAAGGAGTTGTGTCTTGTGCTGATATCTTGGCTCTCGCTACTCGAGACGCTGTTTCTCTCCAAGTATGTTTCACCCAACGTCTTTCTATTGATTTATGATTGAATATTTTAACATGTCAACAATATAAGTCATAACTTTTTAAAGGGAACATTCTTATATCACTACTTATGCTAAATAACTAGTTATTGATTTGTGCAATGTCCTTGTTTATTACATATATTACTATTATAATACATAAATATTTATTTGGATTAGTTGAAATGCTAAAGGAATGAATAAGAATTTATGTGTATTTTTGTAGTGTGAACAAGTTAGTAAGATTGATAGATTATTAGTGGATAATTTTTCCTGGTTTATCCATGTGCTCTCAAGTTCAAGTCTAATTGTTTTTTTTTTTTATCTTCATAATTTTTGTTCTTCAAACTTACATTAGGAGGAAAATTTTCCCACAAAAAAATTTACCCTGTTGTGCCATTATTGTGTCTTACTCTTTCAAATTTAAAAAGTTTCTCTTCATTCTAATACAAGTCTTAACAACTGGAAATAGGAAATAAGAAAGTAGTAACAGAAAATTTAAAGCTCACATAACATAGAGGTACAATATAGAACAAATAAAAAGTTTAAGAGTACCACTTGAATGAAAAACAAACATTTAGGATACAATGTAGTAAACACAAAAACACATAAGTATCAATGTATCATATAGATAACCTATGTTTTTTTTTTCCCAATAATTTTATTCTACACTTCTCCTGTGATAGTATGGAAGGCCGTTGTGGGAGGTGCCAACAGGCAGAAGGGATGGAACAATATCATCGGCTTTAGAGGCTTCTCGTAATATTCCTACTGCCTTTTCTAGCTTCAATGTCATCAAAGACATCTTCCGCAGGAAAGGGCTTTCAATTGATGATCTTGTGGCTTTATCTGGTATCTTCAAACTCCTCCTTTTCTTTCTTTCACCCCCGCCCCCCCCTTTTAAACTCTGGAGTAATTATATAATTCGGAGCACTTAAATAGTTATATCCATATTAGTCGGTATTGGCTAACTTATCCAATATTAAAATCTTGGTGCTAATATATTTAAATGTATATAATATAGGTGCTATAATAAAACTTATTCAAACTTATACTCATCATGTTTGCTTTCATAACTACTTTTGTTTTGTTTTGTTTTCTGTATTTATGTTATCAAAACAGTAAAAAATATGCCGAGGGTATTCCATTTGTGTCAGTTTTAAGTTTTTGGTTTTTTACGAGATTTTTAAATTTTACCTAACAATTTTATATTATTTTTTAATACCAATAACTGAAATAGATGAACATCGTGTGATCTATTTTTTTATTCGATTTGACTTTAATTTAAAAAAAAAAAACCTATTTTCTTTCGCTTTGCTTTAAGCCTCGTCATTGATAAAACGTTGGAAAACTAAAAAAAAATTTGGATGTTTATTTGCTCAAATGTGTTTTGGTTTCTCTCTTTCACATCTAATTTTATGCATGCATCATAATACACCACCGTCCTCATTATAGAAATATAAATAAGACACTAATGTAGAACGGTAATCCACACGATCATAAGGTATGTAGAACGTTAATCCACACAATCAAAAGGATAATTTCTTCAAGATTTTGCGCTTAAATTTTTCCTTTGTTCTTGTGAAATGCTAATCACAGCCTATTTTTACTACTATACGTTGCTTTACTTTTTTTTTCAAATTCGAAATATTTAGTGTAGCTTTGGCGGCCGGTTTGGCTAATTTTGATTTATAATTTGATATTTGGGTGAATCAAGGTGCACATACAATTGGAGTTGGTCGTTGCAGTCTGTTTAGTCACAGGCTATATAACTTCACTGGAAAAGGAGACCAAGACCCTTCACTAAATCCAAGTTATGCTGATTTCTTACGGACAAAATGTGGTCCAAATGACGGCAGAACCACAGTTGAAATGGACCCTGAAAGCTCCCTCTCTTTCGACAACCATTACTACGAAATCTTAAAGGACAACAAAGGTCTTTTCACATCTGATGCTACCCTCCTCACTAATAAGAAAGCTACTAAATTTGCCTCCAAAATGCTCAACTCTAAGACGTTTTTTGATGAATTTGCTAAGTCAATGTTGAAGATGGGAGCCATTGAGGTGCTTACTGGAACTCAAGGCCAAATTAGGAAGCAATGCGATTCGGTCAACTAACAAGTTGTGATATTTGTCAAGAACTATACATGGCGAGTTGGCGTTGTCTTAATGAAGGATCTTGTAATGATTCATTCGGAGTTTATTAATAAGGGTTTGGTTGTTTTGTATGCCCATATGTCTAGTTTGCGTTATTCGTTTGTAGTTTACATGTCTTAGATATTTTCCTTCTTTTGATCTACATCCATTATGATGAGGAATATCTCTGTAATTTTAAAAAAAAAAAATTCCTTCTTTATAGAACAAAATTCACGTTTTACCAACCGAAATAACTCACGTGGATGGATCATTCACTTTATACAATTATACAAAAACAATTACTTGAATAATTTACGTGGATGAGTGAGTGGGCAGCTTCACATATGCATTAGAATTTTCACCCCGTTAACTAATGACTAGCTTTGGGACCCTTGTAAAAATAATGCACGATGTACTTTTTGTAAATTTTTTTTATTTACTCCAAATTAATTGAATGAATACTTTTCTAAATGTTCACGTTTAACTGTTCCAGTAAGATAAATCATAGGATGTAGGAATTAGATTTCATGTCATTTTCCTTATTACTTTTAACGTAAACATGTATAAATAGGTAATAAAATATTAAACACATTAAATTACCTTTAGTTCTACTAGTTTTTGCAGGGTAATTACAATATTGAAACAAAGAAAATTGAGGGTACAAATAATGTTGCGAAAGCATAGAGTATGAGAGAGCACATATGCCTATAAAAATATAAGAACGTGCTGCTAAATGATGAGATACTTCTCAATCCTTCTTCTAAAAGGAGTGGTGGATTAATTCATTGCTAAAAAAAAGTTAGTCAAAAGTGTGTAGATATGTAAAAATCTCTTAGGATATAAATAATCTGATCAAGTAGTTATTAAGGTTTGATCTAAGAGTAATGGTGGGTTTCAGTATTCCCAAAAAGCAATATTGAAGTGTTTAGTGTTAGGAAACGGGTGGTGTAGCGTTTGATTAATGCGGAACAAGTCAACAAAATAATAAGAATGAGAAAAACGATAAAGAAAATAAACATGAAGAGCGCATGGATTTACGTGGTTCGGTCAAATTAGACCTACGTCCACAGGTGAGGGATTCGAGAGCTTCTTCACTACAATGGAGAAAACAAAGAGGATATACAAGGGAGTCCTAAATTTTTAATGGCTTAAAGTGTGTATCAAACAATTGATCACCAAAGGGGTCCTTTTATAACATAAGGAAACCTTAATAAACCCTAGAATAATCTCATAGTATAACTCTAATGACGGCTTAAAAACCTAGGGTTAAAATATATAATAACCCGAGAAAAAACGCGTAGCCGGGTCGCCAGGGCCAAACCGCCCGGTCAAGGCAGAATCCACCCGATCATGCAAAAAGCCGCCCGGTCGGGGGCAAGAGTCGAAAACGCCACGAAGGAAAACACAGCTCGCCCGGTCGGGGACGATAACAGCCAGATTTATGCAATGTATGCTATGCAAATATGAGAGGGATTCAAAGGGGAACGACACAAAGAAGTGTTGACACGGAAAAACCCCAATGAAGGTGGGTAAAAAACCGCGAGTGGATATGAGTCCACCAATCCACTATATGCAATCGTCACTCACAGTGAATGACAATCAATACATCGTAAGTTATTTGATCTAAGTATAACAATTGTTTATTCGAATGTAAGTAAGAAAGATGTTGGAAATATAAAGTGTGAATAATCTCAAAATAATGGCTGCAGTACGTATGTTTGTGTATGGGACTTGTGATGATTTGCCTTGCAACTTAAACGCCTTTTTATAGCCATGATCTAGCTGCAACGTGCCTCCTAAGATCTCAGAGGCGGCTCCACATGATCTCCGCACAATCTAAACAAACTCTCTGCACTTATGCCAATCCGCTTTAACCTCAACCTTGAACGGTAACATAGTAACAATCATAACAGCTTTGTCTCCTTACTCTGCGGGCATCAGTTGAGTCCTTGACTTAATCATAACGTCAACGTCTGGCCTGGGTGCGTCAACGTCTTTGTATTGCTGTGTCAATGGTAACCTGAAAATTTAGCCAAAACAGTTTGCCCCCAATTGTTGAAATGGGAAATACCAAGAGTCATGAAACAATTGCATCAACTTTCAAGAGATACCCTGTGCAATCAAAACACTTGTCACAACCAATTATCATCTATTAGAGCATTTGTCATAAAGATAAAGAAAAAATCAAAAATCGGATGATTTTACCAAAGATAACCAAAGAGTTAGTGGAAAAAGATAAAGGAAATTTTATGCAAAAGATAACTCATAAATCCATAATAAATATATATTCGTTGCTTAGTAATGATCACAGCTGCCGCTATAAAAACCGTGCCCATTGATTTTGAAAACCACACGCAACATTCTCTCTCTAAAAATCACTCGAACGCTCGAATCTCTCTAGAAACGTTTGAAAACCTTCGGCTGTACAATTCCTCTTCACCAGGTAATTTCCGCTGCTCTTAGCTTCCGATTTCTTGAATTTCTCTATCTTCTTTTGAATTAATGTCCCCAAATAGGCATAGTGCTAAAGGCTCTGTTAAGAATCACTAGTGGAAAAAAATGGATGGGTTGCGGTCAAAACAGCCCTAAGGGCTGCGTTTTTGGCTAGCAGCCCTTTCCATAGCAGCCCTTCGGCAAATATGAAGGGCTGCGGTTTTGGACCACAGCCCTTCACAAGGAAGGGCTGTGGTTTTGGGCCTAAATCGCAGCCCTTCCTTGTACAAAGGGCTGCGGTTTTTGCTAAAGCCCGCAGCCCTTGTCACCCAAAAAAAAAATTATTTTTGCATTTTATAGTTCTAAATGTATCCAAAAACAATTACTGAGTATATGTTTATATTTGAGCATCACCAAATTATAAAGAACATCACAAAATATAAATTCATGAAATGAAATCAACAATATCTGGATAAATTATCACAAATAAATCCAAAACAAAATCCCAGCGAATATTCTGGATAAATTATCACAAACAAAATCCTAAATCACTCATAAATCGCTAGAAAAAACCCTAAATTCCAATTTTGGAACGAAAATACAAAAAAAAATAAGAAATTCTAGATCTGAAACAGAAAAATTGGCACTTTCGGAATTAAACAAAAAATTTTAGATCTGAAACTGAAAAATTCACGAAATATTAAACACCTTCGCGTTCTCTCTCCTTCGTTCTTGTTTGCGCCGCCGCCGGTCGATGGCCCGTTGGTGCTTCGTTGTCGTTCCGGTGGTGTCGTTGCTGTGTCGCTGGTGCTTCGTTCCGGTGTGCGATGTTGTTGTGTTGTTCGTGCGTTGTTGTTGTGTTGTTGTTCCGGTGTGCGATGTTGTTGTGTTGTTGTTCCGGTGTGCGATGTTGTTGTGTTGCTCTGCCGGAAAGGAAGGAGGCGAGTGGGGTGGTGGTGTGTGCGATGAGTGGCGAGTGGTGTGGTGGGTGCCGCGAGATTTGTGTGAGGAGATACGAGATTTGTTGTGGGGCTGCGAAGATTTGTGGTGGTGGGGTGAAGATGTGAGGTGGTGGTGTGAAAATTTGAGAGCCCAGACGAATGAGAGAGAGAGGGAGAGGTTAGAGTGAGGAGAGATAAAGATGAGAGATAAAGATGAGAGATAATTCGGCGCTGTTATAGCAAGGTTTCATTATTTGTGCGCTCATATAGCCCATACGCCCGCGGGAGAATCAAATATAAAGGGCTGCGGGTTGACCCAAAACCGCAGCCCTTCACTATTAAGGGCTGCGCTTTTTAAAAAACGCAGCCCTTGCACCGCAGCCCTTCCGTTTTTTTCCACTAGTGAATCAAGAAAAATCCAAGGTAAAAGAAAAAATCGTAGAAGAGAAAAATGAAATTGATGAAGAACAATCCATTATGACGCAAGATGACTTAATGAAATTTCTATATCTAGGGAATCTTCCTACTGACACAACTCTGAGAAACGTTGAACCTCACGAACGACCGGAGGATTGCCCAGATAATTGGGTGGTACTTTATGAATACCCTTTCAAGCTAGGTTTTAGATTGCCCTTTCCCCCTATAGTCAGAGAACTACTGCAAGCTTACCAAGTCAGTTTAGGGCAACTTATGCCCCAAGTCTAGAGGGATCTTAGCGTTGTCGACAGAGGGATGAACATTTTATCCTTCACGACCTAATCTTTTGCTACGAAATTAGGATTAAGACAAAAAAGAGACTAGCTCTACATGTTAGAGCAAGAAGGAACGCACTGGTTGAGGGAGTACAATCAAACGATAGAGGTTGGAAGAACCGTTATATTTTTGTCAAAAGATCATCTTTGGGAGATGTAGGGAAATTCTTAATCGGAGGCTGGAACATGAAAGGTTCGTAAAATTTTCCAAGAAATTGTTCTTACGTTATGACGTTAACATTATCCTTACATCGCTTCTTCTGTAGATCTGGACCCAAAGCTGTTGGATCATCGCGAAGAATCTGAACAAAGGTGCAAAAAGCTTTTAGAGGTAAAGGAAGAAGAGAGGTTCTTCAGGAGAGTCGCAATCGCTGAACAAGGTAGCTGCTCTTCGATGGCGTCAGGTAAACATTCTTCTTTATCGTTTCTCACATCGTTGTCGTTTCAATTTGAATTTGACGCAGTTAATCCTTTATGACATAAACTTCCCATTCACGACCCAGGGGGTCCATGGATAGCCGATCTATAGCTGAAGCTCTTCGTAACAGAAAAAGAGAACAAGAGCGCTCAGCCGCATCGTCGCCCAATGCGTCTGACAAAAAGGGACCTCTGGACGTAGTCCACGTTGAAGATGACGACACTGACGCTACCTAAAAAGCTCGTAAAACCAAGTTTGTTGCCCCTCCTAACAAGGGAGGGCCTTCAAACACTGTGACGGTTCCTATGACTTCATGTCGCTAGACATATCAATCTGGCCAGAGGCAGAAACGTTTCTTTTTCCTGGCTCTGAGGATCGCTTGCGAGAGCGTACTCTGCCTGGGCTGATGTCAGAGGGTTTGGAATTCGTCTCCATGTAACAATCGCAACTGTAAACCTCGTTAGTCAAAGCAACTTTAAATTCTAACCTTTAAACATCATTCGCAGGCGTCGCAGCACTTCCTTATGGCTAAGAAAGAGATGTCGTCATTGTTCAAGGGTCACCAAATGATGAAGTTTAGGGCTGACAAGAGCGAACTGGCTCTGAAGGGTAAGGAGGTAGAGTTGAAGAAAGCCCAACTAGAGATAATCAAGATGGGTGAAAAACTAAAGAAGAATGGTGAAGACTTAGAAGAACTGAGAAAAAGTGCAACCGGCGTTAAGGAGGCATAGCGTCTGGAGATTGACGCTCTCGAAGCACAGGTTGCAGCCCAGAAGAATGAGCTGGACTTGATGGAGGTTGAAGTGACTACGCGAGTGAGGACGAAATTAATGTACGAGTTCATGATGAAACGAACGTCATCTTGGGAGCCTCAGAAGGAGATTGACCTATACCTTGTATGCTTGGGCAGCATGGAGGACTTGATGGAGCCATAAGACCTTCTCAAAGGAACATCAGAATCATCTTCAAACGTCGGTCCACAGCACGAAGACATCTTTGTTACTAGCGCGATGACATCTGACCTTCCTCAGGGTGACATCCAGAGAAAGAAGTTGTACCTGAGGCTCAAACGTCTGAGAAGCCTGCAGATGGCATTGTAACTGATGCTCCTGGCGTTTAGCCACTTAAGCTTTCTGTTTTAAAATTTATTTTTCCTAGAAACAATGGATCTTTTTGGGTTATTCATGTGAATAACCAAACATATGTAGTTTTAACTTTTGGGTCACTCATGGGAGTGACCATGACTTATGTTTGCTTTTGACCATTCGTGGGAATGGTATGATGTTTTAATTTATGCAAACTGTCTTTTGAAACCTATGTCGTGCCGTTTTTTGGCGTTTTAGTACGATGATCAGGCGCTTTGAAAGCCTTTCTCTGTCGTATGGGTCAGGTGTCACCAAGATGAAAATTGACTATGCATAAAACATATTTACTTACTTTTTCTTGAGCAGGTGGAGTGTTTACGGCGCTGTCAGATGTTTGTGATCATGATGTTGAGATCTTATAACATTTGTAACAGCGCATGGTGCTGAAGTAACTTTATTGGCGTTTCTCGCAACGCTTTATCATTCTAGTTGACTTATTGAACAAAAACAATTGTTGGTCGCTCCGTATGAACGTCGTGATCTTATTGAAAAGTACGAAAAATCCTGTAAAATGAAACACACGGTAATTTTCCGTCGTTGATGTCTCAACGACTCTACGATGACATGTTCATCACTTATTGAATACAAAAAATAAAATGTCACTTAGTAATTAGCTAGAAGAAATATCTTTTGAGATGGACAGCATTCCAACTACGTGGCACCATGGTTCCGTCGCGTAGGACTAACTGATATGCGCCATTGCCAACGACCTTCCTGATTTGATAGGGACCTTCCCACTTTGGTCCCAGCTTACCTGCGTTGGGCTCTTGTGTGTTCTGTAGACTTTCCTTAACACCTAATCACCTTCATTGAATTACTTAGCTTGCACACTCCTTGCGACAATCTGTTGTTGTGCTGCCATACGTAACAACGCTGCGTCTCGTAATTCTTCTATGGTATCTAGGTCGCTGATCAGTTCATCATGATTTTCCTGATCTGTCATCAAGCCATACCTGTCAGTTGGAATACTTACCTCAGCTGGTAGGATTGCTTCGCAGCCATAAACCAGTGAGAAGGGTGTTTGACCAGTCGCAGTGTGTGGAGCCGTGCGGTTTTCCAATAAGATAGCTGGCAACGCTTCTACCCATTTTCCTTTCTTAGCAGTGAGACGTTTCTTCAATGTGTCTATGACAGTCTTGTTGTTGGACTCAACTTGTCCATTGGCTGAGGATATCTGGGCGTCGATGTCAGCAACGTGATGTTCCACTCGTCGCGTAAGTGCTTTGTTTTATCGCTGATAAATTGCGACCCATATTGTGACGTACCTGATGATGTCTTGCTTCATTGTTGGTCAATAATAGCCCATTCTTAAAGCTCTGTTGGATAGGTTGCACCTTCTAGAGTGGTTTCCACACGTCCCTTCATGTAGATCTTGCAAAACTTGTTCCCATTGATGCTTTTCTAAGCAACGCAAATATAAGCAACGCAAATAAGGCCCAATGACGGACTTTTTAAATAGCACTCCTTGGATGATGACGTATCTAGATGCTTTGAAGCGGAATCGTCGCGCTTCTACTCTGTCTGCTGGGAGTACATCCTTAGTTAAATAGTCGTACAAAGGTTTCGTCCAACTAACACTTACCTCATCGTTTGTAGGGATGTTGTCGTTGGTTTCGTCAACGTTGTCATCTGTTGGTTCAACGTCGTTCGTTGCTAGATCATCATTGTCATTTGCCTCGTCATCGTCGTCGTTGCTGATTGCTGCGACGATGTCTGTAACGTCTTTGCACTTATTTATTGTTGGCGTTGCGAGATAGATGATAGGGACAGAAGTGAACGACACATCTCTTAGGGACGATCCTAGGTCCAACGCATCTGCTTGCGTCTTCTGGTCTATTGGTATCTGCATTATGTCAAAGGGGTTAAACATCTTACTTTTACCTTGTGCGACTTCCAAGTACAGCGCCATTTTGGAATCCTTAGCGGCAAATTCGCCTTTGAGCTGACTGACAATTAGCAACGAATCGCTATAAATCTTTAACTCTTTTTTGCCCCCAAGTCGCTTGCTAGGGTCATGCCTCGTATTCAGCTTTGTTATTGGTCGCTTTGAACTCGCAACATATGGCTTGCACTATCTTGTCCCCTTGTAGCGACTTTAGGACAACGCCAAGACCTGCACCACGAAAATTGGAAGATCCGTCAACAAACAAAATCCAAGCGTCATGATTGACATGATTGATCCGAGCGACTTCATCTTCTGCGATCTTCTCCAATTCTGGACTAAAGTCTGCCACAAAATCAGCCAGGGCTTGCGACTTAATCGTTGTTCTTGGTAGGTACTTGATATTGTAACCACTGAGCGCAATGGCCCATTTACCCATGCAACCTGTCAATTCGGGTCTACGTAAAACTGATGATTGGTTTATATGCTTGATTTATGCTTAGTTTTTAATAGTTTTTGTGATAGCTTTTAGGCTAAGTTCCTCCCTTTTCTTTCTTTTTGTGCATTTTTCCTCCCTTGCGCTCTTTCTTTGGGTGTTTGTTTTTATTTCAGGATTTGGAGCGTGCTTGGAGGATCTATGCACAACCCCGAGGCAAAGCATTGAAGGATTGGAGAACCAAAGGGCTCGAAAGACAAGAATAAAGAGTGGAGCACGCTGACCCGAGGGCTCGGGTTGTCTGACCCGCCCAGGTCAGCCAGGCCAGCCAAAACAGCTCGTCAACACAATCTTACCCGCCCGGGTCTGTTGACCCGAGGGCTCGGGTCTGGTAACCCGGGGCCTCGGGTTCACAGACCCGCCCGGGTCGCTTGCCTTGGGAAATCTCCATGGTTCCTGATTCTTTGACCCGCCCGGGTCTTGTGACCCGAGTGCTCGGGTCAGGTCACCCGAGTGCTCGGGTCATTTTCCAGAGATGGTTTTGCGACTTTGTTTGTTTTAATACGGGGGCTGTTTTGTAATTTTTTGTTTTATTTCTTATTACTATAAAAGAGGGACTCCTCTTATTTTAACTTAAGCAATTTATTAACTAGAGATTAGAGAGAAATTAGATCTTGTTTTAGCATCCAAGTTTAGAGCAAAACCCTAGGAGAGAGAAAAGTGGAAGTTTGAAGCTTTTGGATCTCCATTCTTCATTTATGAAAGCTTAAATGTTGGTAATCTTTGTTTATTTTCTTCTTTTCTTCCATTGTTCTTGTTTATTTCATGCTTTGTTTATTTAGATCTTGCTTTATTAGTTGATTAATTGCAATTTTCCTCTTTTCCTCCATGGTTATGGTGATTGAGTTACTTCAAGCTTTGTTTTGTGTTATTTCCATAATGTGTGAGTAGTTTCTTACTAGGGGAAGGGATGTAACCTTCATTTACTCTTCGGATCTTAGATCTAAGTTAGGGGGTTAAATTTTGGGGTTGAACTTGTTGATCAAACTTTTTTACTTGGTTTGTTGGGTGCTTGATCACCACTTAACTTACATATTTGGAATTCCTAGTGAAGGATTGAGAGATGAAGCTAGGAATAAACTAAGTTTGGTTGCTAGATTAGGATTTCCATGAAAATAGGCATTCTCTAGTTTAGGGAAGCTTGATTAATCATGTTGTGCTTGATTTGGCTAGATTGGTTGCTCATGCCATGAGAATAGGTCATGAGTGACTAATCAAGCTCCCTCTAATTAGCTCGAGAGAGTAATTAAAGTTCATATGTTCGTGATTTTTCCCTTGTGATCCCCCATTTGTTTCCCCTTGGCTTTGATATTGCATTCTTGGATTGAGTGTTGGTGAATCCCCCTAATCCCCTAGTTTCTTTTACCCTTGTTTTATCTCCTTTACTTAATTTCTTGTTGATTTACTTTGCAAATTTCCTAGTTTATTTAGATTTTAGAATCATTGTTAAACTCTCAAAAACCCAAAAATTGATTTACCTCATTGTAGTTAGTTAATTAACTCTTGATTTAACCCTACTTCCTTGTGGATTCGACCCTATACTTATCCTATATTGGATAGATTAGGTATCTTTGACGTGTTTACAACGAGCGCGTCAAAAACACTTTTTATGGGATAGTTAGTCATGACAACGACTGTATGAGTTTCGAAGTAATGTCGTAGTTTTTTAACAGCAGTGACTAAGGCTAATACAAGTTTTTCTAGAGAAGAATACCTGGTCTCTGCGTCTAACAGAGACTTACTGACATAGTTAGATGGGGAATTGCTGGCTCTCCGCTTCGCGCGTCAAAACGGCGCTGGCAGAGATGTTGCTGACGGCTAGATACAACTGGAGCGTTTCTCCGTCGCTTGGTTTGGACAATAAAGGAGGAGAAGCCAGATGCCGCTTGAGTGCCTGTAGAGCGTTTTCATGTTCTGGCGTCCAGTCGAACCCTTTGTTTTTGCGCAGCACGTCATAGAACAGATGGCACTTTTTGGACGACCTGGATATGAAACGATTAAGCGCAGCAACATGTCCCATCAATTTTTGTACTTCTTTGACGTTTCTGGGGGATTGGATGTTGATCAACGCCTTGATCTGGTCAGGACTTGCCTCGATTCCTTGTTGCATCACGACGTAGCCTAAGAATTTACCAGCAGCAACTCCAAACGTGCATTTAGTGGGATTAAGTTTCATACCGTACTTTCGGAGGACGTCGAACGCTTCGGAGAGATGTTGGATATGGTCGCAAGCTTGCTTCGATTTCACCAACATGTCGTCAATGTATACCTCCATGGTGTTGCCTAGTTGATCTTTGAACATTTGGTTGACTAGGCGCTGGTATGTCGCACCTGCATTTTTTAGTCCAAAGGGCATAATCTTATAACAATAAATACCTTTGTCGGTGATGAATGCTGTCTTTTCCTGATCGTCGGGATGCATAAGGATTTGATTGTACCCGGAGTATGCGTCCATGAACTTCAAGAGCTCATGCCCTGCCGTTGCGTCGACCATTGCATCTATGTGGGGAAGTGGGAACGGGTCCTTAGGACAGGCCTTGTTGAGGTCTGTGAAGTCGATGCAAACCCTCCACTTGCCATTCTTTTTGCTAACAACGACAACATTTGCCAACCAATCAGGATATTTAACTTCGCGTACCTTACCTGTGTCAATCAACTTTTGCACTTCGTCATTTATAATTTGATTGTGTTCTGGAGCAAATTTACGTTGCTTCTGCTTGACTGGTTTATGCTCTGGATCGACGTTTAGCTTGTGAGTAATAACGTCTGGATTTATACCTGTCATATCTTCATGGGACCATGCAAAACAATCCTAGTTAGTCTTTAGGAAATCGTTTACCTGGTTACAGAGTTCTGTTGACAAAGTCGTTCCAATTCGAACGACACGATCAGGAAAAGCTGGATTAAGCGCCACTTCATCAACATTCTACTCATCTGGCGCGTCGGGCGCTGATCCGCTTGGTAATTGCTAGATGGATTCCTTGCCAGGCTTTAGCGACGAACTGTAGCACTCTCGGACAGCTTTCTGTTATCCCTTGATCTCTTGGACTCCCCATTTGGTAGGGAACTTGAGTGTCTGATGATATATTGATGGACCAGCTTTCATTTTGTGGATCCAAGGCGTGCCGAGGATGACATTATAGGCAGAAGGGCAGTCCACGACATTGAATCTTGTTGGCAGGTTGATGCCTTTGGCGAAAGTTGGCAGTATGATCTCGCCGACGGTCTGCTACGCCTCGTCACTGAAGCCGACTAGGACAGTAGATATCTTCGTTATATCCCTGTCACAAAGACACATACCTTCGAGGGCATTTTTGAAGATGATGTTGGCTGAACTTCCGCCATCGACCAGCACTCGTCACAGCAGGTAATTGCTGACGGTCAAAGATATGACCAGTCCATCGCGGTGCTCCACGTCGCAAACGTCGTCATCGTCGAAAGTGATAGACATCGCCTCTAACTTGATGTCGTCCTCTGACCTGCAAGATTTAGGAACGGTGGATGAGAGGGATCCCTCTCTAGCTAGCCTTTTGGCTGCCGAATACGTTGTCCACAAACATATGTACCACCAAAAATTACATTTATTACCTTGGCGTGAGCATGAGATGCAGGCGGATTTGACTTGGAAGGATTTTTATCAAAGGACGCCTCCCCCTTGTCGCTGAGGAGATCTTGAAGGTGCCCTTTGTTCAGCATGAACGCGACTTCCCTTCGGAGTGCGATGCATTCTTCCTTCTTGTGGCCATGATCATGGTGGAACTAACACCACTTAGTCTGGTCTTTCTGAGTGTCTGGACGATCACTTTCTCTCGGCCAACGGACGGGAGCTCCGATCTTTGTTAATGCGTTGACAACAGCTCCGAGGTCGACGGAGACCCCATAGGATCCAATGTCAGGGTACGACGGTTGATCCGCCTTAACCTTAGTACCTGCATTTTCAATCACATTATTAACATTGTGTACCTGATTAGGGCGACTGTAGGGATGACTCCGCCAATTATTCTTCATGGGGACGAAGGCTTTGCGATCGCTCGTGCTCTCTGACACATGGCGAGTGGAGATGGTGTTGAGGATGGCATCGTCTTCCTCCAAGCACATCTGAGCCAACGCCCTTGATTTCACTTCTTCGAATGTGCAACACGGGTACTTTGTCAGAAGATTGTACAGCTTCGACCGAAGGATGAGACCTTTCCTGAAACATTCAATAGTTGTCTTAGTGTCAAGGTCTTTAATGCTAATCATTTCTTTATTAAAGCGATTATAATAGTCGCAAACAGATTCTCCTGGTCCTTGGACAACGCCATAAAGGTCGCTCGTCTTCTTATCCAGACTACGACTGCCTTCGAATTTATCATAGAACTTATTGTCCAAGGTTGAGAAATCGTTGATGCTTCCAGGCTTGAGGGATCCTAGCCGTTTGAGAGCTGGCCCGGTCAAGGTAGCCTCGAAGGACTTGCACATGCACGCTTCAACGAGATGCCACAGGATAGACGCCTGCCACATTCTTTGCTTGTACTGAGCGACTTGCTCTGTGGGGTCGGTTGATCCATCATATGTGGCAGTAAAGATAGGAAGATTGAGCTTCTTCGGGAGCGACGCCTTAGAGATCTTCTCGACGAACGGTGACGCTGCATATCCATCTCGGTGCTCAACGACGCTGGGCGTGGATTCCCCGTGGAGCTGAGACATGAGCTTCATCAGGCGCCGATTCTGCTTCTAGATCAGGATCATCCGCTTTGCCATTGGATCTTCATCTCCGTTCACGGGGGTATTTTCAAGGTTACCTCCGTCTTGATCGTTAAAGGGGCCTCCGTCCAGGAAACCTTCATCGTCTTCCAACTCATTGCTCTCGGAATCAGTGATGAGGGGGTGCATGATGGGAATGTCGTCTGCACTGAAGCGACGTCGGGCCTTGGATGCTTTCGTCGAGGCCAATTCTTCTTGTAACTTTTGAAAATTTTCTTACGACGACGAGAAGTCAGAGGACAGTTGTTCGTTGGCCTTTTTCATTTTGGCCATCTCCGCCTTCATTTGATCATAGAGCTTCTGCATTTCGTCACCGTTCATTGGTGCGGCCATCTCGAGGGAATTGGAAGAAAGTGATTGATCTAGTTGTGGCCCCACGATGGGCGTTAAATTGTTTATGCAGATATTCGCCTAAGCGACGATATCCGATATGGGGACGACAACAACCAGATTTATGCAATGTATGCTATGCAAATATGAGAGGGATTCAAAGGGGAACGACACAAAGAAGTGTTGACGCGGAAAAACCCCAATGAAGGTGGGTAAAAAATCGTGGGTGGATATGAGTCCACCAATCCACTATATGCAATCGTCACTCAGAGTGAATAACAATCAATACATCCTATAAGTTATTTGATCTAAGTACAAGAATTTTTTATTCGAATGTATGTAAGAAAGATGTTGGAAATATAAAGTGTGAATAACCTCAAAATGATGGATGCAGTACGTATGTTTGTGTATGGGACTTGTGATGATTTGCCTTGCAACTTAAACGCCTTTTTATAGCCATGATCTAGCTGCAACGTGCCTCCTAAGTTCTCGGAGGCGGCTCCACATGATATCCGCACAATCTAAACAAATTCCCTGCACTTATGACAATCCGCTTTGACCTCAACCTTGAACGGGTACATAGTAACAATCATAGCAGCTTTGCCTCCTTACTCTGCGGGTAGACCTGGGCATGGGTCAGGCCGGGCCTGTTCACGGGTTGGTGAAATGGCGGGCCGGGCTGTGCTGGGCCTGGAATTTTCAGATTTTGTCCACGGCCCGGCCCAGGCCCATGGGCCCGCGGACCGGGCTCGTGCCTACTGCGGGCCTGGCCCGTGTTTTATGTTGTTTATTTGGATTCATGGCAGTTTTAGGCTAAAAAACAAAGGAAAGGGCGTTCGGCCCACGGGCCATATAAGCGGGCTCGTGCCGGTGCGGGCCTAAAATAAAATTTCTTGTCCATGACAGGCCCACGGCCCACGTAGCGGACAACGGGCCGTGCCGGGCCGGGCCGGCCCGCGTGCTGGCCCGGCCCATGCCCACCTCTATCTGCGGGCATCAGTTGAGTCCTTGACTTAGTCATAACGTCAACGTCTGGCATGGGTGCGTCAACGTCTTTGTATTGCTGTGTCAACGTCAACCTGAAAATTTAGCCAAAACACTCACCATAAACATATAACCTGCACCTTGAACAAAATTGCATAAGCCTAATCCCTTTAGGCAATCAAGAATGGACATCTTCTATAAATTGTATACCGATGCGTCTTCGAACACAAAACTCCGTATATGAAACCATCACATGGCCTAGATTTAGAGTATAATGTCACTAACGCCAAGCATGCTTATTCAAAGTGACCAAACTCTCTCCAAAACACTTCTTCATCTCAACAACAAACTTAAGCAATTCTGGAAAATCAAATTACATCAATAATTTCTAAATTGCAATTGTACTTAACAAAACACAAAATTTCCAAATTTGAGATAAGAAATACGCATAACTAGAACAAAATCTAATGCATAACCAAGATTCCTACTTTATTACAAAACTCAAAAAACAATTTATCATAGACTCCATAGCAAAAATCCACACGGTTTCTCGTTTCACCAAGAGATCTCAAAGGGCACCAATCATGAAAAGATCGTATAAACCGCAGCCCCAAAACTTGTAACCCTAAAGTGCAAGATCATCATCAAAGGCATCGTTGGCGATATTCGCGGATTGGTCCTCATTGGACTTTTCCCCATTCTTCTTCTTTAATTTCCAACACTCGGCTTTGACATGACCCTTCACGTGACAATAGTTACAGATTTTATTTTTGCTAAAGTTCTTACCACCATGAGCAACGAAAGCATTAGTTTGAGAAGGATTATTAGATTTATTAACCAACTTCTTGTCAATTAAATCTCTCAGAGTTAAGGCATCCTTAACATCCTGCAAACTCAAATCATCTCTACCATACAATAAAGTATCTCGAAAATGCTTATACGAAGGCGCGTTAAAGAACACAACAACCTAATAGCCATATCCTCATCATCGATCTCAACATCGATATTTTACAAATCTATAATAATAGAGAAGAATTCATCTAAATAAGACTCAAGCGGTTTACCTTCTTCTAAACTAAGATCATGAATTCTAGATTTGAGTAGTAGACGGTTGGTCACGCTCTTTGTCATATAAAGTGACTCCAACTTCAACCACAAACCCGCAGCAGTCGTCTCCTTGGAAACCTCTCTCAAAACTTCATTAGAGAGACATAATTGAATTGCCGAAAGAGCCTTCAAATTGATCTCCTCCCACTTATCATCCGTCATACCATAAGGCTTTTTGGATGCACCTTCAAAAGCCTTGTGATAGCCACTTTGAACCAAGATGGCTTTCATCTTCAATTGCCATAGGCCAGAAACCGCCCGGTCAAGGCAAAATCCGCCCAGTCGGGCAAAAATTCGTCCGGTCAGGCGCAAGAGTCGAAAAAGCCACGAAGGAATACACATTTCCGGTCGGGCCATTCCAGACGCCCGATCGGGCAACCTTTCCCGGTAGACCGGGCGAGCAACAAACTTAGCGCTATTCTTCTTCCTTAGCCCAGTTTCAAGACATCAACTAACATTTAGGTTTGTGAAACGACTTCAAAAAGGAAGTGGGTATTTTAGTTGACAAAGAAGGAAGTATTTTCAAGTTGTAAAAGTTTAAAATAATTGATGGTGTTGCCTAGGATACTACCAAAGTTCCGCCATGAAACAAAATAAGAAGTCTACAATATAATCCAAAGAGCTTGGGTTATGCTAAATGAATACATGGCTAGTGTTGTATAATTTTTATATAACTTTTGTGGTTAACCATAATGGCAGCCCATCTTACACAACGAAGTAGAGGAGGTGTAACGATGGTGCTTGTTAGCAATGAGCCTAACTGAAAACAACAGCAAGCAAGTTATACTTTATAGGGAACATCTGAGAACATTCTCTTTTACCATAAGCATCTAGTAGCTATTAGATAGAATAATGGTCGAGGCTTCTTTCGGGATATGTTTCACCTAACTACCTAAGGCCACTATATAAACGAAAATTTGTCAGAAATTACCTTTTAAAAATATATTTTTTGTCACAAACCACCTTTAAAAATAATTGGGTACGTGGCCACCATTTTGGCTTTTTTCTTGTGGGGAGCCACCACTTGACAGAATCTGGTAGTTGACTTCAATTCTATGGCGTTGCACCCTTTTTCCAGATTTCTTGCGAATTCTTCCAAAAAGTTTTGGGGAAATTGACTAAGAGTTGCAATTGAATAAAAAATTCGTCTCCAATTTGCAGGAATTGCAACAATAACGAATAGAAGCAAGAGGAGAGAGAAGGCGTGAGCAAGAGAGAGGGGCAGAGGAGCCAAGGACGAGCAGTAGAAGAAGACGAACAACAGCGGCAGTGATGACCGCACCTGTAACACCCCTACCAACCCGAACCCTTTTTCATTTAATAAAACTCGAGGTGGGGGAAAATCCACGAGGGTTCGAATCAACGGGCGTGCTACCGCCGCACTTATCTCCATGGAAATAAATGCAATAAATTCAAATAAATTAATCCTTACAACTAAGCAAATCGTTCATTTAAATATTACTAATTATTTAAGTGTTTCAGAGTTCCAGTGGATGATAACTCTAAGTGATCTCCCTTTTGTTCCCCCGTCGATCACCCACCTGCACAAATACATTGAAAAGAAACAAGAGAGACAAGCTCCCAAAAATCAGAAAAACTGAGTAATTCCAACTCCATCCCGTAAAAATACTTAAGTTGAAAATATATTGTAAAATAGTAGATTAATAGGGTTGAAAAGCATAGTGCACATACACATGTATATACAATGAATAATAGCATAATTAATTCAATTAATCAAATTATTTAAGGAGATGAAAGAGAACGCCAGTAAGCTGGGGTCACTCCCCTGTAACCACTTACTTCAACATTGTAGGCCGGGGTCAATCCCCTGTAACCACCTACGAATAACATAATGGCCATAATAACAGAGTCCCTAGTGTGCACTAGAGCTGATCAACTCCAGCCCGGCCCGGTTTTGATATAATTTCATCATATTTTTATTTTACCCTTCTCTAACTATTATTTAGATATGTAGAAAAAATAATACAAACACCATATAGTGTTTATGTATAAACAGATAGTGTTTGTATTATTTTTTCTACATATCTAAATAATAGTTAGATAAGGGTAAAATAGAAACATGATGAAATTATATCAAAATGGATGTTTATTGTAGAGAATAAAAATATGTGTATTTCATGATAAACAT
The DNA here is from genome assembly GCA_947646795.1 of Beta lomatogona. Lineage (NCBI taxonomy): Eukaryota > Viridiplantae > Streptophyta > Magnoliopsida > Caryophyllales > Amaranthaceae > Beta > Beta lomatogona. Next base: position 1,137,366 of record CANSNZ010001150.1, read on the forward strand.
ATAGTGTTTGTGTGTAGAATAAATAGTATTTGTGTACACAACATATATTGTTTGTGTATAAACAAATAGTGTTTGTGTATAAGCAAATAGTGTCTGTGTTGATTTTTCCGCAAATCTTAATAATGGTTAGAGCAGTGTAAAATAAAAATGTGATAAAATTATATCAAAATGGATGTCTATTTGTAGAGAATAAAAATATATGAATATTGGTATTTTTTTATTTTTTATTTTTTATTTTTTTTAAAACATATTTTTTGAGATATACAATTTTAAAAATTGCAAAAGTAATATTTTTTTGGATAAACAACATCAAAACATGTGGCTTTCTCCAAATTCCCTTACACACAAAAGTGGGCTGCCACATGGCAAATAGTACAGCTTTTATTATTAAACTAGTTAGGGTCTGTTCTCCCCAGCTTATTTTCAGTTCAGTTCAGTTCAGTGCCTAAATGATAATCATTACTATTAATTAGTTATAATTTAATTCAGTTCAGTTCAGTTCAGTTCAGTTCATTTCAGTTCAGTTCAGTTCAGTTGTTTTATGCCGAAGAGAACATGCCCTTATTAGGCCCTGGCAATGCTCCGGGTTATTAATATTTCCATGTCAAAAAAGAGCATCTAATATTGCATAGTTCATTGGTTAGAACTTTACTTTAGTAATTTGATGTCAAGTGGTCGAATCTCGTTCGAAACATGTTTCTGATTTTTTAATGTATGTTGATGACATGGAATGAAACAACTAAAGGGAGAGTGCCACATGGCGTGTATACTTACTTCAGAACGCCTTTTAATATATTTGTATTAATCTTATATGCACGCGATGCGTGCGTTGATATTAAAACTTATTATTCCTTTATATATACTCCGATCCATCTGTATTATAGTTATGATTACACTTAAAATGTGCAAGAATAATAGTTAGATGAATTAGATATATTAATTCACTAATGTAAAAAAAACTAACAAAGGTTGTAAGTGATTTTTAATATTAATTTTTTGCGAATGAATTTTGAACAAAAATAATAGTCATAATAAGTTGGTTTGTCTGAATTAAAGATTATAAAGGTCGTGAGTGTTTGAGACTTTTCAGGTGGACGTCATGTATACTATCTTCTCTTATAAAAAAAAAAAAAGGTCAAGATGTTTTGTCCACTTAATTTTTTGATTGAAATATTTGATGCATATACCATTTTTAACTAGTTTAGAATGACAAGTTGAAATGAGAGAGTTCTTAAATTATTTTATTTTGTTATTTTTTTTTATTCCATTAGATCATTAAGGGTAATTTAGTATTTTTAGAGGGGGACACCATCTTCCTCCCCCCTTCCCTTATATAATAATAATAATAGAGATAGATAATAGCTGCTAGATGTTTTGCAACATCTACCGGTTATACGTTTATCATTGCTCCTCTTTCGTGCATATATCAGGATCATTTCCTACTAAAGTGGCAACTCATATATCAAGATTGTGAAAAGCCGGGAATGAACTATTCAGTGTCCACCATGCACAATCAAATAGACTCTGCTAACTCAAATTGCAATTATTAATGCTGGTAGGATCATACACATGAATTGGAAGAGATGATTTCGTTAGAAGATTAACCAATATCCAAACCAAGAATGAAGAACATTAAGTTCTACAAGAGAAACAAGCTTCTATATTCTAGTATCCTCGATCACAAAGCAAGAAATATTTCTACTATGCTTCACCTTGGCCCTGCCCTAGCACTCATTGACACATGGTAATTAGAGCTTCTATGTTTGCGGTAACAAGTATACACATCATCATATTGACTAGCCTCATTGGTATTCACCGTAGCTCCAAGGCCTAACCTTCCAGAGCCAAATGATCCCGTTTCTGTTTCTCTTTCTGCATCTGATTGCAAGTTTGACGGAGGAGGTATACAAGCTCCTCCCTTGCGGACCGGAGAATCTCTTTGATGGTCATCTTCATATCTAGCTTCAGATCCGCTCATCGGCCCTTCAGAAGGATTGACCTCCCCGATCTCCTTAAAAAATTTAGACACTCTCTCCAAAATATCAGATTCTGGTATATCAGATGGTGGTATGGTAGTTGGAATGTCTAGAGGGCTCATCGAAGAATAGGGCACACCACTTCCTATCTGCTGTTTTTTTACCATTCCGGGTATGAGACCGGGAGGAAACAAAGGGTAAGGCGGTAATTTTTCACCAACATTAGCAGGAGGTTGCGGTAATGTAAGTGGTGTAGCTGGTTGGTTCGCCTGCGGAATGGCTGAAATTAGAGGTAAAGAACCTGCAAAGCCACCTGGTGAAACAGTATGTGGAAGAAATGGTGGACCAGGAGCCATCGCTGAGGTGAGACCATGTCTATCAGGCTGTTCTTGATTAAGTAAAGAACTTTGTTTGTCCTGCTGCCATTGTGGAAGGTTGATTGATGCTTGGTGAGGTATCCCTGCATCAAGAAAGATAAAATAGTCCGATTCTACAGTTAAAGAAAATGATTCAATATGAAAGTCCTAACATAATGCATTATGCAGCAAGATATCTATTCTACTGAGACAATTCAGGAATAGCAACAGTATTTCTTCAATACTCCCCCCCCAAAAAACCAAAAACAAAAAGAAAAAGAAAAAAGAGCTTCTCTCAGAAGATTAGGTTTGCGCTTAAAGGCATAGTTGTTACTCGTGCCATGCATGCTGTCTATCCAAGGAAAAATTAAATTATTAAGCGAGTAAAGAGAAGGGATCCTACCGCCTGAAATTGAAGGATCAGCAGATGAACCACGTAGCTCCTTCGGAGTCCCCAGAAAAGAACTAGCTGGTGGCCCTCCAAGCATCTCTCCGTCGAGCGCATGAATAGTTTCTTGGTCATAAACTTCTTTTGATGCCCAGAATTGCACTATTTTCTGCAATCGTGACTGGTTTTCTTCCTTATTTTGGGGATGATGGTAAATCCTTGACAGCATAGAGCCTAGAACAGGTTTGAATGCAAGGGCCTCATTATCAAGTTCATGAGGATTCGCACGCCGCTGGAAGCTGTGAATTCAGGTAACTGAGGTCAAAAAACACAAGAAATACAAATCACACAGTACCAGCATATATTTACATCAACATCAAGCTCCATCAGTGCCTCTAGTGAGGTTCCTGCCCAAGGCGAGGTAAGTAAGGGGTTGGATGTATGCAACCATATGACCACAATAACAGAGAGGCTATTTCCATTGGATCCTTGATCCAGAACAACCATCAGTAACGTCACACTGAATATGAGCCATTTTGATTTAATCTATTATATTCCAAAGCCATAGTATACTAATCTTCCAGCTCCATTGCAAAAAGGACACTACAGCACCAGCATATGCATACACAATTACTCTCTCCATATTACTAATTTGAGATTCAATTTTGATAATTAATCTCTTTAATATATTGGCGTAAAGTTCTAAAAAAAAAAACATTACAGAAGCCCTTTTCACTTCTCAATTTACTTGTGAGCATTTGTAAATGGAGGAAGTATAGCCACATAATTGAAGTGACATAAGTAATGAGAAAAAATGCCTCGAGATAGAAGGGAGAAAGGAGAGAGATGCGAATAGTTATTAATGCATTATGTTAATGTAGAAAATAGTCAATGGCTGAGTGCAACACGTCATTTTAGAAAAGATTACGGAAAACAAAAACCACACTAGAAAAAAAAGAGTAACGTCACCAGAAAATCATGAGGTTATAACAAAATCCACAAGATTACAGACCTAAAAAAGATTTTCAACAACAAACAAGTCAATCTTTTCTTTAGAACCAGCAATTGGAATAAAATCCCTTGCAGTCTTATTGAAAAATACCTGTCAAAGAGGATGTCATTTGCAAGGTAAACAATGTGCAATTGCTTCTCAGAATCTTCTAAAGCAAAGACCCTGTCTCTCAATGCTTCGGCAAGAGCAGGTGCAAAAGGCGACCTCTGCATGAACCATGCTTTAGCACCTTTGATAGACTCCTTAGTACCAGTGAGGTTGACAAGCACATTGTTCAACTCCATTGCAATATCAGAAGGAAGTGGACCAGAAAGACCTCTAAATGACTTGGATTCATAGTCCAGTCTACCATCACCCATGTAAGGCTGAGAATAAGGTGGTTGCTGATCATAATGAGGGAAAGGAGGTTGATGCATCTGAGGTGGGCCCAACATTGAACCAGAAGCTGCAGTAGGATTCATAGGGGGTGGATGAACTCCAGGCATAGAAGGGGGGAAAGGGGCACCAAAAGGACCTGGAGACCGAGTAAATAAAAATAGCTTATAGCGATAGTATCCATGACCCTCACCACCAAACAAGAAACTATAATCTGGGTTTTTATGTTCTTTCTCACACACCATCGCTTCAAATCCTGGGCCATTTTTGGCAACGTACTCAACTAGCTTGTCAATACGTTTCCGCATTTCTGGATCTGGAGGAGGAGGAGCTGGGGGAGGGGCAGAGTCATATGGACCTCCAGAAAAAGGAGAGGGTACCAGGTGAGGAGGCATGTGAGGGGGGAAAGCTGGTGGAGGCTGTTGTTGCTGCTGAAGATGAAGAAGATGTGAGTGGGGAGGATGAGGATGCATTTGTTGAGGATGCTGCTGATGCTGAAAAGGGTACTGTTGGACAGATGGATGAGGAGGTAGAAACGGAGGACCATGAACTGAAGGGGAAAACTGTTGATGCTGTGGAGGATACCCATACTGTTGTCCAGGCATATTAGCTGCCTGTTGTTGCTGCTGAGCAAATGCCATTGCAGCATAATCATGTGGTGGACGATCCATCAATCTTTGGACCTATTTTCCAATCGACAATAAAACTCTTGAGAAATCCTCCCGTATACTAACTGCACTGCAGAAAACGATGTTTCCAATAAGTTCTACATATTGGAAACTATACTGGGAAAAAGAACATATGAATCAACCACATAATTACTTTCATTTCAAAACAATAGGTTAAGTTTGGCTCTTGTTTCACTTTGATAAATATGTGGTTAAAAGTATATATTAATCTAAAATATCAAAATTAAATTGTTTGAATGAAATCTAATATTACTTAAAATAAATTCGCATTTAGCATTCTTCTGATAAATAAGCCAACAATTAAGGAAAAAACTTATTAGTTTCCACATCTATAATATATAGAATATATTTTAAAGGTGTAGGCGTGTAGCAGCCCTTTACAAGACCCTGCCATGTGTCACCACCATCTAAGAATGACATAGTTTCATACCATACTCATAACCGACATGGTATATGACTTGGCACAATAGGACGTCTACATTGTTTACTCAGAAAGAATAAACTAACCGGATCATGCTTCAGATCTATAACCTCTCATTTGCTTTCACAAGATAGTGATACAACAACTAGGCCAGAATTGAACTTGTATAATTAGTTATCAAAGGATATAAGTTTGTATGATGTACTTGTACATTCTATAACTGACATTAGATTTAATTATCACATAAAATGAACAAGATTTGTAACTGAAATCCATCAATAAGCATCCCTTCCCAATCCCTTCCCCTAAGTCTCCACTTTTTATAATATAATTATCCTTTCCAGATAAGGGCTTCTCTCTAAAAACTTGATTTTACTACTATTAAATTTAAGGTTAAACTTGAGATAAAGGTCTTCATGTATTTTTTTTCTTTTTTTTTGGTTAAACTTCACAGTAAATTCTGAAGTTGTAAATTATTCATTTTGAAATTAAAACTCCCAAACCAAAGTATCGTCCAGGCCAATTACAAGTTTACCACTATTAGAATATGAATACCCATCAGATCAAGAAGAACAAAAGCACTTAATGTGATCATATCAAAGGCAATATAGGAATTTTACGGAGTTTTTCATATTTATTTAGAGAAGTGAACATTTTGGAACAAGTATGAGAATGTCCACTATCATTTTTTGTTTCCAGTTTTTAGCTATTTTGGAAAATTAAAAACAAAAATTTGGACTCCAGCTTTCTATTGTCTGTTTTCAAAGTTAGTAAGATTAAAATACTATGACAAATTTCACATTCATTATACCACTTATCTCATAGGACTTCTAAAATTATAAAACCACAAACTAAAAACTGACAGTAATGCTAAAATGGCATTAAAATTAGAAACACAAAGTTAGAACTTAAGAAAGAGGGAGTTAAAAAAAAAAATTATGGTCAAAGTTGCAAAAAGGGTCTATGGCATATGATTTTGAAAGGAACCATGAGATATAATCGGTGCATTCCCTCTTCCATTGGAGCATATTGATTACTAGCAATTTCAAATTGCTGCAACATCAGCAACCTTTAATCCACAATTCCCAAGTCAATAAACCATATTCATGATTTCTATTTCAGCAATTCACAGATGTCAATTAAGAAACGACTATTAGATTTGACCTTGACAAACCTATATTTTTTAAGTTGCAACAAACACACATGCATCTGCCAACTTGGCTAATATGAAGCCCATATAGCCAAAGGCCGATACAACTGAGACACAGGCACGTCAACTGCAAGTTTGCAACCCGTTACACAACACACTAAAAAATATATGTTTCCACAGTACACGACTAACAAGAAGTCTCCATGTCAGCAAAATATCCTTCTACCACATATCAATCACAATGATTTAACAAATTTCAGAAATGAAATTGACCAATTAAAAAATTTCATTCCTACAATGCAATACCCTCAGAATAAGAGTTACAATAACTTTTAAGTGATATAAAATAAGTAAAAATGACAAAAGCAGTTGTAATCTCCCGACTGAAAGGATCCAAATGATCCTAAACTGATGTAAAGAGAGGTGACAAATGGATGACTTGTACAGAGTGGCAACCATTCTTGCTAAGAAGTACCATCGCAACACAGACATATTGAACTATAGAGTGGGTACTCAGATCAAGAGAGGACAGATGGAGAGTAAGGGACACATAGTGGGCAATCCTTCGGTAACATCAGCTAGAAAGAGGAATTGGAATTCAAATGCATGATTTCAATTTCTAGAATTGAAATACTAAAATTGAAATGAAATCCGGATTCCCAAACGCTACCTTAAATCTTTTGGCTCTATTGGAAATGGACAATTATATTTGCCTTTGAGACAGAATGAGACAAAATGAAAGACATATTCTCCAGGTAGTTTTTAAAAAGAAAACAGAGACAGTTAATTGTCCAAAACGTGCTTAAAATTATCCAAATTATGAAAGAAGATCTACACTTACAATAACTTGCCACAGTAAAAGAGTAAAGAGTAAAGACTGGCGGCTCCCTTCAGTTACCATCGATCTTAAAAGATGAGGAAACTCAATCAAGGAAAACTGCTATTTGATGCTCAGATCAAGAAAGAGTATGGAACATCTACATAAATCTAGTGAGTTTGCACAAAACCGTCTAGAAAGAGGATCTCTAGGAACTCATACACTCTAAACCCAGCAACTGCTTTTTTGTTAAGGCTCAAGGACTTGCTCTCTAACATCATCAATCAAGGGAGAGAGTTTGACAAATTTCTGTTTGTCATCTACATCATATGGCATAAATGAAGACATAACTTGATTTTATGTGGTCAATCTCAATGCCCAGCTAAGGCCTAAGGTTTTTGAAGCCATTAACAAATCTGTTTTACAAAGGAAACGGATTAATCTATTACAGGAAAGAAATCGAATGGATGAAAGCAAGCTTATGCCTTCCTTCAGGATGATTGATGATCAACCCTCAGAATTCACTGCTATCCACCTGATTCCGGTTCCAGCCATCTATGTCAGGTATGTATAAAGATTGACGATGCTTGGCACAACAAAAGTTATCTTGCAGCTTGAAGGAATATGGATGTGGACTCTGACAATTAAAATAGGAGGTCATACAACCATTGCGGCAAGCTCCAATAGTCCAAGCTGAAGCCATACATGTCATCAGATCAGATAGACCAAGAATTCTCAAGGATAGCCATCCAAATGAATTATACCACCTTAATTCAAGGTCTGCATAATCCTTGATGGAAATACAGGTAGTGGACTATAAAAAACATTCTCACAATAGAAAAACATCCCCACTGCTACTACATTCTCAAAGTTCCCAAGAGAGTTTATTGCCTAGGGTGATGACTCGGCAAGAGATGCAGGAAAAGAGAGCTGTGACTTCCCTACTTTTGTAATTTCATTTAGGCTCTCTTCTATTAGTTATTATCAACAAAACAGAACAAAACAAAACTGCAGTAATTGTCATATTAGATTAACGCCGCTAAATTTCCTAACATTGTTTTGGAATATGATCCAAGAGCACTAGAATCACAACAGATAAATCTAAATCATGGACACCGAAAGCAAGAAGCATATATAACTTAAACGAAAACCAGAGTTTCGCCACAATAAACTGAGCAGAAACACGCAAATCATTATCCAACTAGAAGATACTCCAAATAACTGTATAAAAGTTACTATCTTTGACAATGCTCAAAAAGATCATTCTCAAACAGAAATTAATGAAATAGCTCCGTTTTTATCTTTTTGCAACTCAATCATCTCCTTTATGAATTACTGAAGACCCTCTCAAATTGAAGATAAATTTCCATTTTATATTTTCAGTATCCTTGGCAAAACAAAAATACAAATAAATCAGCATTGCAGCATTTTAGGCAGCATAGATACGGATAAAAGCACAAATTAGAGGAAACAGTAGTTAAAATCCATTAAATTCTTGAAACAATTAACAATTCGTTGAAACCCTAATCCAACGATCCAGCGAATGAGAATGAAGTTATAATAGAAAAAGTTCCACAAATTTGAAGTTTGTCCGAAGAGGAAGAAAGATGCAAAGAAGAAATAAAGATAAAAAGGTAACAGACAGAAAATACCTAGCGAAAAAGGCAATTCCGCAGCAATTGAAATGAACTTCAGGCTTCCGTCAAAACACGGCGGCACTGTCCTGTTCCTGTGAATGAGAGTAGGGAGAGAACGAGAGAGAGGGGCTGTGGACGCTCACGCCCTGAGCTGATAGTCTGGTCTGTAGTATCAAGTATCAACTATGTGTTGTTCAATGGAGTTGTTTTGTGTTTTAATTTTGGAAATCGATCTATGTGTTTTCTTTTTCATAGGAAATTGAAGTAAAATTTTGGTTCGGTTCGTAAGTACAAATATACAATGGTAAAGTATCTCATTGGATCGAAAACTTGAGGGCGTTTGACTCCCAAAATATAGGGTTAAAGTATGGGTTTGGAATGAGCTAAATTCGTATTAAGTGTTTGACATTGGGGAAATTCTAATTTTAAAACCAATAGCTAAAACCCGTGAAATATGGGGTTTAGAAACCATAGAGGAGGTAGGTTTGGCTTATACCAAACCCTAGGTATCAATTATATGTACAAAAGGACAGAGACATATTGCGCAAATAGGAACATGCACCCAAGTAGGGATGTGCAAAGACTACGTTCGGATCGAACCAAATATTCTGGTCCGGTCCTCAATCCACCAAAATCCACGATTCCAGGTTTCCGGTCCGGTCCAAACCTAGAAAATTTCGGTCTGAACCGATGGACCGGAATTTCTTTTTTTTTTTTAGTAAAAAAAAAAGTTTATCGGTTAAAAAATACAGATTCCAGTCCAACAGGTCCAAATCGGATCGGACCGGAAAAATTCCAATCCCGGTCCATAGAATTTCCAGATTCCGATCCACTGGTCCAACCGCTTTCGATCCGGTCCTGGACCAGTGCACACCCCGACACCCAAGTGCATGTAGAGGATGGTGTACCCTCTGCTACACGACGTAGCTTAAATATTTTCAGAATCTATGATTTGAGGAAAAATGTTGTTATTTGTTTCCTTTAATCTAGCAACTTGTTTTATCTTTTTTAGAAAATGGTTGATCGCGATATTCCTTTTTCCAATTTTGAATTTAAAATGTTTGTTCTTTTAATTCAAACTACATGTTCATTTACAATATTACGACCTATGTTCTTTTATAAATGGAGATTTACATGTTTATTAATTTTAAATTGTGTGTTCTTTTTATCTTTAAAAGTTGATGAAAAAATTTCAAGTTCTTTTATATCGATAGTATGTTCTTTGGGGTGCACAATGATCACTCTGAACCCTAGTGCATAATCCATGTTTTGGACATATTGTTGGGAAAAAAAGAAGCATCGTCATCTTCTCTATCCAATCGACACGAAAACTATACAGGTCTTTATTGGCGTCAACCATTCCTCTCTCTTTTCTACAGTGATCTTCCTACTGTGTAATAAAAAGTTTTCTCCATCCAATTGTTGTTTTTCTCCAGCATCTCCAGCATCATTAGAAGTTAATTATTTTCTTTTCAATTTTTCAAGGTAACGCTAAGTATAATTCTTTTCTACTACATCTACACAACAATTGTAGTGTTAAATGTTTTCTTTTCTATTTTTTCAAGGGAAGTTAAGAAATTATATCGTTAATAATTATAATATAACTCTACTGCATCTGTAGGTGATTGTCTCTTTTCTATTTGTTTTCTACGGCATCTAGAGCATTGTTAAGTATAATTCTTCTATTGATAATTCAAAGCCAGTGTATAAATTATAATACAAAAAAAGAAAGCCATGAGTGTTTGTATACGTAGTTTGGAAGCTTGCTTTTAAAATGTATTAGATTTATTTGAATTATATGCTCTAAGCTTCTACAGTTTTAAACTTTTACAATAATGTTTGCACATTATTAATCTTCGCAAGTACTTAAAAAAAGTATAAAGAAAAAATAACAATATTATAACACATGTGATCTGTTAAAAAAATATTATAAGAATAAACATAATAATTTTGATTTGATTCTTGATTCCAAAAAAATTTAAACCAAACACTAGGTATGGGAAATATATTCATTCCATTACTGAACCAAACACATGGTATTAAGAATTAAGTTCCAACTCCATACTTCTCTGGTTTGATTCCTTATTCCAAACCCATAACACCCTGCGACCCCAAACATCATATACTGATTAACTCGATAAGGTTGATAAAGAGGTCTTTTAAGATGGGTAAAATAGTGAGCGGAATCTCCAATGCCAAAATATCCTTAGTGGGGTTCAATCGCACGATATTGAACTTGTGAAGAACAAACATTTACCACTAGATCTACAAAAAAAAAAAAATCTATCGTACATCCGAGTATGTATATCATGAGTATGGTATACCCAAAACCTTTTTCTTGACTCATATAAAGCTCTCCAAAGAAGCAAGACACAAAATATAGCTCATTTTAAGCTCATTGAACAAATTAGTCCTGATTGTGCCATAAGGTAGAGGATATTTGGTTTTGGCCAAAAAGTATTTGTTGCTTTTATTAGGTAAACTCGCACTTGTTAGAGGGCTTTTTTGTAAATAAGATGTCAAACTTCCTGTTGCTTGCGATTTATGAGAATCAATAAGGGTTAGAGATATGAGATATCAGAGTTGTAGAAAATATATGATGTGATTGTAAGTAGCTCCATTGTTATTAAAATCACAATCCGGATAGTAGGATCGTTCGATTCACGATCCAATTTTAGCAAAATGATTCGGATCGCAAAAAGAATAGCTGCTCTGTAGGGATCGAGCGATCATATAGGATCGTAACGGGATCGGACAGAATCGTATAGGATCGGTAGATCCTACTTTTCACTTAGATTGTGGCAGGAATGATCAAGATTGTATAGGATCGTAACATGATCGAATAGGATCGGACGATCCTACTTTTTTAGTTATTAAAATGATCCTAAAAGCAACTAACGTTTTCTCTAAGCCCAAATAATGGCAACCCAACTACATAAACACAAAATTTATAATTTATCTAATCTCTCTCACTCTTGCGGAGCTATATTGCCTTTAAAACATCAATATTATGTGAGAAAAACTTTGTTTTTAACAGTCACATTGTCTGAAAGATGTGTATTTAGTCCTTTAGTAACATTTTTTTTTGCTCTTTTTTTCACTAGTGGAAAAAATCTCAAATGACACAAACCAACTGATCCGATCCCCCTAAAATCAGATCAGTAAATTCAAGTTTTTTTGGTGCAAAATTTTGGGCCAATTAACCGATCCGGTTGGGAGGAGAACCGGATTAGTTTTTATTAACTGATCCGGTTCTCCACCACTGGATCAGTTGTGGCCCAAACTTTTGCTAGCCCAAATGTCCAACATATAAGGCCAGCCCAATAGCGCACGCTACTATCCCCTCTCTCACCTTAAATCTCATATTCTCACCCAGTCATCCACACTCCTCACCTCTCCCTCACCCAGTTTCTCTAACCCTAACCCTCTCTCCTCAACGTAACCCCAAATCCCCAGCCTCCTCTCTCACCATCTGTCCGTCTCCCTCTTCTCTATCCTTGACCCAGCCACCACCCTCCTCCTCACCAACCCCAAACACACTTCTCCTCTCTCATTCCACTACCCATCACCCTCGATCTCTCTCTCCTCCTCCAAGCCCTATGATCAGCCGCATCATGAATTTGTTTTCCAATCTCACGAACCCCAACCAATTTCATTGACCACGAATCACCACCAGATCTCCAAACCCTCCTCTCTCATCATCAGGCGAAGCGAAGAAACAACCCTCCTCTCTTTTTCATCGTCAGCGAAGAACCGAAATGCGAAGAAAGAAGCACGAGGAGAAGTCAGATCTAAGACGATTGAGTTTTGCTTTTAATTTCTTTATTTTTCGTTTAATTTATTTTTTCGTTTTCTTGTAATTTCTTTCAATTTATTTTTTGGTTGATTTTCGTTTTTATTGTAACTTTTGTTTGTAATTTATTTTCGTTTAGATTCGTTGTTTTATAATTTCTTTCTGATTTTTGTTTATCTTATTTTTTGGGTGATTTTTTTTTATTTTCATTATTGATTTCATTCATACTTCTCTTTTAGTGTGAGTTCATTTCGTCCATATTTTCTTTATTAATTTGCGTTGGGTATGTTCATTTTCTTTGGATTCATTGCTTTGTTAATGTTAATGTCCTCCAGGTTGTGAATGGCGTTCTTGTTCTAGACCATACCTAGCATTTACTGATCTATGTTAATTTTCTTTGCTTTTGTGTTGATGTTAATTTCCTCTGGGTTGTGAATGACGTTTTTTTGGACCCTACTTAGCATTTATTGATCCGGTTCTTTATGAATTTTGGATCAGTTCACAACTTGTTGATCCGGTTTTTTGTGAAAACCGGATCAGTAAGTTGTGAAACTGATCCGGTTTTCAACCGGAGTAGTTGACTTTTGTCAACCGCTCCGAGCCCATCTGATCTGGCCCAAAATCGGATCAGTAACCCTAGTTTTGACCGGATCCGATAATGATTTTTCCACTAGTAGTGTTTGCAATTTTGTAGGATGTTACAATCGTTCGATCTGATCAATCTATCGATTCAATACTATCCCCCTTTACCCATCTAAAGTGGGACCCCAATCCAATGTTGCTTGCCAAAATATCTCATATCTCATATCTCTAACAATATGAAAGCAATAAAAATGACAAAGAAAATACCAATTTATCAAGTTCGGTCAATAAAATTTACACCCACTTGAAGAGACTTGAAACTTTTGTACTTCCTCCAAAAATAAATAAATCACTTACTATTTTAGGCCTTTTTCAAAATAAATGAAACGTTGCTATATTTGATACTTACTTCTCTCTATCTCTGTTAATCACATGGGTCCCTCTTTTTCTTTTTCTCTATCACTCTTTTCTTCTAAATCCCTGTGCCAAGATCATACATTTCATTTAAAACAGAACAATGGAAGTATATTATTTTTCAATGGGAAAAAGTATTTCTACAATCGAGGAAGAAAAGGAGAAAAGAAATAATGAGTCGAGGACTTGAGGTATGATAAGACTAATAACAAGGTTAGAGTTCTAAAAACATAAAGAAAATGAGCCCCTAAAATAACAATTAACAAATGACCCCAAAAATAAACCGGATAGAACATGGGCCAAAACGAGTAAGGCTGCCCGCGGCTCACTAGCATGCTTTCCACAAGGCCCAAGCCACTCGTCCACAACCCAAACAAACCGAAACTTTGGAACCAGATATTAAGAAATGTAAGATATGAATCCTTCCATTAGTAATTACTAATTAGTTTGCAATTGTAGAGAAGACACAAGAACAAAACTCTCCCAACATAGACCATAGTACAAGGTATATACATGACATTTGTAACAATATGCTAGCTCTACTTCGTACTCAACAGAACATTTCAATACTAGTATATAAATCTGAATTTCAGTTCTTATTAGCGGAAGGTAAGCTTGACAGATCCTCCATTTTTAGTGATAGCCAACAGGTGCAGGAGCTTCCTTCAGCTCGCGACCTTGATAGTGAATGTCCTGCAACAATCATGGACCAAATACATTGTTAAGTTCAGAGCTAGAGTAGATTTCACTAAACTGTTGTATTTTTTTTTAGTACGTCGAAAAAATATAAGCCAATTAATATCCACTTATATAGTTATATTTATGTAAATTATGTAACACCAACCACATCATTTGAAGATTATTAAGAAAACTGACTTACAGATGCAAAGTGATTAACATCGCGGTGGTGAGCCTCATCTGCCCGAACAACCATGACAACATCCCTAAGAGTAGAGTCAGGGGACAACCTCCAATAGTCAATAGCAATGGCAGGAGCCGGAACGTTCTTTATGTTGCCATTGTCAATCTCCTTAAGGAACTCAGTGTAAGAGTGGATAGCCTCTTCCTCGAGGTACCCTACTATACGATGAGCAAGCTTAGGAGAGACAATGTAGGCAACGAAGTAGGCGTTGAAGAAGACGCCCTGGACAGCAAACACCAGGGCGCGCTCATACCACCGTGGGTTCACTACCTCCATGAATGTCATCAGGTGCATTCGCTCGTTCTCAGCCTCCTCTAAGAGAGCCTTGATCCACCCACCACTTTGCTCGAACTTACGGAGGGATTTACAGTGAAGAAGCATCCCTCCAACCATGCCTGGCACTGCTGCCACTGTCTCTAGCATCATTGCACGACATCCATACCTCCTCTGTATCATGCCAATTGTAAGTCATGAGATTAATTTAAAATATGGTAAGATGCCATAGTTACACATAATTAAGCCAAGCTAGCTTCATAAGTTTAATCATTCAACAGGGTTTTATTATTGGTAAGATGCCCTAGTTACACATAAGCTAGCCAAGCTAGCTTGACAACTTTAATCATTCAACAGGGTTTTACAAATGCTCATTTTGAGTAGGTTACTTGAACAATTCAAGGTACTCAGAACTTAGAAGAGTTTGTATTTGTATAAAACTCCTCTGTATCACCTCCTAATTAGTCTTCCATCATATATTCATATGTCCTACCTAAGACGTACCACTTCTGTTGCATTATTCTTTTTCTAATCTACACCATTTAACTTCCACAACTCCCAATAATAACTCGAAACTTCAACAATTAATATTTATAATAATCAATAAGTAAAAAATACAAAAGTTAGATATATTAATAATACATTTTATAAGTAAAAAATACAAAAGTTAGATATATTAATAATACATTTTATAAGTAAAATATACTGACGAACAATGATAGTGCCAATTATCTCAATTTATTTACTTAGATGAACTAGGTTTATTTCCTTGTGAGAAGTCCATCCTAATTTTATTGTATCTTTATTCCATTTTTTTTTTTAAGTCAGTATATAATAACGGGCCAAAAGCTAATAATATTAGTGGTGAGCAATCTCTTTGTGAAAAGTTGGGCAATAAATGGTGATGAAAACATCTTGCAATTTTTTAGAGTACACAGCTCATATCAATTGTCAAACTAAGCCCAAAATATTGAATTTTCATGAATTTTTTCCTTCAATAATGCTAAAATGAGTATTAATTCCTGAAATGTGCCCAAGTTCAAATTAATTCCATGGATACCGTCCACGTAGGACGGCACGCCATAAAATTGTTTTTTTCAAAGCAAACCGCTACTTGAAGTAGCGGTTAACTTCAAGTTATTTGAAAACAGTATATGGGGTAAAACCGCTACTGGGAGTAGCGGTTTACTAGACAAAACCGCTACTTGAAGTAGCGGTTTAAAAAAAAAAAAAAAAATTTTTTTTTTTTTTTTTTTTTTTTTTGTTTCATAGTAAACCGCTACTTCAAGTAGCGGTTTATATACATCCCTTTTATAACTTGTCTCAGGGACATCATATAACCGCTATTTGAAGTAGCGGTCAACTTTACATTATTGGTATTAACCGCTACTTGAAGTAGCGGTTTATATGCATGCCTTTTATAACTTGTCTTAGGGACATCATTTAACCGCTATTTGAAGTAGCGGTCAACTTTACATTATTGGTATTAACCGCTACTTGGAGTAGCGGTTTTGTTAAAAAAATAAAATTCTAGCGTGCTATCCTACGTGGACGGTACCCAGGAAATTAATTTAAACTTGGACACATTTCAGGAATTAATACCCATTTTAGCATTATTGAAGGAAAAAATTCGAATTTTCATACAAGTCATTAAATTAAAATACCAAAAAGCCAGTTCTCCAAAAGCGCTTTAGGCAAAGCGACTACGTGGACATACTAGTACTACAAGCAGATCCGTCACATTTGACCTAACCCTACTACCGAACCAAAAGAAAAAAAGAAGACAATTAAACAGATGAAATCCATCATTCTCCAAACAACAAGGAAAGGAACCATGAACCTTCCTCTCTAAATCCTAAGTTCCCGGAAAACTTGTGGATCTTTCTCCTCTTTTTTCTTCTTATAGAATTAATTACAATTTTTTATGTGTTCTCTAAGAAGACTCTTTCTTTACCCCCATAAAAAAAATGGAAAAAAGCTTGAGTAATTAAAATAGTGTAAATATGACAGACAATAATACTCTCTCTTTCTTCCTTATTCTTTCTACTTTGACTTGTATGATATAATTTAAAATTATAATAATTTATATTGCAAAATTATTATTCACTGATTTATTTACAAAACTAATTTCATAACAACTTACTAATACAACAATTTATTCATAGAGATCCTAAAAAAAAATAAAACAATAAAATAAAATAGAGAAAATAGTTTCTAATAATTCTTTGATGGGAATTTCTTTTATTAAGATATTAAACATACCTAAGAATTTTGAAAAAAAAAGTACTAGCATGTCTTTCAAAAAAAAACTACATCTAAACATTTGTTTTTAAACTTTCCAATCCTATACAATTTAGTTTCTTTTTGTACAATTTAGGCTCTGTTTTTTTGGACTGAATAAACCTGAACTGAACTGAAATGAATAAACCTGAACTGAAATGAATAAAATGAAAACTGTGAGTTAGAGGAAATTAACTGAACTGAACTGAATAAACCTGAGCTGAACTGAATTTTCATTAATTCAGTCCAAAAAAAATTCATTAATTCAGTCCAAAAAAACAGAGCCTTAGTTTCTTTATGTTTCGAGATGTCAGAAAAAAAAAATCCTTTATTAAACTCATAGATCAAATCAGTTACAAATGCGCATTATATAATTCAACCCATTTCGTTTCATTCAGCTAAATGCGTTACAAATATTCAAACCAACACCTTTTTTTTGGGTGTAGCAATCAACACATAATGAAACCACGCACCTATAAAGAACATTTAATACTATATTAGTACAGAAAATGAAGGGAAAAAAATGCACATCTCCGTATTTACCTGGAAGAAAATATCAGTAGGCCAGCGAAGAGACTTAACAGTCCAATAAGCTATTTTGTCCAAAATTGTTGTAGGCGCATGATGCTTCTTCAGATCAATCGACATATCTGGCGAGTACGTTTCCCATGGCTTCCCCAAAACAATAAATTCAGAAATTAATAATCATATACTTATTTCAAAACGACAACAACAACAAAGTTTTAGTCCTAAAATGATTTAGGATCGGCTAACCTGAATTGTCGTAAGAAATCGTTTACGTGACAAATTAAAAGAAATAATTAAAACCCTAAAAAAAAATTAAGAAAATGGCATACCATAAAACAAGACCACTTCCACTCAGTACCATCTTCTTTGATGATCTTCTTAGGTTGAACTCCCCAATAACTAGCCAATCCCTTCGCATCGGCCCCACCACTTTCACCGGCTGAGCCAGTTTCCGGTTTCTTCTCCTCCTTCGCTACCTTTTCTTCTGTTGTGTCATTCAACGCTGCCGTGCTCATGTGCCTTACCGGCAACCTGATAAACCCTGCTGCAACTTCACGCACGTGAGAAGAGCCTCCATTCACGTGACCTAAAAGCTTAAACGCTGCCGTTTCGTTTGATCGGAGTAGCATCGTGGTGGTAGCGGAGGAGAAGTAGCGTGGCCCTACCATGCTTATCACCGCTGATCGTGCGGCTCTAGTTGCTGCACGTGTCATCATCATCTTGATCGGAACAATTACCGCCGTCAGATCAATGAAGTTACCAAAAATGTGGGAGATTAAAGATTTACAGGAGATTTTCTTTTTTCTCTCTTTTACTTTTGTATTTCTTTGTTTTTTTTTTTTTTTTTTTTTTTTTTGGTGTTTCTTGCTTTTCACGACATTTGTATGACGGCGTGGAAGGAGGAATGGATGATTTTATACCAGCAGGTAAGTCGGTGTTAGAGTGCTGATGTGGACCCCATTTATTTGGTGTGCATTTTCATTTCCTTTTTTGTTGACCAATAAAAGTAAGCAGTCAAGATTCAAGATGGCGTCTAGAAAATTCAATTGAAGTATTTCATTTTTTTTAGGGGGCCCCTTTCTTGGGCAACAAGAATACGTGAAGCAGAAGAGATAGAGAGAGAGAGAAAGTGGGGTGTCGTGTATTTTGGAGTATTTAATTTGTTAAATTAATGATTATCGGTTCGTGTTTTACTTGTATTTCTCATCTGTTCGATAAGATCTCAAAATAAAAATACTCCTAAAATGATGGATGGTTAAGTTGGTTAGAGCTTTTTTCCCCATTGTAGAAGATAACAGAGGAAGTAGTAACTAATGAGTTCTTTTATACTTTATCAAGAAAATAGTTTGACAATTAAAAAAGTCTACCAGTCTAGTAGTATTTGGTGTAAGGCTTGCTCGGCGAAGTGGTCACTTTTAGTATATTGACTCAAAAATAGGTGTGTTGAGGTAGTGGTGTAGGTAGTTTTTAGTGATAAAACCGTAGAAATAGTGGTTGTCAAAAGCCAAAATTTGTAGCTTATGGGGTAGTGTGGTTAATGATTTATAAATTTTACATTAAAGTTTTAGTTGAGTTATTGACTAATTATTTGTTAATAATTTCTTTCACCGAAGATCAATATTTTATACTGCTACTTTGATAGCTAACAACTAACATCTACTTATCGGCCAGCCACTAACAACTACTCTTACAGCTAAAAGTTAAAAGTTACAACCAAAACTACCATGGTCAAACACACCTTTAGTGGTAAATAATGCTTTTTATTAAGTAATGGATCAAACATTGTTATAGGTCCTCTTTAAGGAGTGTGGTATCTTTTCGGCTATGCCCAAAGGCTCTGTATAAAATATCATATAAGACTGTCTTAACATAATTTAGGTAAAACGAGGGTAGCTTGTTAAATATATATCACTTATGGTATAATTGACTCTTTTAAGATACAATATGATCTATTATCTAGACGCTAAGTCTTACATGTGGCCAGTCCACATATAAGGTTAATTATTGTATTTTAATGTTACTAATTAAATATATTAGGTGTTACTTATCACTATTGGCGTTACTTATTAGTTATCACTATAGTAGGAGTCACTGATAATTGTTGGGGTTATTTATATCATCATATACCATGTTAGGGTTTTATCTTAGGGATTATTGATCTATATAATAGGGGTTACTTATAATTTTTTGGGGTTACTTATATAAATTGAAAAGGTTACTTATGTTTTTGTTAAGGATGTTAATGGGGCAGGTGTAGAAGATGGTTCCTCCATACCCGCACCACCTAGAAATGTCATCCTCATCCCCTCACCACAACCAATTGCAGGGGAAATTTTCAAATCCATCTGCGCCGCAACGTGTAAATATTTAAAATTGTCCATGCCCCACATTTGCAGGATCTTAACTGATTCTATTGCAATTATCAAACTCATTTAGTCTGAAGGTAAGGCTAATTTGTCCCTCCGGTGGACATTTCAACATATTCTCTCTTTGGGTAAGTTATTCCACATTTGCAGGATTCATAAGGTTTCTCGACAACAAGTTTCAAAAGCTCACGAGTTAGCTAGATTTCATAGATGTAATCCTTAATTTATGCCTTTCAGTTGTAGATTGTAGCTCTTATTAAAAAAAGACCTTTTTTCTAACGTCGTTTTTTCTCATTACCTTAAAAAATATATATATACTTAACACTTAGTTTGGATAAGCGGAATTGAGGAAAGAGAAAGGGAAGAGAAAAGGAGAATAACTAGTTTCATTGTTTGAATAAGAGGTTGGGGGAAGGAAGGAAGGGGGGGGATCCATTTTTTCCTTCCTGTTTTATAAATATAATCCCTTCAGAATTAGAGGTTTGGAAGGAAAATAAAAGTCCACCTTTTTTTCCCTTCCCTTCGACCCTTCATCCTTTGCCTTTCCCCTTCTACCCCCGTCCCAGAAAGATGTGATCACTTAGTAGGACACGCAGTTTAAGATGATAAGTTGTAGTATAGATATCATATGTTATTTTATTAAAAAGTAGATGTAATAGGGGTTGGTAGGGTATTTTTTTCGAAAGAAAAAGTTAGATAGTTTTTTATTGTAAGTAAACTAATATGATAATAATGAGACCATATTAAAAATAGAAGTGTTTACAGTTTAAACTAATTTAGGGTAAATATAAAAGGAAAGTGTTCTTATTATGGGGTATATTGTTATCTAAATACTTCCTCCGTTTCATAATACTTGCTACACTTTCCATTGTGGGAAGTTTCACATTACTTGCTACACTTCCTTTTTGAACAATAAACTCTCTCTATCTCTCTCCTCTCACATGAGTCCCTTTTCTTTTTACTATCTACCTTTTTCTTCTCCAAAAGTTGCATAGGAGTCCGTGAATTGAGAAGTGTAGCGAGTAATATGAAACAGAGGAAGTGGTATAAATAAATAAGAAATGAAGTATGATTTATGTGTAAGACCCCACAGGCGGGCCACATGCCCACAAGGAAAGAGACAACGACTCCGTATAAATTGGCGGCTCGCGAGCACACTTTAGATGAAATTAGGAGTATTAATAAAATCCTAGACATCCAATAGCATCATTAGTACTTACTGTAGTTGTTAGTAGTACATTTTTTTCCTTTTGGGACTTGTACTTCTCCAAACGTACAACTTTTATGAAGTACGGGTACGAGAAACTAAAAGTTATTTTTAATTTGGAAAAATTGACAAGAGCAAGCCCAACTATGGCCACCCTTCCATAATAGATCCCAACTTTCGATTATTCCACACCAGTCCAAACTTTGGGGGGTGGTTTACATTAATGGTCCTAGCAGGTCACCTAACCTGCTACAACAGGTAAACATTTGAAACCACCACCATTGCCACCTCTGCCACCCTCTCCCCTGCACTGCCACCCCTTCCCCCGCCATTGTAACTCCTCTAATGTTTTTACCCAACAACAATTCCACTCTATCTCTCTCTTTACGACTCTATGACTCTACCCCCACCCCCACCACCTCTAGCAACCCCACGCCCAGCCAACACCTCCACCTCACCCTATAGCAACCCCACGACTTTACCCAGCAACAACAATTCCTCGTCGACCCTAATTTGGTGGGTTTCAGTTTTGTCAGAGGAGAGAGAGGTAGGTGCGGCGGTTGGTCGAGGTGGGGGAAAGAGGGTCGGGGAGGGTTTGTATTGGAAATCGGAGGGCTGGAGGTTGGGGGTCTGAAATGGTGTGGGTGGTGTGTTGACGTCGCGGAAGGAAAGTGGTGCCTGGCGGAACAACGAGGAGGAGAGAGAAAGTGGGGCGTCCGGTTGGTTATTAGCCGTCGAACAGTCTAAGTTCGGTAAATTACGTCTTTTTCCGGTGGTGTTGTCGTTGACTCAAACTCCAGAAGTTATAGACGGAAATGCTTATTGTTAGATTCCGACGGTGGATTATACTTGGTTGTGGGTTGGCAAGATAAATGGCGGTTTGTTGGAAGGGGAGGGGAGGTGGCAGGGGGTCAGCAGCAGCGGGGGAGGGGAGCGGGGTGGTACGGGGTCGGCGGGGGGGGGGTGGCGGGGGGTCGGCAAGGGAGGGGGGTGGCGGGGGTCGGCAGTGGGGTGGGGGTGGCAAGGGGTCAACAGGGGAACCCCCTTAAACTTGTAAAAAAAAATTTAGAAAAAAAAATTACCTCTTGAACCGGTAACCCTTCCACTTGGACCATTATTGTAAAACAACCCCCAAAGTTGGAACTGCTATGAAGTATTCAAAAGTTGGGATCTATTATGGAAGGGGGACCATAGTTGGGCATGCTCTTGTCAATTTTTCCTTTTAATTTAACTCTTGTCAACATATTTAATTAGGTGTGTAAGCGAACTGCAAAAAGTCCAGAGTTCAATCCAGTCCAGTCCACTGAAATTTTTTTGGACTGGACTCGGACTCAAATTTTCGAGTCCAAATATTTTCGAACTGGATTTGGACTCACCCCTTTGGAGTCCAATAAGTCCAGTCCAAAAATATTTATATATATAATATAAAAGATGTATGTGACTTATTTTATGGAATGAATATAATGAGCTTAATTTTTCAAATTCAATTATGAAAAAACGTTGTGAATCATTGAATCTAAATCGGTGGAAAAAAAATAATATAATAATCGGACTAGACTGGACTGAATTCGTACTAAAGAAAAAATTATCGGAGCGGCCTTAAAAAATATTTGGATCGGACTTGGACTCAATTTCTCGAGTTCAAAAAACTTTGGACTGGATTTGGATTTGGCAAAGTCCAATCCAGTCCAATCCACTTACACCCCTATATTCAATGATAAACTTCATCAATCAAAGCTTATCAGCTTTTTATGTATTGTGAAAAAATGATAAACTTTGATTGATGAAATTTTTAAATATTGTGAAGAAAATATATATAAATTGGGGTTCGCAAAAGATGCAACTTTATGTCTTGTAATTAGAGCTATCAGTTTTCAAATGGTTGAACTGCAAACTGATTTTCAACTAAATTGGATAAACTGAACTGAAGTGACACATAACGAAAAAGTGAAATGAAAAAGTCAACTAGATTAAAGTGAAATGCACTTAACTTAAGTGAAACTTAACTGAAGATGAATTGAACTGAAATTACAAACGAAAATGGAAGCTAAAAGCTTAAAACTAAGGGCTCGTTCGGTATCAATGTGGTTTTCAGTTTTTTGGTTTTTTTGTATTTAAAAGTCATATGATATATGTCCTATAATGGATAAAAAATTAGTCAAACTTATCAGAAACATGATGATTTGGAAACTGACAACTAAAAAGTGAAAACCACTTTATCAGGTTTCCTGTTTTTTGTTTTTAGTTTTCAAAAAAACATGAAAACTGAAAACAGAAAACGATAACGAACGAACCCTTAGTTTTTTACTTCCTCTGTTTCTGAAAGCTTGCTACACTTTATATATATGGAAGTTTCACATTACTTGCTACACCTCTTTTTTTCTATATATATGGTAACTTTTAAGGTGTCATTTTACCGCACTATGCTTAGTTACAAAAATAAAACCCACCTATTAACAAATAACAATAATTAACTTTAAGGTGGTCCCCTCCCCATTTCCTTTTCACTAGATATGCACCTTACTTAATATAAGTGCAAGTGGTCCCCTCCCCCATAATCACATACCCCTAACCTAACTAATTCAACACTAAGAAAATTTGCATTGGAAAATTGTAAAAAAAGAAGTGTAGCAAGCTTTTTGAAACGGAGGAAGTAAAAGATTTTGGAAAGTGAAAAAGTTTTTTGCGCTACAGGGAAATATTGGAAGGGTTTTACTTGGTTTAAATTATGTAGAATGCTAATAAGTCTCTATTAAGAGCATATATAATATATCACTGTTGTGTTTGCACAAAAGGAAAAATAATTCCTTATAACACAATTTAGAAGATGCACCATGGGGGCAGAGTGCATGCTCATCCTACACCCTAAAAAGAACATGAAAATCTTTCGGCAAATTTTTCTAGGTAAAAAGAACACACACTTTTAAACTAAAGAACATGCCTAATTTTCATTTATAAAAGAGCATAAATCATAATAAAAACAATATATAATAAAATAACATGCAATCTAAATGAAAAGAACAAAGTTTTAAAATTTCAATTTGAAAGAGGAATCTCGCAACGAATTTGAATTATCTCTTTCGTAGATAGTTTCATATCATTCTTCTATATAATTTGTGGTCTTTTTGTTTTACTAATTGTAAAAGTCTTAGGTGTAATTGTTCCATCATAACTTATGGTATAATTGTTACACCATAATCAGCTACCACACGTGTGAAATCAAAATCATATTCTCCTATCTCCCTCCTCCCTTCTCCTTCCTGATTGCGTATTCTCTCTCCTCCTTTTCTCCCTCACCCTCACCCTCACCCTCACCCTCTCCTGACTCCTCCCACCTCTCTCTACCATTCCATGGCCGCCACGACTGCCATGACCACATTCATCTCCATCTTCTTCAACTCCTTTTTTTGTCTCCCTCTATCTTCTTCTTCAATCTATAAACCCTCGAATTTTCGACGAAATACTTGAATTTTTTGTTATGAAATTAATGAATTGCATTTTGCGACAATCCAAGTTAATCGATGACAATTCAAAAGTTATTATTCGTGACAATGATCACTCAGTTCTAGGGATTTCATTGTGGTGGCGGGGGCTGGTGCAGAGGCAGGCCACGAGGAGAGAAAGTGGCAGCAAGAGAGAGAAGAGGAGTGCATGAGCCTGCGAGGGATAGCCGAGTGAGGCAGGAGGCGAGGCGGTGGTTTAGCCGCAACAAGACATAGCAGAGTTGTTGTGGGAATTAGATCTGAATTTTATGGAGTTTTGTTGGTTTGTGAATTCAAGAAATATTATAGTTGGTTTTGTTGATTTCCGCTAGCTTGATCTTTTGTGTTTAAATATTGTGTTATTAACTTATATTTATCATAAACTCTTTTGTTGATTGTGTTGGTTTTGAATTCGACATATTGTTTTGATTTTTTGAGTTGGACAAATTTGGATCTAATTTTGTGTGAGTATAAATTTGGATTGGTTATTGTGAAAAGTTTTATTGATATTATTATGGAATTGATGATTTGGATACAAGTTTGCCGAAAAAATAACATAAAAGTAACTAATGATGATGATATTATTTCTCCTATAAATGATATGAGTTTGTGTAATTACGATGGGGTATATGAAGAGTTTACAAATGATAATATGTAAACACAAAATCATGTCTCCCCATTGAGTACCCAATGATGAAACATACTGTCGTCCTTATTGGTCCGGTCAAAAGGAAGAGTAATCGAACAAGCTAAGCCCAAAAGCATTCAGAAAATCTAAAGTCTATTTATCGGTTTAAAACAAACCAAGCCTAATTTTAAATCCTAATTAATTATTCCTGATAATTAATTATATTTTTAAATATTTTAATATTAATTATTCTTGATAATTAATTATTAAAAGATATTTCGAAAATCAGATTTTTATTTCTAAAGACAGCTGATTTCAGATTTAGGATAGATTTCACGAAAGGATAAAATAAGAATATTAAAAAAAAATTAAAAACCGGCCAAAAAATAAGTGCGCGTGACAAGGCTGTGAGTGTGGCGCACCTGTGAGTCAAGCGCACATGGTGTGCGTCTAGCGCACATGGTGTGCGTCTAGCGCACAAGTTGTGCGCCAGGCGCACTGTATTTCCTTGTCTTTTTGCGATTTTGCGGTTTTCTTTGCCTTTAAATAGCTTGTTTCTTCGAACGACTTTTCACAGTACTTTCTTACGCTTTAATATTTTGTGGTTATTTAATTGCATAAAATTTGACATGAATTGGTATTATGTAGAGGCCATCAATGGGCGAATTTGAATCCTGATCTTATTCGTACCCTCACCCCTGAACTCAATATTTGGTTCATTGACCATTTATGGAGTCATGACGGGAAAATCTACATTGGATAAGTCCGTCCCTAAGTTGTCCTTATGTTTTACCAATATCCAATTAGGTTTGAGTCTTCCTTTAAAGACTTGTTGGCGACTTCTTCTATTTCAAAATATTATTAAATAAAACCTTTATTATAAGGTAGTCAAATTCGCGTTCATCCCGCATAAGCATTAAAAACACGCCTACATAATGAAATAGAGGAAAATGATATATATGTTTGTTAGAAATGACATAAAAGTGATAAATAACGATATCAAATCTATTATAAATGGTATTGCTTTTTGTAATGATGATAAGGTATACAAATAATTGAAAAATGATGAAGAAATAAGAAAAAATGATACAAGTTTACTGAAAAATGACATAAAAAGTGAGTAAAAATGACACATACTTGAGTAATAATGATATAGTATATAAAGAGTTGACAAATAATAATAACATCGGAAAAATGGTACAAATTTGTTGAAAAATGACACAGAGATGAGTAATAATAATATGATACATAAGGATTTGACAATTAATAATAAATTAGGCAAAAATGATACAAGTTTGTTAGAAAATGAAATAAAAATGAGTAACAATGACACATAAATGAGTAATAATGATATACTTCCTCTGTTTTTTTAATTGACCCGTTTCCTCTGGGCACACTTGCCAATGCACTATTTTGAACCTTTATATCTTTAATTATCATAAGCAAAAATTACAAAAGGTTGATATTTGAAAAATATATATTAAGACGAATCTAACAAGATCCCACATGACTATATTTTTCCTTAAGTACAAATCACAAAAGATAGTCAAAGTTACATATGTGAATAGTGTCAAAAGTCAAAACGGGTCATCTAAAAATACGGAGATAGTAGTACATAACTAGTTGACAAATAATAATAAAATAGGGGAAAATGATACAAGTTTGCTAAAAAAATGACATAAAAATGAGTTAAAATGACACATAAATTAGTAATAATGATATGGTACTTAAGGAATTGACAAATGATAGTTAAATAGAGGAAAATATACAAGTTTACAAAAATAAGTAAAATGGATATAGAATTGAGTAATAATGATATGGTAGATGATGAGTTCACAAATAATAATAAAACAGGGGAAATGATACAAGTTTGCTAAAAAATGACATAAAAATGAGTAAAAATGACACAGAAATGAGTAGTAATGTTATGATACATAAGGAGTTGACAAATGATAGTAAAATAGGGAAAATGATACAAATTTGCTAAAAAAATGACATAAAAATGAGTAAAAATGACACAGAATTGAGTAATAATGATATGGTAGATAAGGAGTTGACAAATAATAATAAAATAGGAGAAATGATAGAAGTTGCTATTAATTCTCTTATAAATGATATTAGCTAGTTTGTGTAGTAATGATAAGGTATATAAAGAGTTGAAAAATAAAATAAAATAGGGGAAAATGATTTAATTTTGCTGAACAATGACATAAAGGTGAGTAAAATAATATCATTTCTTTTATAAATGATATCTAAAGAGTAGACGAATAATGGTAAAATAGGGAATGACATGAAACAGATCCAAAATGATTCATGTTTGCTCAAAAATGATATAGTAGTCAGCAGTAATCACATGTAACAAATTAAAAAAAATGACATGCTACAACTCCAAAATGATATGTAGTTCAGCAATAATATGAAATAGTTTTATAATAACATGAAACACTAATATTAATTGACACATGTGACAATGTTATTACACAGAAGTTATGGAATAACAATAGTAAATAATATCATTATTTCTCATTTCTATGTCAATTTTCAACAAATTTGTATCATTTTTTCTATTTTCATTATTATTTGTCATTAATATATATTAATTTTATGCAAACTTGTATCATTATTATCTATTTGTGTTTGGGCTCAATAAAAGGCCCGCCCAATATCTATGCCACATCATCAGAAGTTACTAGACAGGTGGCACAGTAGGTCCTACATAGGAGTTGACCTAGCTCCAGGTTGTCTAGGGATTCACAGATGGGGCTGGAAAGGCTAATTGTCTGAAAAGGCAACATAGCCATTGATCCCAAGAAAGCCCATCCCATCAATGTTGCCTATCTGGGAATTCACAATACTATAAATACCAACAGTCTTATCAATTAACTGGTATTGAATTCTTACCTAACAAACTAGAGCATCTATATCTAGACTCTTTCTCTACCTCAATCATCTACTGACTTGAGCGTCGGAGGGGCGATCCCGGAAACACCCCCGGGGTAGTCTAACCTTCTTTTTCAGGATTTCGGCGTACGAATAGCGGAGCTCAAACGAACATCCTTGGGGCCCATATCAAATCTCTAAACCTATTACAATCCTTAATTTCTTAGCAGAAACAGTTTGGCGCCGTCTGTGAGGAAGTTACAATCAAAGTCGCTTCGCCCTCACTCGGTAAGATTCACTATGTTGTTACTCAGAGGCCCCAACCAAGAACACCCACTCTAGACAGCCTTCAGCACAGGCTCAGAGGTCTGAACGAGCGCCCTCGCCCTCTCTCCACCGGAGGTCCGAGCGAGCACCTTCGCATGCCCATCGGACCCCGACCGTTCAGACCATCAACCCTGAAGAAGAACAATCCAATGAGAATGTACCTACCCACTCGAATCAGTTGCAGCATGCTGATCCTCAACACATATCTACAACAGATATCAACCTAATAGCTGATCAGCTTCAGCAGACCCTGCAACGCAGTCTGATGGAAATGTTGGCCAACCTGCAACAAGGACGCCCTCAGCAAAGACCCAAAGAGCAAGTCTTGGTACCTTCTCTAAGAGAGGAGCACAACCCCCGCTCGGCCCATGGCCAGCCTAGCCGGCAACGATCTGGAGCGAGGGAACACAGCCAGCACGATCAGCAAAGATCGAGGTAGGGAGAAGATGAGCGTCACCCACCTAAGGGGAGATCCGCTCGGCATGGGGAAGAAACCCATGTTTCCAAATCTCCAAGAGGAGATGTCGGGCGCAAGCCTGAGGACGCTCGACATTTCCTCAATCAGAAACAAGTCAGTAAGGGGTATGACGCCAGATTCATTCTAAACAAGAAAGCTGCTCAGCGGGAGGAACAAGGTGACTCAGCCCAATCCAGACCCCCTCGGATCAACAGTGGCGCACTCAAATTCATGGTCCCTTTTAGCCAAACAATCCTGGAAGCACCTAGTCCAGGAAAGAACAAAACACCAACCATTGAACCATTTGTGGGCCTAACCGACCTGGATAATCACATAGCCACATACAAAGCTCAGATGAGTGTCCAGACCAGCTGCGAGGCTACCTGGTGCCGCTTCTTCCCTACGACACTGAAGGGGCTCGCTCTAAACTGGTTCCAGGAACTGCCCGCCGGAATCATAGCCGACTTCTCGGTACTTGAAGACCTATTCATTCATCAGTTCGTCGTCGGGAAAAGGCAGAAGAAAACAAGCCTTCGTCTAATGGCAGTCAAACAGGAGAAGAATGAGAGCCTAGCAGACTACATCAAAAGGTTCAACGAAGAATAGCTGAAAGTTTCAGACCTCCAGGACGTTGTAGCATACGCCGCCCTGATGTCTGGCCTTCAACCCGGTGGGCTGAGATGGTCTATGGCAGAGAACGAAGTAAAAACCTTCTCCGAAGCAATGAGCAGGACTCAGAGATTCATCCAAGCGACAGACATATGTCGCCACTCGGATGATGGAAGTAAGAAGAGGAAGGAAGAAGGAAATCATAAGGACCAGCCGAAATAATAGAAAACGGGAGGTCAGTCAGACAGGTTCAGCGACCATGCAATGACCCCCGATTCAGTAAAAACAGAAGAGAAATCTATCTGGATATTAAGGATAAGTCCATGCTCCCCTGCCCCCTCCCATCAGAACCTTATCCGCTCGGAGAGATAAGAGCCAGTGGTGCGAGTACCACAAAGAGTGTGGGCACACCACAAAGATTGCAGAGAACTCAAGAAGTCTCTTGATAACTTGGCGGATCAAGGAAAGCTAAACCGCTACCTAAAGCACGCAAGCGAGGAGAAAGGCAAACAGAAGGTGGGCTAGTCAAACAGTGGAGATACAGAAGGATTCATCGGGGTCATAGCAGGCGGCTTTGCGTCGGGAGGCATAACCAGCCGATCCCGCAAAGCTCACCTGTAGAGTCTCAAGCATCAAGTGCTTGACGTCCACCACCCCGCCCAAACCGCCCCGTAATGACATTTGGAGAATCCAGTCGGGCCTTTCACACACCACACGATGACCCCTTGGTGATCGAACTCAAAGTGGCCAACACAAGGGTCAAGAGAGTGCTGGTAGTTACCGGCTTATCAGCCGACATAATCACCTTGGAATGCCTTAATTAAGAAGTTGAGCTACAACGAGAAGGATGTCACCCCTCTGAACCAGCCGCTCATAGGCTTCGAGGGAAACTCAGTGCATCCAGTCGGATCTATAAAGCTACCAACTCGGATTGGGGAGAAGGATAAGGGGAGAAGCCTACCGATCGACTTCTTGGTGGTGGAAATCCCCCTACCATATAATGTTATAAAGGTTTTTTCACCATATACCCCCGACAAATTGGAAAATTCACCATATACCCTCAATGTTTCAGAAATTCACCATATACCCCTGAGTTTTCAAAACTGTTCACCATGTACCCTTTTTGCTAACGAATGTTAACTGACCGTTAGTTTTATTTACGATTTTGCTTATCCCCTAACCCTAACCCTAATGCCTAATTAACCTAATCCCCAAACACTAGCCCTAATTAACCTAACCCTAACAACTTTACCCCAACCCAGCCCCCGCCCCCACTACCTCCTCCTCCCCTACCATCCCCCCGCATGACCCTCACCCCAACCCCTTCCTTCCCTCGCCCCTCCCCCGCAAAGGCAATCCCGCACCCCCCTTCCCTTCCTCGCCCCCCCTCCCCGCAGCAACCCCCGCACCCCCTTCCTTTCATCCCCGCAACAAAGCAACCCCGCAACAACAGTTCATCAAGAACTCAAAACCTTCGGATTTCCCGTCGGACTTCTCCCAAAAAATTACCGGAATTAGATCGGGTGGTGATAATTTATTTTTTGCGGTCGGAATGTTGAGTGTGAGGCGCAAAACAGCACCAACAACACCGACAAGAAAGGAGAGAGAGAGGGAAAGTTTTGAGGGAAGAGGGAGACAAAGCAACAACGAGGAAGCAAAGCTCCGGCGAGCTAAGGAATGCCGGTGAAAGCAGCGCATGCGAGAGAGTGAGAAATCGACGGGGAAGGGGGAAGGGGGAGGGGGGAGATCGACGGGGAAGGGGAAGGGGGAGATCGACGAGGAATGGGAAGGGAAAGGAGGAGGGAGAATCGACGGGCAAGTGGAGGACGGGTAGCGGCGGCGGCGGTGGGGGGGAGGGGGGGGAGGGCTGCGGTGGTGGAGTGGAGGGGGAGGGGGTGGGGGGGGGTGGGGTGGAGTGGAGGGGAGGGGGAGGGGTGGTGGGGTGGGTGGGTTAGGGTTTGGGGGATGGGAGGATGGGTTAGGGTTTGGGTAGGGTTAGAATTAGGGTTAGTATTAGGATTAGAATTAGGGATTAGGGGTGAATGATGGCAATATTGTAAATAACATTAACGGCAACCTAACCTCCGTTAGAAAAAGGGTGTTTGGTGAACATTTTCGGAAACTTAGGGGTATATGGTGAATTTTTGAAACATTGAGGGTATATGGTGAATTTCTTGATTTGTCAGGGGTATATGGTGAAATAACCGATGTTATAATGGGTAGACCGACTCTGAACAAGGTAAAAGCTGCAATTTCCATCTACCAGCTCCTCATGCAATTCGAAACAAATGATGGTAGGGTCAGAAAAGATCCAGGGGGATCAGCAAGCAACAAGAGAGTGTTACGTCAATAGCTTGAAGAACAAGGTCGATGTCTAAGAGGACTTGAGGAAGAGAAAGCGAGAAGAGAGTCGGCCCTCAAGTGGCCTCAGGGTCTACATCACCGAAAACCCCAAGCAGTACGAGCTCCCTCAGCCAGCTGAGGATGATGAAGAAGTTATCATTAACGAGAAGCTCGGTCGGACTCTAAGGGTAGGGAAAGCCATGGACCCTCAAACAAGAGAAGAAATCATTCAAGTACTCACCGAGTACAAAGATGTCTTTGCATATGGGGCCTCAGAAATGCCAGGGCTCGACTCCAAAATCATGTGCCACGAGCTTAACATCAAAGAGGGGTTCAGGCCAATCAAACAAAAGTTGAGACATCAGGGTCCCGAGATGAACGCCGTAGCAGCTGCGAAAGTTAAAAAATTACTTGAGGCAGGCTTCATAGAGGAATGCCAGTACTCAGAATGGTTGGCCAACGTCGTATTGGTCAAAAAGTCCAGTAGAGCATGGAGGATGTGTGTGGATTTCACAGACCTGAACAAGGCCTGTCCAAAAGATAACCACCCCCTACCCAAGATCGACAGGTTGGTTGATTCAACAGCCGAGCATGCTCTCTTAAGCTTCATGGACGCAAATGCGGGGTATCACCAGATTCCAATGGCTGAACATGACTGAGTCCATACCGCCTTTGTCACAAATCAAGGGGCGTACTGCTACAAGATGATGCCATTCGGACTTAAGAATGCAGGGGCTACATATCAACGAACAGTGAACAAGATCTTCAACGACCAGTTGGGTCGAAACATTGAAGTCTATGTTGACGACATGATCATCAAAACCAAACCCAAGGGGATCACCCCTCAGACTTAAGGGAGACCCTCGAAACGCTGAGACGATTCTGTATGATGCTAAACCCGAAGAAGTGTGTCTTCGGAGTGAAAGGGGGGAAGTGCGTCGGATTTCTGGTGGATGAAAGAGGAATCGAAGCCAACCCCGATAAGATCAAAGCGGTAATGGAGATGAAGTCTCCTTGGAACGTACGAGAGGTACAACGTATAACCGGCTGCCTAGTTGCCCTCGGACGCTTCCTCTCCCAGTCAGCAGATAAGAGCATTTACTTCTTCAAGGCATTAAAAAGGAAAGAGTTCACCTGGGACGAAGAAGCCGAGCATGCTTTCTCTTCCCTAAAACCACACCTATCAACCCTCCCCAAATTAATTTCTCCTTGCTGCGGGAAATATTGTACATTTACTTGGGTGTATCAGAGTACGCACTCAGCGCTGTCCTGATAGCTGAGAGAGAAGAAAAGCAGCATCCAGTCTACTTCATAAGTCATGCCTTCCGAGGGGCGGAAGCAAAGCATAGCGAAATAGAGAAGATGGTATTCGCCCTGCTGATGGCTAGTCGAAAGCTCAAGCCCTACTTCCAAGCTCATCAAATCAAGGTCCTCACCGGACAACCCCTCAAGAAGGTAATTGAAAGCCGAAACCACTCCAGTCTGATGATCGACTATGTAACACCCCGTAATTTTCACCCTTATTTTTGGTGTTTGTTTACATTAAAATGATATTTTTCGTAAAAATAAATAATTTATTATTTAGATTATTTTGGAACGTGTTGTGAAAATGTGTATATATATTTATATGTTGTGATATATTTATATATATATATATTTATTTTAAGTTGTTAGTTATTTATTTTAAAGGTTATATTAATTTCGTTATTTGTTTAGGCGTTTAGGATGCTGTTTTGTCGCGTAGCGTTTTTGTAACGTTGTTGGACCGACTTGTGTGATGAAATGTTGCATCGCATGTGGCGTGCTAGTAGTTATCTTAGAACCATAGTGATTAGGGTATTATTCGGTATTAGATTATTACGCTAGGAATTATTTAAAATACTTTTTAAATGAAATTATTGACGAAATTTGACATGAATATACTTGATGCATGCTGTGTGATTACTGTAAAGAGAAAAATAATTTTCTTATGATTTTTGGTATTTATTTGATTTAATTGGTGTTTTGTGCGTTTTTGGCTAAATTGCATAATAATTATTAAACGGATGTTAAAATTGCTGAAATTATTTTTATTAGATCATGTTGTATGTGTAGTATGTATTCCATGCCTTAGAATAATTTTTTCCTACTGTGTACGGGTTTATTTAATTGATATATCTGTTTTTACAATTTCATTTCTGTCAGTATATAAATCATGAAAATTATTTCTGGAGGCTAAAAAAATCATTTCTTTGTATAATATGTATTTACCTGAGTTTATGCATGTTGTGTAAATTTTTGGTAATTTTTGGGCGTTTATTTATATTTTTAGTTATTATATTGGCTTTATTGAGTAATCTGTATATTAACTTTTAAAATTACTTTTGGAGTCTGAAAATTATAAATAAAAATTTTACCATGTCAGTAGAGCCATTAGGGTCATATGATAATTTTTGTGTGATTTTACTGCTCGAACTTATTAGTTTAATAATTATTATTGGGTTTTTGTTGTGAAATTGAGGATACACTTTTAAATTATTTGAGGGCTTGTTAATCAGAAATAATTTTCAATCTATTATGTTCTTGGTTGCTGATGTTCAGTAGGTTGCAGTAAGTATTTTTGGATATCTTTATGTTTATGTTTGATTTATGAAAGAAAATGATTAATTGTTACTACTCTTTTAATGAATAAGTTTTGGAGTTAATTGGTGATGTACATTTGATTGAATTGTTGGTGCTGTAAAAACTAGTTTAATATCATTGTTGATGTTTAGAGATATTCAAGTGTTTATTGTGGGAGACATTTGTTGAAAGCTTGTAAGTTATTAATTTTGAGGAATTATGAAGAGTTGTTTTGATGAATTATGGGTATAAGGCCGGGTGGCATCTCTTTTGATGAATATTTTTAAGATGAATGATACTTTGATGATATGCATGATTTTATTTTGAGATAAGAATATCCGGTGGGATAGATGTAGTCCCCGGTGAAGAACATGCCAACCACCTGGTTTGCGAACTAGGGGTACACCTGGGTTAATTGTTGTCGTCCGAGAGGTCAGGGAGTTCTGCGTGTTCTACCCTGCATCGGGAGTTTGGCCATTCTTAGACACAGGCAGTGGGGAACGTAAGTCCATAGACTGACCTGGAGATTGCGATCTGACAAACCTTAGGAAGTGAATTGCGATTCACTGGCGTTCGATTTCTGACTCAATAACTTGTTGTATTCTTGATTTATTATTATTTATGTATTCTAGATTTTATTCACTCACTATATCTTGTTTATTTATTATTGATGATCACTTGTATTACCTATGAGCTTTATGGTTTTTAGATGCATGTTATTGTTATAATGATTGTATGATTTCCTTTCTTATTAATCTATCTCTGAATCGTACTTTGATTGTTTTTGTTCTGGGAGAACTGCTAGTTACTCCCCACTGATTGTGGATATTTGCTGTATATTTTGCAGGTTTTGTTGATGGGAATTTTCTTTGATTTTGGGCTCGGGTTGAGATGCGAGAAATAATCTATTAGGGGTTTTAGTTCTAGACTTCTCTTTAGTTTGAGATAGTTTTCTCATTTCGGTTTTAATCTAAGCAATTAATTTACTTATAGTACTTACTTATGTTTGTTTTTATCACTTAGTTATTTAAACAATATTCTTGTAGTAGTGACATTCCCAGAAGACGAGGTTTCCGCCATCGTCCTATTAATACTATTATTATTTCTTTCTTTTCCGCTTTGAAATTCTGGGGTGTTACAGACTAGGCAGACCAGCTCGCTGAATTTGGGCTGGAATATGAACCAAGGCGAGCAATCAAGGCTCAAGCATTGGCATATTTTATCACTGAGTGCACTACCAGGCCTCCAGTCGGTGAACAAGATGGTTGGGTGTTGCAGGTAGACGACTCATCCACCAAAACAGGGTGTAGAGCTGGTCTGGTAATCAAGCCTCCTACCGGAGAAAATATGGAATATGCCATCAAGTTTGAGTTCTTGGGATCTAACAATGAAGCCAAGTACGAAGCCCTCATCCTCGGACTTCAAATATGCGTCTTGGCCGGAGCCACGGTAGTCAAGGCAAAATTCGACTCACAACTCATAGTGGGTCAGGTATCAGGCGAATATGAAGCCAAGGAAGACAACATGAGAATGTACTTGGCTAAAACCCAGGAATTCATCAAAAAGTGTCCCAATTCAGCATCACCAACATACCCCGGTCGGAGAACCAACAGGCCGATGCACTGGCTCAGATGGCGAGTTAAGCAGAAGGATCCACTCCTCGGACCATCATATGAGAGGTACTACATCAACCAAACATTAACGCCAAAGAACAATTGGTGCTGAATAGGACATCCACATGGATGGAAGAAGTGGCCAGATATCTTAAGGATGAATTATTGCCCGAGGATCACAAATAAGCCGAGAGAATCAAGCACAAATCAGGGTGGTTCCTGTGGCACGAAGACCAGCTCTACAAAAAGTCCTTCACCCAACCTGTGCTCAAGTGTGTGACCACAGAGAAAGGGGACTACATCCTAAGGGAAATCCACCAAGGAGCATGTGGAAGTCACCAAGGGGGAAGGAACATTGCGGGAAAAGCTCTAAGAGCCGGTTACTACTGGTCGACTCTGAAATCAGATGCACAAGAGCTAGTCAAGAGGTTCCCCTCATGCCAGACCCACTCGGACATCCCCCCGAACACCCACCACTCCTCTGACAACAATCCAAGCAGTCTTGCCATTCGAGAAATGGGGGATGGACCTCCTCGGACCATTCCCCCAGCATCTGGTCAGCGGAAGTTCTTAATAGTCACCATCAACTATTTCACTAAGTGGACAGAGGCCGAGCCACTCTCCTCAATAACCGACAAGCAAGTACAGGCATTCATATGGAGGAACATCATCACCAGGTTCGGCGTGCCGAGGGGCACTGGTATCTGACAATGGGCGACAATTCAATAGTGGCCCCACTCAGGATTATTGTGCTTGCTTCGGAATACAGACTAAGTTCTCCACGGTATCAAGGCCGCAGACCAGTGGACAAGCCGAGTCGGCTAACAAGATCATCCTCAAGGGAATCAAAAAATCCCTAGAAGATGCTAAGGGAGCATGGGTTGATGACCTACTTGGGGTCCTCTAGTTGGCTCGGACCACCACCAAAGAAGCAATAGGACATTCTCCGTTCAGTTTAGTATATGGGAGTGAGGCGTTCTTCCCAGTGGAGGTCGGCGTCCCCTCACCTCGACTGACCTTCTATGAGTTTGAAAAGAACGAAGAAGAGAAACCCGTCAACTTGGACCTACTGCAAGAAACTAGGGGCAACGCATTGTTGAAATCCATTTGGTACAAGCAACGAATTACTCGGCAATTCAACCGTCGAGTCAAGGCCATGCCAATTCAGCTCGGCGACTGGGTAGTTCGGAAAGTTGAGGCCACAAGACTTTCACACCTCAAAGGGAAATTGGGACTGCCCTTACAAGGTGACAGAAGTAATCAAACCCGGCACGTTCCGACCGGAGTCCCCCGAAGGTGTACCCCTGACCCGACCCTGGAATGCAGACAATATGAAAAGATTCTATGTATAATGTTTGTTACTCGCAATAGGGGCATATATAATAGCTGAGCAGCAACTTGTAGCTAGTTCAGCATATTTTGTAACGAGTCAGAGTACTAGACTTAACCAGTTTAAATAGTTCGACATTTACTGTAATTAATCAAAATCGATGACTTAACCAGTCCGATATTTTTTGTAACTAATCAAAGTTGATGACTTAACCAGTCGCAAAGACTTAACTAGTCAACAAATTCTCCAGCAAAAGACTTAACTAGTTGGATGGCTAAGACTTAACCTGTCGAAAATGAGCATATAACTTAGCCAAATTCAAAGGCTTAACAAGTATTTATAGCTTAATCGGTTATTCAATGAAAGGAAGATGTCAGACAAAGCAAGTGAGTCGGACAATATTGCAAATAACAAACACCAGAAATGAAGAAACAAAGGGCATTTCATTAAACTGACCAGTCATATTACAAAGGCGAGCCATTACAAGAGTTGGCAGAAAAAGGTAGATGACGACTAAGTACACTCAAGAAAGCAAGAAACCAGTCAGCATCACTCGGCAAGAAATAAAGAAAGACAACAGAAATGCACTAACCTTAGGCATGGCAGGAACCTGCATCGTTTCGGCCTTAATCTCGGCCTTGATCCTGGCTGCCCTCATTGCCACGCTGCTTAGTTTATCTGCCATATCTGGATCAGATTCGATCAAATACGCTCGGGCAGAGGCTGCAAACAAACAAAAAGTTACTCAAAAGACTAAGTACGAAAGCAAAGGCGACTGCAAATCGAAGACCACCCCTCGGCAAATTACCCTTTGGAAAGGTCCGGCTCAAACCCATAGCAGAAAGGAAATGATCATTTTTGAATAAATGGCAGCTGGGCAGCCAGTTGCTCGCTATAAAAACTTCACCCCCTCGGACTATCTTAGACTCGGTTTGTATGTAGCAAGCTGCTACACCCTCCTCGTTTGTAAGGTCAGGGACTCGAAAATTCAGTCCAAAGTTGGGCTCGACGCTCGGTCGCACCAACGGGACTTCCCATTCACCGCCAAAATAAACAAAGGCAAATTCCCTTCGAAAGCCTTTATGAGAAGTAGGGAGATCAAGAACTGTTCGGTAACCCTTTCGGACCTGAAAGCACCACCATCCGGGCCCGTTCTCTCCCGCCATCATCTCCACCAATTTATACATGTGCCATCATAGGGTAAGGGTCGGCTGAACACTCATAATCTCACAAAGAGCCTGAACAGCTATGATCTCCCCCCCAAGAGTTGGGAGAAATTTGGCTAAGTGTCAAATTATACGCATTTAGAAGCTCCTTGACAAAAGGGGTCAAAGGAAATCGAAGCCCCATTTCCATAGCCTTGTAATAGACAGCAGTACATCTGGGAGGCGGGGACAGAATGGTGTGGAACGCCTCCAGTCGGACCAGGTGGAAAAGATCCTTTATTTGAAATTTTGACGGCTTGACCTCGGGGATCATCCATCAAAGCCTTGATCAATGAAGGGAGAGGGAAGCAAGTACCCGGACCTCCTTTCGGATCCAAGTCGGGGTAGTCCAACTGACCAAAAGTTGATGTCTCCTCCTCGTCCCTCGGCATAGCTACCCTGACTACACCATCAGATACATACTTATCTAACTCCTCGAGGAGGAATAGGCTAGGGACACCTCCCAAGGATAGGAAACGATGCCCACGGCCTCCTCCTCCACTGGCGACGAAGGACTCGGAAGAGAGACGATATCGGGGACAGACGAGGGGTCAGGGCAACTTATTACTCGACACCAACGTTATTCCCATCCCCCTCACTTCCTCGGACAATTTATAGGGAGGTGAGGTCGGGGGTGTCACCAACTCGGACGAATCTCCCATTATTTATAGACAAGGGAGTCGGCCGAGGTTATTGAAAGAAAAGAAAGAAAACTTAAAAGAAAGTCAGGAGCGTACCTGGTCGGACGAAAACTGGGGAAGACTAAATTTGAAATTTGAGAGAATTTGAACATTTTTGAGAGAGGGGAAGTTGAGAAATGAGCAAATGATCCTCATTTCTCTCTCCTCCCTCATATATATAGGCGCATCTAGGAGAAAGTGCAACGACAACCTCCTCGCGTCGCCTTAATGAGCTTTTTGGGAGGCCCAAGTGGACCAATTCAACCCAAAGGCCATAGCCCAAGAAAGACGAAACGTTAGAAAACACCCAACAGTGCCCAGTCAGCTCGACACTAAGTGGGACCCTAAAGTCCCAAGTGTTCGAGATTGCCATGTGGCATTTAGGGTCGGATACACCCGCTCGGACAAGGTAACCGTTGCCTCTTCATCTGATGAAAACATCAGCACCAACCGGCACCCACTCGGACAGCATGAGATTCATTAACTCCTCAACCGAGTGGCGTCCAACCCACTCGGACAATAGGAGACCTTGTCTCCTTTACCGAGCCATATCCATACTTAGCCAAATATGGCTAAGTACCAATTGGCACCCACTCGGACAGCATGGAGTTCATTAACTCCTTATCCGAGTGGCATCCAACCCACTCGAACAATAGGAGACCCTCTCTCCTTTGTCCAGTCACTTCCCTACTTAGCCAAATATGGCTAAGTACCAATTGGCATCACTAGTAGAATAAAAGTTAATTCCGGCGGTCATTAAGTGGCCTGTTGTTGTGGTTTTAGTTGCGCCGCAATTCAGGGAGCATCAATAGGTAATTACCTATTGCTGCGGTTTTTAACGCAGCAATAGAACAACCTATTGTTGCTGTTCCTACCCAAAACAGTAGCAACAATATATACTGGTACAGGTAAAAAAAAATTATTTTTTTTGCTCTTTGCCATCAAATTTGAAAGGAAAAAATGCAAGAAGAAAATAAAACACTACAAATTGAAATTAACGACAAGAATGCTTATACAAAAACATAAAAGATACCAAAAATCAACATATATTTTAAAAAAAAAACGATACAAAAGAAAAATATGACGTCAATAACAAAAAATCAGAAACCATATCATATTGATTCTTAACAAACAAAAATGAAGAAAATCCAAAAAAAACTAAAATATCACTACCCTAGCCATTAGATCTAATAAATAAAAATAATATCGATCTACAAAAGAGAAAAAAAAAAGAACCAAAAAAAAAAACAAGAACAATAAAGCCCGACAAACACTTTTATGGAGATTGGAGAACAAGAACAGTACATAACTTCTTGCGGTCGACGAACATCAAGCAAATATATCATACCAATGGCGCCAAAGTTTTTGGAGATTGAAGTTTGAGATTGAAGTTTTTGGAGCAACAACAATGGAATCGAAGTCGCAGGGGAAGTATAACTTTGGAAGACAGTCATCAATGGCGCCGGAACGTAAGGTTGATTGTTCGGATACGGGGTCGGGCTTCTTGCGATCAAGGCTGGGCTACGGACATCAGGCTGCTAGAGGATGTGCGACGAGTGTGGGCTTCTTGCGGTCGAGGATGGGCGACGAGTGCGAGCTTCTTGCGGTCGACTCGAGGCTGTTGAAACCAGATCTGGAGTCAGCGAGATCATGAAGGAACCAGATTTTGTTTGCATTCTGGTGAAGGAAGAGGGGTTATAGGGAATGAAGAGCGAGAGGAGGGAACGTAAAGGATCTGTGAGGTGAGCGTGAAATATCGAGAGGAGTGAAAATGAAGTGAGAGAGGGTGCGAAGAAGGGTCAGTGAGTTATGAGGGAATGGAAACGGCGCCCAATAACTAATAAGGCTCAACTACAAAAAAAACCCTAATGACCCTATTGTTGCGGTTTCTTCTTGAAACTACAGCAATAGATTAAAATATTATTAGAAAAATTATATTTTAATCTATTGCTGTTGTTCTAGGTGGAAACCGCAGCAATAGATCTGGTCAAAATAGTCAACAAATTTCGAAAAAATTCCCGTTAACATCTATTGCTGCGGTTTCCACCCACACCCGCAGCAATAGGTAAATTTAGATTTTTCCTTTTCTTTTGTCGCAGTTTATTGTTGCGTATTTGTAAAACCGCCGCAATTCAACCGCCGCAATTAACATTTATTCTACTAGTGCACCCACTCGGACAACATGGGGCTCACTAGCCCCTCATCCGAGTGGCGTCCAACCCACTCAGACAATAGGAGACCCTCTCTCCTTTGCCGAGTCACTTCCATACTTAGCCAAATATGGCTAAGTACCAATTGGCACCCACTAGGACAGCATGGGTCTCATTAGCCCCTCATTCGAGTGGCGTCCAACCCACTCGGACAATAGGAGACCCTCTCTCCTTTGCCGAGTCACTTCCATACATAGCCAAATATGGCTAAGTACCAATTGGCACCCACTCGGACAACATACGGCTCATTAGCTCCTCATCCGAGTGGCGTCCGACCCACTCGGACAATAGGAGACCTTCTCTCCTTTGCCGAGCCACTTCCATACTTAGCCAAATATGGCTAAGAACCAATTGGCACGCACGCGGATAGCATGGGGCTCATTTGCCTCTCATTCGAGTGGCGTCCAACCCACTCGGCCAATAGGAGACCATTTCTCCTTTGCCGAGTCACTTCTATACTTAGCCAAATATGGCTAAGTACTGATTGGTACCCACTCGGACAGCATAGAGTTCATTAGCCTCTTATCCTAGTGGCGTCCAACCCACTCGGCCAATAGGAGACCATCTCTCCTTTGCTGAGTCACTTCCATACTTAGCCAAATATGGCTAAGTATCAATTGGCACTCACTTAGACAACATGGGGATCATTAGCCTTTCATCCGAGTGGCGTCCAACCCACTCGGCCAATAGGAGACCCTCTCTTCTTTGCTGAGTCACTTCCATACTTAGCTAAGTACCAATGGGCACCCACTCGGACAGCATGGAGCTCAGTAGCCCCTCATCCGAGTGGTGTCCAACCCACTCGGTCAATAGGAGACCCTCTCTCCTTTGCCGAGTCACTTCCATACTTAACCAAATATGGCTAAGTACCAATTGGTACCCACTCGGACAGCGTGGGGCTCACTAGCCTCTCATCCGAGTGGCGTCCGATCCGCTCAACTAGACGAAAACCCAGCAAAGAAAAGTCGGTCGGCCTAGGAGAGTCTTGCAAGGCTCAAAGGTTCCTATACTGCCACAGATGCACGCCACTAGGTGGGACCGCAATGTTCCCACCTCAATGGCGTGGGGCTAATTGTTTGGGCTCAATAAAGGGCCAGCCCAATATCTATGCCACATCATCAGATTTTTCCAGACAGGTGGCACAGTGGGTCCCACCTAGGAGTTGACCTAGCTCCAGGTTGTCTAGGGATCCACAGATGGGGCTGGAAAGGCTAATTGCCTGAAAAGGCAACATAGCCATTGATACCAAGAAAGCCCATCCCATCAATGTTGCCTATCTGGGAATTCGCAATACTATAAATACCAACTGTCTCATCAATGAGCATGTATTGAATTCTCACCTAACAAACTAGAGCATCTCATTCTAGACTCTATCTCGCTACCTCAATCATCTACTGACTTGAGCGTTAGAGGGGCGATCCCGAAAACACCCACGGGGTAGTCTAACCTTCTTTTTCAGAATTTCGGCGTACAGATAACGGAGCTCAGGCGAACGTCCTTGGGGGCCCACATCAAATCTCTCAACCTATTACAATTCTTAATTTCTTAGCAGAAACAATTTGTATAATGTCAAATAATTATCATTATCTTCGTTTCTTTTTATCATTTTTCAATAAATATAGTATCATTTTGTTAAGCATATGTGTCATTTTAAAAGTACTTAGTCCCATTTCAGTACTACTTTAATTTCCCATATTTTTCATCCTTTATTTTCAAAAGCACACACTGCCACCTCCACCATCCTTTACCACCACCGAAACCTGACACCACCACACCAATAAAACCCAACCACACCACCACCACCATGTGATGGTCAGTAGCACAGTACACTTCACGAGGGTCAGCAGCACCGAAACATTTACCATCTCTCTCTTTGTCTCTCTCTTCATCTTGCCGGTCGTCACTACTAAAACACTACTTTCAATATTTAGCATCTCCATTGTGATATGGGAGTAATATGAGAAGCCAGAATTGGCGCCAATAGTTGTTATAGTTGTTAGTTAGTAAGTTCAGTTAGTTCAGCTTAGTTGTTAGTTAGTTAGTTCAGCTTGTTACATCAGTTAGTTAGTTCTAACTGATTTAAAGTTCTGTTGTAAGAGTACTATATATAGTACCTTGAGCTGTAATAAACAAATCATCAAAGAAATTAATGAAACACATATCCCATCTTTCTATCTGAATTCCCTCTCTATTTCTCTTTCTATTTCTCTTCTCTGTCTCTAATTTCTGATTCTTTCTATCTCTCTATCTCTTCTACATTCTGTTTTCTCTCAATAGTTCATAACTGAACTAATATCCAGCAGTTGAGCTTAGCTCCTGCATCAATGGTATCAGAGCCAATCTGCTGCTCACTCATATTCAGACGCCATTGTTGAATTCTTCAGCTCAAAGGTGTTTGTTAAAAAATCAGAGTGAAAACCCAGACGAATTTTTTCTTGAAATTGTTACTGAAACTGGAATTCTAGCCCCATTATCTCGAGCAATATCTAAGAAATTCCAAAAATT
The DNA here is from genome assembly GCA_947646795.1 of Beta lomatogona. Classification (NCBI taxonomy): domain Eukaryota; kingdom Viridiplantae; phylum Streptophyta; class Magnoliopsida; order Caryophyllales; family Amaranthaceae; genus Beta; species Beta lomatogona. The sequence goes on from CANSNZ010001150.1 coordinate 1,181,422, forward strand.
CCTTGGATTCTTGAACTAGTAAATCAAGAATTTGGAGAAATCTCTGTTTCCAACCACAAGAACTCAGCTAACTAGTTGATTTAAATGTTGCCCAACAAGTGTTCGATAAAATGCCTGAAAGAATTCTTCAAGAGAAATTTCATCAAGAAAACATAAATTGTTGAATACCCATTACTTTCAAAGTGAAACAACATTTTCCACGTTGCTGCTGAGCCTGCCATGGAAGAACAATGCAAGAATGGTGGTTTTCCTTGGTATGTTCCAAATCATAGACTTAAAGTAGTTTTAGCTACAAAGTTTAATGAGTTGTGCCAATTAAGTACTCTTGAGTCATACATTGAGGAGCATGAGGATTTGTTGAATGTTATGTTACATCGAGATGTCGAAATTCCCAATTTTTACCTTATTGATTGCTTTGTGAAAGGTCTAAAATCTGATTTAAGGGATTTTGTAAGATCTTGGAAATTTACTTCAGTAAGTGATGCCATGGAGTATGCAACGAATAGAGTTATGAGTTTGTCTACTACAAAAATAAATGAGTCTTCCACTGAATTTGAGTATGAGAGATGTGAACAAAACACTATTGGGTGTGAATATGTTAAGGTGCAAGATTCTTATGAAGTTGTGGAATGTATGGAGGGTTAGATTCCCATTGTGAAAGAAATTGTAGGATGTATTGAAATTGTGGAAAATAAGGAAGTAATTGAAGTTCTGGAAAGTGACAAAAATGTGGAAGATGTTAGGTCTGTAAAAAATAATGTGAAGGAAGATCATGCACAATTGGTTATGCCACACTCATCACCTCTTATACAATTAGACTCTATGATCTTTCGAGAAATAGATTCTAAGAATCTAGGTAAGGAAATGATAGAAGATATGGCTGACCAACTTTTAGCTTTGGAAAGAAAAACTCAACAGGTTTTGGGGCAAGTTATGATTCTAGCAAGAGTTAGGCCCCCTCTTAAGCCTCCATCAAAATTTCAAGATTGGTACACAACACTGTTTTGTGGGTACTTGTATTTGGGTGTTTGTGTTGTTGTCGTGTTTGACCCAGGTGGATTAAGGTTCAAATGGTTCTTGCCGCTGCTGTATTTGTCATTGCTACTGTGGGCAAGGTGGCTTATTAGTTACAACTGCCAGCAGGATCACATATTCATAATGTGTTCCATGTATCCTAGCTCAAGAAATTTCAAGGACAATTGCCTGCTGCTGCTCATATTCCTACCTGGCTACAAGGGGCTGTCAAGGATGAATTACAGCCTGAAGCTATTCTGGACACCAAATCAGTTCAGCACTCTACTCAATCTCTTATTCATTATTTGGTTCAATGGAAAGGTTGCCCCAGTTTTGAAGCTACATGGGTACCTGCTACTGATTTCCAAGCTCATTTCCCTTCTTTTCCTATTCCATCATTGACTTGAGGACAAGTCTATGTTTAGGTTTGGGTTCTTATGTTGTTTTTGTGTTCGACCCCGGAGGCAGAAGGTTGGTAATTGCTTTCGCTGCCGTACTGGACAAGCTTGTTATATTTGGCAATGCATGCAGAATTACTGCCTGTTGCATCCTGCAAAGCAGTATCATTTCAGCTTCGAGATTCAGCTTCAATACTTGATTTACTGGACAGGATTTCTTATTCATGAAGCTACCTGGGAGAGTGCTGCTGCTATTACAGCTCAGTTCCCTAGTTTTGTAACAGAGACTTGAGGGCAAGTCTCTTATAAGGGGGGAAGTATGATATGGGAGTAATATGAGAAGCCAGAATTGGCGCCAATAGTTGTTATAGTTGTTAGTTAGTAAGTTCAGTTAGTTCAGCTTAATTGTTAGTTAGTTAGTTCAGCTTGCATCAGTTAGTTAGTTCTAACTGATTTAAAGTTCTGTTGTAAGAGTACTATATATAGTACCTTGAGCTGTAATAAACAAATCATCAAAGAAATTAATGAAACACATATCCCATCTTTCTATCTGAATTCCCTCTCTATTTCTCTTTCTATTTCTCTTCTCTGTCTCTAATTTCTGATTCTTTCTATCTCTCTATCTCTTCTACATTCTGTTTTCTCTCAATAGTTCATAACTGAACTAATATCCAGCAGTTGAGCTTAGCTCCTGCATCACATTGATCGTTCAATTACCATGTATTTTCTCTCTCCGCATCACAGAGGATCTCCTTTCGCACCATCCCTGGTCTCACCATGACGAATTATGGCGTTTTGATCAACGAATTCTGGCAAGCGAAGGAAGAATTCAGGCAAGCAATTGAAATATGGCGTTTCGATTCGATGCTTCCGTTTCAGAGAACAACGACGAATTCAGGCAAATGATTGAAGTTCCTCGTCAATTCAACGATTTTCTCATGCAAGCAATTGAAATTCTTCGTCAGTTCAACGGTTTTCTCAGGCAAGCAATTAAAATTTCTTGTCAATTCAGCGATTCAACGACGAATTTCGGCAAGCAATTGAGATTTCGCCCACAACTCCGTCATTCTCATCCGACTTAGCTTGCTCGCTCGATCGTGGATTTTTCTGAGATAAATCGGAAGATCTTGAAGTTTTTCGAGGTGGAGATAGGGAAGATAAAGGCGAGGAGAAGGAGGAGGAGGAGGAGAGAGAGAGACCAGAGGTTTTAGGGACGAAGGAAGTTTGGAAGATAAAGGTGGGTGTTATTTCACACGTGTGGGTCATTGTTACACCATAACCTTAAATTGTAACATGTTACATTAGAGGGACTCTTACTAATTTAATAGAACATACAAATCTTCAACTGTACTTATTTACTAAATTCTTGTTCACATTGTGTTATGTTCTTTTTTTTATAGTATATAATGAAATAAAAGAACATACCTTTTAAATTAAAAGAACACACGAATTCTGAACTTTACTTTTTAATTTCTTGTTAAATAACTTCATACAGTTATTTTATTTTTGTATGTAGTAGGAGAGAAGTGAATCTAAGCTGTAATGAAAAAAACATATAGTTCAAAATCAAAGAAAAGTTGCACATATCCTAAACTGCATGCACCTGCTTTCTAATTTGTGCATGCTTTTTACATTACAACCTATGTTCTTTTCTAAGTGAAAATTAGTCATGTTCTTTACTTTTGAACTGTATGTTCTTATTACCCAAACTAGTTGCTAAAAGAAGTCCACGTTCTTTAGAAGTTTTTATATCGAATGCACACTAAACATTGCACACTCACGTATATAAACCATGCTTTGTCTTTTAAAGGATTTTTATAACAGGTTCTCTATAAAAACAGATACAGAAAAAAAGTGTAAACAAAATAAAAATTGTCGGATTCCCCCAACTTGAAGAAAATACTAGCGGAACTGCGTAAGCCATGAGCTCATCATAAATTCCTTTTGAGACATTGCTTTGTCGGATTCTTACATAAACAATGAAGCCTAGACTAGTCTTATCTACCTAATAGTAGTACTTACGTCGTGTATTGTGCAAACTGCAAAGTACACTTTCCTTAAATTTTGTTAAGACTCCTACTATGCAACATTTCAATAGATGACTTTAGTTTAGGAATAACCAATACACTTCAAAGATATCAAATCATAATGTATCAAATTTCTCATAAAACGTTATTCTTCACAAACATCCTTGTATACTTCAAATCTCCTCTTGAAAATGCAGAATCATATCCCATTCAGTTTTAGGTAGCTTGCATTGTCAAGCAATATGATGATCTTGTTGTACTTGAATATCTTGATCATCCAACAAATCTTTCTTCTTTGCCATCTCCTTCTCCTTCTCAAGCAAGTAAATTCGCTCTGCTTCAGGGATCGCTAGTATGATCGTATGCACCATGGAATTCAACTCCTCGATTCTTTCGATGAGCCTGTCGTTGGTGAACATGCCTGCCAACACACTTTGAATTGTTTTCCAACTCTCTATCACTGGCATTGATATTATAATTGCAGATCCTATGCTTCCCCAAGCTATTGCTATGATTGCCCAAACAGTGAAATACTTCAAACTAAACTCCCCTGCATTAAGATAGATAGAGTTAACTTACAAGAGTATTAGCTTTGAGAAAAGAGTAATACTTCTATCATTCTGTCAAATGGTCTTATTAGAAGATACCTTCAGAACAAAGATTATATATAAACTTAAATGTGGTATTAGTAAATCAACACAAATTGAAGAGCAAGACTAGTTATTTACCTGCAGGGAGGCTAAGAGCAGGCCATAGAATAACAATCACAACAGTAAATACGATACCCCATCTAATAATCCATGTCTTAGCCTTCTTAAGTTTCTCCTCCTCAAACTCTTCGGAACAAAGCTCACTCTTATCTTTTTCAACCATACTAATCTTCTTAGTAGTATCCCATTCATAATTTTGAGGCCATAAGAAGCTACAAATAGCATGAATCCCTCCACCACTAAGTATAGACACCAAGTTCCCTGCAAGCATAGGGGCATTTCTGCCTGTTGTATCAAGATTCACCCTTCCATACTCGATCTTTGTCACTGACACCCAAGTGATCACACCTAAAACACTGCCAATAGTTGGTCCGAGGATGGCTCCTAGGGAGTTCGCCTTACTCCAGAGCAAGGAGAATGCGATGGGCATAACCGCTGAACCAACAAAAACTCCCATGGCTAAGTACATCCAACCTAGTGAAACCCCTGCTTTGTTTAGTATCACTGCTAGTACTCCCATGAAACACCCAAATGCTAGGATTACTATTCTTGAAACTTTGAGGATTTGCTTTCCTGTTGCATTGGGGTTTATGTAAGTTCTATAGATGTCATATGTGCATAGTGATGAGACTGCTATCAACTCGGCTGATCCTGCAGATGTTACAGCCCTGACCAGCATAAATATGGTAGCCTATGATCAGTTTCTTGACTATGAGACAGTAAACGAAACTTTTGGTGAAAGTAATACATTAACAGCAATATTTAGACAATTTGAGATTGAAGTCTGTTATACTTGATCAGCTACTCACATGAAAAGCATAGTGAGGAGTAAAATGGATCCTGATGTACCCATCAAAGCAACAGCGGTAGCAGGAGGAACAAGACCATGGATAGCTTCACTTGCAGTTATAGGCAAATCTAGTGCAAGCGCGCTAATCCCCAGTGAGGTTGCCAAAGAGAATGGCACAGCAAACCACAGCAAACCACCCAACAGATAGCCCTTGTGTGTTGATGAAGGCCTTGCAGCTATTGCGCTAACCCAGTATCCCTACAACATCATTATGATTTAAGCTGCAATATCAGCATTATTGTTTCATATGTATCTTACATGCCGCAAAATAGTGTTCAGTTGAAAGGGGCCATAAAGGGTAATATGAGCCGGTTAAAATTTTAACTTGCTGGATTTAGAAAGTAACCTATTATTTTGTGGAAGCGTCTAAAAGAAACAACTTATCTTTTACCAGATCGTTAGATCTAGTCGAACCACTAAGATTATATTTGTATTGCTAGCTCTTAAGCATCTTTGTACAACTTTTGAGATTTTTTTTGTGTAATTTTTAATAGACAACTTATTCTTGTAACTTATACTGCTTTTTGTTTAACTAACAGTGGTCAGATTCTCTGATACAAGAACTGTGAAAAGTGAAATGTACTAGCCTTTTATTTAGGGACATAACAATTAGCAAAGTACATATGATGGTAAAGCTTACATTGTCAACAAAAACAGTCCCAAAGTTCCCCACAATGTTGATGATCCCAAAAATCAGTCCACCGGAGCTCAACATAGTAAGGTAAGATCCTTTGTAATTCCCATCCACCGGACCACAAGATTGCCCGGCATGAGAAACAGGCTCCATACATACTCTTGATCTGCTCGAAACTTCTTTGAGGCGTTCATATATTACAGCAGGGCTACCTAGTTCACTGCTTGCGGTGTACACTAGGAAAACAAAAATCACCAGCACTACATGCACTGCGAATTCTCACCAACAAAAAAATTTATTTATCTGTTAATATACCAATGTTGCTGACATATGCTAGTAGAATATGGAAAGTCATATTGTATAGCTTACACATGTTAGGGGTGAACTTCCCTAAATGTTGCTAAAAACTTGTACAGTCATTTGTTGGGATTTAGTTCTTGGTGCCATTGCTATGTATATTAAGTTATTAACCCTACTTCCTTTGTTTCACAAAAAGTGCAACATTTTAATTTGACTTTCATAGTCTTCAATGCACCACATCATTACATCGGCCATTAACATGGTCAAAATGGCCTTACAAGGCAAAAGTGTGTGCAATATTTGTAAAACAGAGGTAGTATTTGCTATAACTATACTGCTATGAATCGATACATAAAATAAAAATAGATTTTTTTTTTTTTTTGAAAGTGTAGTGTACCGATCACTGAATGTATATAGCTCGCAAGAAACGTGGCCTTGAGTCCTCCGGCGAGTGTATAGATAACAACACCAAGAGGTATCAGAAAACTAGCAGCATATAGATTTACTCCAGTAAGTGCATTTACAACAGCAGAACCTCCTAGGAGAAGCATTGCTGTGACTATGATGTTTGTCAGGAAACAGAATGTTAGAAATATGATGTGTGCAGCTGTTCCCCATCTGTGAAATTGTAAAAAGAGAAAATTGAAAGATTTAAAGTATGACATTTTTTTAAAGATCAATAGCAGAAAATCATAGTTTCATGTTATGGAATTATCACAGACTTACAGTAGTATATGTTATGGTTACATACCTAGCTTTCACAATTTCACAGACTGTATGAGCATGGGGAGCTTTTCTTTTGATTTCTATTGCAATTATTCCAAACAAGATTACCTGTCAACCGTATAAAAAAAAAATCAAATTTCTATAATGAAAACAAGATTATAATTCTATGTTGACTCTACACTATTCACATACATATTTGTTTTACTAAGATAATAAAACAGATGTTATTATCTAATCTAAAATATCAATGGATTTGTTTCAAAAATCAACTTTTATAAAGTAAACTAATCAATGTATAGTCAAAGTTGTGTTGGCAAACATCAATATCAAAGTTAAAAACTAAAAACAACAATAGAAGTATTATGTTGCTAGGATTATGGATTAGGCAATAGACACACTGTTACTAATAACTATGATATGCAAAATAGTTCATAATATAGTGACATCTTTGAGTAATAGTGAAGAAAGTAGGGAGTATACTACCCAAACCATCCCTCAAATTTTCCGCAAAATCCCCAAAATACCTTCTTTACCCAAGATTACAATTACAAATTAGGGAATCAGATCACAGTCATGAATTAGGTAATCTTAAAGAAAGAAAAGGAAAGATAAACATGCCTGGATAGTAGCACCACTGGCGTACCAAAATGGACCACTAATACCATACTGCCAAGCGACATTTGAACTTTGCAAGATTGTGGCAGCCCATGTCCACTGCAAAACAATAATGGAATTTCTTATCTTATTTTTTTCTGTTAGGGAATTATTATGGAATTAGGCAATTAGCCAAAAGCAACCTTGGAACAATTGAAAACAACGAAAAAAGGCACTGTACATATAATACCTGTGAAACAATAACACTGGCAATGAGTCCAGTTTTTACTGATCTACCAGCAGTGTTAAACCATTCAGACGTGTGACGGGAACCAACGTATCGTTTCTCGAGCCATACCTACATAGATACCTTCCCAAAAATAAGTGTTGCAGTAACGCAATGAAGCATTAACGACCAGTTTGGTAGGCAACAATTAACTTTGGTAATTGTAATGAGCTTAAGTGTAATTTTGGAACATAATGTAACGAGAACATAACTTCATTTCCATTATTGTGTATTTGTGTTTTTCTTTACAGGTCTCACTACCACATATTGACATATACATTATCATAAACATCGACATGGCAAAAATTACACTGACATTCATTACCGCTGTCCTTCAAGTCTAGGAGTCTAGAATGAGCGCACACATGAGAGATTAGAACACTATACAAAAAAAAACTAGGATACATTCAGATAAACCAAATTCAATTGAATACAACTAACAACACTATACACGTATCCATAAAAGGACATATATAAAGAGAATAGATAAAGCAAACAAATTAGTTTGATAAAACGCACCAAAAAAGAGGTGAAGACGGCGAAAAAGGCACCAAAACCCAAAATAACAGAGTAGCCAACACATTGATTAAGCACTGGCTTTCCTTGAAAGAAACTAGCTTGCCTAACACAGCCACCTCCTGAGCTTTGGTAATATTTTCCTGCATAACCAAATGGAGGACACTTTGCTTCCATTGATTTCCTCCAAATCAATAAATCACACTATATTTTGTGATAAAGTTATGGAACTTTTTAGTCAAAGAGTACAGTAGGAATTTTTGTGATGTACTACTATTATTAGGTATATATGTTAAGATTGAAGTCAATAAAAGAAGTTGTGGGGCTGGGAGGGATCTTCTGGTTGCGTCTTTCTGGAAGGAATCTTCTATGATTGGGCAGTCAAAACTCAAAGTTAGATGCATTTTTATTTATCACTTTTTTATCTTTCAGTTGAGAGATTCTTTCTGATTCTCTTCCAGCAAGGCAGTAACTGTGAAAAAGTCGAATACTATCTTTTTTTTAGGCTAGATGGAATTTAAATTTTGGAAGAGCATTGCTAATAATAAATGTTATCAAAATAATTTCTATATTTCTCTGTCTTAAATTGGTTAATACATATTTACAGCACAATTCTTGAGTGAAGTGCGAGAGCAAAGACGAGGAAAAAACATGCATGTTGATGGACGTGGAACCCGATTATAAAGATGAAAAAAAAGTACTAAAAGAAATATGTTGCAACTATAATGGGACATTTTTTCAATTTTTTTTTAAAAAAACACACTTTATATAGCAACTAATTTAGAACGGAGGAAGTTAGATGTATGTTAACTTTTGTGAGGATAGTGACATTGTCCTGTATATGCACCTACCGTAAGAAGATTAGCAAGCATGGCAACCTCTATCAACTCAATATCAGACCATTCTCGTTACCCTGTTGATTACATCATTTAGATACTATAGAGAGTCCAAATGATGAATAAAACACTAAAATGCAAAGGCTACTATCAAAAGATAAGGGATTGAACCCAACAAAGGAAAAACTAAGAAAGAGAAGAGCGATCACACATAAACCTCTTATAATTCCAGGCAAGAGTTTTAAAGAACGGATTAAAAGTAAATAAACATATTTGATTGTTCGTTATCTAAGTAGTACGGGATAACTCATTAAAGTACTACTAAAATAATGCAATGATATTTCTTAATGTTTCAACACTAGTGAGATAGGGAGGGAAGACTGGGTAGCAAGAAAAAAAGAACAAAAGAGTATTCATAACATATTATACTAATTCTTAATTACAGAAAATGTACACCCAATATACACATAAATCATTGATATTCTAAACAGATGGAAATGACAGCAAGATATAAGAACGGAAAATTGCAAGAACACATAAAGAGGCATGTAAAAGATGCCTAACAGGTCATGTAATGACCTATACTTGCAGGAACTCATTTCTGACCCTTGAGATACCGAATACTTTGAATAAATCATGAATCTTGCCGTTAAAAGTTATCAGGAGCAGAACCCCATTGACCGAGTTCACATGAATCGTTCTTGGCACGCATGACCCGAGAGACTCAGATTTCCAGACTCAACCTGAAGTTTTGAGGGACCGAGGAGCTTCCATCTCTTATCTCTCGTGTTATTTGTTTCATCTCTCATGTTATCTTCTTCTATTTACGGGATTGAGTTTCGACCTGTCAAGATCCAATCCTTCCTTCTTTGCAGCAGAAGCAGCAGCTGCTTTTTCTTTCATTGCTTCTTTCTCCAATTTCTTCTTCTCGGCTTCAGCCTGCTGTGCATTCTCTTCTCTAGATTTGTTAAACAACTTGACAAAGACGAACAGTATCTGTATTACTGCAGTAAGAAAGAGAGAAACGTTTATGTAAATGGAAAGCAAGGCTGTGTGTTTCTGCATAAGGACCCATAGTGATTCCATCCGATCTTGAACAAGTTAGGCAGGGTCATATTAGGGTGAATTGATAATAAAATTTAACGAAAAACCCACAGTCATATTAACTTTCTGGTAGTTCAGGTCAATTTCATATTGGGTCAAAATCAAATAATTAAACTTCTGGTGCACTTATGGACTCTGTCCGAGTAACTCAATTAAGGTAATTGGGTGCGGATGATTTTTCACCGAAGTGAACATTTGTCAAGTTATAAGTACTGCAGGGAGCTTAACAATGTTTGAAATGATTTCAGAAATTATCAGTTCAGGCTCATTGATGTAATAATAGAGCCATGTTGGAATATGCAATCAGTATACAGAAACAGTGACAACTAGAGTTGATAAGGATTTTGAATCAAACCTTGCTCAAAAGGGCACCTAGCGGGATCTTCCCCAAAGTATTGACAAAGCGAATCTGCACTTCTTCCCTGCAAATTAAGATTATGAAAAAATGAATCAGATAATAATCATGAAATTAGAACTCTCACAATTACAATTGAACAAAGGGCCTACCACTTCTGAATACAAGGTAGTTAGAGACCTGACTTCAGCTTCAGACGTGTCTAGAAAGTCTTTTAAAACCTGAAGAAGGCAACAGGACCATCATATCTCGACTTTTGCTAATGAAAACTTGATATCAAATATAGACACTGATTAGCCAAGATAATACGACCATCATGTAATCAGCACAATCCTTTTCATTCCTCACAAAATGTTTACTGTATGCAAGGATATTATTCCAGCAAAATCTGCCAACCATTTGAGAAGTATACAGTTTATATTACATCAACCCTTTACTTTATCAATTTAAAATTTTAATTGTCCTTTATTTTCTTTCCTTCTCTTAGTTTTCTTTATTATTCCAATAATGTTTCGTCACACTAGAAGTGAAACATCCCTTTTTCGGCAGACAGACCAGCAAATAACAAGTTGACACTTGATAGAGTACAACTCATAGAATCAAGTCTCGCCCCAGGTGGAACTTTTTTGAAACATATACCACCACCGAGCTTTTGATATTAAGGACAAGGTTTTCCTCTCACCTTCCGGAAGCCTACAGAGATAGCTCCATCGTTATCTGATGCAGCAAGTTCCTGCTCAACCTTCTCAAGACCTTTGCTCACAGCTTGCATTTCTTCAGCCAATGATTTCAATTGTATCTAGTTGTTTAAAGCAAAGTTACATAAATTAAAATAAACAATGGACAAAAGAGACTAAAGAGTAGAGAATAACCAATAAGATGCAAACACTAAGTAGTAACACAGTCAGCAAACCTTTGAAGCTCCTTCTAAGTGGATAAGATCCTTGTCAAAATCCAGCAACTCAGGCATTTTTTCAGCTAGAAGCTGAAAAAAAATCAATCGCACTATTTCAATATACTAATAGTCAAGGGAATATATATAATGATCGTCCTTGCAGCAAGAACAAACAATTGAGAAGTATGCATTCTGAGAAGGGAAAAGATAATGACTATGGGATGAGAGCATTCTGCTTAGGCAAAGGACGGTGTGTGATGTCACATCTCACATGTGAGTATTCATAAATGTTCTTTCTAGTTTAAGGTGAATCCAAGAGCTTATGAGTTATGACAGCAGAAAAAGCAGTAGTAGAGGTTCAGCATGGTGCGCCACAAAGCAACAAAGGCTGGGCTATGTTGGTCTACACTAACACTTTACATAACAGAAAGAATTCATGGCTACCAATATGCTTTCAACTACATACCTTACAAAGATAATGCATTAATGTCATTTTGTTGTTTCTGGCACGTGTATCAGATAATTTAAGAAGGCTGTCTAGTTTGAAACCAACAGCAGAACCTGGTACATGAGACAAGTTTAAATATGAATAACTTCAAAAGAAAGGTGATGATCGACTTAGAAAATTTACATTAACAAGAAAACTTCATAAGCAATCCTCTACCTCTAGCAGTTCCTTGGTTCAAAGCATTTCCTAAAGTCAATATTGTCTGCATAATTTGTCTCAGCTTCACAGAATCTCTTACCTACAAATATAGGCAAAATTGAATTTACTAGGAACTGAAAAATGAGTTGAGCCAGTAAACTTTATTATAATAGTTTAATTTAGAAATACCTCTCGTGAAGCAGCATTAATAGTTTCCAAGTTGCCTCTTAAATCACTAACCTGCATGCGTCACATATGATATGTGAAGTTTACAGAGCTGAAATAGCCCTGCCAGAACGACTAGCTCAAGATAAAGAAGACATGTACATGTTGTACTATTACTTATAACAGAAAACATACCTGGATAGAAAATGTAATTTTAAAAGCAAATACTCTTAATTTGGATTCAACTCGTGGAACCTTAATCAGCTCCAAGAAGAACTGAAATGTTCATGGTGACAAGCTTTTTGAGAAGTAACACAACAGATTTTGTTCGTTCAACACTAGGTAAATTCCAAGTCCAAAACTTACCTGCTCACATTTCCCAAGCATAGCTCTATCCCCATTGTAATTCTGTAGTCGGAAAACAGAAGAAAGAGAAAAGGAAACAAACGTAAGAAAAATGAATAAATTGAAGCTTCCTTTATGCAACAATTGCATCATGCCATGTTTAGACAGCAAATTACAAAAAAGTTGGAGACATCATTTGGTGAGATTTAACCAGCCCACCATGTTACTTATAAACCGACCCATCATAGCAAGGTCAACAGAATTTCATGAGTTTGCAATTGTTAACTTATGATTGTAGAAAAGTTATTTCATTAAAAAATATAAATTCTTCATTGGAATGTTGTAGAATTAACTTTTAGACCACATTAGGACACTAATGATATAACTTGCTAATATTACAGATAGCATTGGATTAGATTATGAAGTAGTGAATTGCCTAGGTTACTAGTTTTCTCTCCCCTTCGCAAGTTAAATTTTAGTTATAAACGTAATGAAAGGTACCAGCGCAAAGGAGGGGTAGAACGGGAAGCACAATAGGATTTGGTTATGGAAAGAAATTGTAGGAAGTTAGAGAGTCGGTTAGAGAGAGAGAGAGAGAGAGAGAGAGAGAGAGAGAGAGAGAGAGAGAGAGAGGGAGGGAGGGAGGGAGCGGGGGGAGGGATGGAGAGGGGTAGAGAGAGGGGGAGAGAGGGAGGGAGGGAGGGAGGGAGGGAGGGAGGGAGGGAGAGGGAGAGGGAGAGAGAGAGAGGGAGGGAGGGAGGGAGGGAGAGGGAAGGAGAAAGATGGAAAGGGAGGGAGAGGGAGGGAGGGAGGGAGAGGGAGGGAGAAAGATGGGGAGAGAGAGAAATGTCATGTTTTAGTTATTTAGATTCAAGCCACTCGAATGCTTGAAGTTTATCTTTAGTTCCAGTTGCTATCTTATGCTAGTCGATACAAAATCATCACCAACTTCACCTCCTTCTTCCTTCAATTCTTTTCAATTTCTTTTCAGATTCAGATTTCCAGATATTTCAGTTCTTAGCATGCAAGTCTGAAAGGCCTTATATTTTGATCTTTATCCAAATCCAATGACCTCATTCTCCATCACCTAGAAAGATAAGCTACTGATGAGAGTTCCCAAGTAAACAAAAATTTGGCTTCAAAGGCTTGAACATGATCAACTGTATAATACTACAGTAGTTTTGAATTTTCTGCTCAAAACTATCCCTCATTAGCAACAGTGCAGCATTCTATTGAACAATGTTATTGCACAAACAGAACATTCTACAATACCAAATCGTGACATACAAAAAAGCTATATGAGATAATCCTATCATCCAAAAGAAAGTACCTTCAACGTCTCCATTTCCTCTTTTGTGGGGCAAAACTTTATCAGATTTTCAACTTGATCAATGTCCAATGTTGAAGAATCCAATGCAAGCACAGCACTCTGCAGATAAAAAGAAAAGATATATGAACTATTTATGTGTGTATTTTACAGGAGAGGTGTGTTTCCCAACCCAGAAAAAAAACACATGCAAGCAACGATAGTCCAGTACTCAAAATTTTGTGCTACTTAACAGCTGCTCATCTGCCAAATACAACAAACAGATTGTGTACAGATATAACAGGCTAAGCTATCATATCACCACATAAACAAGATCGGGCGCGGATTTGAAACAAAAAGTCTTATGGTCGGAATGTAATGTTGATATCATAGTTTTAATAGAATATAGAATGATCCTGTAAGCTAATAGTATACAGCTGATGCAAAAATGCAATGGCAAAGAAATGCCACAACTGGCTCCACAATATAGAAAGGCATTCTGATCTTCCAAATTTTTTTAATAAACATATAAACTTTACAACAAATGGATTTCCTCAACCAACTGACGAGTATTCTTCTTAAAATCTCGATTTGCGGGCCCAGATTTGGGAAGTACATTGCCAGTTATCTTTTTGCCACTTTTAACTTCTGCGCATGGAAGGCATCAGCCTCTAACAGGTCTCCTGCGTGGAGCTTGAATAATAGACAAACCAACGCTGTAGATCTCTCATTTAGATTAGAAAAGGGGGAAAAACAGAATAAATCAGAGCTGAGACTCGGGGAAATCAAAATGTAATTTAGCCCCCTCGGAAAAGTTGGAGAGTTGGAGTTCCTGAAGACTTATTTATGAAGTCATATGGGATATAGAAAGGTTGGCATATTAAGCTTCCCCTGTTGTACTAACTACTAAGAGAAGGCAAGCAGAATCAAGATGATATTGAGCCCCCTAGGAAAGCTTGGAGACTTGTTTAAATGAATATGCATGAGACAAAGAAAGTATGATTGGCATATTAAGCTTCTCTGTTGTACTCAAAAAAGGGCCAGGGACTGAACCAGATCCATTCTGTCTGCCTATGGTTCACTTAGTTGCTTCCAACTTCCAAGTTAACCTCAACTGCTTTCCCTGCACCAAGCAACATTAACGTGAAACCAATGCCTTTTAAGAGGCTCCATCACACAGCTGGATAGCAGAGTAAGTGAGACTGACAATACAATACTTCACCCTTGCTATCATAGAGAGGCTGTTTCTAGAGCTGCATACCAAGCCTGATAGCCTTTTTCTCTGAGCCACTTGATTTTCTTTTCTTGCTGCATTGCTCCCAGGACCAAAACGAATTACTGTACTCTAGACACTGCCAATAGTTTCTGAGCTAATTGTATAATCAACCACATTATGAGATTTCCTCAAACAGATTTCAGATCCTTCCTCCCAAAAATTCAAACATAACCATATTTTGTTTTAGACCCTTTCCTGCTTTCCCCTTTCCTGGCAACTTGGTTTTCCTCCCATAGAATCAAAAGAGGCAATGCCTCTTGGGTTGAGTAATCAACCACAATTTCTTACTTGCTATTGTGTTTTACATGCAATTTCTTATCACCAGCCGCCAGACACAATTTGAAGTAGACCATATTCCTATATCTAAACTAAAAGCAAGAAAGGACTAAAAAAGTTCACCTGCTCTTCTTTCCCTTGTCAAGATCCCCCAAAATTAGGAATGACTCACAGAAGCAAAGTCCAGATTTACCACCCTGCTTCTACCATACAAGTATATAACAGAGGAAAGGAACAAGTAGACTGGACAAAACAGTGGATAAAAGTCGATATAGTTCACACCAAAATATTGTTTTATCTTACATAGCATGAAGGGTCATAGCATGAATTGTCACAACCAAATTCCAATGAAACATTGCCTAGTTACCATACAGCTTCATAATTATTTCAGCATTTACTAAATACATACACTCCCTCATCCCATAAAGGATGTCAACTGAGCCATCTAAAAGTCTAATACTAATGTACTGTATGTATCACAAAAATATTTTCTTCAGGTTCCCATAGTACCATCCCTTTTCAAAGAAAAGATTGACATGACATAATCCATGTATTCAATTGTTATTACACAATCCAAATCAGATGAACGGCACCATAAGTATGACAAATTTAAGAAATATTATTCTCCTAATTTCTCATAAAGTGAGAAGAAGGTCACAATGGAGAGTGGAGACTTTTTTTTGGGTGGAAGGAGTATGAATATAATATTCACAGGAAAACAGGGTATTCCAGAAAAGCACAGCCGGAAACCTCCCATTAAAGTATATAGTCCTGAACATACAAGAGAGCTTACCAGCATATCTGGGAGAGGCATCTTTATTTTTGTAAGCATTATTTCACAGTTGTAAGCTCTACGCAAATCAACCTGTGATAAGATAAAATCAAATGGAGATGGCAGTGTTAGAAAAGGATCATTCCAGAAAATTAAAAGACATGCCCCCTTCAGCAAGGGAGAGGGGAATCTATATAGAAGTTATTATACTTGATAGGAAAAGACAATCAATTTAGATGTATATTTTTATAAAGAAAAAGACGAGCATACTTCAGTAGACATATAGAGCACTAATCCATAAATATCAGAAACTTTCTGTAATTAAGGATACTATCCTCTAAGAAGAAGCTGGCTCTTCGCAACATTTCTTGAAAGAACAAGCCAATTTAATACTCCCCCAACAAAAGCTACCATATATATCTGCGTCCTAGTTGCGAAACTTTTTCCACTCATTTAGACAAAAGACATGATGATAACATTTTGAACTCCAAAGCAAGCGAACACTTCAGAGATCCGAGTTGCTAGAATACAACAAATGGAAAGAAGCTCAAATACAGCCCTCACTGGTAACCATTAATGTCATATAGACCAAGAAGAAGTTATCTTCCATTCCTCAGCAATTAGAACCATAAAAGAAGAAAATTGGGATTGAATACAAAACAAAGCACCAAGACATCCACAGCAAGGAGCGGAAAACCATTGACATTTGTTCAAGCACTGAATTTTTATACCTACACATGGTGACATGGACATCATCAATTTGCTACATTAATTTCTCTCTTCCGAAAGGATCTATATCTACAATACAAACAGCTCTAATTTTTCTCAAAATCACATTAAGGTAATTTCCAAATTCAAATAGAACTGTCTCAGTAGAGCCATAGACATTTTCACTTTGCATAAGTCTAAATACAGAAGGCAGACTTCAGGAAGAAAAATTGCGAATGAAAGGTCCTCAACTCAAAAGAACAGATTTATCTAATCCCCCAAACTGTGATGAACTAGCATCGACAACAGACCAAAAACAGTAGATTATGGAAGAAAAGAAAGATTAGGGGAGTGAGAAAGATGATTAAGGAAAGAAACAAATGAAGATATGATTGAATAGATGATTAAACCACCAATTACAACCTAGCCACTCTTTCGAGAGGAATGGCACTCTCCCAATCAATCTAACTGACTACTTTTACCAATTTTCCAACATGCTATCCTTCTCCCTACTCTCCTCTATTTATAGAAGATTTTTCCCTACTCTCCTCTAACTAACTTAGTTCCTTATTCCTCAAGCTAACTCATAACAAACTAAATTGCATTACCAAAAGTGCCTCTTCCCCCTAGGCCAATCTATTACACAAACCTTTGTAATGTTACCCTCTCCCCCCACAAAGAATTAATCAAAAGAGAATTAAGTATACAAGACAAGGATACCATGAGAAATGGTTGAATCTTAGATAACTCAACTAGTTCTCATGTTCCTAGTCAAGCGACACAAACTAGAATGCATTCCAACATCTGTCAGCACATACAAGTTATATGCGGACCATGATCACTTACCAATTGCACTTTTTCTGGTTTGTTAATGTTAGGGCCACGTCTAGCTCCTACTTTACCCCCACCACTTGCATCAGTATTAGCAGAGAACAAGCTTTCAAGTTCCGATATATCTATCTCAGGGGCCCTGTAGAAATTTTTTGCAATTAAACTTCCAAAATTCAAAAAACTTTGAAAACAAAACCAAAAAACATAGAACTCTACAGAGACGTTAGTCAATATGAGCAGGTGCCAGCAATAAGAAGGTAAAAAAGAAAAACTTGGCAATTTCAAGGTCACACCACCCTAGCAACAGCTGTACCCTTTTAAATTCAACATTTTTAGACGGGGAAAAGCGCACACACAGTCACACACACGCACACGCACACGCACACACACACAAAGGACAAGAGAGAAATTGAAGAAGCAATTTAATAACACATGTGCAAACGATAGCTATGATCACGATAATTTCAGATGAACTAGTGAAGGAAAGGAGTTGAGTACATACCCAGCCCGAGTCTCTTGCTTCTGTGTATCAGCCCATAAACTTCCCTTTACTGCTCGAGTAACCTTCACCCAATGCAAAGGTTTTAAGGAAGCTTTCTTTGTCGTTGAAGAAGCACCTCTACTTCTTGAACTAGCCATCCCTAATGTAGTTTTTCCCCTTCCAACAGACTGTGGAGGAGGAGGTGGTGCACCTAAACCCTTAGGTGCAGGTGGTGGAGGAGGCCCAGGAATTGTACCATGCGCAGATGCTTGAGTTCCAGGAGCCTTTGGTGCAGGAGGCGGAGGTGGGGCAGGTTTTGAGCCTTGTCGTAGAGGTGCAGGTGGTGGAGGAGGTGGTGGTGTAGATGTAATTGTGGAATTACCTTTGGTTGAAGGTGGTGGTGGTGGGGGAGGAGGAGGAGATGGCTTCGTAGAATTACTTGAATGAGGTGCTGGTGGTGGTGGAGGGGGAGGATTACCATTCCTTGGAGGAGGCGGAGGTGGTGGGGGTGGAGGTACTTCTCTGTGA